>CM027850.1:8914451-9514451 GCA_016097595.1 Eucalyptus pumila | reverse complement strand
GATAAGTTCTAAGCAAATATAGCATGAGCATCAGTACACAGTAAATCCAAAAGAGTAGACGAGTGGTTAAATACCCAGTTTCTAGGGAGACAGCCCATATGTTGGGCTTTGGCTAACAAATCAGCCACCTTGTTGGTAGCATGACTACAGTGGGCTAATGTAAATCCCGATATATTTTCCATTTTATTCTTGGCCCGGTCTACTAGAGGCTGCACTGCCCAACTAAGTGAATCTGAAGAGAGAACACTCTCCACCAGTGTACTGCAATCAGACTGAACCTGTATTTCTTTTCTTATTATGTTTAGGGCAAGCTTTGAGGAAATAAAGTCTAGGGTTTCAACCAAAGCTACAACCTCTGCTTGTTTAGCAGAACTCACCTCAATGTTTTTAGCAAACCCATCCATTAACTTGCCAAAGGAGTCCTTACAAATGCCACGCAACAGTTGCACGAGAGGGGGGGGGGCATTGCTACTGAGAGCCGAAGTGATGTCTGTCTTCCTCTCTGGTTATAGCAAGACTGAATGCTGGTTCGAGCCTGCATTCGGCTTGTCTTCCGGTGAGATCAGGTCTGGGAGGTGAGTAAGAGCCATCATCGCTCTCGCTGCTACTTAGGTAAGTTCTTCCCCTATTCCTCGCGTCCGATCTACGATTTATTGTAGGGTGGGCCGTGTTGATGCGCCTCTATTCCTGATGCTGTGTTCAGGAGTTAAGATAGGTTGTTCTGGTGTTGTGGTCGGGATTTGTAGGTGCTGTAGAACCTTCTTCATTGATGCTACTACCTAGGGGAAGCTTTCCTCGATCTTGTGTTGCTCATCTGTTGTGAATCTCGGGTGGGGCTGTGCTGTTGCGCCTCTGGTGCTAAGTGGGTATTTCAATGTTGTTTAGGCGAAGGCGTTCACATTGGTGGCCAGATCTGATTTGGGCGTCGGCTATGCTGTTCGATTCAGTTATGGGTGTTCCAAGTTGGGATTTCCAGTCGCCTCTTATTTGTTTAGATCTGATATAAGTGAGTTTTCTTTGCTTTCCTCTCTATTTAGAGCAGATGTGTTGTGGACTTGCCCTTTGTTCTGTTTTGATCAAGCCCAAACTCTACCTCTCATTTCAGCTCGGGGCGTCGCTTCTCTGTCAAAGGCGCTCTCAACCCCTTCAACATTCCACACTTGACAAGGCAAAGGGTCATAATTGGTACGAGCTTCTATCGAGGTTGATTCAGGACTTAGGGAGTGTTCAAAGCCTTGACATCCAGCTCCTTGGTTAGGATAAAAAGGTATTAGACCCGTTGGGCTACAGTGAACCAATTCGATACCTGAAATGGGGGTTGTGGGAGCACATTGCTTGGCCAGCGCATCTTTGCAAGACGCATCAATGTTTATTTTGAGTACTCCAGGGCTCGGGGGTTGTCACTTGCTAGGTAGGACATGGCCTTGCTTCCCACTCTTTGATTTTTGATTCCATGTTGTGAAGCTTTCCCATAACATGGTTGCTTTGAACAGGGTTCGGTGTGGGTTAAGGGTACTTTTTTTAAAGATGAAATGGTTTCTATCCTTCCATATGCACCATAAGACTATCGCAATCAATTCAAATCTGCATGAGTTCCCTGTTCATGCGTTAAATTTGCACAACCAACCATCAAAACGGGTCAGACCCACTCGATTTATTTGGACTTGTAGGGTTGGCTCATTCCATAGGTGTGATGTCCAAACGCAGAGCAGTAGAGTGTGCTCGATCATCTCTAGTTCAAGATGGCATACTGGGCATAATGGTTCAAGTATTATCTTCCTCTTATAAAGATTATTCAAAATAGGCAATGCATTTTAACAGGCAGTCCATAGGAAAAACTTTATTTTAGGTTGTATGGCGGAGTTCCAAATATGCTTCCATAGGTCTGGATTAGATTGGTGGGATGTTGATGACGTTGATTATCAATGAATCAACGTGGGTTTTCTGTTTAGAAAAGAGGTACAGATATCTGAAGTACAAAAACTTGGCACGGAGGGACACTTAAGTGCCAAAACTTTGGAAATGTACATTTAAGTGCCAAAATCGGAATAAAATAGATCATTTAAGCGCCACTCTAATCAAAATTCGGCCAACCCTCCCCCCTCTGTTGCTGGCCCCTGGCCAACCGGTGGTGAGGGTTGCAACCATCGCCCCAAATCTAGGCGAGGGCTTGTGGGCCCTCGCCACCTCTTTGCCATTACCGGGAAGGGCCGGCGACGGTGGGGGGAGCATCGACCGGGGTCGCTAGGGGTTGGCAACGCTGGCCAACCGGCGGCGAGGGCTTGTGAGCACTCACCGGCCCCTGGCAAACCGGCGACCCCAGCCGATGCTCCCCCGACCATTGCCGGCCTTTCCCGGCGAAGTGAGGAGGCAGTAAGGGCTCGCGAGCCCTCACCCCAGATCCGGGGGCGAGGGTTGAGGCCTTTGCCCAGATTCGGTGAGGGCTCTAGGCCCTCACCGTCGGTCGGCTAGGGGTCGTCGACCCCTAGCCGACCCCCCCCCCTCTCGGCGCCGGCCTTTCCCGGCCGCCGGCCTTTCCCCGGGCGACAATAGGGGCTCAGCCCTCAGCCACCTCCCTTCGACTCCCCTATTTTTTTAAAATTTTTATAAATTTTAAGTATTTTATTTTAAGAATATTTTAAATAAATTTAGTTTCAAATTTAATTTAATAAAATTTTATATTAATTATTTACACATCAGAGACAAAATGACGTCGTTTTTGCATTTTCTTATTACGTCAACACGCAAAACGACGCCGTTTTGCACTCACTTTGCCAGAAAATTACCACGTTAGCAATTTGGCTGGATTTTGGCCGGAGTGGCATTTAAGTGGTCTATTTTACTCCGATTTTGGCACTTTAATGTATCTTTCCAAAGTTTTGGCACTTAAGTGTCCCTTTGTGCCAAGTTTTAGCACTTAGGGTATACTTCTGCCATTTAGAAAGTATCCACTCTTCACCGTATAAGATCCTGATTTATTGTTTGTCCAAATCAGTTTATCTTTTGTAGTTGAAAGGCTGATAGGGATAGCTTTAATTTCCGTCACTAGGGAGTCATCAAACAAGGACCGCAGGAGATATTCATTCCATTCTACAGCTTCAAAATCGATTTAGTCCACCACTTTGCGTGGTTCATTCCTCGTTGCGGATCCTCCAATTGGTCAATTCTTCAGCCATTTATCCTGTCTAATTGAAATTTTTTGTCCACTTCCCACTACCCACATAACTTGATGAGCAATCGCATCTCTTCCTACTATTAAACTTTGCTAACCCCACGATGGATGTGATCCTTTCCCTGCTTGCCAAAAGTCACAGTTTGGGAAATAGAGATCTTTCATAATTTGACTTCAAAGTGTGTCCGGGTGTTGAGAGATTCGCTAGGCTTGTTTTCCTAGCATAGCGATGTTAAAGGCAAGCAAGTCCTTGAAACCAAGACCTCCTTCCTCTTTTCGCAACTTGAGGAGTTCCCATTTCCTCCAATGCAGACAAGCCGTTTTGTTGCTATTTCTCCACCAGAAGTTAGTAATTTTCTTCTCAATGGCTTTAATAATGGATACTGGGATTTTGAAAATTGACATCGCATATTGGGATATTGTCTGCACTATTGACTTAAGAAGTATCTCCTTACTAGCTCGCGATATCAAATTTTCCTTCCAACTATCCAGCTTCATATTTACCCTAGCCAGTATCCATGTCACACTCCGATCCTCGAGCGCGTGTTTATCCCTCTCTGGTTGATTAAATAGTGACGTATCAGGATGCATCGCCGACCATTTCTTTTTAAATGCACATGTGGAAGTAATTAAAAGATCCCCATATAACAACAATATGAGATAGAAAAGCAGGGCCCCAAATTTTCAAACAAAAACAAACCTCTTATAAACAACAGACAGGTTTATTTGTAACATCAAGCTATTTACAAAATATCGGCTAAAGAAAAATGGAATTGTCCTATGACCTACTAGTCAGACCCGTTCGCTAATTCTGGTCTATCCACCTTTCCAAATTTCGGGGCTTTCGGTCCTCCACCAAAATCATCTAAGGACCTGAAAGTGGTTATACAATAACCAGTGAGACGACATTTCAGCAAGTTCAACTCTCTAAGCCCCAATTAGGTAGAAAATACGCCCTAAGGGCTGCCTAAGCACAATCAAACGTTAGAGAACTTACCTTGGCCTCAGTTCCTTTTTACAAGTCGGTTCAAATAACAGATACTGACAATCATATCATCCAATCAATCAAATCGACTTAACGATCAATTGACTCAGTTGATATGTCAACAAGACCACTCTCTAATCATTTCAACTATTTAATCTCAATTCTTACTCATGGCTCAACGAGCATAGCTTACCAAATTCTTGGCTATAAATCTCAGTCCAAATGACAACCTATCTTTAGGTGGTACCAATGGGGGCGACCTTTAATAGGTGGTAGATCACGACCATATTAGGCATGACCTCTATCAAGTGATGAATCATGACCCCATTAGGCATGACCTTTAACAGGTGGTGGATCATGGCCATATTAGACACGACCTCTATCAAATGGTGAATCACGGCCCCATTGGACACGACCTTTAATAGGTGGTGGATCACGGCTCTAGTGGGTACAACTGATTCCAAATTCAGTGGTAAATCACATCCCAACAGGGCACAGCCGTACTTCGGTGGTTTTCTAGGTTCACTCATAACCTCTCAGGTTCATTTTCCCATTAAACACCGACATCTCTCAGTTTTGGGAAAATTCTCCACATAATCATCAATTCCCTAAATTTTCACAAACTAATACTCAACTAAATAAACAGAAAGTACTATTGTAATCAGCACGAAATTCCGGTCATCGACTATTCCAGCCTAATTTTCGGAAAATAAATAAATAAATAATTACGAAAAATATTAAATAAATGCAATAAATCCAACTTAGGCCCATAATGCCTAATTAGATGCCAAAACGGACTCGAAAAAATTCTAAGGTTAGTTAAATAAATATTAGAACTATTTATTTGCTAATTGTAGTAACTAACCACCTAACATGCATCGACAGATAATTAAATTAACTAATCTAATCTAATATATCCACTTAAACATGCTTAATTTAATCTAATCAACCCCTAAGCATCATTAACCTACTAAGCGAGGATTAGTGAGTAAAACTCACCAGTGTAAAGCGAAGACCGAATCGTTGCGATGGCGGTGCGACAACAGTCGAAACTTGGGTCTGCAGTGGTGTCAACGGGCTTGGACTGGGACTAAAATTGGCTTAACAAATCTCAGCCCAATTTGAGATTTGTTTTTTACTCAGGTTGGGCTTGTTTTGTGGGCTTGGGCTGCTGAAAATGAAGACAAGCTGAAGTCGCGGGCCTCAAGGACTCAATTGATGGGCTGCTTCTTGGACTGGGCTTGAGTTGAATTGGGTTGAGGAAGTTGGGTTGCGGGCTAGACTGCCGACATTTTCGTGGGCTTCAAATGGCCCAACTGTCGGGCCATTGATGCAGCTGAAGATGGGCTTCGAAGAAGTAGCAAAGAGGGAGAAGTAGCGTCGACGGTTGAAGCTGGCTAATGGCGAGTTGGTGGAGACCGAATAAGACACGAGCTGGAAAAGATGGATGCCGAGGGAGCTGCTCGGTGGAGGAGTGCAAAGGAGGAAGCAGCTGTTGGCGCTCAACGATGGAGCGGTAGAATCTGGTCGCTGGCTTCGGTCCGTGTGGCTGGAGTCAACACTTGGAGAGGCTTTGACCGGTTTGTTGACTCATGTGTGGCAGCAAAAAGACAGCTCAGTGGAGAAAGAAAGCTTCGGTAGAGTTGCTGGGCTGATCGGTCGAAGGTCAGGGGCAGTGAAAAGAAGACACGGACAAAGTGGAGGGTTGAGAACGTGGGCTTGCAGAAGCTGCTGTTGGACTGGGTTGCGAACGAAGAGGAGAGAGGAGCATGGGACAGCTTCGGTTAATGACGGGGAAGCTTGTTGCTTTAGTTGACTCGGTTGTGGTGGTTCGCGGACAAGTGGCAGCGGAGACAACGACTGGTGGAGGAGCTGGCGTGAGGGAGAGAGAGATATGTGAGGAAAATGAAAATGAAGACAGAAGGGGAGGTGTCAATGTCGCTGGCTTCTTCCAGCGAAAGATCGAAAAAGGAAAAAAAAAATTAAAAGATAAGAGAGCAGGGGGAGGCTGTCGGCCAAGTGGGAAAACATGCGGAAAGAAAAGAGAAAGAGTGAGAGAAAGTGAGCGGCAGAAATGGATAAGAAAGGAAAGAAAACGTGTGAGAAGGGAGATATAAGGTTGAACCAAAGTCAAATAAATAAAGCAAAAAGGAAGACCAAATTTGCTGGGGAAAAGTCGGTTGGTGGTGGGGCTTTCATACGTGAGTCTTCGAGAGAGATGAGAGGGACTTGCGAGAGAGAGAGAGAGAGAGAGAGAGAGTGAGAGAGAGACTCGTGGAAGAAAAGAAAAGGAAATCAAAATACAATTATCTTTAGCTCAACTTCCACAACAATATCAATTGGTCATCCAAGACCAATTTCCACACCAACTTGTCCCAATTGAAGTCCAAATAAAATTGAAATGTGACAACCCCTCAAACCTGCGAATTTCTTTCAATTCCTACATCTATTTCCTTTTTCACGGAATCTGATTTTTGAACAAATCTCTCCAATTGGCATCCAATTTTGTCGTAGAAAAAATCCCGTACAATTCTCTTTCATTAGGTAGTTCAAACCAGAGGCCGAAAATCCCTTCAAATTGGCCAATCTGAATTTCCGTTCGTTTTCCAAATCGTCTTATTCGATTTTCCATAAAAATACTTAACTTGCCAAAAATTCCTCGAAAAACAAGTCGACGTTCTTAAAATGACTCATGACATGACAGAATTTTCAATTTTTGAAATCGAATTCAAGTTCACGGTTAACTTCAATCAAACACGATTTTAGTGTGACCTAGCCTACCGGGTAGCTTTTAGAAATTTTTAGTACAAATGACCCGTGGTCGGTTTTCTTCGAGCCATAATAAACCTACTCGACACATTGGTGACTTTCGGTTGTCGTGAAAATCTCAATAATTCAAATACGGACACAGGGTACTGTAACAACAGAAAAATCAGTTTAGTGTTGGTTGACAAGAATTTGCCAATTTAGTGGAGTCACCCATATTTAGCCATACATCTCAGTTGAACCAATTTATCTCTGATTTCTAATCGACTCATATCTGTGCCATAATGACATCTAAAAATGAACACGGTCGAGTAGCCGATTCCTAGTCGAATTCTCAAGTTTATTACATTAAAATTTCGTACTGGTTTTCCCTAATAGGTTAGTTATCTCATGAGTGGCTATCTTAGAGAAAAGCACTATAGTCGCGTCGATAAAATGCCCAACTTATCTAATCAAAATCAAAACTGGATTTTCAGGATGTCACAATCCAAGCGAACAGTTTTTTTTTTTTCAAGGCCCCTTCAGTCCAAAGGGATTCCTAAATACTTTCCTGTTTTCGCAATTTCAGGAACTCTCAACTTTGATACCATGTTTCTTCGTAGGCTTTTTGGACATTCTTTGCTGAAAAACATCCTCGATTTATTCAGATTTATAGCTGGCCTGAAGTGTAATAATATTGGTGGATGATAGTTGCCAAATTTTGACATTCCAAAGTTGTACTATTTAGGAAAAAGATAGAGTCGTCTGCAAATAATAAGTGGGAGAGAGTTGGATAATTGTTGTTCAGTTTAATACTGCGAAGTGTACCTGCTTCATCATATGAGAAAGGATGCATGTCATTATCATGAATAAATAAGGGGATAGATGATCTCCCTAGCGAATACCCCGAGATAGCTTGAAATAGGGTGAGGACTCCTCATTAAACTTAATGCTGTAGGAAACCGTAGTGACATATTGCATGATCCACTGCACCCATTCTTGACAAAAGCCCATCTTTCTTAAACACTCCTGAAGGAAGTCCCACTCTATTCGATCATAAGCTTTCTGCATGTCTTAGTTTAAGAATGGCTTAAAATTTTTTCCTCATGTCACGAGTTCCTAATCTATGAAGAACTTCCTGTATAATCAAAAAAATTGTCTTGAATTTGCCTATTGCCCATGAAAGCACTTTGCTCTGCTGCTATTAAGTTTGGTAATAGAGGTTTCAGTCTGTTTGTAAGGATTTTAGAGATGATATTGTAGGCAAAATTGCAAAGGCTTATGGGTTGAAATTGTTCTAGCTTTTATGGGTTTTTGGTTTTAGGGATGAGAGTGATTCGGGTTTTGTTCAGGGCAGGATTTAGGGTTTTGGTCTAGAATAAAAGCTGCACCTCCCTAAGGTCTCCTCTGATGTCTTGCCAATGCTGCTGAAGAAAGAGACCATTTAGTCCATCCGGCCCAAGAGCTTGATAGCTCCTAACTAGTGAGTTGCTACAGAAACTTCTTCCACAGTAACTGGTTCAGTGGGTTTAAGTTTCATAGCCACGTCAACTGAAATTAGAAGTTGGTTTTGAATGGGCTGAAAGTTCTTGGGACCCCATGATGTATAGAGGTTTTTGAAGAAATCCACCGTCATGTCCTTGAGAGTTTCGTCATTCCTTACTCATTCTCTTTCCACATTCAACATCATAGAAATTCGATTTCTGTTTCTCCGTTGTATGGTTGTTGCATGAAAAATTTTTGTATTTTTGTCCCCTAATTTTAGCCACTTAATTCTAGATCTCATACCCCAAAACATCTCCTCTTGGCACCATAGAGATTCAATCTCTTTATGGATGTGTTGAATTTTGTGATGATCATAATGCAATGTGGGGCTATTCATAAGAGTTTGAAGTTCATTTTTCAGCTCTTCGATCTTCTTATATGTATTAGGGAATCTTTTTTTACTCAACGTAGCTAGTTGTGTTGCCATTATATGCAGTTTCTTAGCCATATTCTTCATTTGGGAATCCTCCGATATTCGCTTGACAATTCGCTTACACTCCTCATCTTCTGCTCAATAAGCTTCATATTTAAACTCTCTTCGTTTACGTACCAATTTGGGTAGAAGTGACAGAATAAGCGGGTTGTGGTCGGACCTGATAACTGGTAGGGCTGTAACTTCTGCATTTGGATAGGTTATTCTCCACTTCATGGTAAAAAGAGCTCTGTCCAACCTTTCTTTAACATTATCGTCTCCATCCCTTCTATTTGTCCAGGTAAAAGCGCACCCCATGCTTTTTAGATCCATCAATGAGCAAGCATGTAAGAAGTCTTTGAATGCTGTAAGACGAAAATGTTCTCCCATCCTCTTTCCCACTTTTTCCCAATGGTACAAAATTTCATTAAAATCCCCGATACAAAGCCAAGGAAGATGATTTAGGGCACTTGCTATTTGTATTTCATCCCATAGTAAAATTTTGTCATGAAAATCATTGGGAGTGTGTAGGAAAGTAATCCGCATAAGCTATCTATTGTCATGGAGTAGGCATTGGACGTTTGTAAGTTATTCAGAATGCGATTCCACTGAAATGGTGACCTGTTCATCCCAAAAAATAGCCAAGCCCCCTGATCTCCCTAATGGATTCACCAAAAAACTGTTCGAAAACTTCAGCCGTCTCCATAGTCTTTGCATTGTCTGCTCTTGATTTTTTGTTTTCATTAGAAAGAAAAATATTTGGCTTTTCCTGAGTCACTAGGGCTCTTAGAGCTCGAATTATTAGGGAGAGTCCAACCCCTAACAATTCCAACTTAGTAGCTTCATGGATGATTCGGTGGCTTATTAGGGCTAGCCACCAAAGCCCATTATGTTGTTTTCACCTCCTCTGTAATAGGGATCTCTACTAGTTGTAGATTGTCAGTGGATGATGTCTTGGAAGATTGTGCTCCTTATGGGCAAAACCTCTTCCTTTTCTTCGATGTAGGGAGCTTGGTAGTTTTGGCTTTGCCCCTAGCTTGGACTCTTTCGGTCACTCAATGAAGCTACCTCTCTTTTTCCACTTCTTTTAACTATTCATTATATATTGTCATCGTGGATTCCGCATCTAAGCAGCTGCTGCCTCTCTTCTGTGGTCCTTCCCCTTCGATGATGGTTAGGGCTAGAGAAGAATAGAGATGGTTAGCCTTTTGTTGTAGTGCCTCCTCCAAGAAATGCTGACTAGGGATTGCAGTGTTGAGTTCTTTTCTGGCCGAGCGTCATGAGTTTCTGCAACAAGAGGAGCTTCCAGTACCATTTCTTGGTCTTCAAGGAGTTGGACCAGTTTAACATAATTTTTTTTTTCCATATGGGCTGAGTTCTCGGACTTTAGCTTGTAACCAATTCCCGAAGTTACCTGGTTAGTCCTCTCCCAGCCTTGTGGTTTCATATGATATCTCTATGCATGCGATGACATAATGACCAATTCTATCATAAGAATAACAATAATGCGGCAGCCGTTCGTATTTGAATTCAATCCACAATTTTTTGCTTCTCAAATTGATGACGACCCCTATTTTTAGAGAGGTAGCCAAATTCATATTGATTTTGGCTTTATCGACCCGATAGTTTATGTTTTCTTTAGAAGCTACTTCTTTTACAATGTCCGTCGTTACTTTGCCAAATGGTAAGCCAAACAGGTGTACTCATAAAGGACAGTGAGAGAAATCATAACAAATTTCTAGAATGTCGGGGTCACATTGCTGGAGTACTAGGAGGTTGCTAGAGAAAGACCACGGCCTAGAATCTAAGACTCTCAGCTTTCTTCTGATTTGAAGGAGAATGAGAAGAAGCCTGGTTCTAACAAGGTACAAGATACATTCTCCATCTTCCATGCCCTTTTCATAGTGTTGAGAAAAGCCTGAAAATTCACGTTTGGTCGAGAATAGAGTTTTCCAAATAAAGTTAGCCGGCATTTTGTTAATTTTTCTTAAGATATTCCTTCCTTAACATCTATGACGTCATCATTTGACTATAAATTCCCCAAGCTTTTGCACAATGCCTATAATTTGCTAGTTTCAGAGTTTTGATCAGTCATATTGCATACTACTATAGGGCACAATGATATAACTAAAGTTTATTGTAGCACTGAAGGTACATGGACAGCCTCCGTATAATTTGCAGAACAGAGAGTCTGGTGTGACGATTGAAGGCGTTGAGTAGACTCCTCTATAGTGAATATGGGCAAAAGCCTGAGTTTTTACATACCTTTCTTCGTGTATGAAGTGTTGTTGGTCGATAGGGCAATCCGGTCCAAGAAGAGATGGGTGAAATTTATCAGTGAAGAGCGCAAATATAGTCAATAGGGGAGAAGTTCGAGGAAGAGGCTTATGGGGTTGGGCTTTTGTTGGGAGAAAGCAAAATATTGCAAACGTGTAGAGGTGTATGGTGGGTTTCGGCCTATTGTGTTGAGCAGGGAAATCGGCCTCGATCCTTAGGGTTTTGGGTCAGGCGCTCCAGCGAAACGAAAACATAGGTGATGAAGATGGGATCAATGCCCAATAACTAAATTAGGGTTTTGATGGAGGTTTGGTGTGGGTATATTGGGGCAAGAGACTGGACAAAAATTGTGGTGCTTAAGGGTTTGGGGGATGCATCCAGGGAAGGTAAACTAGGGATCCAAGAGGGGAGCATCTTCTCATCATGAAGGGTTAGGGTCAATGCGGAGATTTGGGGTGGGTTAATCGTTAAGGGAGAGCTTTAGCACGAAGGAATTTAGAGGAGACTACCAAGCGGTAAAGGGGAACCCAAAGCACCTGGGAGTTTTTTTGACACCATGTTGGGGCTTTTTTAGCTTAATTCAATCAAATTTAGCCTATTAGAGTTTGATTAGTAAGAGGCCTTAGGTTATTAGAGCCCATTATCTTAATAAGGCCCAAATTAATTCCCTCAAAGTGAATTAGACCAAGTTTAAACACTATATAGACACTCTTAGGTCTTTACAATCAAGGTAGTTTGATTGGAAGGGAAGAGCACTTTGAGAAAAAACACAAAAAGACAGAGGGCAAAGAAGATCACTTAGTGAAAGCAACAAAGTCGGGAGTTTTGAACTTTCTTGAGTGAGATATAGTGTCAAACCTATTAGAATGTGGCTTCTTATGAGATACGGACACCTAGAGTGCCAAAATTTAGCATTGAGGGACACTTAAATACTAAAATCGGAGCAAAATTGATCACTTAAGTGCTAATTCGATCAAAATCCGGTTAAATGCCGACGTAGCGATTTTCTGGCGAGGTAAGTGTAAAATGACGTCGTTTTGACGTGGTAAAAATTTAATATAAAATTTAATAAAATTAAATTTAAAACTAAATTTATTTAAAACATTTAAAAATACAATTTCAAATATTTAAAAAATGAATAATAATAATTTAAATAAATAAATAAATAAAAAGGAGGGAGGGAAACAGCTAAGCCCTCGTTGCCGTCGTCTCCCTGCCGCCGCCGCTGGGAACGGTTGTCAACGGAGGGGGGAGGGTCGGTCGGGGTCGCCGGCCCTCGGCCCGGCCGCGGTGAGGGCCCGCGAGCCCTCGCCGGATTTGGGCGAGAGCCACGAGCCCTTGCCGAGATCGGAGGCGAGGGTCGTGGGGGGGGGGGTGAGGGTCGTGGCCCTCACCTAGATCCGGCGAGGGCTCGCAGGCCCTCGTTGCCGGTCGACCGAGGATCGGCGACCTCGGCCGACCCTCCCTCCTTTGTTACCGACCCTTCCTAGCGACGGAGGGGAGGCGATGAGGGGCCATGAGCCCTCGCGGATCGGGAGAGGGCTCGTGGGCCCTCGCCGCCGGTTGGCCGGGGCCGACAACCCCGCCGACCCTCCCCTCCATCGCCAGCCCTTGTCGACGGCGGTAGGGAGGCGGCGAGGGCCCGCAAGCCCTCATCGGATCTGGGTGAGGGCTGTAACCCTCACCCCAACCGGTGGGCCGGGGGTTGGTGACCCCGATTGACCCTCCCTCCATCGTCGTCGGCCCTTCTTGGCGGCGGGGAGGGCTTAGCCTTCAGCTACTGCCTCCTTTCCCCACTTTTTATTTATTTATTTATTTAAATAATAATTTATTTTTATAATTTAATTAAATTAATTTTTATATTAATGTTTGAATCCGCTTAAAAATGACATCGTTTTTGGCTTCGCTTGTTGAGTCAACATTCCGGTGATTCACGTAGACAAAAAAAATAATAAAAAATTACCACGTAGGATTTCCGGTAGGGTTCACTGGAGATGGCACTTAAGTGTCACACTTTTTTTGAAAAATGGTACTTGAGTGTTACTTTCCTAACTTTTCGCACTTAAGTACTCCTCTGTACCAAGTTTTGGCACATGGGTTGTACTTTGCCTGCTTCTTATATATTGGCCTTATCATTCCTCTGTCCACACCTAATTGTTATAATACGAATTTAGCAACTTGATCGGGATTCTCAAGTTAACATCCTTTTTGCCTCATAAGTTCAGGATAGTTAGGTTTATAGACTGACCTTCTTGTCCCCTAAGTTCAGGGTAGATAGGATTTTCAAACCTTTATAAAATCCTCACTGGTTGTGGGATCATTTGGCTTATGTTATTTTTTCCATTCATTTGGTTAAGAGTTGGAGGAACATACTTAGAAGCCGCTATGTTCGGTTGGATTGACATGGATTGGTTGAATGTTCTAGGCTTGGAGATGACATTGTTGATCATATTGATGACCATCGACTTGAACACATCAGAAATGTGTCTTGTTATATGATTTGTCATCTTATTCTATTGTCTCCCAAACAACCTCTTCATGGTAACCATTCAAGTAAGATTAGTGCTCCTCCGTTTAGCGCTGCAGGATTTTGACATTGCCCTCTTGGCTTGGTTCTGCTGGAGCGGTCGAGTCTCAAACTAGGTAGCAGGATCACTGCTATTGTTGCTCACAGCATGATTAGGCTCTAAATGATTCTTTGTTTTTGGCATTGCACTTCCTCAAATTGATCATATTAGTCTCATTGGGTGTGTCAAAAAGACGTTTTATGCAAGTTGGCTACGACTACGAAATATCTTTCACCAAAGTTGTTTTTCGGTTTTTATAAAAAGAGACAAATTTTGTGGTGATTCTACATAGGAAATATCACTTATAGACAAGAACAAAACTGTATATGTGCAACTGTGCTGGAATTTGATTGACGAGAAAACTTGAAAAATATAGCCACTTCAATGGAACCGAATGTTCTATTAAAAAATAAAATAAAAATGGGACCGAATGTAAACAAATTATGTCATAATTTAATTGATGACGCAGCTTGGGAATGTGAACATGCAACGCTGGGATTTAATCAATGATATGACACCCATGATAAAATACATGCCGAAATTCAATTGATGGCGCAAATTGAAAAGTACAACTAAGAAATACATAGGAGTTTAATTGCCCACCCCCCCCCCCCCCCCTCCGTCCAACCAAAGAATAAGATGTGGCTTTTTGAATCCCACAGTTGATGGCTATCAAAGGAGGCTACAAAGGGAGATTGCAAACAGATGTTACAAATGGAGGTTACATATAGAGGTTGTAAACAACTACATCAATGGTTATGTTGACTCCACTATCTTGACAGTTTTTTTGACTCCATTATCTTGACTTGATGATTACTTTTTTAACGGTTGCATATGGGATTGTCGACTCCATTATTTGACGATTCCTTCAAGATGTTGGTTCTTCAAGTTGTGGATAATTTTGTTCATAAATTACTATTTCTGCTCTAATTGATTTAATCTATCGCATATTGATAATAACCAAAGGTTGGTCTTTTTTTTTTTTTTTTTTTTTTGTGTGCAAATAGATACATAATTTTACTCTATCAAAAAGAAGGAAAAACAATTCACACTACTAATAGTCGGTACTTGCCTTCAATACAAATAGAAACAGAACATTCACACCTTGCCTAGCTTCCTCCTAATGGCATCTCTGATGGACTCGTCGCTGACCCTGCAGGCGACCGGAGTCCTAATCGCCACTTCCTGCAGCATCATCCCCTTCACGCACGACATTCTCGCGTGCTGGACCACCAATTCCAATTCCTTGAGCACCTCCATCAACCTCGCGCATGGATGCTCTAGGCTCGGGCTCCACACCCGAACCACTGCCTCCTGCCCCACCACCTTCACATCCACCTCCATCTCTCTCCACCCCGGAACAGCCAACGTCAGTGCGGCCATGGTCGAGCTGTTCTTGCTCGACAGGGACGTTGTCTTACTCAGGTCGCTGAAGGAATCGACAGCCCTACAACTCTTGAGGCGCTTCGGAGATGACTGCTTGGACTTGACGACCTTGGACTCCAATGCGGCAATCTGGGACCGGAGTTCCTTGACGTAGTCGACAGCATCAGCGAGGAGGGACGCCTTGTCCATTCCCGATATATTGGGGACGACGGAGCGGAGCGCGTAGAACCGCTGGTTCATCTTCTCTCTCCGCTGTCGCTCTACCTGCCCTGGGCTCAATCGGCTAGACGGCGATGGGGATAATGATGAGTCTTTATCGCCTTGGTCAACAGCGAAGGGGCCAGATATGTCATGGTGCACCCCGCGGACAGGTTTAGCATACGGGCGCTTACTGGCACCGACGAGTGCCGGTTCTTGTCTGGCATCGTCGGATGGGTTTTCTCCACGAGAATTGATTAGGGGGTTCGAGAAATGAAAAGGGAAGAGGGACTTGGCTGAAAGGACAAAGCTCCAATCTTCATGGATGATCTCTGTGGAGCCCAATTCAAGGACCCCCGAACCATTAGGGATTGATATGCACACTATGCTCTGGATTCCGTGCATTCTTGCTTCTTTGACCCTATCATCACTCTCACACATCTCCAGCTCAGGGTGGTCATCGCCAGTCAACCAGATGTGACCTCCTGAGCGGAATGCTCTTCCTAGAATGCCGTCTTCCGAGGAGTAAGACCTCGTGACGGAGAAGATGTAGTACCATTCAGGGTCGCCGATGTCGCTGCCATCAGCGAACTGACCATCCGGATATTGGGCTTCTTTGAGCACCCTATTGGTGGTGGGCTTGGATGGAAATGGATCCCTTGTAGTTCCTCGGAAATGGCCGTGGCCCCAGGTGAGGAAGAGACGGCCGTGGTCATCTCTTGAGGGCCGCCAAAAGATGGAGTAAACCCAGTGCTCAGGTCGGGCTTGGAGGATCAAGTGGACGAGTTGCTGGAGAGTGGGTGAGGTTTCATGATAAAGAGGGACAGCTAAGGAGGAGGAAGCACAAGATGTGACTTCTTCCATGTGTAGCAAGTTGTTGAGCTAGAGCCAGGATTTCTCCCTTTTATAAGAAGTAAAGGCAAAGCTAAGTTTATTAAGACTGGTCCACATTATTGGCTTACCAGGAGACGTGGACTCTTCCTTCTACGTAAGTGTGTTCTTACTAGGCTCTGTTTGTTTCACGAAAAATGTGATGTTTTTGAAAAATAATTTATAGGATATCATTTTCTAGGAAAATGTAATTATTTTCCGGTATTCGGATAAAATCTAAAAATGAAGTGAAAAATATTTTTTGCTATTTGGTGAAGAAAATATTTTCCTCCATATACTCTTTTTCATTAATTTATTTTTAAAAATGTATCTTTTCATATGTTTTTAAAAATCTATTTTTAATTATTTTTAATTTTTAAAATCTATTATTAATTTATTAATTTTTTTTTTCGTTTTTCTTTGTTTTCCATCTCCTTCTTTCTTGGTTTGTCACCGGCCACGGCGATGGCCCACGACCGGCTATCGGCGAGCCTCGAGCTTGCCAACGAGCACAAGGCTCGTCAGATTGACGAGTGCAAGCTTGAGGTTTGCTTGGCGATGGCTAACGACTAGCCAAGAAAGAATAAGATGCGAAAAAAATAAAAGAAAAAGAAAGGAAATAGAAAAGAAAAGAAAATTAAAAATAATTTGAATAAAAAAAGAAAAGAAGAAGAAGAAAGGGGAGGAGAAAGTGAGGATTTGTAAAGATGTGAAATAAGAGAGATTAAAATTTAGAAGACTTTTTTTCTTTCTTAGAAAATGTTTTTCCTAAGGAATTCATTTTCTGTGAAACGAAGCCGGAAAATCTGGAAAATATTTTTCCGAAAATTATTTTCCGTGAATGAACGGAGCTTTAATGTGCTTTGCATTATCCTATAAAGTTCCAAATAATGTTAGGTATACTAAAGTTGATCCAAAAAAATCTCTATAAAATGGCGTGACAGACCACAAGTTGATGTTTAATCAAGTAGGTTAGACTCAAGACTTGAAAACAGTATACTGCAGGATATTATACAAACTCTGTACGTGGATAAGCTCCGATTGATAAAGTATCTGTCTATCTTATTCACTTCTTTTTTTTCACGGGAAAGTGCATCAATGGAAAGTGTTATTATCATCAAGAAAAAATGTTAAGCCATAGTTTTTCATTGATGATTGCCTCTTTCTCGGTTACTCATTTACTAAGCAATACATATGGCGGAATAGTGACAGAAAATGAGAAAATCGATTTTCAATATACTTGGAAGTTTTTAAAGTTTTAGCGTTTTACACGTGTGAGTGAGTAAGAAAAGGAGACATACGTCCATGGACAAAGACAAACCAACACTAGAAAATTCAACGACAAAAGTTAATGCTGATAAAGGGACGCCAATAGTTTGGACAAAGACATGCCCGAAAAGGCCTGTTCGTGACGTTGTGATCTCGAGGTGACTCGGAATCATGCTTGTAGAGTCTAGAGAGACAAAAGACATGTCAATGGTAAGAGTTCTTTGTGAGGTCCGTAATCTTCCTTGGTAGGGTTTCGAGCTCCTCCTCAACTTGGAGGCCTTGTCTGGGTACATCGACAACCGTTCCAGGAAATGACACGATTTCCTTTGAATTATTTGGATGGTGAACATGTGTTGTACTATCGTTATTATTTAATCTATATTTTGTTTTTTTTTTTTAATTTCCATCTCTGGTCTTCCTCTTCCCCACAAAAGGGTTGAGGAGATGCTGACACTAAAAGACCGTCAAATCAGTTGCCATGAGGCAGTCGACCATTAATGCCAACAGCCCTCGCTGTCGCCCCCATTTATGGACGACACCAGCTTTCCTTGGTTGCTTGATTTGTTGCGGCAAGAGAAACGATCCAATAATAATATAAACAGAAAAAAAAAAAATTGAACATTAAATTTATGTGATTCAGTCGTAAACACTTATATTTACAGAAAGAGTAGCGACGAATTTCACAATAAATTAAGTGATATAAAGAAATTACACACTCAAGTTACTTAAACACTCTCTCGGTATTTTTTAAACCCTAATTACACCCAATAATACATGTAATATTTAGCCCCAAAATTCCTCAAGAAATAACCTCTTAATCTCATGAATGAATTACACGCAAATCTTACAACAAAATTTAATTGGCTTGAACACTAAATCTTTCTTGGATGTAATTTATGAATAAGAACGATAAAGAAAAATCCCTTCTAAGCACTCGACGACGAGACAACGCTTCAAAACCAATTCTTTATGATCAACCTCCTACCATCCATGGCCACAAGTCTATACATATATAAATAAGACCTTTATTCTTTTGCCGACTTCTCATAAGATTTTGTTTCCTATTTTGAACCAAAACATATCTTTGTATATTTTACAGAAAATCCAATTTCTAGTCAAAGTTGGACTTTCCTCTTTTAGCGGTTAAATTCTCTAATACAGATTTAAATTTTGGGAAGTTGATCTTTGGATCTTCTTTACTTGATTTCAAACATCTGCAACATATCCAATTCAAAATATTTAAAATTTTGCTTTGAGCTTAAACTCGAGACATGTTTTAATATGACTCACCTTATGAATTTCTATCTATCTATCTTTGCGCCAAGTTTGCAACTCGCAGGTGTGGAGGTCACAACCTCTAGATGTGAGATTGTTTGCCTCGCGGGACCCCAACTCTTTGGTCACTCAAGGCTAGAAGCTTCCATGGCCATGACAGTGGCCTTGGTGCCTTTTCCTTGTTCCATTGCAGAGCCACGGAAGACAGGAGCGACCGCCATGGACATGGCAACTTCTATTGTTTCCTTTGATCGCGGTCGCTTGCCTCACGATCCTAGGTTTGTGGTCACGCTAGGCGGACCTTTTCCATGGCTGCGATGGTGGGTCTCGGTTTCATTTATACGGTTGAGTTCAGGAGGGGGGAGAGACTTTTGCCCCAATTAGATCAGTTGTGCGAAAAGGCAAAGCATTGCTGATAGACGGTGACAACAACGACGATGAACACTGGATCTATTTCTTTTTTTCTTTTTAATTTTTTTTTCATTTGCCAAAGTTTTTTCAGATTTATATTTTTAATTTATCAAAATTTTACGTCAAAAGAGGCTTCTGGAATCCGACTAATAGGTTTTTTCGGGCATACCATGCATTTTCATGTTTTTTGAGGAATTAGTCCAAACATGAAAGAAAATTAGGAACTGGAGTTCATTCCTCGAGAAATCCAACTCCCCAATGAACCATACGAGGCCGAAATGTTAAATATGGTAAGACTTTGAGTGTGATGGGGACTAGAACTTTGATTAGGAAAAGTAAAAAAAGCCATATATTTACTGTTATTGCACCAATTCAATCATCAACTTCTCAATTGTGTCAATTTAATTCTAAATATTTTGATAATTTTTCAATGTAACCCTACATGACATAATTAGCATCAAAGTGAACAATTTTTTTCTTTTTTTTTTATATTTTTTTTCTCAACTATGGACTAGCAAGGGCATAGGCCAACCCTCACTAGCCACAGGTGTGGGTGTCGAGCTCTTGCTTAGATCTGGGCGAGGGCTCGATGCCCTCACCTATGGCTAAATATGGTTGGCTTGCAGTCTTGCCAACTAGAGTTGTTAAAAAAAAAATCAAAGAAAAAAATTCCAAAAAATTTGTTAAATTTATCCATGTCAGCACTGATGCTGTGTAGGACGGCGAGCATCCATGTTAGCAATTTCTAGCAAAAAATTGGCTGGATGGACTATATTGGCTAATTGTCAAAATATTTAGAATTGAATTGACACAAGTATAATAGATTTAGGACTTCTTTGGTACTTTTCCCAACTTTGATAAATCCTTAGTGGGTTAAGTTGTATATCTTGTCTTGATAATTGATCTCTATGATTGAATCATGAAAATACGCTGCATTTGCTGTTCATTCTATTAATTTACATAAGATCCACTAGTATGAAAAGAATGAATTCATTAACGCATATACATCTTTCAACAAGAATGCATGTTTCAATTTCTTCATCATGGAAACATGTCACATGACCACGAAACTTACTTGGGTACTCAAGTTTTCTGAACATCCTACCTTTATTATAAGAAAGACCTTTTAATTTATTTTATGGCTCTTTCTATCCATATATGCTAAATATAAAGGTCTATTTTGAAAATCAACAAGATTTTGAACCGTGTTTTCCAAGGGAACTCAAACCTGACTACCGGAAGATACATGGTTAAATGGAATTAAGCCGCTCAATTTATACTGAACTGAAACAATCAGCCCAAAAACTGTGTGCATTTCATTTCAATAGGTGCGAGATTCGTCATGTCATTCAAATACGAAACTAATGCATTTGATCTTTTTTGTCACCATATGTACACACGATTACACGAATGTTTATGTATGCAGTTATGCCAGCTCTAGTTAAAAGGATTATGTCTTTCTCCACTCCTAACTGCAGGATCCTCCAAACTAGGGTTAGGAGCAGTGCATTCTGAATATGGATATTATCTACATTTATGATTAGGTAAGACTACGAGTGGGTATATCTTATAATCCACCGGTCAAAGGCTTCTTTAAAAGAATTTCCTCAAGGATAAATTCAAACAAAGCCCATAATTATTTACTTTCATCGAGCTTTAGATAGGTAGCTAGCTCCTACTACCTATTTACAAACCTAGTTGTTGAGGTTGTCCCATATTGGTTGCGGAATGGGCTGGTGGTCAGTTTATAAGTGTGAGAAAAAGTCTATTCTTTTTTAAGTTAGTTTTTGGGGTGAGAGAGGCTCAAGATCACTCAACACTAGTGTCAGAGCTCAAGTTTGCTAACAAGTCTAGGTCCAAGAGTCACATGAGAGAATTATGGGTTAGTGCGGCTCTAATCTAAGGTTCGATGTGTGAGAGGGAGATTGTTGAGGTTGTCTCACATTAGTTGTGGAAGGGGTTATTCACACTGATGATACAAAATGCGCAATCACAATTGTCGACTCAAATTTGTATCTTTTAATTAGAAAATCTCCGAAGTGGAAAACACATGATCCTAAGTGTCTAAAATCCAACAACAACAAAAATGAGAAACTAGACTAACTTGAATAATGATCATTGTTGTAAGAAAGTTTTGGACAATGATTAATTTTATAGTACGATTTACAAGGCCACATAAGCAATCTTCAGTTTTTTCAGAGAGTAAAGGGCGAGGAAAACTCTAATCTCTCTATCGGCAACCCTCTCTCTCTCTCCACAAAAAACCCTCCCTCAAAGAAACTCATTTACAGGATCTCGCTTTAGTACTTGAATCCAAGAACCTGCTTTGTAGGCCTTCATTGCATGTTTTTTTTTCTCTCTCTCTCAATCTAACGTGGGAGTCTTTTTCGCCTCCTTTGGCATCTTCTTTTAACCTTTGTTTTTGCTTTTCTTCGCTCGTCATGGTGAACTAATCCGATTGCAATTGATAATTTTGTGAGAACGTGGTCATCAATTCAGCCAGTAGGATGTCCGAGACGTGAATTTATGATTTTTCTGATATTCGATAGAAACTCTTCTCTCCCAATTCAGATGTAGATCTAAATCTATGAGCATTTCTTTCTTGATCTAAATTTAGATTTGGGAGTTTGTTAGCGGTGTTCAACCTATAGTAGCTTAACATGTTGTCGTCATCTCCGGTGATGGTGTTGAGAATGCTGAACATAGACTCACACCATAAGCCATAGCTTCTGAAGGGGAAGATCTTGATGTCTACCTATCATTGATGATTCTGGTGATCGACTGCCAATTGTTTTTTGAGGCTGTGTTAGAATTGATCTTTTGGGATGAGAGAATGCTTATAGCTGCAACCTTTACTCTTTTGTTTTTCGGGTCTTGTTTTGTAACTCCTTTGAGCTTTGCTTTGCTGGAAAGCTTTGTATGTTCTCTCGTGTTTGATTATAACAAATGAATGGAATTCTCTCGTGTTAAGTAAATCCCTAGCTCGGTCCAGTCCTACAAATCAAAATTCGATATCATTTGAGATTTAGATTGTTGACACATAATATTTTAGAAAATAATAAATAAAATGAAATTCGATTTTGGAAATTTTTTGTTGAAAATATATCTTCATTTCAAAATTCAAAAAAATTCAGTTTTTATTTGATTTTGGAGCTTTTTTATTGTTGGAGTCGTTGATTGAATATCTCGCTTGCAAAAATAATTTTGAGCGCTTTCACTATAAAATGCGAGGCTTCAGAGAACCGAGTGACGGGGGCTTCTCTTCATCTTTCGTTGAAGGAAAAAATAAAAAACTGAAAGAGAAAGAAAAAAAAGTGTGGGGGGCTTCTCGGGGTTTGAAAAAAAAGAAGAACGAAAGGTTTTTGATGGCTTTTTCGTTCATGCCTCTGAGGAAAATCTGCTGAAGGAAAAGTCAGAAGAAGTGTGCAGAGAGAGACAGAGACAGGAGACGTGAAAGCGACGTGAGAGAGAGAGAGAGGTGAGAGCAGAAAAAAAAAAAGAGGAAAAAGCAAACGATGAACAACTGTTCATCTTCCTCGCGAATTCCCGTCCGACGTTCCTGCTGCCCGCTTCCTTCGCGCCGCCGAGCTGCCATTGCCGCTCCGCCTCACAGCGCAAACATGGCCGTCCACTTTGCCCCGCGCGTCGCTTCGCCCCCCAGCCGCGACGAAGCTTCTGTTTCTG
This sequence comes from Eucalyptus pumila, assembly GCA_016097595.1. Taxonomy (NCBI): domain Eukaryota; kingdom Viridiplantae; phylum Streptophyta; class Magnoliopsida; order Myrtales; family Myrtaceae; genus Eucalyptus; species Eucalyptus pumila. The sequence continues at coordinate 9,491,655 of CM027850.1, read as the reverse complement.
CGACGCCCACAGCAACACTCCACCGGTTTTTGCCGCGACTTGCAGCAGCACGAACCTCTTCCGCCGCATTCTGTCTATAGCACGACGCCACTGCAACAGCTGCAGCTAGCCCCAACGTCGACGCCCATACCAACAGCCTGCGCAGCTACCCAGACGCCGGACCGTCCCCTACTACTGCCCGCTCGGAGCCCGATCTGCCGCGCCGGAACGCCGATCTCGCCCCCAACTTGTCTGCAACCCGCGACCTAGCCGATCCTGAGCCGGTTCACCGCACCTCCGCTGCTGCTGCGCCCCTGATCGCCCGAGTACTAGCAGACCCCCGTCGCTCGAGTCGAGCCGCTCCACCCGCAGCCGCGAAGCCACCGAGCCGCACCGGTCGCCTCACCAGCACCGCCTCACACCGGTGACGCCACTCGGACCTCCGCCTCAGCACCTCGCCTCCTGCCCGCTCGGTGGCCGAAGCCCACTGCGCCTGAGCCCCACTCCAACAGCTCGCTCCGTCCGCCACACTGCAATCCCGCACCTCCCGTGCCGCTGCAATCTCGCGCCTCTGCAACGCCCGAGTCGATCTGCCTCGCTACGTCACCACCGAGGTTCCTTTGCCCGTGAGCTCGCGCGATCCACCCACCACCCGACGAGCTGCTCCGAGCGACGCACGCCACGGCAACCGCCTGTCCGCCTTGCTCCGCCTCTGCCCGAGCCGAGTTGAGCCGTCGCCGTCCAGCCGCACCGGCAACTCACCTCGCCGGAACCCCGAACGCCGGCGAACCAAACCCCCTGCCCGATGTTGACGAATTGGCTGCCCATCCATTTTCCTTAAGTTGTTTATTTTTCTTTTTATTTTTATTTTATATTATTTTACTTTACTTTTAGTTGGTTTTATTATTATTGTTTAAGTTTGAATATTGTGAGGTGACTTTTAAGTTATAGATATTGTAGGTATTACTTGCAGGAGTTATTCATAAAATTATTGTAATTATTAATTTGATCCATAAGATGTCGGGTCAATTTTTTAATTATATTAATTCTTGGGGTTTGTCGATAGTATTTTAAGTGTTGAATCAATATAATTATTAATTTGATCCATAAGAATTCGGATAAATTTTTTAGTTATTTTGAACTATTTGTCGTAATAATTAGAGTTAGGATAATCGTTAATTTGACGTGCGGAGATAAATACGTTATTTTTTAATTATTTTAATCATTTATTTGATTGAATCTCCTTAAATACAATGTTTATTTGATAATTGCTTGTTTTGGAAAAACACTAAAAAATGTTCAGGATTCAGTTTGTTTTGGAATATTTCTTGTTATCTTGCATATCTAGAATAGGGATTTTATTCCGAATTTAGAAAAATATAAAAATGCATTCATTTAGGTTGTTAGTTTGTTATTTGGATTGCATGTTTAATTATGTATTAATTTTAATTTCGAATTTTCATAAAGAAAATCACCAAAAAAAATAATAATTAAGCATATTAGGTTAGAATGGTATGTTTCATTTTAAATTTAGATCATCTTTTTAGATAAATTGCATGTTAGATTAAGATAATATCTTAGTTTAAATTATGATTTAATGTGACTTAATCCTTAATTTAAAATTAGATAGAATTTTAATCTAGCTAGATCATTTTTGCATTTTTAAAAATAGAAATATCAAATGCACGTCATTTAGTTTTTTATTAGGTTCATTTAATTAGAACTTTCTCGTCATTAGACTAAGTCATTTAATAATGTCATTTTAGTTAAAATAATTTTGTACGTCATTGCATCGCATTACCCATCATTAGAATTAGTTCATTTGATTAATTTGGATTGCATATTTAATTGTTGCATTTCTTTAATTTCAAATTTCATGAAAAATACAAAAGAATTAGAATGAATTCATTTCATGCTTTAGGATAGATTGCATGCTTATCTATGTCATAAAATTTTGGTCATGTTATCATATCATTTCATGTTAGAATAGTAACATGCATTGCATAAGTCATGATTTTCATTAAATAAATGAAAACAAAAAATTAAAATTAAGTGTTAATTAGAAATCATATCTAGGATTTTTTATGTGAATTTACGATTTAACAATACTGATGATTTCGTTGTTCTTGAGGTATGTTTTGCATTATTTAATTACTTTCTTGAGTGTTAAATTGGTGGTATGCACATCTGTATGATCACCTCACATGCTAGGAAGTTAAATTAAAATCAACTCAATTGCCAAATATTTTTTTGAAAATGAAATAGAAAGGTACCGAAATGGCACTAGGATAGTCTGGTGTAATCAAGTCCCCGTACCCTCTGGTTCGCAGGAGTAAAATAATGCTCAATTTATTTTACTTAGGTGTCTAATCGACCCGATTAGTGGCTACTCTTAGATAATAATCTTTTGCATATTAAAACTTTAAGTTGCGAATTGGTATAGGTTTGGGAGAGTTCGAGCTAAGCTTAAAGACTTAGTAGTCCATTAACTTAATCCTAGGTGGTTCACACCCGAAAAATTAGGTCGCGACATAGATGGTCTAGGATTTTTTGAGAAGCGATTAAACACAATCCCCTCCCATCATTTTCGTGTGCACTTACTAATTAAAAGACGACAAACGATTCACCTCGAGGAGTCATGTTCGAATGTAATGTTGACGATGTTCATACAAATCTGTTTTTGACAGTTCGCAGGCGACGTGAGTGCAATTAACGTAGATGCTTCTGAAACCAACTCCTTATAATTATTGAGGCAAGATCTTTAGGATGAGCTTTTGTTCTCTTTTGGTTCGCCCGAACTCTATTGTAATTATAACCACAATGATATGAACATGTGAAAGTGTACCTATCTCACTCACCCTGAATCCCGATGCATCGCCTTTGCTTGTTTCGCATCATGCATTTGACCGCATCCCCACCAATCCCTTGAAGAATTTGATTCCTCTCCTGTATTATTCTCTTCGGATGATTTTTCCTTAATCAAATAAACTTTTCGGGTTTCAATTTCTTCCACGAAAAATTGATAGACTCGACCTGAAAATTGAGTTGACGTTGTACAAAAGCAGTGACGTTGTTGATGTAATCACAATTGATGTGCTCAATGCAGTTCATAGGTTATGGGGACAGCGGGTAGATCACGCCGGCCTAATGCTCTGTCACTAGGCTAGACCAGACCGACAAAGTCCCTTTGCCGGATGTGCGATTGAGAGTGACATTTGTGGCTGGATTTTACCCTTTAGGGCAAATAAGGGACATTTGGTAACTTTCTCAAGAACAAGTGCTTTCGTTCTTTTATTCCCTGGTACAGAAATGAAATAAAAATGCATTTGATAATTTTTATTTTTATTTTTGAGAATAAATTATTTTCAAAAAATAAAAAATAAAAATAAAAAAATATTTTGTTCTCATGAACAACTCAAGAAACAAGTTTTTTTTTTTTTTTTTTTTCTTCCTTTCTTTTCTTGCTTTTCTTTCTTTTTCCCTTCCTTTCTTCTTCCCCCAACTAGTTGCCAACCTTGGTAGTGGCTGGTGATTGGCCAAACAAAGCCCAACGAGGTCGTCTCGAGCTTATCAGCCACCGAGTCTCGCTTGGGAGGCTCGGGGGGGGGAGCTTGTCAGTGGATGGTGAGGCTCCCCCAAGGCCAACAACCTTGTCGGCCCTTGTCTAACAAGTTGCTAGTTGGCCATAGCAAGGTTGGTGATTGGCTAGAGGAAGGAGAATAAAAAAAAAAAAAGTAATAAAATTATTAATAAATTAAAATAAATTCTAAGTTACAAAAATATTTAGGGTCATACCAAATGTATTTCTGTTTCGGGAATAAAAATGTTATATTGTTACCTAATGCCTTAAAATATTCAGAAACTATTCCTAAGAATAGAAATAGAATTTTTTTTTTTTTTCTAAAAAGAGATGTTCCGGAAACAAAAACATCATCAAACACATCCTAATTATTCTAGTGGGACATTTTTTTTTTTGTAGCGGTTTAAATAAAAGATAAAACAGTCATGAAAAATGTTATTTTGTAATGATTGATGACTATCAATTATTTGGTAACGATTTTGACTGTCATTTTAAGGAAAAACGGCTCTTTCTTTCATTTACCTATAAATAGAACCTCCAAGACAATTCAATAGATATATACCAAAACAAGAAATTCTCTCTTCTTTTTCCTTTTTTAGTTAAGTTTTATATATAATTTTATTGTTCCCCTTCCCCATGTTATTCAATACAGAATATAGAGGAATGTTTATTATATTTTAGAAAAATACCCACCAGAGCCTATTGCATCGAGTTTCATAATTAGAGGGGCAAAATTATCCTAAAAAATAGTACTAGCATGCTTGAGGCAGCTGATCTTATTTTAATCTTCTCCAAAATTTTCCAACACACAACCCTACGCAAGTCCTGTTAATTTCTCACATTATGTTTCCTTTCAGAACTTAGTTTTACCGTCTGAGTTACACGAGTTAATTTATGCTATCTTTGAACACCGTGATGATTGGCCTAATTGATGAAGACTAGCATTCAAGTGGTGTGAGCCCTCTTGGTCACATGTTCAAATCCCCAAATTGCTCCTCAATTTCAAGAAAGCCTTGTTCACTTGCGACGTAGGTTTGATTTATGGTCCAGGTGTAGGGAAAAATTACCTAAACAGCTTAAATATATCATACATATGTCAATTCAATTATAAATTTTTTGATTTACCAATTTAGTCGCGAACTTTTACACAAAATTTTAAAGCGGTTTTTCCAGTCAATTTTTGCTAGAAATTGTAGACATGGCAATTCAATTATCGTTGGCCATGCTACTTGATGCATTGCCATGTTAGTGATTTCTTATAAAAATTGGTCAGAAAAATTGAACTAGAATTTTGTGTAAAGATTTATTACTAAATTGACAAAAATAAAAATTTTAGAACTAAATTGGCATTTGTGCAATAAATTTAGGACTGATTGAATAATTTTTCCCGGCGTAAGGATATTCCCTCTGCTACATAAGTAGAATATTAACCAAAAAAATTGTGAAATATCGGTTGAAGCTCATTATATTGGTTTATAATCTAATTAGCTATTTTTCATTTCTAGTCTTTGATGTCAAAGTAGTATCTCTATTCACATTTCATCTTATACGTTTAAAGAATTTCACCAATAGTTTGTTAAGCATGGGAAAATAACACAAATGGTCTTCAAACTTTCACTTAATATATAATGTAGTCCCCGAGTTTTAGTCGAACACGTAATGTAGTCTTTGAACTTTTAATTTGTTTAATATGATTCTCGGATTTTGGTACATGTTCAATTTAGTTTTTAAGCTATATGTAAATATTCAATATTGTCCCTAAACTTGAATTAATGGAGAATGACATTGGATATTTTTTATATAGTTTATGGACTATATTGAATATTTATAAAAAAAAATTTACTGATCATGTCGAACAAATTTAAAGTTCAAGAACCATAGTACACATCGAGTTAAAATTCATGGACATCATTATAGATTAAGCCAACGTTCAAGAATCATTAGTGTAATAATCCCCTTAAGCTTTAGGTGGTGAGAGTTCGCATGTATATTAGGCCCACATTACTCTTTATATATTGCATATGTTCTTGTGCAAAATAGTATGCAATTATGAGAATATTGCTTATGTTTTAATTGAATACAATATCAAGATGGGGAAAATTTTCAAAAAAGTCATACGCCTATTCTACTAATACTAATTCAGTTAGAAACTATTTGATTTAGTCCTAGAAATTTTGATGATTTGTTAATATAATTCTTCCGGCTAGTTTTAGCAAGTAATCATTGACGTGAATGTCAAACCATGATCGGTGTTGATATAGATAATTTTGCATTTTTTAATAAGTTTTTAGATTTTGTTATTTTATTTTCTTTTTTATTTTTATTTTTCCATTATGAGCTGATGACCCTCGTTGGACCTTAGAAGAAAATAAAAGGAAAAGAAAGTAAAAAATTAAAAAATATATATATATTTTTAAATTACAAAAATTATCTACATTAGTATCGATTGTATTAAGTGGGATGTTCAACATTCGCATTAGTGATTTCTAGCTAAATTGGTTGGGAGGACTATATTGAAAAATCATTAAAAGATTTATGAGTAAATTGATTAAATTGAAAAAAATTAAGGCTAGAATAGTATCTATATAATAAGTTTTCGATTTTTTTTTTACAATTAACGTGAATGATTAGTATTTCCTAGAAGATCCATAATGTTACAACAATTGGGAGTTTAAAAAATCCAACTATTACAAATTCGAGTGAAAGAAAACACTTCAAATCATTAAAAGTAAATCTGTGTCATTCTAAGAAGATACACCTTATAACTCTCCAATCATTCTAATAATCACGAGTTGATTCAATTTGCATTTGTGATTGAGTGTAGAGATGGAAAACAAAAAGTCTAATATGATCCATACGACTGGAGGAAACAATAGACCTCGGATTATAGAGATTTGCAAGATGTGACTTCCTTTGATACTATCCACAAAGTTGAGATTTGCCCTAGTAACCTAGGTTTTGACTTTGCGCCACCTATTAAATTTGCAAATATTTTGTACTTTAGTTGGCCAACTTCATCGATTGATTGAATCCAAGATCGACACTCAACCTATCCTTTCATTAAAAAGATGTACTATCAATCTTATCACGTTGTCATAGTACATCATCCAGCATGAAATGATAGTTGAGGACACGTATGTATATATTTATGTGGTCTATGATGCACGCAACATTATCTTTTCAGGCCATTTGTAAGATGGACGGTTGTCGATGAGAGAAACCCACACCAAAAAAGCATATCATTCCTTTTGTGCTTATTATAAAAAGTAATCAATATGATCCTATTCTTTTCTTTAAGAAAATGACCAAAAAAGCATTGAACTTGTTGAATTTATATAAAATCAATTATAAACATTTTAATTTGATCAATTTAATCATATATTTTCGATAATTTGTCAATATAATTCATTCAACAAATTTTAGCTGAGATTTGATGACATGGACCTCAGCTCATGTGGCATAACCGACTTGACATGGAAATATTTTGAAAATTTTAATTTTATTTTAATTTTATTTTGAATTATTTTACTAATTTTTTACTTTCCATTTTGCTTTTCTTTACTTTTTTCTTTTTTTATTGTTAAGAACCGGCAGGGCCACCATTGACATCGCCTCCCATTGCCGTACCATTGCCTAACTGTTGTCGCGTCCCCAATCGTATAGTGATTTAGCGCATCAAATGTCGTCTCAAGTTTCAAAACTGTTTAGTGGTGGAAGCAGTGGGTGGAGGGGAGTAAACGGAGATGTGGATAGACTTGGTATAGTTGGATGTGGAATCTTATCAAAAGGAGTATGTTAATGTGACGTGTAAAGAAACTAAACCGTGAGAGTCACTTTTGTACGCCGTCGACAATCTATCAAGCAAGACACCTTTTATGGAAGCAATTTCTTTTTGTCAAAAAAAAATTCCAATCTTTTCCACGGATGTACAATAAAAAAATGCAGTTCAACTATAGACCAAGACAAATCTATTAATACGGCTTTGTCTTTCCATGGTTTGTGCCTAGGTTCTTCCCAATACCATTGCCGTTCAGAATAGCAAGATTGAATGCACACATATCTGATATATGTGGAAGTGAAATCTTCATGAAGCCCCTTTGATCTCATTTGAAATTGTACTTGTACACCAACAAAATCCGAGGGAAGCGAAACCTTGAAATCATACACGCAAAAAAACCCCAAATCTAAACTAGATCGAGATAGAAATCACCCCGAAATAATAGAAAAAAACTTCTAGATCTAGACTAGCTTAGAAGAGAAATGCTCTTCAAAACAGAAGGTTAGCAAGAAAAGAAAATAGATTACCAAAACAGTAAAATAAAAAAGGACAAAAGGGAGGGGAGGAAGAGATCTAGCTCAAACCATCCCCTCCATGGAAGTTGAAGAAGAAAGCTACATGAGATGAGAGTTTTATGGGAGGACTTGAAGAGGTTAAAATCTGGTAGTCATGTTTCATGGATATACATTGGAGATTTTAATAAAATTCTCTACCATTGGAAGAAGGTGGGAAGACGTCCGGTAGAGCATTACATGTTAGTTGCATTTCGAGAATTCATAAAAGCTCCAGGATGCTATGGGCTGTTTTTAACTTGGAAGCATTAAAAGCTTGAGGCGGCGAAGGGCTCAATGAGAAAATCTACCAACATCATTGGGAAGAAATTCAAGATGCGTTCAAAATGGTGAAAAGCTTTTTTGATCAAAGTACTTCTGATCCTAGTCTTAACTGGGCCTATATATCCCCAATACTGAAGGTACCAAATCCAAAAAGCCCAACGCAATTTAGACCCATAAACCTTTGTAATTTGATTACAAAATTATATCAAAAGTTCTTGTAAACCGCCTTAAACCTTGGACAAATGATATGATCGCAAAGGAACAAAGTGCTTTTGTTAGTGATAGGCGAATTCAAGATAATATTTTTATTGTTCAAACGTTTTGCATCAACTCAGAATCAGAAAAAGGAAGTGAAAATTTCAGGGGTGCGTAAATTGGATATGCAAAGGTGTGTGACAAGGTAAAATGAGATTCTCTTGAAGCTTGTAGGTTGAAGATAGGTTTCACTGAAAAAAGGTTTCCAGGGTTATGCATTGCGTGTGCTAGTAGAGTTTTGGTGGTTGCTGAGACAAGTTGGACCGCAACAAAGGACTGATCTTATTTACTACCTTTCCCATGTGTAATTAGATTTCGGCACAACGCAAATAAATTTATCTTATTCAGGTGCATCGTATACTTTATGATAAGATTTGTACAGCCCACGGAATGAATTCATGAATCTGGTCTTCAGAATTGAGTGTCATGCAATTAAGCTTGGAAGTCGTATTGATGTTGAGGCAGCTGTCCTCCTTAAATTTGCATTTCCAAAGTAAACTCTCATATTTACTGGAGGAACCTTTGTTGTGTTACTTACTCGAGCTTGCAAATGATCTCTTGTAATCCAATCGATGTAGCGTATCAAATATAATCTGTCCTCCAAAAACCACTAGATAAAGTTGCCATTGCGGAAAAATCATATGAGAGGAAGGCAAGTTTTATGGGAGCTTCAGCATTCTGATAATTCTTCTGATGTTGCCCAAAGACGGAGCGACAACTGCTAATCTAGCTTCAGTTTTGTATGGGACACTGGAAATCTAACTGAGAACTTTGGCAATGAAAAGTTACCAGGTCTCATGAAGTCTAAAAGGTTGGTTTAAGCGTGATTTCATTCAACTCGGCGTTCTTTTATATTTTAATGTTAGCTTTCTGGTAACTTATGTTTCCTTATCTACATTGTAAAATTTCATCAGACACAACTCAGACTTCAATGAATTTCACTCTACGGGGGCTTTAAAATTGGCAACTCCCTCATATTTCACAGCTACTTGTCTGGTTAATTTTACGGCAATCCATTCTTTCAGCTCCATTTTTGAATCGTTGGTGGCATGGTTGTGAATATAAACATCTTGAAACTCCATTTGAACTTCTTGATTTTTTATGTTTGTTGAAACTCTTTGGGGCAAACTACAATACAAGCCTAAGCAAATTAGCTGCATGTAGCAACTGCTTGTAGGGAGGGAATGTTCTCACTAGATGCACTGGGACCTGCTTGAATTCACTAATACATTCCAATCCAAAATCTAGTTCTCTATTTACCTAGTGGACATTCTCAATTGCACTGAGCTTTGTATGACAAGCATATACATCTGGTCCAATTGTCGCTTCCAGCCTTCTCACGGGCAAGCTAAGCGCAAATGCTATGGCAACAAGCTTGCATCTGAAGCTTCCCTTTCATGCAGTTCTTGTGGGGATGCTAATAATGAATTGAAGACCCCTGAAGGAGATACGAATCCGTTGAATGTGAAGGCCGTGTCCCAGTTTTGATCTTGGATTTTGAACAATGATCATTACTCAATGAACTATATTGCTACTGTCAAGAATCTCAATGGAGCGCTCAAGAATCTCGAGTCTATTGCACATGAAATTTGCACAGTTGAGCTCTTGTTTTTATGGGGAGTGTTTTTTGTACCAAGTTCATTTGCAGCTGTCTGATCTGAAACACTTTTAGTTATACGACATAATCAATGTACTTGCAACAATATTCAACATATTGAGGTACATTATGTTTATGTATGGAAATGGAAAGAGGCCGCTCATGTTGATCTGAGATATTAGTTAAAATTAAGACAAGTGAACGCATGGTGGAGGAGTTCACCTGAGGAAGCAGAAATATATGTGTATGTTCTCATGCCTCAAATAATTAACGTTGGTGTCAAGTTGCATTATAGACAGTTCATCTGGAGATGATGCTCGTTTGATTCCTATCGAGACAGATGCTCAATTTAGATACTTTGTTAGATAACATATTTTCAGCCATTGAAGGTCGCCCAGTTTTTGCTGTGTTTTAGCATGCAGATCAAGAAACAGCAGCCTCTCAGCGATCAAACTGAATGCAATGGTAAAGCAGCCTGTGTCCCTAGCTGTGAATCTATATCAAGAAGCTTGTGTTTAAGCTGTATCTTTGCATTCCCAAGCTGGGAATACAAAGTTTGGGAATACGAAGTTTAGGATTGTGCAGGAAAGTTAGAAGTATAAACCATTTTCTTGGTTCCTTCCAAAGCAACTTACTGACTAGTTGTCTTGTGACTTCCGCATGCTAAGAAAGGCCTTGCAGAGACATTTGTTTTTGCTGGAATATAGCTCGGGATCAGTTCTCCTATTCCTCTAAACATGAGTAGACATTGAAGTAAATCTTCAGGTTCCGATGGGTATTGGATACTCAATCGCAATTCAGTAGAGAATTGTGGTCCATTTGTTTCAGGGAAAATAGGCTATTTCCGGAAAATATTTTCTTACAAGTCATTTTCCAGGAAAACGACAATATTTTATGGTGTTCAACTAAAACCTGAAAATGTTTCGGAAAATATTTTTCAGTATTTGGTAAGGAAAACATTTTCTAAGACTTCACCACTTAGGTCTACATTACTTACCGACTTATAAATCCATCAAATATGAACTTACCTTTAAATTCGGGCAAACTTGCTTCATATCTTTGTTCCCTCATTGTTACCTAACACTCATCTACTCTAAAAAATGTTTGTATGAATTTTAAGAAGAAGTAAAAGAGAAAAGAAAATGAGGGAGTGTTAGAATATTTAAATAATAAACGATACATTTATCGAACAACTTAAGCTTTTAGAACAACTGACAATGATTTTATAAAATGTCACATTGGAAAAGGTTTTTGTGGTCTATGAACATCTCACATTCGTAGTCTTTAAAAAACAAAGACAGTGTTGAAAGTTATATTTGTTATTTGTGATAAATCATTCGATATTATGAAAGATAGCTATTCTCCCTGCCATTTCCCATGCCATTGTCAAAGCAAGATGTATACTGCTGTATAGAATCTCTTCTGCTTTGCTAATTAGTTTGTCACAAGGTGATATAATCCAGCACATCATGGAGTTCATCTGGAGTAATTTTATAATTTCAATAACTTTAGACTTCTTGTTAATTCGCAATTTTGTGAGACCCTACACATGGTAAATCGGAGGATATGCAAGCCCCTCCCATCCGCCATTGAAGCCCATAAGGATGAGGGAAGATAAAACGAACAAAACGGGCAAATTGCAGAATGCCAATGGGTTGTGATAATGCAGCTTTCACGAGACTTCAATCTCTTGTTAGAGTTATTGGCGCGAAAGGAAGTTGGATATGCATGTGTTGAGCATCTACTTCATAGAGCTCATTCGGTCAATGGACTCCAGATTTACATAGGAGGGAGGTTATCAAAGTTGGTTCCTAAATTTTTAGTAAATGTTCAATTTGGTCTTTGCAATTTAATTTCGATTGAATTGGTCTTTGTACTCTTTGATTTAAGGTGCGATATTAGATCGGGGCCATTTTTCTTTCCAGAAAATACTAGTTCACTTGGTCAAAAGATCCAATTAAAAGTAAATATTTATTCCCTGCATTAACCATCGGTCACTTTATTACTCATGTGCTTTCTTCCTTTTTGAATTTTCTCTTCTTCCACATCCAATTATTTTGACCGATCAAGCATCCCATCCATACTAAATATCTTTTCTCCCAAAATTCTATTAATATTACCTCATTTATAATTGCCACCTTCACATTGGGAAAGCCCAAGTGCCTGTGAAACGGAGAGGGACTATAGTATCACTCACGTGCTTTCTTCCTTTTGAATTTTCTCTTCATTCACTTCCAACTCTTTTGACCCGTCCAGCATCCCATTCATACTAAATGCCTTTTCACCCAAAATTCCGCTCATATTACCTCATTTATAATGGCCAGCTTCACATTGGGAAAGCCCAAGTGCCTGTAAAACGATGAGGGACTATAGTCTTGGCTTTGGATTTACTATCTTTTCACACATGTAAAGCAAGATCTTCTTGCCGTGCTGTGGAATTTTGCACGACGAAATTATCGGGCAAAATCCGATTGTAGGTAGGAGAAGACTTTGATCTAATGGCGAGGATTAGTTTGTTGGCTCCTGATCGACGATGTTCTTCTTGAACATCCAACAGGAGAAACGGCGCACTTTTATGCCATTCAAAGAGTCATGACGATTTTCTATCTGAACATTGTTATGAAGGCGTGAGATTTTGTGTTTAGAGATCGATTAAGTCTTTAATCATCACCACAACTTCCCTGATGCACTCACTTTGGAACATGAAGCTTTCCCCGGTTTTTTCCCCATATTTTTCGACTATTATTTGTACTAATCCAACTCCCCTCTCTCGATCTGTTAAGGGCATATCACTCATCAAAAGATGACTTCTGTGTCGCGATCCCTTAACATTTATTAAAACATTGTATATCCATGTTGCAATATGACAAGGCATAAAAATTCATTCTTTGTACATCCGGTATGGGGCGCAAGGTAATGGACAAGGGACACTTTCCTCACAAAACATTCACAACAAAAACAATCACTGAAATAATCTTCTTCTGACTTGATTTTCCTGTGCCGTCTGGCTCAGGTGGATCTGCAAGGTGGCTTCCGAGTACCAACAATCAAGAGTAAGCACAAAGATGGTGCTGCGACTATCTCAACCCCTTTAAACTAAAAGTTAATTGAACTAGATATGAGCAACCCAAGTTGGCCTATTCCTACGTCAATGCCTAGTAATTCTTTGACCAATGAAGACAGTTGATGTCACCAAGTCTGCATAGAGTCCACTCATGAGGTTAGATTGATTAAGAGCAACGAATGCATTCTCCAAGTTGTCCATCTCCATGTGACAACACTGATTTCGATATCTGCTTCTTCCAAGTAGGTGAGATAAGGAAAAATATCCTACTGATAGGAGCAAAATCGTGTTTAACTAAGTGACATGGATATGAATGGTAACCTGATTGCTAAGATAAATTCCATCGCAAAGATCAAATAAAGTTTGGGAAAATTACCTAAAAAGTTTTATGCTTAATGCAATTGTGCAAATTCAGTCATAAATTTATTTTTTTGCCTAATTGAATCCTAAATCTTTGACAATTGCGACAATTTAAGTCCATTTAGCCAAATTTGGCCAGCCAGCACTGATGTGGTACAATCGATGCTAATGTAACACAGTTGGTGCTGGCATAGACAATTTTAATAATATCATAATATTTTTCAAAATTTTTAGTTGTTTTATTATTCTTTTTTTTTTCTTTCTCTTTTTTTTCCCTCCTCCTTCCTTTGGCTGATTGCCAGAATGAGGTGACCTACTAGAGGTGAGGGTTGGTTACTGGATTGAGGTGACCTTGCTAGCCATTGGTGAGGCTCACCCTACTGTTGCTAAGCGAAGGTGAGGGCAATCTTGCTGAGACTGGCGATTGCCCAAAGAAAGAAGGAGGAAGGAGGAAAAAAAGAAAAAAAGAAAAAAAATTAAAAAAAATAAAATTTTATAAAAAATTATTAATGTTAGTGTCGACTAATCAAAATTGGCCGAATATATTAAATTTGTATAATTGCAAAAGATATATAACTAAATTAGCCAAAAGAATTTAGAAATGAATTGACATAATAGTAATATGTTTATGACTTTTTTAATAATTCTTCCAATAAAGTTTCAAACTTTAAAAAGGACATCAAATTTCTCGAAGTTGGCAAAAGGGATGAGATACCATTAGCACAAAATAACCAATCTTTGGAGTCTGCAAAAACTGGTGCAAACCACCACGTGTGGCACGTACTAAACAATCCACTCTACTCTCTTGCGTAACTCATCGTCTGATTGACGAGCCGTAGGGAAGGAATTCCCTTTGAAGGTGCAGGTTCCCTCACCTTCTGGAAATATAGAAACCCACTCTTAATCTCTCACTCCGGATGTTCCTGCATTCCAAAAGATATAGAAATGTTCAGGCTCCACTATACAGCTTTTTGCTCGGATAAATTCTTCATAACACTATGAATCTACTATTTACTATCTAAATCAGCAAATTTTCAAGCACGAGATTTCTGTACTGAGCCCACCTCGCAGGCCAAATGACATGTAGATGTTTTAGGTGTGTGTTTTATATCTGTTTGCAATCCCAGAATAGGATAAACTATCATAGCCATTGAAAAGGATATAAATTAACAACTCTATAGAAAGAGGTTTTATGAGACCCTCCGAAGGTCTGAACTGGTGCTGGAGAGTATTATCCTTCTGACTTAATTAGTCAGTTTAGAATAGAATTCTAGGTAAAGAAAAGGTAAAGGCTTGTCATAATATCTACCTCCTTGATATAATCCGCAAGTTGTTGGCTGGAGGAGAACAACAACAATTGCCTGGAGGAGAACAACAACATTTTCCCGGCCTCACCAATTAACAAATGATCACATGCTTTCTCATTACCTCTAGCAATTTCATCTCTGTTGTACAGGGGGAAAGAATAAAGTGAGCACACATTTAACAATCTTTATGTATATCCTGTAGCCTTACAAAGAAATCAATTGCACAAGCCGAAAGCAACACGTCGATGCCAGATTTTTGTACCTCAGTTTGTACTCACCTGCGCATCTCGTCAAACGTCTGATCAGTACTATGGAAATGATCGGAGCATCTCTCCTCTCCAGCGCAGCTTTCACGATGACGTCTTCAACACCATAAACGATGGATCATATTTCTTCATATGCCTCCCATCAGCGTCCTTGGAGAAGCATTGAATTCGCTCCACCTCCTCACGACGCTCGCTTGAACTTAGCAATCTTCCATGAGCAAGTTGTGACTTGTCTCGACAGCAGCGAAACAACAGACTCCCCCACTGATTAAAGTCCACAAGGATGAGAGTAAAAATGAAACGAATAATGTCTTATGATAAAAAGAAGACATGGAAATTTATCAAGGAATGCCATAACAGTCTATCATCACTATAGTATATCAGATTTGACATTTACTCTTATCAATTTTATAAAGTATTTCCGTATAATCAATTTTCCGTTTTCCACATCTGCTATAATCTGGTGGGGCCACTGCTGATCACCACATCAATACTCTCTCTCACAATGAGAACTCCACAAGCTCGCCTAACATATCGTGAGAACAGTCCTATGTATGCACTCTCAAGGTAACGGCTTCAAATTGGGACATTAGTTAATCCCTAATCGAGAAAGATGAGGCACAGCTCCTTCAGTGACTCTCCACTCCTACAAATCCAGCCCCTAAAAAACTAGAAACTTAAGTTGAGGTAAACCTTCCGCTGAGCAAACCATTTCCTTTCCCACAAAAGCAACACACAGTTGGAGAACAACCAACGTTTTGCAATATCTTCAATATTGGCATCGGATCTCCTTCAAGTTGGGAGTAAAATAACACCAGCTTCCTCAGTTGCTGAGGTGGATTTTTATGTTCCACTTACTTCTCTATTTTTCCATGTATGGACAGTTCAAGAGAATATCGATAGCTTGACATTTTACCTAATTCACCTTTCATGAATGAATGATCTTGGCTTGCAAATTTAAAAGACAAGGATTGTAAATGTTTTGAAGTGAATTTAGCAAGTTGTGAATTATCTCCATCTTGTCATAAGCACAGCAATAGGGGATAGCCGGTTCTTGTAGATTGGTCAATTTGCCTATATCATTTACATGATAGTTCTTCATAGAAAAGTTTCACAATGTCTAAAGATTCTTTAAAGTATCCAACCACAACTTCGTTCAGTCCCTATCAAATTTCTCCTTGACAACAAATAGCAAGGGAATATAGAGATATCTCAACCTTCTCATCTTCCACAACACATTTGGCACGGTTACCTTAGAAAGTAGAGATACATTCAAGTCAAAGAATTCCATGCACACAAGGTTCCCCATCAATTGCAGAAAGCCCTTGAACTAAGGCTCCGTTCGTTTAAGGGAAAATGGCTTCCAAGAAAATTTTATCCGGATTTTCCAATGTTCGTTTCACGGAAAATGAACTAATCAAGAAAAATGTTTTTCATAATTGGAAAAAACAACCTTTAAAGAAGAGAAAAATGTTTTCCATTTTCAAAAGTGAAAAACATTTTCCATAACTTCTTCCACCTTATTTCTTTTCATCAACACATTTATGCTTTCTTTTTCTTTTCTTTTTTTTTTTAAAATCGAGTTTTTAATTTTTTTTCCTTTTCTTTTTTTCTTTTCTTTTTTTTTCCATTTCATCTTCTTCCTTGATGGCCGGTTGCCGCTGCGACTGGCCACAAGCCAACTCGAGCCTCACCCCAAGCTGGCGAGGCTCCGCCTAGCCTGATCTGGCGAAGCCGAGCTTGCCCGAGCTCGGTGAGCTGGGGCTCGCTAGATCGAGCGAGGTAGAGCCCCGTTGGCTTGGGGCAGAGCTCGGGCCTCGCTAGATTCGGCGAGCTAGGTGGGGTTGGGCCTTGCCCGAGCTCGCCGGAGATTCGTTGGGCTCTGGCAAGCCGCGAGCTCGCCGGATCCAGCTGGTGGAGCTCTGGCTTCGTAAGCTCACTGAATTTGGCGGCAAAACTTGGGCTCCCGATCCAGCCGAGCCTGAGCTCCACTAGCTAGATTTGGCGAGCTCGCGGTTCGCCAGAGCGGGCAAACCTCTGGGGAGCTTGGGCGACATTGGCTAAGCCTCAAGCTCGCGGCTCGGTGACCGCGTCTTGGTCGGTTGGGGGTAGACGGCCATCGTCAAGCCCGCGGCGGCGGAGGAAGGAGGAAGGAAAAGAAAAATGAAAAAAGAAAAAAGAAAAAAGAAAAAGAAAGAAAATAAATAAATAAAAATTTCGATTTTTTAAAAATACAAATAATTAAAAATTCATTTTAAAAAAAATATAAAAATAGAACTATTTTTTTGGTCAATTAAAAATATTAAAATTCAATTCTTGGATATTTTTTCTCAAATAATTAAATTAGCTAACGAACAATGGAAAATATTTTCCACTTACAGTTCAGATTTCAGCCAACACCAGAAAATATAGTTATTTTTCAAGAAAATGACTTTTTGAAAAATATTTTCCGAAAACGTGATATTTTTCACGAAACGAACAAACTCTAAGTTCCTGCTAAATTTAAGTATCGTAAATGGACTAGGTCTACCACTGATTTTAGTAAATTTCCATGCATCTTAAAAAGATCCTCCAACTTTCGAATATCGAGAAACTTGCATTTAATGAAAATAGGTTGAAATTGCTTCCTCTTCCCTTTGGCATATCCAAAGAAAATGAGAGTACGGAGGTTGAGCATAGTCCCTCCTAATTGTTCTACTTTCGGAATTGTGAATCCTTCAACACTCACATGCATACTTCAAATAGAACTTTAGGCACACAAATCGTACCAAAATTTGATCTACGACAAAACTTGAAAAATATAGCAATTCCGATGGAATAGAACATAAAAAAGCTGTGCCGACATTTAATCAACAACAAAGTTTGACAATGTAAATTTGTAATAGCGGAATTTAATCAATGACATGATACTCATGATAAAGATACATGCTAGACTTTAATTGATGAGGTAGATCTGGAAACTATAACTAAAAAACATGTCGGAATTCAATCAACGACAAAAGTATGGAAATTGAAATTACAATTGAGGAAAGCAAAGATAATTGAAAGGTCGTAGATTTGATTGTTTGTGTGTGAGGGTCCTCCAAAGGGACATACAAACAAACGATTACATAGATGATTATATTAACTCTACCACTTTGATAGTTTCCTCAAATCCACTATATTGATGGTTGCTTTATTTTACTACAGGGATGGTTACTTCTTCGATGGTTGATAAGAGATTATCCGCTCCACTTTTTGTTGATTCCTTCAAGCTTTCGATTCTTCAAGTTGTGATAATTTTGTTCATTGTTGTCGGGACCTAATCTCGGGTGCATCATTTATGGTTTGGCTGATGGACTATTAAGCCTTAAACTTAGCTCGGGCTCTCTCAAACTCATACCAATTCGCGACTTAGGTTCAAGTATTTAGCATGTAAAAGATTATTTGCTAAGAGTCGCCACTAATCCATTTATGGTAAATCGATTAGACACCTAAGTAAAATAATTAGAGAATTTTTTTACTCCTACAAATCATAGACTTTAGATACGGGAACTTGGTTACACAAGATTTTTCTAATGCCCTTTTGGTACTGTTCTTTTTATTTTCAAAAATATTTTTGTAGGCAGTTTGGATTAGTTTTAGCCTAAATCACTATCATGCAATAGGGTGATCATACTGATGTTTATTCATTATTAAACAATCAAATAAATTGCACCAAAAGAAATAAACGCACAAAGAAAGTAATTATTTTTTGGGGTTTTTTTTAATCTTAAAATTAGAACTTTACTATATGATGTGCACTTTAACTACATGACCTAACTCTATTAACAAGCAATTTCTAATTAAATGAATCTAACATGCAAACTATTTGACATGCACCTAATATTTTTGTATTTTTTTTTGAAATTTGTAATAAAAAATAATTAAACTATTTAAAATAAATAATTTTCTAATCTATTTTAGGGATCAATTTGACTTAAACCCTATCATATCTTAGAAAACAACTCTTTCTTTTATTTATCATTATTTTGCATGTATACAACCTACATGGCCGAATTCGTTAGGTCAAATAATTGAATAGCATAGATTTCATGCCATTTTTTATTTATATATACTTTAGAATTAATTTCTTTTTTTTTTTGTTTCTATAAATAATATATAATATATGTTATTTTTATTATTTAATTATTTTTTATTAAATAAAATAGTAATAGAAAATATTTATTGGGGGTAGGTATTATTAAATGGGCCAAGTAGGAATTTTAGGAAAAAGATCTTTTAGATCTCTTTCCTTTTCTTTTTTCTTTTTTACAATTCCCTAAAATCGAAATATCATAATCTTTTTTCCTATTCCTATATAGATCGTATAAACCTTATTTGTCTATTCTTATCTTGCTTATGAATTAATTTGACTTAAACACTATCCTATGTTAGAAAATTGTATTTTTTTTAAATGAAATTATTAAAATATGCGAAAATTATCTAAGACCCTTTTTATAATTAAAAAAAATGTTATTTAAATCCAATCCTAATCTATTCCAAAAATTATCTAAACATGCAATCCTATTTTATGAAACCATCATATTCCGATGCAAGATTTGATTTATTAGTGTTTTCCAACACAAGTAATTACTAGACAGACATTATATCCAAGCCATTCAAGATATTCATCAAATGAATGATTAAAATAATTGAAAATATAATGTGTTGTCTCACGGATTAAATTAATGATTATTTTACCCATAAACATCACAACATATAAAATAGTTAAAAATTTGATCCGAAATCTTACGGATCAAATTAATAATTATAACGATTTAAGAGTCAAAATACTATCAAAGTGCTAAAAAATAGATATAATTAAAAAAAATGATCGACGTATTACGAATCAAATTAATAATTATAGTAATTTTTGGGCAACAATACTCTACGGATCATGCCTAAAATATTCATAAAATCAACATCCACACCCAATGTTCCAATTTAAGCAATAATAACAAAACTTGATTTTTTAAAAAGAAAAACTATCTTGACTGGTTTTTTATCCTCTGAACGGACCGGCGCGTGGGATTCGCGAACGACCATTTGCGCCGGGGTCAGGCTGTGGCAGGCGGACTAGCAGCGGGCCGGTGTCGAGTTGATGAGCTCAAGACGGAGGGAGGGTCGCAGCTGGTGGTATTTGTTTCGGCTCGTCGTTGCTGGCACCTGCAGGGAAGGAATGGCAGCACACAACTCAGGCCGAGTGAAGACGGAGGCTCAGCGACGGCGGAGGTGCGGCGACGGGCGGGCGGAGAGCAGCGGCGCGCAGTGACGGGCACTGCAGGTCGCGGGTTGCAGAGGCAGCGGTGGCGAGCGGATAGAGGTGACGGGCGGCGACGGCAGGGTGGTGCTCGGGCGGAGGTGATACTGGTGGCGGGCGAGCAGAGGCGCGGGCGTCGGGCGCCGGGCGGAGGGGACAGGCGCCGGTGACGGGTGCGCTAAGGCGCGATGGCGAGAGGGCAGAAGCGGAGCTGCGGTGGTGCGGTGACGGCAGCAACGGGGGCTTGGTCGCTGCGGCGTCGGCGACGCGGGTTCGCCGGAAGGAGGACCGGGGCGAGGGGCAGCTGCGGACTTGCTCCTCTCTTTTCTCTGCCTTGTCAGAGAAAAAGAAAAGGGACCAGCACCTTCCTTTCTTGTTGACTTCTTCCCTTTAGTGAACGGGAGAGAAGTTTTCCTTTCTTTTTTGTGAATTGTCTCTTCTCACGCTTCTTTTTTCTTTGTTCTTTTTTTCACGAAATTGTGGTCCCTTCTATAGTGATTCCGAGCACCCCCTTCCATGATAATTTTCGGGCTCCTTTTTTCATTTGTCATAATTCGTAGTTTGCTGATTTGAGTGTGATTTCGTGGCCAGTTTAATTTTTCATCGAATGTTTTTATTCCTTCCCTTTTATCAAATTTCTTGATTTCTTATTCACCTAATTTCTTAGCTCTTGATCTTTGACCAGAAATTTGCTTTCATATTTACTAAGATTTAAATATTTTACAGAGCAAGGATGGCTAATCAGAATTTCCACCTTTTATTTATGATCAATCGGATTGATTCTCCCTTATTTTTCCTTTTATTTGCTCTAATGACCAAAATTATATACTATGCAATTTTTATTTTATTTTATTTGGATCATTAAAATTTAGGTATCAACAATTATTTTAATCGAGTAAGTCTGACAATAATAATCAAAAGTCGGTCATTTTTTTTTTTTTGTGCAAACGGAGATATAAAGATACTCTATCAAAAAAGGAGGAAAAAAAAATTCACCCTACTAAAAGACAGTACTTGCCTTCAAAACAAATAGAAACAGAAATTCACTCCTTGCCTAGCTTACTCCGAATGGCATCTCTGATGGACTTGTCGCTGACCCAGCGGTCGACCGGAGTCCTAATCACCACTTCCTGAAGCATCATCCCCTTCATGCAAGACATGTTCGCGTCCTGGACCTTAAGCTCCAATTCCTTGAGCACGTCCATCAACCTCGCGCAGGGGTGGTCCAGATTCGGGCTCCACACCCGGATCACCGCCTCCTGATTCACCATCTTCACGTCCATCGCCATCTCTCTCCGGCCCGGGACAGCCAAAGCCGTCGAGCTATTCTTGCTTGACAGCGATGTTATCTTACTCATGTCATTGAAGTAGGCAACAGTCTTATTACTTTTGAGGCGCTTCGGAGATGACGGCTCGGACTTAACAAGCTTGGACTCCAATGTGGCAAAACGGGACTGGAGTTCCTTGATGTAGTCCACGGCATCGGCGAGGAGGGACGCCTTGTCCATTCTTGATATATTGGGGACAACGGAGCGGAGTGCATAGAACTGCTGGTTCATCTTGTTCCTCCGCTGCCGCTCTGCCTCCACGTTTCTCCTCGGACCAGACAGCCGTAGGGATGATGATTCTTTATCGTCTTCGTCCACTGTTTTTTCCTACCGCTCTTCTCAGATATGTTATGGCGTTGGACAGGTTTAGCATATGGGCCCTTGCTGGCACCGACAAGTGCCGGTTCTTCTTTGGCATCGTCGGATGGGTTCTCCACACGAGAATTGATTAGAGGGCTCGAGAAATGAGCCGGGAAGAGGGTCTTGGCTAAAAGGACTAAGCTCCAATCTTCTTGGATGATCTCTGAGGAGCCCAATTCAAGAACCCCAGAACCATCAGCAATTGATATGCACACTATGCTTTGGATTCCGTGCATTCTTGCTTCTTTGACCCTCTCATCACACTCACACATCTCCAGCTCATGGTGGTTTTCACCACTCAACCAGATGTGACCACCTGAGCGAAATGCTCTTCCTAGAATGCCGTCTTCCGAGGAATATGACCTCATGACGGAGAAGATATAGTACCACTCAGGGTCGCTGATGTCGCTGCTGTGAGCGAACTGACCATCCGGACACTGGGCTTCTTCTTTGAGTACCCTATTTGTGGTGGGCTTGGATGCAAATGGTTCCCTTGTAGTTCCTCGGAAATGGCCATAGCCCCAAGTGAGGACAAGACGGCCGTGGTAGTCTCTTGAGGGCTGCCAAAAGATGGAGTAAACCCAGTCCTCAGGTCGGGCTTGGAGGATCAAGTGGACGAGCTGCTGGAGAGGGGGTGAGGTTTCATGATGAAGAGGGATAACTGAGGAGGATGAAGCACAAGATGTGAGTTCTTCCATGAGTAGCAAGTCGTTGAGCTAGAGCCAGGATTTCTCCCTTACATAGGAAGTAGGGCAAAAGCTAAATTTATAAACACTGGTCCACATAATTGGTGTACTAAGCGACGTGGATTTTTCCTTTTAAATAAGTGTGTTATATTCAGCATGCCGTAGAAGTGTGACCTATTATTTAGTACAAATTTTGTAGGCAAATCATAATATACTTTGCATTATCCTATAAAGTTTCAAATTATGTCATCTATACTAAAGTTGATCCAAAAAAATCTCTATCAATGATGTGACATACTACAAGTTGATATTTAATCAAGTGGGTTGGACTCAAGAATTGTCAATAGTATGATACAAGATTGCATATAAAATTTGTATACCAATAAGCTCCGAATATTTTAGGAAAAATTAATGATAAAGTATACTTCTAATTATCCATCACTTTTTTTTCATGGGAAAATACGTCAATGGAAAATGTTGTTATCATCAACAAAAATGTTTAGAAATAAATTTTCTTTGATATCGAAAATATCATCAGTTACCCATTTTCTATGCAATATAGATAGTGGAAAAATGATGGAAAATGATAAAAGAAAATTTCAATTACTATTATTTCGAAAGATAAATGGGGCATATACTTAAAAGTATCTATAGTTTTAGCTTTTTACGTGTGTGCGTGTGTGTGTGAGAGAGAGAGTTTTTAATAGAATAAAAATGGGTGAAGACAAGAAAAGGAGAAATGTCGATGGACAAAAACATGCGGATAGTGGAGAATTCAAAAGATAAAATTTACTTTTGACGAAAAGATGCCAATAGTTTGGACAAAGGCGTGCCAAAGCTTTTTGTTGACAATGAAACAAAAAAAATTTGTTAGTTCCTTTTCTTGTAAGTGATATTAACATTTATTTTTAAAAAAAATAATTTTAAAATTATTCATTTTCACTAAACAAATGAAGCCTAAAATTGGATTGTCGTTAACATGTGTTCTATTATTATTATTATTATTATTATTATTATTATTATTATTCAATTATTATTTTGCTTTTTCTTTCTTTCCATCTGATCTTTTTCTTCCCCACGATGTCGAGGTTGAGGAAACGAGAGAACAAATGTGAATGCCAACAACGACGAACTTTCGAATTAGTTGCCATGACACATTAAACCATTGCTGCCAAGAGCCCTCACTTTTGCTCATCCATTTATCGACGACACTAGCTCCCTCGGCTACTTGACTCATCTTGTGCCTCTCTCTCTCTCTCTATCTCTATCTCTGCGCCGAGGTTGCAACTTGCAGCTGTGGAGGTCACGACCTCCTGATTTGGACACTAGCTCCCTTGGCTACTTGAATATGGTAAGGTTTCAAGTGTAATGGGGAGTAGAACTTTAATCCTTAGTCGATTGAGCCATATATCTTCCCTTGGACAACTGATCTCTATCATTGAGTCATGAAAATTCGCCATATGTGCTGTCCATTCCATAATTTTACTTAAGAATGAATTCATTAATTTATATGTATCTTTCAAAAAGTATGCATATATCAATTTCTTCATCATGAGACAAGTCACATGACCACCAAACTTGTGTACTCAAGTTCTTTAAATACCCACGTTTATTATAAAAAAGAACTTTTAATTTTTTTACGACTCTTTCTATCAGGCGATGCTAAATAAATACCGGTCTATTTTGAAAATCAACAACATTTGAACAGTGTTTTCCAAACTATATGGGAGATTGAACCTGATTGTAGGAAGGTGTGTGGTTAGACAGAGTTAAGCTGGCCAAATTATACTGAATTGAAACAATCACCAAAAAAGTGTGTGCATTCATTTCACTTTGTATGTGTTATTTCCTTGTGTGTGCTTATGTTTGTTTTCTTTATGTGCTTCTTTGATTGATGTTGTTTTTGTTGGGGGGGTAGGGAGAGAGGGAGAGAGAGAGAGAGAGAGAGAGAGAGAGAGAGAGAGAGAGAGAGAGAGATTCATCATGTCATTCAAATTTGAAACTATTGCTTGTCGTCTTTTTGTTGTCAACATATCCGCACATGATTATATGAATGCTTATGGATGCAGATATACCTATTTCAGTTAAAAGGGTTATGTCTTTCTCCATTCCTAGCGTCAGAATCCTCTAAACTGGTGTTAGGAGTAGTGCATTTTGATTATGGATATTATCTACATTTATAATTAGGTAAAATTGCATTTGGATATTATCTATGTTTATAGTTAGGTAAATTTGCATGTGGGTCTATCATGTAGTCCACCAATCACAGGCTTTGTTATGAGAATTTCTTCAAGGATAAATTCAAACAAAGCCCATAGTTGTTTACTTTCATCGAGTTTTGGACTGATTAGGCTTTATGCAAAACTTAGCCGATTGTATTATTATCTAAACCTATTAAGAGTTTTGACTTCAAAATTCCCTAAAGTAGCCAGTTACTACTACCTATTTACAAACCTACCATTGTACACTTTAATATAGGAACTGTTATACCGACCATACAAAATTTGCATTTTCAATTGCTTACTCATTCTTCTTGTATCTTTTAATCAGAAAATCTCCATAGCTCAAAAAACCACGATCCTAAGCATCTAAAATCCAACAAAAATTAAAAATGAGAAGCTAGACTAACTTGAATAATGATGGTTGTTGTAAGAAAGTTTTGGATTATAATTATTTTTATATTACGATTTACAAGACTATACGAACAAACAATTAAGGTTTTATGAGAGAGTAATGGGTGAGGAAAATCCTAATCTCTCTTTCGGCAACCCTCTCTCTCCCAAAAAAACCCTCCTTAAATGATACTTTATTTCAAGCTGAGAGCCTGCTTTATTCTACTTTTCTTTTCTAGGCTTTCATTTCATTCTCTCTCTCTCTCTCTCTCTCTCTCTAATCTGGAAGTCTTTTTTTCCCCTCGTTTGCGTCTTCTTTTGTTTGTTCTTATTGCTTTTCTTTGCTCATAGTGTTGAACGAATTTGTTTGCAACTGAAAATTTTGTGAGAACATTGTCACAAGTCCTGCTAGCAAGATGCCCGAAATGTGATTCTATGACTTATCTAAGATTTGGCAAAAACTCTTCTCTCCCGATTTAGGCGAAGTTCTAAATTTGGAAGCTTTTCTCTCTCAATCTAAATCTAAGTCTGGGAGTTTCTTAAATGCATTTGTTGTTATCATCATCTTCAATATTAACGACGCTAAACATAGGTACACACTCCATAGTTTATAGAGGGAAAGATCTCGGTATATGCTTATCACTAACAATTTTGATAATCAATCACTAATTATTTTAAGGGAAAAAGCCAATAAAAACCCTAAACTTTATCTGGAGCGACAAATTTACCCCAACTTTTTTTTTTTGTAAAACAAAAAAGCCAAAACTTTGCCAATTATGACATATTTACCCCAAACTTTTTATTGTGTAACAAAAATTCCTATACTTGTACCTGCATGATACATTTATCCCAAAATACAGGACATTTTCATCTTTTACTTTTCTTTTCATTTTTTTTTTTCATTTTTTCTTCTTCTCTCTTCTTTCCGTTGGACTCAAGCGAGGGCTACCCTTGCCGGCATGGGTTGCCCTTGCTTGACGCTAGAGAGGGCTTCCCTCACTAGCGTAGGCGAGGGCGACCCTTGCTTGATGCCGGCAAGGGTGGCCCTAGCCTAAGTCTGGCTTCCCTCCACTAGCTATAGAAGAAGAAAAAAGAAAAGGAAAAGGAAAAAAAAATGAAAATGCCCTTGGTCATAAAGTTTGAGATAAATGTGTTACAGTTAGCAAAGTTTGAAGTTTTTTGTGTTGCAAAAAAAGTTCGGGCTAAATTTGTTACTCTGAGCAAAGTATGGAGTTTTTGACAGCTTTTCCCTTTTATTTTTAAGTTTGCTTTAGATCTAATTTTTTGGGATGAGAATGTGCTTATTGCTATATGTCATCCTCTTTTGTTTTCTGGGTTTTGTTTTGTTTTGTTTTGTTTTGTAACTCTTTTGGGATTTGCTTTAGTTGGATGCTTTGTAGGTTCTCTCATGTTTGATGATGACACATGGGTGGTTCTCACGGACGAATTGCTCATGGGATTAGAGTTTCAAATTACCCATTTAGTAAATACCTAGATCGATCCAGTATTGCAAATCAAAACCCAAAATTGTTTAAGATTTAGGACCGGGATCGTTTGAGAAGCGATTAAACACGATCCACTACCATCATTTTCGAGGAGTCGTGTTCTAATGTAACGTTGACGATATTCATACAAATTATGTCGTGATTAAACGACAATGATTAAACATGTGAAAATGATCCTTTGTCACTCATTCTGAATCCCCATGCATCGCATGTGCTTGTTTTGCCCATTCATTTTAGAACGACTCCGACCACGTGTCCACTGATCCCTTCTAGAATTTCATTTCTTCGGATATCTTTTCCTTGTCCAATCAACTATTCGGGTTTGGTTTCGTCCACGAAAAATTGATGAACGTCGTACAAAATCCGTCACGGTGTTCACGTGATAACAGTCAATGTGCTTAAATACAGTTATTAGTTTATGGGGTTAATGTAAAGCAAATTCAAGTAAGTTTAATGCTCTTTTATATATATTTCTTTGGTCCATCTCTTCGTCACTAGTTAGAGGTGGCAAAATTGGTGCAGAACCCATATTTTAACTCATATTTAATAGTGTGGATGATAATGAGGTTGCCTTAAATTTTAAAAACAAGCTTAAGTTGGTCATAAATAGTTACCTAACAACTTAATAGGTCTTAGATCGTTTACCTAACAAGCTTAAATAAATCAGATCATTTTTTTTAAAATTTTCTGAATTTTTTTTATAATATTTCCTTTTATTATCTTTTTATTTTTATTTTTTTCTACAAAAACCAGTGAGGGCCACATGACTCTCACCCGCTACTGACTAGGTTGCATCGACACGCAACACTGACACACGACACGACACGACACGTCGACACGTTATTTCTCAAAAATAGAAATTCCAACACGCTGGGACACATTATATATTAAATGAATATTTTTATTTTTAATTAATTTGATTCAAATTTATAAATAAATAAATAAAAAGCTAACTTTAAAAAAAAATTATTGATGAAACTAATAATTAACAAGAGATTAGAATGAACTTATTTAAATAAATTTATGATATTCTATAATAATTAAATTTATTATTCTTATTTAACATTCAATATTTTTATTTTTCGAAATCACTTTTTAATCTCATTTATTTTATTTTTTTGACCAACCGCCTATCCTCCCAAAAAAAAAAAAAATTATTTCAATGCTTTTATTTTTTGACCCAAAAAAGTCCTTCCGCCCATTTATTTCACCATCTCCATCCCGCGTTCCTTCCCCCCCCCCCCCCCCCCAAACAATTTGTTAAAAATTGAAATCACACTCCTCCACCCACCCCCTTCATGCCAAGTCCCATCAAAACCCCTACTTTTAATTTATTTTTTCTACTTTTCTTGTTAAAAAGCCTAAAACTAAAACAGAAGCAAACTTGAAAACCCTAGCAGCTGACGCCTCCTCCTCCTCCCACAACCTCTTCTTCGTGATCTTTGCTCTCTCTTGGAATCGCTGGCCTCCGACCATCCCTCCTTCGCAATTGCAGCCGCAACTGCAGCCTCCAGCCCTCCATGGCGGCATCGCAGTCGCGGTTCTCTGAGTCGCTCTTCCTCTGGCCCTTCCTTCTAGTCGCAGCCTTGTCATCGCTCGCGACCCTTGCCTTCACTCCATCGCCTTCTTCAACGACCTTCGCACCTGCAAACCTACCCTAGAAACCGACACCTCTCGCAATTCCGGACATGCGTGTTTGAACGTGTCCAAAAGAGTTGACCACGTGTCGGAAAATCTTACTTGCGTTGACCGCGTGTCAAAGCATGTCCGAGCATGTTTGACACATGTCAGGGTGTTCGACACGACACGAAAACTTCTAGAACGTGTCGGTGCAACCTAGGCTACTGGCGAGGGCTTCACGGCCTTCACCCATTGTCACGCCCCAAACCTCGAGCGCGCCAACATCCCATCATGGTCATTCAAATGCGACGTTCCCAGGTTATGTCGCCGACCCAATCATATCTTTAATGTACATGCGGAAGCATATTATAAAACCCCTGACAATGAAATACGGGATAGACAAGCAGGAAGCAAAGTCACAACATAACACTTACATAAACCAACAACTTATAAACGAAGGCCTACAGCCAAAAGTCTACAAAAGACCGGCTCTTAAAAATGAACTGTTCTACGACCTACAAGTCGGACACGTTCTCCAGTCTTCCTAACTTCACCTCTGCAACTCCTCAAAGTCAACCAAAGCTATCTAGCCGCTCCGTCCACCGAGGAGCAAGTTCAACCCCTAAACCCCTATTAGAAAGAAAATACGCCCCGGGTGGCCTAGCCACATCACACAGAAGACCTACCTCGCCTCAGCCTTCATCTGTAGGTTAGCACAATTTATATAATTCAACCACGTACAATTATGATAACCAAACAACCATGGCACAATCACATCATCAGAACAATTCAACCACTTGGATTGTCTCAGCGATATCGACTTGGCCGATTACATGTCAATTCAGCAAATCAATCATTACTCTCAATCACGGCCTCACTCGGCAAAACTAGAATCAGTGGCATCACAGCCCCACTCGGCACGACCTTTAAAAAGGTGGTAGATTACGGCCCGGCTGGGCGCGACCTCTAATAGGTGGCATATCACGGCCCCATCGGGCGCGACCTCTATCAGGTGGCATATCACGGCCTCACTGGGCACGACCTCTAATAGGTGGTTCATCACGGCCTCACTGGGCACGACCTCTCATAGGTGGTTCATCACGGCCTCACTGGGCACGACCTCTCATAGGTGGTTCATCACGGCCAATTTCCCATCAATTTCCACACTTAGGATTATATAAAGAATCCCTATTTGTCGCAATCACACTCAATTTACCACAACCAATCATCAATTTCAAATTCTAATTACACAGCAGCAATCATCATGAAATTCTGAGGAAATAAGGTTCCAAAATAATTTTCAGAATTTATTAAATAATTAAATTTATTCCGAAAATTAATTAAATAATAATATCCATATCTTTCACGATCCCCACTCAATTTATAATATCAAATCATCAATTTCAAAATCATTGATTGAAAGCAGATCGCACGAAATTCGAGAATTTAGGGTCGACAAAATTTTCGGAATTTATTAAATAATTAAATTTATTCCGAAAATAATTAGATAATAATATTTTAATAATTTCGAATAATAATATATTATTAAATTATTAAATAATTTCGAGATATTTAAATAAATCAAAAGTAAATTCCTTTATGTCACATCAATGTTTATATTAATATAAACACCCACTTAACTTTAAATTAAACACAATTTAAGTTAATCAAGCACATTAATATAATCTACACTTAAATAAATTAAACTAACCACCTAATAACACTTAACATAAACTAAACATACCTAAAGCATCATTAACCCTCTAAGCGAGTTAAACTCACCGGATTAGCGAGCCGAGCGGACCAAAATGACGGGGACGACGCGAGGATCGACTTTCCTCAAGGCGGGCCGAGCATCCGGGCTCGGGAAGGCGGCCAAAACGGGCCAAACATGGGCTGCCATACCCATTTTCTGCAACTTCCAGTTGAGGCCGAGAAGAGGCGGATCCGGGGCTGGTTCGGCGGAGGAACGGCGGAGGAGACCGGCGAGGGCTTGGACGGGCCGGTGGCGAGGTCAACGGCGGCTCACGGCGGCGGGGACGAGCTCCGGCAGCTCGGGACGACGGGCGATGGCTGCTGGCGCGCGGACGAAGCAGGAATGGGAGCGGCGGAGCAGCTCGCGGGGCTGCGACGGTGAGCGGGCGGAGACGCGCGGGCGGCGCGGGGCGGCGGCGGCGACGACGGAAGGGCGACCGAGCGGCGGGCGAAGGGGGGCGGTCGGGCTGGCTGGTTCCGGCCGAATTTCTCTCTCTCTCTCCCCTTTTTCAAAATCCAACAAGCTTCCTTGATTCAAGGAAGAAGATGATGGTGATAGGCCACCTTTCCAAGAACAAATCCTCACCCTCCACTTGTCAACATCCTAGCCACTCTTGCCTCACACACTAACTCAATCCTCCCACAACAATATTCAATAGGTGCAATTTATTTTTCCGCCGGGGCATAAAATCTTGTTCATTCATTTCTTTAATTCCATTCAATTCTCTTCCAATTGAGTCTAATTGAAGTCCATAAAATTAATCCAATGTCACCACACTTCAATTCGCATCTTTACTTGTCCATAGAACCAACTTAAGTCCCAAAAGCGGGCCTACTAATTTCTCGAGCCAAATTAGCCATTTTTTGATTTAATCTGCCAAAGAACTCTGATTGCATGAAAAATCCTCCAAAGATAAGTTAATATTCTTTAAATGATTTGTGACACACCTAGACTTCCAATTTCTGAATTCGATCTCAATTCCACGGTTAATTTCACTTTGGCACGATACTAGCGCGGCCCAACCTACCGGGTAGCCTTTAGAAATTTTCATACATTTGACCTGTGGTTGATCATCTCAAGCCACAATGTACATCTTTGAAACATCGGCAACTTTCGGTTGTCGAGGTAATCTCAAGGTTTCAAATACGAACACAAGGTACCCGATCGACAGAGAAGTCGGTCCAGTGCCGATCGACAAGGATTATGCGATCCGGTGGAATCACCCACACTCGATCACATGCCTCTGTCGAGTCGACCTATCTCCGGTCTCTAATCGACTTTTATTTGTGCCGTAATGACCCTTGCAGATTAGCTCGGTTGAAAGGTCGCTTCCTGGTCAAATTCTTGAGTCTGATGCATTAGAATTTCTTAACGACTTCACCCGATAGACTAGTTTTCACATGAGTGGCCGACTTAACGAAAAGAACTATATGCGTGCCAACGAAATGCCCGTCTCAATTTATTGAAAATAGGATTGGGAAATCGGGATGTCACACCCATGGTAGACTTAGAATAGAAAAAGAAAAGAAAGGAAGAAAGAAAATAAAAGATAAAAAATATAAAAATTCAATTTTTAAAAATAAATTAATTTTTATATAAATTTAAAAATTATCCATTAAATTTGTATTACATGGAAGTGTTTAAAAAATATTATATTTTTGGAAAATCATTAGAAATTTGCAAGACGTGATTTCCTTTTAAACGATCCACAAAGTAGGAGTGTCCTAATAACCTAGTTTTGACTCTACGCCTTCTGTCAAATTGGAAACCTTTCATACATTAATTGACCATCTTCATCGATTGAATCCAAAATCGATCGTCCACACTCGCCCAATCATTTTATTAAGACAGTGTACAATTAATCTTATCACATTGTCATAATACATCTTACAGCATAAATTATTTTTAAAAAATCATTAGAAATTTGCAAGATGTGGTTTCCTTTTAAATGATCCACAAAGTAGGATTTGCCCTAACAACTTAGGTTTTGACTTTATGCCTCCTGTCAAATTGGAAGCCTTTCGTACATTAATTGGCCATCTTCATCGATTGAATCCATAATCGATCGTCCACACTTGCCCTATCATTTTATTAAGACAACGTACAATTGATCTTATCGCGTTGTCATAATACATCCTACATCATAAAATAATAGGTGAGGACACGTGCATATAATGGTGATGGACGCAACATTTTCTTTTTGGGCCATCGTACATTTTTCTTTTTTGACCTGAGAAACTCTATTTTGGAACCACACCATTGATATAGTTCCTTTCGCACTTAATATCAAAGTAATCAACATGTAGAATCAATGTTGTGGCGGTATAAAATCACCTTTGACGTATAGTGGTTTAGCGAATCAGATGCTGTCTCAAGTTCCAAAACTGTTTAGTGGTGGGCACAGTGGGAATCGGAGGAGTTAAAAATTTATGTGGACAAACTTGGCATATTTGGGTGTAAAGTCTTATTCAAAGGAGTATGTTAACATGATGTGTAAGAACAGAGGGAGTGGCTGGACCTTGAGAATCATTTTTGTATGTGCATGTGCATGGACAGTCGACTATCAAGTAAGACTCCTTTCATGGGAGGACTTTTATTTTTTATTTTTTATGGGAGGACTTGAAGAGGTTAAAATCTGGCAGCCACGTTCCATGGATATGCATGGGAGATTTCAATGAAATTCTCTACCATTGGAGATTTTAATGAAATTCTCTACCATTGAAAGATTTTTTTTTTTATTTTTTATTTTTTATGAGAGGCCTTTTTTTGTGGTCACATATAAGAGGACCTGAAAGGTTAAAATCTGGCAGTCATGTTTCATGGATATGCACTGGAGATTTCAATGAAATTCCCTGCCATGGAAAGAAGGTGGGAAGACATCCAGCACAGCGTCATGTTAATTTCATTTCAAGAATTCATAAATGATTGTTCCTTAAAAGCTCCAGATGCCATGGCCTGTTTTTCAGTTGAAAGCATAAAGAGCTTCAGGAGGCTGTGAGCTAAAAGATAAATTCTAACCATATTATTGGGAAGAAATTCAAGAATCTTTGTTCAAAATGGTGAAAAGCTTCTTCGATTCAAGTACTTTTGATCCTAGTCTTAACAGAGCCTATATATCCCTGATACTGAAAGTACCAAATCCGAAAAGCTTGACCCAATTTAGACCTATACACCTTGGTAACTTTCATTACAAAATTATATCAAAAGTTCTCGCAAACCGCCTTAAATCTTAAATGAATGATATGATTGCAAAGGAATGGAGTTCTTTTGATAGTGGTAGGCAAGTTCAGGATAATGATATTATTGTTCAAAAAGTTCTGTATCAACTCAAAATCAGAAAATGGAAGCAAAGTTTTAGGTGGCGCTTAAATTGGATATGCAAAGGCGTATGATAGGGTGGAATAGGATTTTCTCGAAGCTTGAACATTGAAGATGGGTTTCATTGAAAATTGGTATCCAGGGTTATGCCTCTATTTCCTTCATAGTTAAATTCAACGGGGAACATTTGCCTCATTTCTTACATTTGAGAGGAACTATGTAAGAAGATCCTCTTTCCCCATATTTGTTTATTATTATGGCCAATGCTTTATCTTCTCTTATGAATAGAGTCATGTGGTAGCCTTAAATGAATCACACTAAACTTATTTTGCCCAAACTTATCTCATCCCTTGTTTGTTGATGATTAATTTTCTTCCCAAGTGGAACGTTGAAGGAAAGAATCTAGCTGGTTTGCTTAACCAATATTGTTTTGCTACAAGTCAAGCCATTAATTTGAAAAATATCTGAGATATATTTAGTAATGAATGCCCTAAGAATCTGAGGAGGAATATGGCTAAAGAATTGAGAATACTTGAAATAGACAGGATAGGGTAGTGCTTGGAAATCAATTTAAAAAAGCAAACGTTGGCTTGGATCCTGGCTAGGGTGAACCTAGATTTGGAAGGATGAAAAAGAAAAAACTTGATGTCCAAAGCTGAAAAAGAAAATTTAGTTAAACTAGTAGTGCAGGCATTACCTTAATATGTCTCCCTAATCGAAATTCTAATATCTATTTGCAAAGCTATTGAATAGAAGGTTGCCTCTTTCCAATGGAAAAATAGTGAATCTAAGTCGGGAATGCACTCCAAGAGGTGAGAGAAATTAAAGAAAGAATGAAAAGACAAGGTGGGGTCGACTTCATAGATCTTATCTGTAACATCCCCGGCCCCACTAACATAATATTACATTATTGCATAATATTACATGTAACATCCCGGGCCCTACTGTGTAATATTGTCCGCTTTGGGTCACCCGCCCTGGCGCGGACGTACCGCCATCCCAGCCACGGTCTTTTCCCTCACGGCTTTAAAACGCGTTACACAGGTTAGAGGGACCAAAGCCTTATAAGCTGACTAAGACCTCCCTCCCTAGGCGATGTAGGACAAGAGATGAGGTTATTACACTCTCCACCTCTTAATAGAATAGCGTCCTCGCTATGGTCCCACGGGCATCAGATTAACATTCAAGCTGTGGTCCCACACGCGGTCGGGAGTCTGCTCTAATACCACTTGTAACATTCCGGGCCCCACTAACATAATATTACATTATTGCATAATATTACATTCTACCTCTTGTAACATCCCGGGCCCCACTGTGTAATATTGTCCGCTTTGGGTCACCCGCCCTGGGGTCACCCGTCCTGGCGCGGACGAACCGCCATCCCAGCACGGCTTTAAAACGCGTTACACAGGTTAGAGGGACCAAAGTCGGCTCTGATACCACTTGTAACATCCCGGGCCCCACTGTGTAATATTGTCCGCTTTGGGTCACCCGCCCTGGCGCAGACGAACCGCCATCCCAGCGACGGTCTTTTCCCTCACGGCTTTAAAATGCGTTACATAGGTTAGAGGGACCAAAGCCTTATAAGCTGATCAAGACCTCCCTCCCTAGGCGATGTGGGACAAGAGATGAGGTTATTACACTATCACATTCAACGAGACAATATTAGGCAAGCAATCTTGAAAATTATCACAAAATACATCAGCGTTATGGAGCGAATTATTGAACGAGGGCGAGGAAAGGGGTCCAGGCTTTCATAGGGATGTCAAAGTTTGACGGTGGCTACAGAAGCTATATTTAACGAAGTGAGATCATCCGTAGGAAATGCGAAAACAATAAATCATGGAAGGATCGATGGCTGCAAATAGGCGTGATTTGATGACTAGTTAATCATGAAAAGCCTCAAAGAATAGCAAAGTTAATAATCCGTGTCCGGATGCGTTGATAGTAGAGGATGGGAAAAAAAACTTGATGTACAAAGCTGAAAAATAAAATTTAATTAAAATAGTGGTGCTAGCACTATCTCAATATGTCTTTCTATTCAAAATTCTAGTATCTCTTTATAAAGCTATTGAATAGAAGGTTAGCTCTTTCCGGTGGAAAAATAGTGATTTTAAGTCAGGATTGCGCGCTAGAAGAGATGAGAGAAATTAAAGAAAGAATGAAAAGACAAGGTGGGGTCAGCTTTAAGCTTTATAGATCTTATCACATTCAACAAGACAATATTAGGTAAGCAATCTCGAAGATTGTCACAAAATACATCAGCTTTATATTGTGAATTATTGAATGGTTTTTACTTTTCACATAATGAATTTGGAAGGCAAGGAAAGGGGTTGAGGCTTTCATAAGGATGTCAAAATTTGACGGTGGGTAGAGGAGCTATCTTGAAGTGAGATCATCCGAAGGAAATGGGGAAAACAATAAATCACGGAAGGATCGATGGCTGAAAATAGGCGTGATTTGAGGACCGGCTAATCATGATAAGCCTCAAAGGGTAGCAGAGTTAATTATCGATGTCCGGATGCGTTGACAGTAGAGGATGGAAAAAAGAAAAAAACCTGATGTACAAAGCTGAAAAAGAAAATTTAATTAAGATAGTGGTGCAGGCATTATCTCATTATGTCTCCCTATTCAAAATTATAGTATCTATTTGTAAAGCTATTTATAGATCTTATCACATTCAAAGAGACAATATTAGGCAAGCAATCTCGAAGATTGTCACAAAATACATCACTGTTATTAAACGAATTACTGAATGGCTGTTACTTTTCACATAATGAATTTGGAAGGCAAGGAAAGGGGTCTCGGCTTTCATAGGAATGTCAAAGTTTGACCGTGGGTAGAGGAGCTATCTTTAACAAAATGAGATCATCCATAGGAAATGGGGAAAATGATAAATCATGGAAGCGTCAACGACTGAAAATAGGCGTGATTTGAGGACCAGCTTA
Organism: Eucalyptus pumila; assembly: GCA_016097595.1. Lineage (NCBI taxonomy): Eukaryota > Viridiplantae > Streptophyta > Magnoliopsida > Myrtales > Myrtaceae > Eucalyptus > Eucalyptus pumila. Next base: position 9,455,219 of record CM027850.1, on the reverse strand, counting down.
TGATGAGCCTCAACGGGTAGCAGAATTAAGTATCCGTGTCCGGATTCGTTGATGGTAGGGGATGATTTTTCACACTTTAGGGTGTCCACATTATCAAAAGGGGGTAGTCGTAGGAATGACCCACGGTTAACATGATTTTTAATTGAGAATGTCTAATCAATTTTAATAACTATCATTTTAACAAATGTAGTTTTCACTGACGAGGCACGAGTTTCGAAGGTCTGCGCTCATTGATTCCATGATCTGCGATTCGCACCAGGGTGGGAAAAGTAAGTTTCCTCGGCATTTGTCCTAGCTTCCTTGGGGATCTCTTCGATGCTCAAAAGGAGTTAAGAGAGAGTTAAGATCAAATAGTGGAGGATACGACCACTCAATTAGGTTTCTTTCTTTGGGTCAATCCCTCAATTAGGTTCGTACCTAGTAATATAAGGAGATACCTTGGGCTTGGCTTTTGGCTCCCCCCATGAGGTTATTGCTCGTACGAGCATCATACCTTGGGCGGCTCCACATTTTATTTTATTTTTTATTTTCCCATCACGATTCATTCGAGGTGACTTATCTATCAACATTAATATCACGAAAAACCTCAAACTAATAAATATGTGGTAAATTTGTTATAAACTAATTTTTTATAAAAAAAAAATCACAAACTGATATCTATAACAAATCTAACTAAAACTATTTTTTTAATCACAAAAACTCCAAAATGATACATTAATAACAATATTACCCTCTGTTAATTTCAAAAATATTCATGTATAAAATTAGAAAAACGAATTCATAAATCTAAATAGGTGAAAACATTTTTCGAAAATTACTCCTTTCAATTTTTTTAATTTTAACTTTTCCTTTTTTTTATTTCCTTCTTCCTCTATCAGTCGTAGCCTTGTCGACGATCGCTGACTAGCCACAAGCATGGGCTGGCAAGCTCAAGCTCACTAGAGCTCGCTGAGATCTAGTGAGGAAGAGGAACCCTATAAATTCAATGCCATGGCAGAGACCTCCGTGTAGAAAGACAGTTACAGTAAAATCCCTCGAGAGCTTTGAGGGAAGATCTAGAGGAACACTAGAAACTCAATTCCATTGTAAAGACCTCTGAAAATCCTCTGGCAACTAGCCGAACCACACCAATGCAAACCGACTTCCTCCTCCTCCTTTGCAATGAGCCAAAAGCCCTATCCCTGGTGAGACGCTGTGTGAAGAAAAAAAGAAAAAGAAGCAAAAAAAAAAAAATTGTAAAAATTTGAATTTTTTTTACTATAAATAAAGTCATGAGATTAAAATTATTTCCAAACACCACATATTACCTAACAAAGAAAAATTAAGCATTTTTAAGGAAATTGATTTCTCGTAAAGTATTTTTCTTTTATCATAAAGTTTTCCCCCAAAGAAACACACCTTAAATTTATACATGAAACTCTATTTCCCTCTCTCATCTTTCTCTTATCCATTCGGCTTTTGATTCAAAATTGGACATGCAAGTCAACAATTTCAAGTTTTCCCAAGTGACTCTAATCACATCAAAAGTCGTAAATCAACCAAAGATTGAAAGTTTTCTCCCAAACAAACGTATCTCAAATTTAAACACAAAACTCTACTTCCCTCTCCCATCCTTTCTCTCATCTATTTGGTTTTTTATTCGAAATTGAACATGGAAGTCAACAATTTCAAGTTTTACCATGTGACTCTAATCACATCAAGAGTCGTAAATCAACCAAACATTGGAAGTTTTCTCCTCAACAAACGCATCTCAAATTTAAACACGAAACTCTGCTTCCCTCTGCCATCCTCTCTCATCTGTTTGGTTTTTGATTCGAAATTGGACATGGAAGTCAATAATTTCAAGTTTTACCATGTGACTCTAATCACATCAAAAGTCGTAAATCAACCAAACATTGGAAGTTTTCTCCCAAACAAACGCATCTCAAATTTAAACACGAAACTCTACTTCCCTTTCCCATCCTCTCTCATTTGTTTGTTTTTTATTCGAAATTGGACATGGAAGTCAATAATTTCAAGTTTTATCATGTGACTCTAATCGCATCAAAAGTCGTAATCAACCAAACATTGAAAGTTTTCTCCCAAACAAACGCATCTCAAATTTAAACACGAAACTTTGCTTCCCTCTCCCATCCTCTCTCATTTGTTTGGTTTTTATTCGAAATTGGACATGGAAGTCAATAATTTCAAGTTTTACATTGTGACTCTAATCACATCAAAAGTCATAAATCAACCAAATTTTGGAAGTTTTCTCCCATTAGATACCAAACTTTGCTTCCCTCTCCCGTCCTTTCTCTTATCCGTGTCTTTTGATTCAAAATTGGACACGGATCTTCTATTTCTTACCGCTTGGGACAGCAAACAAGATTTAACATAGAACCAATTTCACCAATTTAGATAAGATCACACTTTTCTTCTTATATTGCATTTTGCGTTGATTACTTTAAATTCATGATAATATGTAGCAGACATACATGATTAAATAGGCACAAATTTACTTGACAGGATCATTTCATATTAGTATGCTATATCGAGTTGATGAATAAAGTTTTCCAAATGTATGAAAAAAAGATATACTTTCGAGATAATAGCATCACAAAAGTGAAAGAAAATAAGCAAAGTAGAAAGTAAATGATACATGTCATCTTAAAAAAAGACAACATTAACTCTCTTGCTTGTAACTATGCTCAATACAAGGAAGAGACTAAAATTGTTAATTGCTAGTTTAGAATATATGCTATGTTTATTTATCATTTGATATTTGTGCTTAGAAAAATTGGGAAACACTAAATGTGGCAAAAAAGTAGTTAAATTGTTTGGATGAAGCAAGGGAGATGAAAGAGGAGTGACAATACCAAAAAGTTCACCGACAACCCTACATAGGCATTACTATTGAAGTTTCATACCCGTGGTCAAAATATTCAATTTGAACCACAACTAATATTTATTTTGAGTGAGCCTATGATATCTGCATTGTTAGATGCAAGATCATCATTCTAGAAACATGATCTAATGTAAAGAAGAGGGAACACATTGTATGCAACCAATTTCTGTGTTCCAAAGCGTTGCATGATTCATTCATGTGGACCACCAACACCGTGGTCATTTGACAAGCATTCACAATCTTTAGTTTGACTGGTAGATTCCCGTCGATATAAGTACTTCTCCGTTAAAACCAATAATAGGGGTTTTTTCTTTTTTCCCGAACACTAAGAGAGGTTGACCTCCCCTCCCTAAAAAAAAAAAAAAAAAAAATTACGGAGACATTAAGTTAAAGAAATTTTCCAATTGACAAATTGAGTTTCTTAAATTGTAATTTAAAAGTCCATTGTCAAGTAACTTTAAGTTTAAAAAAAAAAAAGTTTGCAGAAAAATTAATCTTGCAATGGACTTTTCTTATTTCTATTAAAAAAAGAAAGAAAAAAACTCCATCCCTTTGCTGGAGCCAGTAATCTAGATTTGGCACCATGGCTATTGTCTAAGGTCACAAGACCTTAGGCGGCCCCTCTAGAGAACCACCTGGTGTCATGCAATCCTCGTGAGGGCCATCAAAGGCCACACGACCTAGATGGTCCTCGCTAGGGTTGCACAACCCAAGGCATGACCCCTCATTGAGGATGCATGACCCTTCATCAAGGTCATGTGACCCTAACAAGGATTGTTTGGGTCCCACAACCCCTCACGAAGGTCATACAACCCTAGGCGACCTTGCCAACCCCTTGCTGGCCACCCTCAAGCAAAGAAGGACCCTTATAATAAGGGCAAAACTTGAAAACCAAAAAATTGATGAAGGTAGTTTTTGAAGAATTTATTTTACTAACCTTAGGACTTATATGATGATAAACCTAAAAGCCTAAGACCTACCTTGAGATTTTAGTCTAAGTGAAGCCAACTTTTCTTCAAGGTGAATGGAAAAAAAATTTACCAAACACCCAAAATTTGACTCAAAAGTTCAAAGTAAGGGTGTGCAAAAGAACCAAAACCCACTTGGACTACCTGAAACCAGACTTTACCAGCTCGAAACCAGTTGTTCCTAAAGGAAAGGGTCTGGTTCCTGGTTTCAATAAATTAGAATTGGTGGGTACTGGTCTGATTCCCAGTTCCATGGGTGGAACCGTCCACCCGCCCACCTAGACTGAACAGGTATTATAATAAGATATTAATTTTTAATTTAAAAATTAATACATAATTAATTTGGTTTCTGACTTTTGATCGGGTTTTAAGTTTATTTCACTTTCTATTAGAAGAAAGTCGATGGAAGCAACTACTAACCTCTTCAATGTATAATGAGCAATTTACCCTGGAAAGAATGTTGAATCATGAGCAAATGACGGATGATATGACTTTGCGATGGTCCAAATATAATCACGAGGAAAACATTCAATTTCCACAACGTTTATGCCGATTGCCTTCTCAAAGTAGTAATGGAATGCCTTTTTTTTTTTTTTTGCTTTAATGGAGAGAGAAAAAGAAGAGAAAATACCTTCTTTCAAAATATTCTTTCTGCTAACCCACCCAAAAATTATCTCCAGAAGTTATTTATATGACTTACTTCATATTTCAAGAGGCATCTCTCTATCATAACATATCAGGACAAACCAATGTGTTCTTATTACACCTTATCATGGATGTACTAATAAAATATAACATTTCCCACTCGGACATGATGGGCTTGACAGTGCTTTGTCAAGAATATAAAGCATTCAATATTTATCTACTTTAAAAACAATTCATACTTGGCAAAAAGCTATGCGACCAGTGAGTACATCTACACTTGAGAGCTTAAATTATGTATCTGCTAAGGATAACATAATGACTACAACCCTAAAAACAAATAAATAATTGATGTCTCATAGTACCCCAAACATATTTTGTTACATCAATCCAAGTACATCTATCCCTTAAAGGTCCTATTTGACTATTCTCATAATACCAAATATTTTCAATTATATCTAAAACTGCAGAAGGCAATATAATTGCTCGACCGATAGATATATATGATAAATGTAAAACAAAAATAGTCTTTCTTCGCACTCATGTCTCTCTCCATTTCAAAATAACTGTTTTCCTACACATGTCCCATAAAACCATATCTATTCGTGACTGCCGGTAACATGCTAAAATAACAACATTGATCTTTCAATTCGAGAACATAATCAGAAGTAACATAGGGCACAAAATGAGGTAAATTATAAATTACTTCAAGGGCTCACACGATGAGTAAATATGGATAATTTCACTCACTTTCCTTTTTGGTCGTACAATGCACATATAGTATGAATTACATACTATAGTGGATTTCTCTTTCTATAAAAGCGTTTGTCATTTATTGAATTCATCCACTATACGAATCTTAGCCTACACATAGTTAAGTGCTTCTCACGTACTCATGTTTAGTTCGAGTGCTATGTCAACTCCCTTTCTACAACATCCAATTAATTACTCACATCTGACATCTTTCAAGCATACATGATTGTGGGACTATCGTGTTTAGTCTTATCATATAGAAATCACAAACCTTATCTTGACTCTAATCAATGCAACATATTATGTGTCTATGAACCAATTATTACTTGCTGACATACTTTGCAACAATATATGTCATTTATTGCCCCTCCGGCAATGGGCGGCCGGCGACTTCTGCCCTTTTCTTTTCTTTTTTTAATAGTGTTTTAAAAATTGAACTTTAGTTTTTAAATATATATATTTTTTTAGATTGAATAAAAAAATTATTTAAAAAAGCCAGTTGGAAAATAAAAAAATCATTTAAAATACTACGTTAGCATTTTCCATCAATAAAACTGACGGTGTGGATTTTAGGACTCAAATGAAACATTTTGATAAATTTTAGGACTTATTTGCACTTTTTGCAAGTTTTAGGACTCAAATGCATTTTCACAACAAGTTTTAGAACTTCCGCAGCACTTATCCCTTCAATATATAACCTAGGCTAAGAAAAACAATTATGGAAACCAAGTTTCGTCAAATATTTGGAACATAAAAGATATCATGTAGGAGTAGATTTCGACCATCATGTAAAATTAATTTACATGTGCCGATACTCTTTACTTCAACTTTTAAGTTATTCCCAACATATATCAATCTTTTTTTAAGTTGTATCCGACGATACTCCACAAATGGTTATCGGTCTCTAACTACGTGGTATGTTGTTCTCAAGTCTTTTTCAACTCAGTGCATTCACAAGCAAAATGACCCAACTTACCATAATTGTAACACTTTGTCTTGGCCTTATCATTCTTCTCACCACGCTTCTTGCATCGAAAGATCATTGTCCTCTTCGATGCCTGATCAGTCTCTTTCCCTTTGTTGTTGAATCGATAGTTCCTTTGCGCTTGAAGTTTAAATTTTGTGCGAACTCGATTTAACAACATAAGTATGGGTAGAGGATCTCATAACCTCTAGACGCTTAATTCTAAATGACATGCAATATCGTCAAAAGTGACAATATTCTCATTGTGCGTCATATTGACTTTCATATACTCCAAACTATTAGGAAGATATCTTATAACAACCTGAATTTCATGTTTGTCAGTAAGTGAGTGACCTGCCGACTTCAACTTATGAATCATGTTTGACATCTCTCGAATATGCTGCCTCATCATTACATTTGAGCGCTCTTGATATGTATCAAACTTGATGGTGAGTCTGCTCATCTTAGTGGTAGACGTACCCACCAAACTTATCTTTCAAGGCAATCTACATTGTTTGAGCTTTATCATAACTTTCAAACTCACACATGAGATCATCTTGCATGCAACTCAATAACGTGATGTCGCGACCTACCCTCGAGGGAGAGGGAACAGATTGAGGGGTATTGCCTAAGGACAAGCCGAAGGCTCATGATTAGGCGTGAGCTCTCCCAAGCCCATACCCCGAGTGACGTTGGGATATATTTTAGGAATTTTGCACAAAAGGAGTCGCCACTAGCCTATCGGGGTCAGCTAGAAACCAAGTGAGGCATGAGAACGTGCCTCACTTCCTACACAACCAGAGAATCTAGGTACGGGGACTTGATTACACTAATTAACCAATTAGTACCCTTTCGGTACCTAATCTTGTTCGTTTTAACAAAATGATTTTTGGCAGGCAGTTTGAATTGATTTTATACTTATCCACTAACATGTGAGGTGATCATACGGGTGCACAATCATTAAAGTAACGATCATAACTACCAAGATCCCAATTGCAATAAAATTAAACACGTGCAATTGAACATCCACAAACATAATAAAATATGCAAATTAAACATGCTATATAATTAATATACGAAAACTAAAGGCTTAATTACACTAAAAAGGCAATACATAACAATTCCTAACCAAGTCATACATTTTTTAATTTTAGAAATTTTTTAATTTTTTAATTTTTTTAAATTTTTTAAAACTATTTTCAATATTTAATATTTTTTGGATTTTAGAATTTTTTCTTTAATTTTTTTTAAATTTTTAAATAATAAAATAAACTAAAAATAAAATTCGAAATTTGGATCGGGTCGGGTCCGGTCGGATTCGGCCTAGTCGGCAAAGAATGGGCCCGAGTGGGCCCAAAATTCTTTTATTTTATTTTTATACTTTATTCAGGGCCCAAAGAAAATTAAAAGACCCACCTATTTCCTAAGCCCGCGAGAACCCAGCCCAGTTTACCTGAATCTGAAGCCCGGCCCGAAGAGAGACCCAAGCCCAACCCACTTTGAAGAAAAAACCCTACCTGGTTTGGAGGGCTCGCTTGACCCGGTTCTGGCCCGATTTGAGCCTCCTTCTCCAAGGCTTCTTGGCGGCGCTGAGGGGAAATGGCAGGGATGCCGGTGACTCGGTGGCGGCGAGGCAGTGGGCGGCGGTAGTGTGGACGGTGGCGACGACACGGTGGGTGGCGGTCGTAGGTAGCGAGGGGCGATGGGCGGCTGTGGGTTGCTGGCGTCGAGCAGAGACGATGGCAGCGTCGGTGGCGTCGCTGCGGGGATGGGCAGGGTGTGGTTTCAGACGACATTGGGTGAGTGGCAGGTGGGTCATAGGCCGGCATGGTCTGGCTGGGACGGAGGTAGCGAGCGCAAGGGTCGGCGGTGGCAGCTCGGTTCGGACGGCGTCAAGTTGAGGCAGCGGCTCGGCTTGGCGTCGGGGTTGGCGTTGGTCGAGCGCCACTGCTGGCAGTGTCGCCGCCGTTTTTCCTCGAGCTTTCTCTCTCTCTCTCTCTCTCTCTCTCTCTCTCTCTCTCTCTCTCTCTTTGTGGTTTTCTCTCGCTCTCTACTCTTTATTTTTTTTCACTTTATTCCGGTTTCTCTCTGTTGCTGTGTTCTCTGGTGTTTCTCTCTCTCTCGAACTCCCCCTGTGTTGTCTTCGTTCTCCCTTTGTGCTTCTCCTTTTTTTTTTCTCTGCCAAGCTCTCTCTTTCACTCCCCTCTCTTTTGGTTGCTAGGGTTTCACCGAAGATGGAGGGAGAAAGCGGCATGGGCCGGGCCAAGGCAAGATCTGGCCAGGCCCTTTCCATGTCTTTTTTTTTTTCTTTTCTTTTTTTGTTTGTTTTGTCGTTTTTTCTTGTTTCTTTTTGTGTTTGTTTTTGTTTTTGTTTTAGTGACTAATTCCCAATCTTTTTTTTTTTTTTTTTGTAAAAGGTAGACTAATTCTTAATCTTGTACATAATAAAATTGTAAAATTTAGGTGTCAACAGTTGCCCATCTTTGATTGGGAGCTCGAAGAGGTTCCATTCAAAGACAAAAGACACCTAAATTATTTTGGTAATAGAGTGACCCTAGGTGGATAGGCATGTATCAGGCCGATGAAAGTGCATCTTGTCAATAAGAGGAAGAAAGACTCCGGGCTACAGAAGCACGCTATGTCATAGGAAGAAAGACTCCGGCTACAAAAGCTCTCCAGGCTACAAAGCACACCGTGTTATACGAAGGACTCTGAGCTACAAAGCTCTCCGGGCTACAAAGCGCACCGTGTCATAGGAAGAAGGACTCCGGACTACAAAGCTCTCCGGGCTACAAAACACATCGTGTCATAGTAAGGGGGTTGAAAGACTCCGGGCTACAGAAAGCCCACCGGGTCATAAGAAGGGGGTTGAAGGACTCGGGGCTACGGAAAGCCCACTGGGTCATAAGAATGGGGTTGAAGGATTCCGGGCTACGGAAAGCCCACCAGGTCACAAGAAGGGGGTTGAAGGGCTCCAGGCTACGGAAAGCCTACCGGGTCATAAGAATGGGGTTGAAGGACTCCGGGTTACAAAAAGCCCACCGGGTCATAAGAAGGGGGTTGAAAGACTCCAGGCTACGGAAAACCCACTAGGTCATAAGAATGGGGTTAAAGGACTCCGGGCTACGGAAAGCCCACCGGGTCACAAGAAGGGGGTTGAAGAATTCCGGGCTACGGAAAGCCCACTGGGTCATAAGAAGGGGGTTGAAGGACTCCGGGCTACGGAAAGCCCACCGGGTCATAAGAATGAGGTTGAAGGCTACGGAAAGCCTACCATGTCATAAGAATGGGGTTGAAGGACTCCGGGCTACGGAAAACCCACCGGGTCATAAGAAGGGGATTGAAGGACTCCGGGCTACGGGTCATAAGAAGGGGATTGAAGGACTCCGGGCTACGGAAAGCCCACCGGGTCATAAGAAGGGGGTTGAATGACTCCGGGCTACGGACAGCCCATCGGGTCATAAGAATGGGGTTGAGGGACTCCGGGTTACGGAAAGCCCACCGAGTCATAAGAAGGGGTTGAAGGGAAGAAGTCTCACTGTATAATAACAGATTTATACCGGGTGTGATAGTCTCACTTTGTACGAACAGGTTTCGATTGGGAGGAAGGTCTCACCGTGTATGAACAGGTTTCGATCAGGTGTGATAGTCTCACCATGTATGAACGGGTTTCGACTAGGAGGAAGGTCTCACCGTGTACGAACGGGTTTCGACTGGGTATGATAGTCTCATTGTGTACGAGCAGGTTTTGACTGGAAGGTAGGTCTCATCGTGTACGAATGGGTTTCGACCGGATATGAAATACATGATTTAAGAAAAACCAATGAACCTTTGTAGATAACATGGTTTAAGGTTTAAGGTTGACCATGAACCTTTGGAGATGGCATGGTGTAAGGCTGAACCATGAACCTTCGGTGATGGCATGGTTTAAGGCTAACGATGAACCTTTGGAGATAACATTGTTTAAGGCTAACCATGAACCTTTGATTTTTAGGAAAGCACCTGCTAACTCCTTGAAACTGCATGGCTTCACTAAGGAATCTTGTCGAACTCAATTTGAGCAAATGTCATTAGAGACGTCATCAAGAGATGTATTGGCAATATTACAGCATCAATTGAACAAGCTAATCAAGCTAAGTCCGATTGCTTTTAAAAAACATTCGATGTCAATCAGCATCAAGTGGCGCAAAACTGTCATCTTACTTGTGGATATATTGTTAATCATCAAATTCTCTGGGAGTCAAGTTCTTATTAGAACGACTACGACTCATGAATAAAGGCTCATTAAGCATACCAAATTAAAGCTTCTTAGTCAGAAATGGCTTCTCACATACTCTTGATAAAACGGCCGCTTGATCCCATCTATTCGCGTGGGAAGTAACTAATTGTTGAGGGTATCTCACATAACCTATGTCAAAATTCCAGAAACATTCGCAATGAGCACAATCTGATCGATCAAAAAGGTCTTTTGAAAGGACCGCAATATATGCTCGGTTAGGGCTTACACAAAGGAATGATTGCTTTGAGGCCAAACATTTGTCGTTATGTTCATCGGGTTTAAAAGTCGAGAACTTTGAAGATAATAGAATATAGAATTACCTCCACTCCTTCAAGTGATAGCTTTCTTTGTGGCATTCTCATTTTCATTCAAACCATCCCAATCAGAAGAGACTTTGGAAGAGGGTTGTAATGTTGGCTTGGGAGAGGCTTGAAAGGCTTAGAATTTTCAATATGGTTTTTAAGAGTTGGTGATCATCATGGCATCGTGACCAGGTCACTCGACCTTTTGAAGGCATTTGACTTTTGGAACACTGCACATCTCGAAAGTCCATTGACTAATCATTTTTACATAGGAGCTTTGCTCCTTTCTCTAATTTTCTTTGCCCTTTGCGATGATGATTTTTTTATTTTTTCGCAGGCACTTGGATTCTGATAATTTTTCTTTCACATAAGATACAACCTTTTGGCTCTTTTTCTTGACGGGCATTGGCCTTGCTTTTACCAGGCACACTGCTTTTTCATGCCCCATAGTTTGTCGAACTTTTTGCTTTTTGAACTTTTGTAGCTCTTATGACTTTCGAGATGCTTTTCACATTTCCTTGTGATTGTCAATTATATTTGGTCAATTCTTATGCATTGCCCCAGTGAAGGGAGATGATCACCACTCGGGATTCAGAAATGAATAATCAAGCCCAAATTGGTTATAGCAGTGGGTATCAGTGTTTGGATAGAGAAGGAAATGCTGTTTTTCACCTTCGGATGAGTCAAGCTCTAATGAAAATTCCTCTGAAGCTATCACCAGAAGATTAATGCAAGTGAAAGTAATAAAAATTTTCTTAATCTTTTGCCCTACAACATGATCGTAACCCCTTATGTTGCCCCAATGCAGGGTCGTTCTCGACAGGAGTACCTCGAATGGTCACCTTTATTTGGCCCAAAGGGTAGCAAGATGTCAGCTCAGTGCTTTAGGATTGATGAAGGAAATGCCTTTATCATTTTGATCTTTGCGCTCAATGTGAATGAATCATCTGTCCTAAGAGAATTTCGTCTTTCACTCAACTCCCAAAAGTGTTTGAAGGATGTGTTTGGAAATGGGCTTGCCTTTCTTCATGCTAAGCACTTCTTGTTTGGCATGGTTAACATCTCCATTTCACTCTGCTGAGATCGTCTGAGTAGATTAATCTCCATAGGGAATTTTGATTCCAAATGAATAATCCACAAAACAAGAAAACAATTTTGAGATAAAAATGATGCTAAAAAGTTTGTGGAATTTTTTTCTTTTCTCAATTATTCATTTTTTGTTTCTAGGAAAGCGCCAAATGTTCTCTTTTGTAATGAAAATTCTCATTTTTTTTTTGTTTACTTTAAGAAAAAAAATGAGAAGAAGGGTACTTGTGGCATGGCGATCCAGTAACCCTGTAAAAATACAAAAAGAATATGTTAGTACAAAAATCCTTAGGGATTGAAATGTTGGAAACAATACATTGTTACCCTTCTCTTGCATTCACCTTTAAATGTTTGACGTTTTCCTGATTCCTTGGTGGAAGGCGATGCTTCTACGGTCAAGGTACGACCCCCTTTTTTATTTATCGCCCCTCATTGGTGGGAGATGAGAGATTTTTTCTAAATCAAATGTTGCTCTCCCACTCTTTATTTGACAAACCTTTGTTCTGTTCGAATCCGTCCTGTATCAAAGAAAAAGACATGTCATCTTTTATGCTGAAGAGAATCAAGCTTAAGAACGAGATACATCATTTTCAAAGTTGGGCAATCAACATCCCTAGGTATCTCTCATGGAGGAATAGATAATATTGCCCCTTTGTTTCATTTAAATATTTTTTTTTTTTGTTTAAGATGAACAAGACTTAAAAGTGCTCCATCGCATTTGTTGAAACATTACAAAACTTGGTACTCTTGATGTCTCCTTGACAATAAAAAGGAAATCAAGTCAAAAACGGTATCGGAAATGAATAATTGGAATCGATACAGTTTACTCTTCCTTTGAATTCACCCTTTTAGATATTTGACAACTCCTTTCATTTGTCTCATCATGTAAAGTGAACGAGATTGATGGGTTGTTAAGGCATTTGTGAAAAACAAAACTTCTCAGAATGGAATTCAACTTCGTTCCGCCTCTATGGAAAATTGGCGCTGACGAAACCTCAACGCATGCATGCTCCTCAAGTTCGATGAGCTTGAGAAAACAACTACATGAAGAGAGGGCCTTAAGCAAAGTTTTCTTGAAATTCATTTTGGAAGGTAGACGTAAAGGTTCGCCTAAAACACTTCTGATTTTTTTTTTTCTGTTTTGCTTTGCTTTGTTTTTTTTTAAATAAAAAATAATGATGATTTTCATGAAACTGAATTCCATCATTAAAAATGTGAGTCGCACGATTTGCAAAAGCAACAATTAGATACGCAATCAAAACTCAAAATGGAAAACATGATTCTTAACATGAATAAGAACATTGATAAAATACAAGAAACTCTTGTATAGATAAGAGTAAAAGTCAACTCTTGTCCTAATGTCAAAGAGCATTGCGCATAACCTACAAAAAGATGACAATGTTAGTATGTGAATGAGAGAAAATGATATTTTAATGAGGTCACTTCTTACAATAAAATCGAGGTGACGATACATGCCCCACAATCCTTATTACAGGATTTTAGTATTTCGCCAAGATTTTATAGAGAAGGCATCATTAAAATTATCAATCCACGGCCATCAATCGAATGTCCACTTTTATTCCAAAAGTTTCATATGCAAAAGTGTCATTGATTTTTGAAAGATTGATTTGTGATTTTACTCATAGAAAAATGAAGTGATTTCTATTTTGAGGAATTTGTACACAAAATGATTTGCATTATAGTCCCAAAACATGAGAATGAAAAAATTTGATAAAAACTGCGATTTCAATTTTTGTGCCCCAATATAAAATCACAACTTGATTTTTTTTTTTTTATTTCAAAATGATTTCGAGCCCATAACTAGAAATTTAAACAAAACCATGTGTTCAATAGGGCCAAATCAAAGTGTTTAGAATTTGCCTTCAATGTTCACTTATTAAAAGTGACTGCCAATTTTTTTTTTTAATCATAAGCCTACATCGCCGAGGGCATTCGATTGGTTTCTGTGAATTTCAAGATGAAAATGCAATACAAAATGAGCAAATAAAGAGAAAAATGACACTTACAATGGGTGTCGACCTTTCTCTCTCTCTCTCTTTTTAATTACACAAACATGCACATGGGATGTGATTCGATTTCTATTCTAAACGGCTCAAAATGAAATCATGGGATCACAGGACTGAACCAAGAAGCTCGCGGCTAGGTCGTGTTTCCCATGACTCCGGCTTCATCAAAGGACTGACCTGTGTCGCATGCTCGCAAACCAGGGTGGGGACCTCTAACATCAAGAAAGAAGTTTAGGAGATGAGATGGGCGACTCGTACTACATGCTTGTAGTCGGAGTGGTATCCACCTCAACACCATCCTAAGTGATCCTATGCGGCCTAGGTCCGGCGGCAGGTTGTGTGTGCTAAAGTGAAGTGCAATGCAGGGGATGCAGACATGACAATTTATAAGCAATCAGCACTTCATATATGAAAAATAAACCATACATTCCTACACCTCCCTGCAAGACAAAGGTGAGCAAACACTTCCCCTTATACCTCCCATTTTGCAAAAACATTTAACACCTACAATGTTAGGGGTGTACTTGGAATCCTCGCTACCAAACAAAAATATTTTTGAACAAGATTAATTTTGGCCTAAGTCCTCTAATGTTTAAAACCAAGTCCCCAGCGGAGTCGCCAAGCTGTCGCGACCTACTCTCGGGGGAAAGGGAACAGGTTTAGGGGTATTGCCTAAGGATTGGCCGAAGGCTCATGATTAGGCATGAGCTCTCCTAAGCCCATACCCCATGTGACATTGGGATATATTTTAGGAATTTTGCACAAAAGGAGTCGCCACTAGCCTATCGAGGTCGGCTAGAAACCAAGTGAGGCATTAGAGCGTGCCTCACTTCCTACGCAACCAGAGAATCTAGGTTCGGGGACTTGATTACACTAATTAACCAATTAGTGTCATTTCGGTATCTAATCTTGTTCATTTTAACAAAATGATTTTTGACAGGCATTTTAAATTGATTTTATACTTATCCACTAACATGTGAGGTGATCATACAAGTGTGCAATCATTAAAGTAACGATCATAACTACCAAGATCCTAATTGCAATAAAATTAAACACGTGCAATTGAACATCTACAAACATAATTAAATATGCAAATTAAACATGCTATATAATTAATATACGAAAAAATAAAGGCTTAATTACACTAAAAATGCAATACATAACAATTCCTAACCAAATCATACATTTTTTAATTTTAGAAATTTTAGAAATTTTTTAATTTTTTTTTAAAAATTAATTTTTTAAAAACTATAATCAATATTTAATATTTTTTGGATTTTCGAAATTGTTTTTTAAATATTTTTAATTTTTTTAAATAATAAAATAAACTAAAAATAAAATTTGGGGCCGGATTGGGTTGAGTCCGGTTGGATTCGGCCTAGTCAGCGGCAATGGGCCCGAGTGGGCCCAAAATTCTTTTTTTTTGTTTAATACTTTAGTCAAGGCCCAAAGAAAATTAAAAGACCCACCTATTTCCTAAGCTCGCGAGAACCCAGTCCAGTTTACCTGAATCTGAAGCCCGGCCCGAAGAGAGACCCAAGCCCAACCCATTTCGAAGACCAAACCCTACCTGGTTTGGAGGGCTCGCTTGACCCGGTTCTGACCCGATTCGAGCCTCCTTCACCAAGGCTTCTTGGCGGCGCCGAGGGGAAATGGCGGGGATGCCAGTGACTCGATGGCGGCGAGGCGGTGGGCGGCAGTAGTGTGGACGGTGGCGACGACACGGCGAGTGGCGGTCGCAGGTAGCGAGAGGCGATGGGCGGCCGCAGGTTGCTGGTGTCAAGCAGAGACGATGGCAGTGCTCGTGGTGTCACTGCGGGGACGGGTGGAGGTGTGGTTTCATACGGTGTTGGGTGAGCGGTAGGCGGGTCATAGGCCGGCACAGTCTGGCTGGGACGGAGGCAGCGAGCGCAGGGGTTGGCGGTGGTAGCTCGATTCAGATGACGTCAGGTTGAGGCAACGGCTCGGCTTGGCGTCGGGGTCGGCGTTGGTCAAGCGCCACTGCCGGCAGTGTCACCGCCGTTTTTCCTTGAGCTTTCTCTCTCTCTCTCTCTTTCTGGTTTTCTCTTGCTCTCTACTCTTTATTTTTTCACTTTGTTCCGGTTTCTCTCTATTGCTGTGTTCTCTGGTGTTTCTCTCTCTCTTGAACTCCCCCCGTGTTGTCTTCGTTCTCCCTTTGTACTTTCTCCTTTTTTTCTCTTTGCCGAGCTCTCTCTTTCGCTCCCCTCTCTTTTGGTTGCTAGGGTTTCACTGAAGATGGAGGGAGAAAGCGGCATGGGCCGAGCCAAGACGAGATCCGGCCCGGCCCTTTCCATGTTTTCTTTTTTGTTTGTTTGTTTTGTTGTTTTTTGTTGTTTCTTTTTGTTTTTGTTTTTGTTTTTGTTTTAGTGACTAATTCCCAATATTTTTTTTTATTTTTTTTTTTTTGTAAAAGGTAGACTAATTCTTAATCTTGTACATAATAAAATTGTAAAATTTAGGTGTCAACACGTGATGTGAGCAATGTTATTTTTTTTTTCTAAGCTTGATAAGTTTCTCAATCTCTCCTATACCGAGTTGAAGTTCTATACTCAAGTTTTATTTTTATTTTTATTTTTTTTTATTTTTTATTTTTATTTTTTATTTTTATAATGTAGTTGAGAGTTTCCAAATCCTCTTACTTCTCAATGATGGACTAAAATTTTTAGTGTCAAATATCATAATTGTTACTGTTCAACTTCTTACCCTTGTTGAGATTAGCTACAATGATCTTGGATGCTGAAGCTATAATCAATTGCTCTAACACATTGACATAATAAATGCATAATCAATATTAACACATTTTAAAAGTAACACATATATTTAATTTGCAACAAAGACAAACTAAATTTATGATAATTCAATAAAAGTCACATAATGAAAGTTCATTATGTTCCCAATCAGCTTATATGTGCGATTGTTCTACTCTCATTGACTAGTTTAATTTGCATAAATTTTAAGTTCTAGGCGAGAATTCCTTTGAATTCTACCAACCTATGAACTCCCACTAGCAAAAGGAATAATTACATGACCCCATGTAATTTCCACATTTTTCTATTAAATATAAAAATGCATAATATGATGTGAACCAACATACAAAAACAATCATGCAACAACTATAATCAAAACCGAAATTCAACACATAATGAAAAAATCAAGGATTTTCAACCATTGTTCGAGTTTACTTAGAATTAGGAAATTGCAAGGACATTAAACCATATACATGCTATCATCTAACTAAGCTTTACACCACATATATGTAGATAATTTCATGTAAGCCAACTTCTGTATATCCAAAACCATATATATAGGTTAAAAGAAATAAACAATGCACTTATATCCTAAAAATACACGTATTTTGGATTATGTACATATTTTTAGATCTTTAAATGCCTCAAACATATAAAATAACTATACCACAATGTGGAGCACATTCATACGAACCAAATGCCATCGATCACGCGCCGATTGGACTTCCCACACGCCCACATACGTCACCTAAGTGTGTGGCGCGTATGATGCATACGCCAGCGAGCTAATAAGGCTCTTGGCTAGTCTGATTGGTCCGACTAGTCCAACCAACCATTGGTCAACCAGTCCAACCACTCGACCAGTAAACCTGTCAAATCGGTTGACCAGTCAATGGATTTGGGTCGCCAGGTCGGTTTCCTGGTCGAGTTGGGTTGCCAATCAGTCGTCGGCTAGTGAACTGCCACTGGACAAGGTGACGTCATAGATTACCTCATCTGACCTTTACCGACCATTGGTTGATGTCATTGATGACGTCATCTAAATCATACAATTGATATTTTCAATCCGGATTACAAAGGGAGATCACAAATTGAGGTTACAAAGGGAGCTACAAATAAAGGTTACATATATTTACCAAATGGTTACATGAGCGATTATATTGACTCTACTACCTTACGGTTTCCTTAACTCCACTATATTGATGGTTACTTGATTTCGTTATGTGATAGTTACTCCTTTGATGGTTGATCAGAGATTGTCCGCTCCACTTTTTGTCGATTCCTTCAAGCTTTCGATTCTTCAAGTTGCAATAATTTTGTTCATTGTTCTAATTGAATAAGTCTATCGCATGACAATAATAATCAAAAGTGTCATTTTTTGTGTGCAAACAGGAATATAAATATACTCTATCAAAAAAGGAGGGAAAAAAATTCACACTACCAAAAGACAGTACTTGCCTTCATTACAAATGGAAACAGAAAATTCACACTTTGCCTAGTTTACTCCGAATGGCATCTCTGATGGACTTGTCGCTGACCCAGCAGTCGACCGGAGTCCTAATCACCACTTCCTTAAGCATCATCCCTTCATGCACGACATGTTCGCGTCCTGGACCTTAAACTCCAATTCCTTGAGCATGTCCATCATCCTCTCGCAGGGATGGTCCAGATTCGGGCTCCACACCCGGATCACCGCCTCCTGCCTCACCATCTTCACGTCCACCACCATCTCTCTCCAGCCCGGGACAGCCAAAGTCGTCGAGCTATTCTTGCTTGACAGCGATGTTATCTTACTCACGTCGCTGAAGGAGGCAACAGTCCTATTACTTTTGAGGCGCTTCGGTGATGACAGCTCGGACTTAACAAGCTTGGACTCCAATGCGGCAATCCGGGACTGGAGTTCCTTGATGTAGTCCATGGCATCGGCGAGAAGGGACGCCTTGTGCATTCTTGATATGGTGGGGACAACAGAGCGGAGCGCGTAGAACTGCTGGTTCATCTTCTTCCTCCGCTGCCGCTCTGCCTCCACGTTTCTCGACGGACCAGACAGAAGTGGGGATAATGATGATTCTTTATCGTCTTCGTCCACTGTTTTCTTCCTACCGCTCTTCTCAGATATGTTATGGAGTTGGACAGGTTTAGCATATGGGCCCTTGCTGGCACCGACAAGTGCGTTCTTCTTTGGCATCGTCGGATGGGTTCACACGAGAAAAAAGTAGGGGGCTCAAAAATGAGCAGGGAAGAAGGTCTTGGCTAAAAGGACTAAGCTCCAATCTTCTTGGATGATCTCTGAGGAGCCCAATTCAAGAACCCCAGATCAATCAGGAATTGATATGCACACTATGCTTTGGATTCCATGCATTCTTGCTTCTTTGACCTCTCATCACACTCTCTCATCTCCAGCTCATGGTGGTCTTCACCACTCAACCAGATGTGACCACCTGAGCGAAATTCTCTTCCTAGAATGCCGTCTTCAGAGGAATATGACCTCATGACGGAGAAGATATCGTACCATTCAGGGTCGTCGATGTTGATGTCGCTGCTGTGAGCGAACTGACCATCCGGACATTGGGCTTCTCTGAGTACCCTATTTGTGGTGGGCCTGGATGCAAATTGTTCCCTTGTAGTTCCTCGGAAATGGCCATAGCCCCAGGTGAGCACAAGACGGCCGTGGTCGTCTCTTGAAGGCTGCCAAAAGATGGAGTAAACCCAGTCCTCAGGTCGGGCTCGGAGGATCAAATGGACGAGCTGCTGGGGAGTGGGTGAGGTTTCATGACAAGGAGGGACAATTGAGGAGGAGGAAGCACAAGATGTGAGTTCTTCCATGAGAGTAGCAAGTTGTTGAGCTAGAGCCAGGATTTCTCCCTTACATAGGAAGTTAGGGCAAAGCTAAATTCACGAAGACTGGTCCACATAATTGGTATACTAAGCGACGTGCATTTTTCCTTTTAAATAAGTGTGTTATATTCAGCATGCCGTAAAAGTGTGACTTATTATTTAGTACAAATTTTGTAGGCAAATCAGAATATACTTTGCATTATCCTATAAAGTTTCAAATTATGTCACGTATACTAAAGTTGATCCAAAAAATCTCTATCAATGACGTGACATACTACAAGTTGATATTTAATCAAGTGGGTCAGACTCAAGAATTGTCAATACTATGATACAAGATTGCATATAAATTCTGAATACCAATAAGCTCCGATTATTTTAGGAAAAATTAACGATAAAATATCCTTCCAATTATTCATTACTTTTTTTCTCATGGAAAAGTGCGTCAGTGGAAAATGTTGTTATCATCAACGAAAAATTGACAAAAATATTTAGACATAACTTTTCATTGATATCGAAAATACCATCAGTTACTCATTTTCTATGCAATATAGATGGCGGAAAAAATGATGGAAAATGAGAAAAGTAAATTCCAATTACTATTATTTCGAAAGATAAATGATGCATATACTTTAAGGTATCTATAGTTTTAGCTTTTTACGTGGGTGTGTGGGCGTGGGCGTGGGTGTGTGGGTGATGGGTGAGAGAGAGAGAGAGAGAGAGAGAGAGAGAGAGAGAGAGAGAGAGAGAGAGAGTTTTAATAGAATATAAATGGGTGAAGATAAGAAAGGGAGAAATGCCGATGGACAAAAGCATGCGGATAGCGGAAAATTCAAAAGACAAAATTACTTTTGACAAAAAGATCCTAATAGTTTGGTCAAAGACATGCCTAAGCTTTTTGTTGACAATGAAAAAAAAAAAAAATTGTTCGTTCCTTTTCTTCTTGCAAGTGATATTAACATTTATTTAATATATATATATATATATACATATATATATATATGTATATATATATATATATTTTTTTTCTAATTATTTATTTTTTGTTAAACAAATGAAACCTAAAGTTGGATGGTTAACATGTGTTCTGCTATCATTATTATTCAATTTTTATTTTGTTCTTCTTTCTTTCCATCTGATCTTCTTCTTCCCCACGATATCGAGGTTGAGGAAACGAGAGAGCAAACGTGAACGCCAACAACGACGAACTTGCAAATTTTGGGGATTAACATGTGTTCAGCTCTCTCTCTCTCTGCGCCGAGGTTGCAACTTGCAGCTGTGGAGGTCACGACCTCCAGATTTGGGATTGCTCGCCTAGCGCGAACCTAACTCTGCGGTTACTCGAGGCTAGCGGCCTCCACGGCCATGGCGGTGGGCTTGATGCCTTTTCCACGTTTTATTGCAAATCCACGAAGAGAAATTACCGACGGCCATCGGGATTGCAACCTCTATTCTTTCCTTCCAATCGCCGTTCCCACCTCGCGGGATCTATATTTGTGGTCACTCCAGTCTAAGCCAACCTCTTCCATGGCTGCTGTGGGGGGACACTAGATACGTTTTTTTTTTTTTTTTTTTATAATTTTATTTTATTTGCTAAAGTTTTCTCATACTACTTTCTTTAATTTAACAGGATTTCACATTTTAGATTTTACCTGTAAAGATGCCTGTGGAATCCTAATAATAGGTTTTGTCGGGTAAACCATGCAATTTTTGTTTTTTTTTTTTTTTGTTTTTTTTTTTTTTTAGGGAATCAGATTCCACAAGAAATACAAATTTGATTTCTTTCCAAACATGAAAGAAAAATTAGGAACTGGCGTTCATTCCTTGAGAAATCAAATTCCCCAATGACCTCAACGTGGCCAAAGTGCTAAAAAAAGAATTTCTTTTAAGTATTTTTTTTTAAGTTTTATCACTTAAGTGTCAATTCATGTCAAATTTTAACATTTGGGGGGTACTTTTGCCGCTGAATATGGTGAGGTTTTGAGTGTAATGGGGAGTGGAACTTTAATCCTTAGTCGATTGAGACATATATCTTCTCTTGGACAACTGATCTCTATCATTGAGTCATGAAAATTTGCCGTATGTGCTGTCCATTCCATAAATTTACTTAAGACTGAATTCATTTAATTTATATGCATCTTTCAAAAAGTATGTATATATCAATTTCTTCATCATGAAACAAAACACATGACCACCAAACTTGTGTACTCAAGTTCTTTAAACACCCCACGTTTATTATAAGAAAGAACTTTTAATTTTTTTACGGCTCCTTCTATCATTTGATGCTATATAAATATCTATTTTGAAAATCAACAAGATTTGAATAGTGTTTTCCAAACTGTATGGGAGATCGAACCTGATTGCAGGAAGGTGCATGGTTAGAAAGAGTTAAGCTGGCCAAATTTATACTGAACTAAAATAATCAACAAAAAAGTGTGTGCATTCATTTCACTTTGTATGTGTTTTTTCCTTGTGTGTTGCTTATGTTTGTTTTCTTTATGTGCTTCTTTGATCGATGTTGTTTTTTGTGGTGGTTGAGAGAGAGAGAGAGAGAGAGAGAGAGAGAGATTCATCATTTCATTCAAATTTGAAACTAATGCATGTCGTCTTTTTGTTGTCACCATATGCGCATACGATTATATGAATGTTTATGGACGTAGATATGCCTGTTCTAGTTAAAAGGGTTATGTCTTTCTCCATTCCATTCCTAGTTGCAGAATCCTCTAAACTGGTGTTAGGAGTAGTGCATGTTAAATATGGATATTATCCACATTTAAAATTAGGTAAAATTGCATTGTGGGTATATCATATAGTCCCCAATCAAAGGCTTTGTTACGAGAATTTCCTCGAGGATAAATTCAAACAAAGCCCATAGTTGTTTACTTTCATCGAGTTTTGGACTGATTAGGCGTTATTCAAAACTTAGCCGATTGTATTATTATTTAAACCTATTAAAAGCTTTGACTTCAAAATTCCCTAAAGTAGCCAGCTACTACTACCTATTTACGAACCTACCATGGTACTCTTTAATATAGGAACTGTTATACCGACTACACAAAATTTGCATTTACAATTGCTTACTCAAACTTGTACCTTTTAATCAGAAAATCTCCGAAGCTAAAAAAGACACGATCCTAAGTATCTAAAATCCAAAAATAACTAAAATTGAGAAGCTACACTAACTTGAATAATGATGGCTGTTGTAAGAAAGTTTTGGATTATAATTATTTTTATATTACGATTTACAAGACTTCATAAACAATTAAGGTTTTATGAGGGAGTAATGGGTGAGGAAAATCCTAATCTCTCTTTTGGCAACCCTCTCTTTTCCAAAAATACCCACCTTCAATGAAACTTCACTTCAAGCTGAGAGCCTACTTTATTCTACTTTTCTTTTCCAGGCCTTCATTTCATTTCTCTCTCTCTCTCTCTCGATCTCGACCTAATCTGTTAAGTCTTTTTTCCCCTCGTTTGGCGTCTTCTTTTGTTTGTTCTCATTGCTTTTCTTTGCTGCCCGCCAAGTTCAGAGTTGGGAATGCTTTCCCCAACCAAACAAGGAAAGGCTCGACGAAGGGAGGGGGATGCGGCGGGGGAAGGAAAACGCTTTCGGAGATCGAGATTGGATTTTTTTTTCATTGAAAACGAAGAAGGCTGAGGATGGGCTACGGTGGTTCGGCCCTAAGGTGTGGATCATCGGGTTTTTTCTAGACTAGACCTTCGGGATTTTTTTTAGGATTCATACATGCATTGATCCAGTCGGAGAACCTGCTCCAGAGCGACTACTCCGCCTAGCGTATCCTCCTGCCCGCCCCGGGTTCTCTCTGCTCGGTTCCACAATCAATCCCAGATCCATCCATTTGAGGGAGGTCCAATTCCGCGCTCTTCTAATTGCTTAGAAGGGTTCACAAACTCCTTTACATCTATGGCCCATAGTGGTGAACTAATCTATTTGCAACTGAAAATTTTGAGAGAACATTGTCACAAGTCCTGCTAGCAAGATGCCCAAAATGTGATTCTATGACTTTTTTGACATTCGGCAAAGAACTTCTCTCCCGATTTAGGTGAAGATCTAAATTTGAGAGCTTTTCTCTCTCAATCTAAATCAAAATATAGGAGTTTCATAACGGCATTTGACCTATAGTGGTTTAACATGTTGTTGTCTTCATATGGCAATAGTATTAACGACGTTGAACCTAAGTGCACACTCATAGTTTCTAGAGGGAAAGATCTAGGTATATGCTTATCACTAACAATTCTGATGATCGATCACTAATTATTTTTAGTGAAAAAGTTATAAAATATCCCAAACTATATCTAGAGTGACTAATTTACTCCAAAGTTTTTTGTAATACAAAAAGCCTCAAACTTTGCTAACTGTGACATATTTACCCTAAACTTTTTTTTCGTGTTGCAAATAACCCTATACTTGTACCCGCGTGACACATTTATTCCAAACTATAAGACATTTTTGTCTTTTACTTTTTCTTTTTTCTTTTTACTTTACTTTACTTTTATTTTCTTTTTTCTTCTTCTCTCTTTCCTCTACCGGCCATGGCAAAGAGAAGCTAGACTCAAGTGAGGGCTGCCCTTGGTGGCATGGGTTGCCCTCGCTTGGGTGGGCAAGGGTTGCCCTCGTTGGATCTAGCGAAGGCTGTCCTTGCTTGGGTCAATGAGGGCTGTCCTCACCTGACTTAGGCGAGGGCAGCCCTCATTTGACGCCGGAGAGGGCAACCCTCGCTAGCCCAGGTGAGGGATGCCCTCGCCCAATGCCTGTGAGGGCGACCCTCGCCTGAGTCCAACTTCCCTCCACCATGGTTGGCGAAGGGAAGAGAAAATAAGACAAAAAAAAAAAGAAGACAAAAATGCCATTGGTCATGGAGTTTGGGATAAATGTATCACAATTGGTAAAATTTGGTGTATTTTGTGTCACAAAAGAAAAAGTTCAAGATAAATTTGTCACTTTGAGAAAACTATGGAGTTTTTGGTGGCTTTTTCCTTTATTAAGGATGCATTAGATTTAATTTTTTGGGATGAAAATGTGCTTATAGCTATAGATTGTACTCTTTTGTTTTCTGGGTTTTGTTCAGTTTTGTAACTCTTTTGGGATTTGCTTTAGTTGGATGCTTTGTAGGTTCTCTCATGTTTGATTATGACACATGGGTGGTTCTCACCGACGAATTGCTCATGGGATTAGAGTTTCAAATTACCCATTTAGTAAAATCCCTAGCTCGATCCAGTCTTGCAAATCAAAACCCAAAACTGTTTAAGATTTAGGACCGGAATCGTTTGAGAAGCGATTAAACACGATCCACTACCATCATTTTCATGAGCACTCACTAATTAAAAGACGACACGCGATTCATTTCAAGGAGTCGTGTTCTAATGTAACGTTGACGATATTCATACAAATTATGACGTGATTAAACCACAATGATTAAACATGTGAAAATGAGCCTTTGTCACTCATTCTGAATCCCCATGCATCGCATGCGCTTGTTTTGCCCATTCATTATAGAACGATTCCGACCACGTCCCCACTAATCCCTTCAAGAATTTCATTCATCTCTTGTATTATTTTCTTCGGATATCTTTTCCTCGTCCAATCAACTATTCGGGTTTGGTTTCGTCCACGAAAAATTGATAAACGTTGTGCAAAATCCGTTACGGTGTTCACGTGATAACAGTAAATGGGCTTAAATACAGTTCTTAGTTTATGGGGTTAACGTGAAGCAAATTCAAGTAACTTTAATGCTCTTCGTCAATAGTTTTTTTAAATTTTTGGTCGATCTCTTCGTCACTAGTTAGAGGCGGCAAAATTGGTGCAAAACCCATATTTTAACTCATATTTAATAGTGTGGATTAGGTTGCCTTAAATTTTAAAAACAAGCTTAAGTTGGTCATAAATAGATTACCTAACATCTTAATAGGTCTTAAATCAGTTACCTAACAAGCTTAAATAAATCAGAACATTTTTTAATTTGTTTTAATTTTTTATAATATTTCCTTCTTTTTTCTTTTTTTTTTCTTTTCCTAAGAAATCTGGTGAGGGCCACACGACCCTCACCCGCTATTGGCGAGGGCTTCACGGCCCTCACCCATGGTAGACTTAGAATAAAAAAAGAAAAGAAAGAAAGAAAAAATATAAAAAAATCAATTTTTTAAAATAAATTAATTTGATATAAATTATAAAAATTGTCCATTAAATTTGTATTGCACGAATGTGTTTAAAAAATTACATATTTAGAAAATCATTGGAAATTTGCAAGACATGATTTCCTTTCAATTGATCCACAAAGTAGGATTTACCCTAACAACCTAGGCTTTTGACTTTACGCCTCCTGTCAAATTGGAAACCTTTCATACATTAATTTGCCATCTTCGTCGATTGAATCCAAAATCAATCGTCCACAATCGCCCTATCAATTTATTAAGACAATTTACAACTAATCTTACCGCGTTGTCAAAACATATCCTACAGCATAAAATATTTTTAGAAAATCATTAGAAATTTGCAAGAGGCGATTTCCTTTTAAACGATCCACAAAGTAGGATTTGCCCTAATAACCTAGGTTTTCACTCTACGCCTCCTGGCAAATTGGTAACCTTTCATACATTAATTGGCCATCTTCATTGATTGAATCCAAAATCGATCATCCACACTCGCCCCGTCATTTTATTAACACAATGTACAATAAATCTTATCGCGTTGTCATAATACATCCTACAGCATAAAATAATAGGTGAGGACACGTGAATATAATGGTGATGCACGCAACATTTTATTTTTGGCCATCGTACATTTTTCTTTTTTGACTTGAGAAACTCTATTTTGGAACCACGCCATTGATATAGTTCCTTTCGCTTTTAATATAAAAGTAATCGACATGTAGCGAATCAATGTTGTGGCGGGGACAATCACCTTTGACGTCCCCTATAATATAGTGGTTTAGTGAATCAGATGCTGTCTCAAGTTCCAAAACTGTTTAGTGGTGGGCACAGTGGGAATTGGAGAGGAGTTAAAAATCTATGTGGACAAACTTGGCATATTTGGATGTGGAGTCTTATTCAAAGGAATGTTCATTAAAGGTTCTATGGTTGTAGCTAGGGGTGAGAAATGTTCTTCGTTGTATATTGTGCAAGCAAGTTATCCACTGACAAAATTATTACAATAGACAAAGAAGAGAATTAAGTTATAGTACAAAAAGCCTAGTCACATTAGTGAAAATGGTTTTTCAATATTGGTTGAGAAGAAGCTCCTTTCCAAGTATGAAAAGTCCAACGCTTAAGAAGTGTACTCACTATTTAGCAAGTAAACAAACAGAGTTTTATTCAAAAGCTCCCTTCCTTCAAGAAAGTCAGGGATAATTGATTTAATGTATTTTGATGTTCGTGGTTCTATGAAGACAAAATCACTTAGTGGCTCTCTTTATTTTATTACTTTTATAAATGATTGTTCAGGGAAAATTTGAATTTATACCTTGAAAATTAAAGATCAAGAATTAGATGTTTTAAAGCAGTTTCAAGCTTCCATTGAGAGAACTAGAAAAAAAGTTAAAACACATTGGAACTAATAATGGGGTAGAGTACATCAAGCATTTTGATAAATATTAGGGTGTTTGACATCAAAGACACCTCCTAAGATAGCTGAGAGAATGAAGAAAACACTAGTTGAAAGGGTAAGAAGTTTACTATTATAGTCAAAGCTACTGAGATCCTTTTGGGGTGAAACTTTAAGTACAATTGCACATGTATTGAATCTTATTCCTTGTGTTCCTTTAGAGTTTGATATTCCTAATAAAGTTTGGACAAGCAAAGATATTTATTATGATTATTTGTGTATCTTTGGGTGCAAGGCATCTATGCATTTTCCCAAAGATGAGAGATATAAATCTGATGTGAAACATGACAATGCATATTCATTCGCCATGGATAGAATATATTTGGCTATAAATTCTATGATCCAATTGAGAAAAAAGTTGTAAGAAGCAAAAAAATTGTGTTTTTGGAAGATTAGACAATACAAAATATTGAGAAATCAAAAATGATTTTAGTACCACAAGTTAGTAATGATTTGATTAATTTCAATTTGGTTCCTCACACACATCTTTTTGCACAAGTTGATGAGGAGCAGTAGAAAGTATATGTTCCAAACAATGCACATGTCTCTGAACATGCTAAGAAAGATTATGCCATTCCTAAACCAGAAGCTCTATTAGGTGCTTCATTGGATGTTCTAGTTTGGAGATTGATCAGAGACTATGAACCTTCTACCATATATTCTAATGATGAGCATGTATTATTGACTGATACAAGTGAACTAGAGTGCTATACCAAAGCAATAGAAAATGAGTGCAAAAGCAAATGGTTTGATGCTTTATAATAATCATACCTTTTAACTGGTCTTTGAAGAACAAGTTAATATACAAGTTGAAGCAAACTAAACATACTTTACAATTATGATATAAAGCTAGATTGATTGTTAAAGGATTCAATAAGAGAAATAGTATTAACTTTGATTATACATTTTTTCCAGTGGTGAAAATGCCTTCTATTCGTGTAGTGCTAGGCTTGGTAGCTACTCTAGATTTGGAAATTAAGCAAATGGATGTCAAAATAGCCTTCCTATATGGTAACTTGGAGGAAGAAATATATGTAGAATAACTAGAGGGTTTCAATACGAAACGGAAAGAGAATTATGTGTGCAAACTGAAGAACAGTCTCTATGACCTAAAGTGAGCACTAAGATAGTGGTACAAAAAAAATTTATGTCAATTATGACGAAGTATGGCTATAAGATAACTTTCTTGGATAATTGCAGGACAAAGTACATCCCAAGTGTCAAAACTTGGCACAGAGAGACACTTAAGTGCCAGAGTTAGGAAAGTGACGCTCAAGTGCCAAAATCAAAGCAAAATGGATCACTTAAGTGCCAATCCGGCTAAAATGCCGACGTGGCAATACCGAGGGCCAGTAGCTCTTGGCCTGGTCGGGCGAGGGTGCCCTCAACCACCTCCCCCTCTCCCTTTTTTTTTTTTTTTTTTAATTAATTTTGTTACCACATTAGCATAAAAACGACGTTGTTTTTGTATTGTCTAACTACCTTAGCATGCAAAACGGCATCATTTTGCACTTCCTTCACCGGAAAATCACCACGTCGGGATTTTGGCCGGATTGGCATTTAAATGATCCATTTTGCTCCGATTTTGGCACTTAAGTGTTACTTTCCTAACTTTTGGCACTTAAGTATCCCTTTATGTCAAGTTTTGGCACTTGGGGTGTACTATGTCCGATAATTGCGTGTTGCCAAAAAAAAAATTGATGACAACATTATTATACTCTTACTTTATGTTGATAATATGTTGATTGTTGTTGGGAACACTTTACGAATTGAGTTATTGAAGAAATAGTTAAGCAAGCCTTTTGCCATGATAGCCTTGGCTGCGGCAAAGCAAAATCTTGACATTAGAATTACTTAAGATAGAGATGCTTAGAAGTTGTTCTTGTTGTAAGAGAAGTACATTGAGAAGATTCTTTAAAAATGTTACATGGATAAGGCAAAAGTGATTAGTACTCATCTTGTTGCCCACTTCAAGTTAAATACGAGGCAAAGTCCTATGACTAACAGAGAAGAAACACATGAAAAGTATTCATATGCATCAGCTATCGAAAGCTTAATGTATACGATGGTGTGTAAACGGCTAGACTTGACATGTGCAGTTGGCATTATTAATTGTTATTTGTTATTTGTCAAATCTGAGTAGAGAGCATTGGAATGTAGTAAGGTGGATCATGAGGTATTTTTGGGGAACTTCCAACTTGAAACTCAGTTTTGGAGTGGGAAACTTAAGTTAGTTGGATACACAAATACGACTTGCATAGAGATAGTAATACTCATAAGTCTACTTATGGTTATTTGATTTCTTTTTTCGATGGAACCATGTCATGGAGGTCAAAATTGCATATGTTTCTACAATCGAAGCTTAATTTATAATGACAACCGAAACTAGTAAAGAAATGATATGATTGAAGAAGTTCTTGGAAGAACTTGGGTTCAAGCAAAAGAGGTATCCATCATTTTATGACAATCAAAGTGTGATTCATCTTAGTAAAAATTTATCTTTTTATTCTAGATCAAAACACACTAATGTTAAATATCGGCAAAAGAACGCTTCAAGTGCCATAACTTTGGCCAAATGGACACTTAAGTGCCATAACTTACGAAAAGTACACTTAAGTGCCACATTCGAAGAAAAACGGATCACTTGAGTGCCACTCCAGCCAAAGTTTGGCCAAAACGCCAATTTGGCGTTTTTCCAGCGAAGCGCGCCCAAAACGATGTTGTTTTGGGCTAACGTGGTAAAAAAAAAATTAAAAAAATTAATTAAATTAATTTAAAATTAAATTTAGTTAAAATATTTAAAAATAATAATTTTAAAATTAAATTTAGTTGAGGGGCTAATCCCTCAGCCGCCTCCCCCTTTCCTTTTTTTTAAATTTAAAATTATTAATTTTTTAATAGTTCAACTGAATTTAATTTTAAAATTATTAATTTAAAATATTTTAACTAAATTTAATTTTAAAATTTTTATTTTAAAATGTTTTAAATAAATTTAATTTAATTAATTATTTTATTTTATTTTTTTGCCACGTCAGCCCAAAACGACGCCATTTTGACCACGTCGGCATGCAAAATAGCGTCGTTTTGAGCTCGGTTCGCCGGAAAAGCACCACGTCGATATTTTGGCTGGATTTTGGCCGGATTGGTACTCAAGTGATCCCTTTTACTCCAATTTTGGTACTTAAGTGTACCTTTTGTAAGTTATGGCACTTAAGTGTTCCTTTGGCCAAAGTTAAGGCACTCCAGGGGTCTGCGCGTCGTTAAATATCATTAGATAAGGGACATTATAGATGAGAAATTGTTGGAACTCGAGAAAAATCATACAAACCATAACAATTCCAATAGGATGATGAAGACTCTACCAAGGGAGAAGCTTGAATATTGCCGATTAATAGCAAGGATGGTGAATCCCTCCACATCATCATAAGGAAGAGATTTATTGTCTAGATTCACTTCTATGTGGAGGAATCTCAATGAATTGCAAGCCTAAGAACTTGAGCCCATATAATAAGTCATATCGAGAAACAAGATTTTTCACTATTTTCTGTGTGGTTGCCGCAAAAAATATTAGTTAAGATGCGGTAACAAAAGAGAAATAGAGAGTAGAAAATCTATGTTAAAGGTAGTGTCTAATTTAAATCAAATTGGTGTTGGAGGTCAATTCATGGTCCATTTGAGCTAAAATTTTGTCAGCGTGTCCGTGACACATTCTTCTCGTATCTGAATGGTTTGATTTTCATTTGAAACTCCATACATTAATTTTTTATGGGTTGAATAAAATCTGCATTTTTGTGAGATTTATCATTGATCTCTTGTGAAATTTGTGCGTATTGCCAAGAACAATATTTTAATGTCTTTACTGCCATATACCTTTAGTATTTACCAAAAAGAAAATTTATTCACCAAGTTTTGTTGTTAATGAAGATTTTTGGGTGGACTCTAATCTCTTGATTTTTTATCTCCTTACACCGATTAGGATTTTCATGCAAAAAATCACCTTATATTTGCATGCTTGATATTTATATTGCTCTATTATATTGTCTCCTATTAGGTCTACACAAGCGGGGAAATTATTTTATTCCATTGTGTTAATCAGATATTGTTCAGATTGTTATTATTCTCCTAACATGGATTTGGGGTAGTTTGCCTTGTGCGACCATAATTCTGTGTTTACTCAAGGCTAGTGGCCTCCATGGCAATGACAATGGGCTTGGTGCCTTGCCCTCGTTCCATTATAGAGCCACGAAGGGAAAGGAGCAACAACCATAGTGACCACTGTAAAAATAATAAAATAACAAAATGAGAATGAGTGGGAATTGCCAATAAATATTTTTGTGTTTCAATGATAGAATTTTTGTTACATACTCCGGCTACACGGGCCGGTGTCTTATCGTGACCTAAATTTCGGGTGCACTACCTAAAACTAGGTTAATGGACTACTAAGTCTTTAACTTAGCTCGGGCTCTCCCAAGCCTATACCAATTTGCGACTTAAGGTTCAAATTTTTTAACATGCAAACGATTATTATCTAGGAGTGTATGGAACAAGGCTTGCCTTTCGTCATTCTAAAGTACCCCATTTGACACATTCAATTCATCTCACATAATTCATCAAGGAAAATATGCAAAATTTGCAACAAATTTGAACAATTCAACTCATTGAAGCAATTTACTCATCATAGAAATGCTTGCAGTTCAAAATATGACATGACAAATTCTATCACAGATAATACTTCTTGGCAACATCAGAATTAACTCAAGTAGAAAACTCATGATCATGCATTTTTGCCAAGATCAAGGCACCTTCAGGAAGTATCTTCTTTACCATATACGAGCCATTGTAATTCAGAGCGAACTTGCCCTTAGGATCGGATTGGACCATTTCCACACATTTACATGTTATAAGACCGTCTCTGAAACAAAAAGTAGATGGGTCAAAAAGACAAACAAAGTAAATCAAGTTTTATTTTTTTGAATTTTTTTTAAAAGCATTTGGAAAAGCATTTTTTGAAACATTTAGACACGAGAAAGCATGATAAAGCCCAGGTCTCAGAATTCTCCTTGGGTTTTTCTTTTTTTTTAATGGCTGGATATCATCACCAAGCTGGTTTGGTGTACCTCATCATGTCCTCAAAATAAAACTTATAATTTCATTGAAATTCATCAATCAATCATATTTATTGGATGGAAACAATGCAACACTTAATCACTAAAAGAAAGAAGAAACTGAAAACATCTCTCAGAAAATAATAAAAATTCTCACGCAGGGGAATGTGCAAAAGCAGTAAAAAAAGTTACTCTTGTGGGCCAAGGCCACCTCTTCAGGGAGTCATTCATCAATGGCTCCTATGATGAGGTTGTCGAACAAGTTCATAACCCCTTCAAGCACATCATCCAAGTTCTTCGTCTCTGAGGGTGTCGGCTTGTCCATGCCATCCCATCCATCATTTGGTTGCCCTAGAGTGTCCATCATGTGCACCTTCGAGTTCTTGATTTGACCAACATCATGTTCGAAAATAGCATTCACCCTATCCTCATGCTCAGGTAGAGGATTCGACTGACTGGTATTGAAGGTAAACACCTTGGTGTCTAATAAGTTTTGGACCTTGTGCTTCAAGGTCACGCATTCATCAATCGAATGTCCTACTTCCCCCATATGGTACTCGCATTTTTTGGAGGTGTCATAATTAGAAAAATTTTCATCATTGGATCGCTTTGGCTCATTGGACATCAACCCCTTCTTTTATAGAACCTTCCAAACCTGAGACAGGGAACCAGGAAGAGGAGTGAATTGCCTTTTAGTAAACTGCTGAGGCGCGATCGGACAGACAATGCCTTGTTGATTCTTGGGGACATGAACAATTGCAGGCTTACTAGATTGTGTATACGCAACATTGAGTTCAGTGCTAGGTTCTTGGTCTTTTTTCATGGTGAACCTTTTGCCTTGATGGGTCGGTTCGTTGAACCATCCGTCTCTTAGCCCAATCTCGATTTGCTCACCCATCGGAATAAGTTGGTTGAAGCTCTCGACGTATGTCCTAGCCATTCGAGTATGGAACTTAGATGGGAGAGTCTTGACGAACAACTTTATCAGCTCCTTATTAGTAGGTTCATGAGTGATTTGAGCTGCCGAATTTCGCCATCTCACGACATACTCCATGAATGACTCACTTCTCTTTTTCTGCATTCTCTCGAGATCCTCTCAGGAAGGTGCAATGTCCATGTTGAACTTATACTGCTTGATAAACGCATCAGCCACTTCATTTCAAGTGTCGAGGAGGTTCACAATCTTCATGACGTATCAGTTTAGTGCGGGTCCGGTCAAACTCGCATGAAATGATTGGATCATGAGGGGTTCATTTTTTACATGCCGGGCCATGCATACGTGGTACATCTGCCAATGAGATTTTGGACAAGAAGTACCATCGTACTTCTCGAACTCTGGCATTTTGAACTTGCTCGGCATTTTGACCTTCTCATAGACCGAGAGGTCAAACGGGAGTGAACTTTGAGACTCTTGCAGCTGTCTCACTTTCTCTTCCAGCTTTACAATGCGCTCATCCTTATCTGTCTTGAGAACACTATCAAGTTTAGTCTTTCCAATAAGAACCAAGTCATCTTCTAGCTCGGGCATTTCGTCATCACTCACTTGGGCCATGTTTGCCTGCTTCGGGGCTACTATCTCGGGGAGAGCAGGTGCAGGATTCGGATTCACCCAGAGGGATTGAAGTTGAGCTGTTATAAGCTGCATAGAGGCAGCTAGCTGTTGGAGTTAATCTTTCATGGTGGACATACGATCATGCATCTCGTTTTGGTTGGCCATTTTAGCCCTTGATCGTGTAACAATGGGCGAGCATGGCAGATCCGTTGTCACCTAAAGGGAAGAAATGAACAAAATAAGCAAGAAGTGTAAATAGATAGTCAATCCATAACAATGATCTAATCAATTTTTTTCATTATTTATTTATTTATTTATTCATGAGAAGTTTGCATTAAAAGGTAATTTCCTAAAAATGGACATCCTAGTAAAACCAAATTTTCTAAACATGATGTGAAAACAAATTCTCCAAAGTCAAATGCCTCATTTCCTGGCAATTTCATTTTTAATTGACAAATGAATCAAATCAATGAT
This sequence comes from Eucalyptus pumila, assembly GCA_016097595.1. Classification (NCBI taxonomy): domain Eukaryota; kingdom Viridiplantae; phylum Streptophyta; class Magnoliopsida; order Myrtales; family Myrtaceae; genus Eucalyptus; species Eucalyptus pumila. Next base: position 9,420,962 of record CM027850.1, on the reverse strand, counting down.
TGACCTAGATTGTCATGGACCGACCCAAAAGTACGACAAAATAAATTGCATGGTACAGAGATAGAAGACTTACTTCACCAAATAAAATCAATGACAATCACATGAACATGCACATGAGACATGAGGCTCGATTTCTATTTAGATGGCTTAACAAAGTGGAGCTAAGAGCCGTTGCAATCTCACATTAACGTGTCAGGTTCTCCTAACCCCAGCTCAGTCGAATGGAATACCCAATAATCACGCAGTCTCGCAGATATGGACAAACACATTCGACACCATGAAAGAAATTTCGGGGAAGAGAAGGTCAATCTCTACATAGCAGTCTCGCTTTGGAGGAAGTATCATTCTCAACACCATCCTAGAAATCCTATCGCAGCCCAGGTCCGGCCATAGGTTGTGTGTGTGATAATGTAGTGTTAAAAACAATAAAACATGCACAACAGTTTAAATGCAAACAACACTTCTAATCAGGAAAAAATAAATCATTAATCCCAACACCTCCCTGCAAGACAAAGGTTAGCATAGACTACTCCCCTTATACCTCCCATCTGCAAGAACATTTAACACCTTAAAAATATTAGGGACGTACCTAGGATCCTCGCTATCAAACAAAAACATTTTTTAAAAGGAAAAGAAAATTTGGCGAAAGTCCACTAAGTTTTCTAACACAAGTCCCTAGTAGAGTCGCCAAGCTATCGCGACATAAATTTCGAGTGCACCACTTAAAACTAGGTTAATGGACTACTAAGTCTTTAACTTAGCTCAGGCTCTCCCAAGCCCATATCAATTCGCGACTTAAGGTTCAATTTTTTTAACATGCAAATGATTATTATCTATGAGTCGCCACTAATCGGTTTACGGTAGGTCAATTAGACACCTAAGTAAAATAATTGGAGAATTATTTTACTCCTACGAACCAGAGACTAAGGGTACGGGGACTTTGTTACACTAGATCTTTCTAATGCCCTTTCAGTACCATTTCTTTTTAATTTTCAAAAATATTTTTCTGCAGGCAGCTAATTTATTTTAACCTAAATTATTATCATGCAAAAAGTGACCACATGGATGCTCAAACATTCAATAAATAAATTGCATCACACAAAGTAAACAATTTTTTTGGTTTTTTTTTTTAATTAGAATTCTTTTATGAAAATGCATTTTTTAACATAATGACTTAATCTTATTAATACGCAAAATCTAATTAAATGGGCTTATTATGCAAACTAATTAACATGCACCTCATGATCTAATTTCACTAGTGAATAGATTCTGATTAAATGATTCTATTATGCAAACTAGTTAACATGCACCTAGTATTTTTGCTTTTTTTATTTATTGAAATTCAGAATTTATGAAAACCCTAATTAATCTATCTAAAAATGGATAATTTTCTAATTTATTCTAGGGATTAATTTGACTTAAACCCTATCCTTTCTTAGAAAACTATTTTTGGAAAAATGAGATAATTAAAATGTGCAAACACTATCTAAAACCCCAGATAATTTATTTAGGTTTGACCCTAACTTATTTCTAAAAATGCAATCCTAAAAAAAAAAAAATTCTAATTTACTAAACCTACATGTCTGATTTAATAAATCTATATGCTCATGCAGAATTTTGATTTTGATTTTGATTTTTTGATCTTTTAGTTTTTTTAAAAGATAAGTAATTATTAAATAAATATTAAATATAAGCTATCAACAAAATAAATAACTAAAATAATTGAAAAAATAACCTGTTGTCTCATAGGTCAAATTAATGATTATCTTAGCCCTAATTATCACGACAAAGATATCAAAATAATTAAAAATTTGATCCGAAGTCTTACGGATCAAATTAATAATTATAATGATTTAACAATGAAAATTATACAAAAAAGCCCAAAAATTAATATAATTAAAAAAATGATCCGATGTCTCTTAGATCAAATTAGTAATTACAATAGCTCCGGACAAAATCCTAGCGGGTAATGCCTACAAAATGCACAAATATTAATATTGACAAGCCATATTCTTACTTAAACGATAATAACAAAATTAAAAAAAAAACAATAAAAGAACATAAAATAAAAGAAAAATAAAGATAACAAAACCACCTAAGGAAGACTTGAAAAGGGGGATCAACGACGCCGGTCAGCAAAGGGCAGAGCATAGCGGAAGGCAAGCGGGCGACAACGGGGCTGCTGATGGTGCGGTGGTATTGCTCGGAGACCAGCAGTGCAGCTTCGAGACCGGCGGTGCAGGCTCGCGGAGGTGATGACCGGCGAAGGCTCGAATGCTACGGGGGGAGTGTTGCGAAGGACTCAGGCACGACTGCTGGTGAGTTGCTGGCGCGATCATCGAGCAGAGGCGTTGCGACGGCAGGTCGTCGGGCAAGTGGGGGCAGACCACCGATGAAGGCAAGGGCGGCGTCGGTTGCAGAGGCGGATCGCTAGGTTGCTGGGTGCAAGTGATGCAGTGACGGTGAGTGTGATGACAATTGTGCTCTGGCATTCAGCACTGCTGGTGCGGCGCTGGGTCGCAGGAGTCACTCGTGGGGCGGAGAGCATCAGTGGTGACGGTGGACGGAGGCATTGTGACTGTCGGTCGTCGAGCGAGCGAGGCAGTGGTGGCGGAGATGCGGTGAGTAGCAGAGGTCAAGCGCTCCGCGAAGAAGACGAATAGCAACCCCTTGTTTTTTTTTTCTCTCTCTCTCTCTCTCTCTCTTCTCACGTCTTCCTCGTGTCACTTCCTTCTCTGTCTCATTTTCCTGCTTTTCAACAGTCCCTCTCTGTCTCTTTTTCTGCTTTTTGACCGAAGAAAGAAAAAGAGGCTTCTACTGACTTTTATTTTCTCTCAAAGCCTTCTTTCTTCTCCTTTTTTTCTCACGAATTCTTTCTCTCGACTCCCCATTTTTTTTTTTTTTTGCATCCGTACAGATCGACTTATTTTATAGTGATTTCTAAACAGCCGCTCTCCATGGCAACTTTCGAGTTTTCATCTTCTGTCACATTAAATCACAGCTGCAAATCGGAGCATGATTTCACAATTAGATCGATCTTGCACTGATTCCTTCCATTTTATCAAAATCCTTGCCCTTTCCAAAGAGGAGATCACGATGACATGTGGTGGAGAGACTATAGCTGAATCAAGACATGTCATCGTGATCTCCTCTTTGGAAAGAATTGATCTTGCTTGATGAGTAAGTGGTGGAGAGATTGTAGCTGAATCATTATACATCATCATTTCCTTTAACATCCCTTGCAAGCTGATGTGGTAGAACACACGGTAAGCTTGGACTGTAGAAGTCGAAAGCGAGTTGTGAAGTTATCAATGGGTTGATTGATAGTGGAGATATACAGAACATGTGGTTGATTTTTTGCGATCCATTCTCGCATAAAGTGGTAATCAATTTCCACATGCTTTGTTTGAGCATGAAAGATAGGGTTCCTTGTTAGATAGATGGCTGAAATGTTGTCACACCAAAGAACTGGAGGGCCTTGCCAATAGACATCGAGATCGTATAAGAGAGCCTCGATCCAAATGAGTTCAGTAGTTGTGTCGGCTAAGCTTTTGAATTTAGCCTCTATGCTGGATCAAGCGACTGTCCATTGCTTAGGGAACTCCATGAGAGAAGACTTGAGCCAGGGAATATGCCAAAACCGCCAACTAACCGTCTGGTGTCATGGTCCCCAACCATCCCTGCATCAGAAAAAGCATGTAGATGGAAATTGCAGTCACGAGTAAAGAGTATGCCATGGTGCTGTGTGCTGCGAAGAAGCGCAATATGCGTTTGACAAACTGCCAATGGACCTCCATAGGTGCATGCATGAATTGATAGGCAGTATTGACAGCAAAGGCAATGTTAGGTTGAGTGAGGGTAAGATACTACAACGCACCCACAATATTACAATAAAATGCCGGGTCCGAGAACAGCTCACCACAATGAGTAAATGGAATATCCGAGCCCATTACACATGGGGTGGCGATAGGCTTCGCATCTTGGTATTTTGCTCAAGCAAAGAAGATTCACTGCATATTTTGTCTGGTGAAGAAGAATACCATCTTAATGCTGATGTTGTCTTGAATTCCACAAAATTCAATCGGGAAATCTAAGAAGACTTGAAGATTGCAGGCTATTTGTTTCCTAATATATTTCCTAGATTTGGATTTCAAATTTGATAATATCTTTATGGTGGAATTCCTTTCCTACTAGGTTTAGGAAAGTGGGGATTTAAAGATCTATTTATTTCAGCATTGTACCTTGTACTCTTTACATACGCTCAAATAAGAAATCGTCTCTCGCTCTCCCGTGGACATAGGCGGATCTTTTGCCGAACCACATAAATCTCCGTGTTCTTGATTATTCTTGTTTTCTTTCTCATCTAGTTAGGGTGTTCTTCCGCACAACAATTGGTATCAGAGCAATCCGGGTTCTATGTTCCTGTATTGCGACTTCTAACTAGATGGCTAGAAAAGGTTCAACTGTTCGATTTGATATTGAACGATTCACTGGGAATAATAGTTTTACATTATGGCTGTCACGCCCCGAACCTCGAGCGCGCCAACATCCCACCATGGTCATTCAAATGCGACATTCCCAGGTTAAGTCACCCGCCCAATCAAATCTTTAATGCACATACGGAAGCATATTATAAAACCCCTGACAATAAAATACAGGATATACAAGCAGGAAACAAAACCACAACATGACACTTTCACAATTCAACAGAATTACAAACAGAGGTCTATGGCCAAGAGTCTACAAAAGACTGACTCTTAAAAGGAACTGTCCTAGGACCTACAAGTCGGACACGTTCTCCAATCCTTATGACTTCACCTCTGCAACTTCTTAAGGCCAATCAAAGCTATCTGGCCGCTCCATCTACCAGGGACCTGAAATTTTAATCCCATAACCGGGATGAGATGATGTCTCAGCAAGTTTAACCCCCTAAACCCCTATTAGAAAGAAAATACGCCCTGGGTGGCCTAGCCACATCACACAGAAGACTTACCTCGCCTCAGCCTTCATCTGCAGGTTAGCACAATTTACATAATTCAACCACGTACAATTATGATAACCAAACAACCATGGCACAATCACATCATCAGAACAATTCAACCACTTGGATTGTCTCAGCGATCAATCGACTTGGCCGATTACATGTCATTCTAGCAAATCAATCATTGCTCTCAATCCCGGCCTATAGGAAGGTTTAACAAACAGTGGCAATCACGGCCCCACTCGGCACGACCTTTAATTAGGTGGTCCATCACGGCCTCACTGGGCACGACCTCTAATAGGTGGTCAATCACGGCCTCACTGGGCATGACCTCTCCTAGGTGGTACATCACGGCCTCACTCGGCACGACCTCTCATAGGTGGTTCATCACGGCCCTATTAGGCACGACCTCTCATAGGTGGTTCATCATGGCCTCACCGGGCACGACCTCTAATAGGTGGTCAATCACAGCCTCACTGGGCACGACCTCTCCTAGGTGGTACACCACGGCCTCACTGGGCATGACCTCTAATAGGTGGTCAATCACGGCCAATCTCCCATCAATTTCCACACTTAGGATTTTATAAAGAATCCCTATTTATCGCAATCACACTCAATTTGCCATAACCAATCATCAATATCAAATTCTAAATGCACAGCAGCGATCGGCACGAAATTCTAAGAGTTTAGGGTCCTGACAAAATTTTCGGAATTTATTAAATAATTAAATTTATTCCGAAAATAATTAAATAATAATATTCATATTTTTCATGATCCACACTCAATTTATAATATCCAATCATCAATTTCAAAATCTGACTACACAAAGCAGCGATCGCACGAAATTCGAGCAATAGGGGTCAAAAATAATTTTTCCGTTTTTTTATATAATAATAATATTTTAATAATTTCGGAATTAATATAATATTATAAATTTCCAGAATTTCGAAGCAATTAAATAATTCAAAATTAAAATCATAATTATGTCCCATCAAGGTTTATTATTAAATAAACTATCTTAACCTTTAATTAAACACACTTTAAATTAAACAAACCTTTTAACCCAAATCACAATTAAATAAACTTAAATATCCACCTAAACTTGCTTAACTTAGACTAAGCACACTTAGGGCATAATTAACCGTCTAATCAAGGTTTAGTGAGTTAAACTCACCGGATTAGCGAGCCGAGCGGACCAAAACGACAGGGACGCCGAGGAGAACAACTTTCCTCAAGCGGGCCGAGCATCCGGGAAGACGGCCAAAACGGGCCAAACATGGGCTGCCATACCCATTTTTCCAGCCACTGATTTGGGGTCGAGAAGGGCGGATCCGACGCCGGTTCGGGCGGAGGAACAGCGGAGGAGGACCGGCGGGGCTTGGACGAGCCGATGGGGAGGTCAACGGCGACTCACGACGACGGGGACGAGCTCCGGCAGCTCCTGGAACGCACGAACCGAGGTTGAGACGCAACTGGGCGTCGGCCAAGCGCGGGCGAGCGCGGGCAGCGGCGGAGTGCGAGACGGCGAGCGGCGATGGGCGAACGCGTGCGGCTGCTCCGACGATGCTGCTGGCCTCGTTGTCTTCGGCTTGCAGATCTGCTGGGGACATCGAGCACGAGCTGGAGATGGCAGAGGCGGTGTGACGACGAGCAGCCGCGGTGCGCGGGCGACATGCACGGACGACGGCAGCGGCGAGCTTCTCCGGCGAAGCTGGCGGCGTCGACCGGCGAAGGGGCGGCGTCCGAGCGGTCGGCTTGGCTGGTCCGGTCACGCATCCTCCCTCCTTCCCTCTCTCTCCTTCCCAAGGTTGAAGATGATGGTGATGGCCCCTTTTTGGAGATTAAATCTCCACCCTCCACTTGTCAAATTCTTCTTCAATTTGGCCAACCACCATGACATAGGGTGATGTCATCTTCCACTAAAATTCAAATCCTCCACAACTATCTTCAATAGGTCCAATTTCATTTTCCGCCGGGGCATAAAATCTTGTACAACCAATTCTTCAATTCCACTTGATTCTCTTCCAATTGAATCAAATTGAAGTCCATAAAATTAATCCGATGTCGCCACACTTCAATTCACATTTCACTTGTCCATAGAACCAACTTAAGTCCTGAAAGCAAGACCAAATGCGGGCTCACTAATTTCTCGGGTCGAATTAGCCATTCTCTGATTATTTTGCTAAAAACTCAGCTTACATGAAAAATCTTCCAAAGATGAGTCAATATTCCTAAAATGATTTGTGACACACCCAGACTTCTAATTTCTGAATTCGATCTCAATTCCACAGTTAATTTCACTTTGGCACGATACTAGCACGGCCCAACCTACCGGATAGCCTTTAGAAATTTTCATGCATTTGACCTGTGGTTGATCATCTCAAGCCATAATGTACATCTTTGAAACATTGGCGACTTTCGGTTGTCGGGGTAATCTCAAGGTTTCAAATATGAACACAGGGTACCCAATCGATAGAAAAGTCGGTCCAGTGCCGATCGACACGAATTGTGCGATCTGGTGGAATCACCCACACCTGATCACATGCCTCTGTCGAGTCGACCTATCTCCGATCTCTAATCAATTTTAATTGTGCTGTAATGACCCTTGCAGACTAACTCGGTCGAAAAGTCGCTTCTTGGTCAAATTCTCGAGTCTGATGCATTAGAAACTCTTAACAGCTTCACCCGATAGACTAGTTTTCACATGAGTGGCCGACTCAAGGAAAAGAACTATATGCGTGCCAACGAAATGCCCGTCTCAATTTATTGAAAATAGGATTGGAAAATCGGGATGTCACAATGGCGGAAAATGATGAAGGATCTGTTAATTCAACAAGGTTTATCAAAAGTTCTTCTGGGAAAATTGAACAAGCCGGACACCATCACTGATGATGATTAGGCTGACATGGAGGAGAGGGCATGCAGCGCAATCCAATTGAACCTATCGGATGAAGTCCTTCAATATGTAGCAGAAATCGAATCTACTTTGGAGGTATGGCTCAAACTCGAAAATATTTACATGACGAAATCTCTTACGAACAAGTTGTTCTTGAAGAAGAGATTGTATTCACTTCAAATGAGTGGATGAGGAGATCTGTTGGAACACCTCAATATGTTCAATAAGATGATTAGTGAACTTACAAGCTTGGAGGTAAGGTTTAAGGATGAAGACATAGCGCTTCTACTACTGGCATCGTTGTCGGATTCATTTGACCACTTGGTGACTACGCTTCTTTATGGCAAGGAAACCCTGGAGATTAGAGAGGTGACTGCTGCCCTAATTTCAAACGATACCCGGAAAAGGGCAAGTAGTTCAAAATCTTCGGGAGAGGGACTCTTTGCAAAGGAGAAAAGCAATCGAGGAAGAGGAAGATCAATGGATCGAGGATCAAGTAGTAGGGGTAGATCAAAATCCAAGGGAAAGTTCAAAGGAAGATGCTACGGGTGCAATCAAGAAGGGCATACCAAGAGATTCTGTCCAAATAAGAACGAGAAAAAGAAGAAGAGCTCGGATGAGGCAAGTATAGCTGACAGCATTGAAATCAATGATGGGGACGTCTTGTCCATATCATCGGGGAAGGACACCTTTGAAGATTCGTGGATCATGGACTCCGGATGCACTTTTCACGTGTCCTCATCGAGAAGCCTTCGATGAGTACAAGGCATATGATGGTGGTTCAGTTCTCATGGGGAATGATACTTCGTGCAAGACTGTGGGTGTTGGAACCATGAAAATCAAGATGTTTGATGGCATGATTAGAACCTTGGCAAACGTACGTCATATTCCGGGTTGAAGGAAGATTTTGATCTCATTGGGAGCACTTGAATCCAATGGATGCAAGTACACGGCTCAGGGTGGAGTCTTGAAGGTGATTAAGGGAGCTTTGGTTGTTCTTAAGGGACAGAGGCACGGGAACCTATGTCGACTTATAGGAACCACAGTGCAAGGTGGAGCATCTGTGTCCACGGATGCTAGCATGGAGATAGATAACACTTATCTGTGGCATATGCGTCTCGGGCATATGGGAGAAAGAGGGTTGATTGAGCTTCACAAGAGGAATGCACTCCAAGGTATAAAAACATGCAAATTAGATTTCTGCAAATTTTGTGTTTTTGGAGAACAATGCAGATGCTGCAACTCATACAAGCAAGGGTGTGCTCGAGTATGTACACACGGATGTATGGGGTCCTTCTCCAATAAAGTCAAAAGGAGGGAAGGAATACTCCGTGACATTCATTGACGATTTCTCTCGCAAAGTTTGGGTCTACTTCATGCGACACAAAAGTGAAGTCTTTGAAAAGTTCAAAGAATGGAAAGTTGAAGTTGAGACTTCAATGGAGAAGAAGGTTAAGTGATTGAGATCGTACAATGGAGGAGAGTACAAATCAACACCATTCATGGAGCTTTGCAGGAAGGAAGGGATTAAATGTCACTTCACAGTTCCGGATACGCCCCAACAGAATGGCGTAGCGGAAAGGATGAACCGAACCTTATTAGAGAGAGCTCGAACCATGAGGCTATATGCGGGACTGAGCAAGGAGTTTTTGGTCAGAAGCTGTCTACATGACATGTTATCTTGTGAATAAGTCTCCATCAATTGCAATTAAATGCAAAATTCCCGAAGAGGTATGGATTGGTAAAATTGTCGATTATTCTAATTTAAGAATATTCGGTTGTCTTGCTTTTGTACATGTGCAGAGCTCGAAGCGCTCGAAATTGGATCCAAAATCAAAACAATGCATATTTCTTGGTTACGAGAAAGGAGTGAAGGGCTACAAATTATGGGATCCAAGTGAGAAGAAAGTTCTGACGAGCAAGGATGTTGTATTTGATGAATCTGCAATGTTGAAGTCAAGATGCGTGCCACATGTGGCTACTGAAGAGGAGAGTGATAAATCTATCGTTAAGGTAGAGCTTGAAACCAGAAAATCTGTAGAGAATGGCAAGTCATCCGATGAGGCTCCGGAAGTCAAAGAAACAGTAGAAGTTCCTTGTACCATTGCGACGGGTCGAGGAAGGCGCACTCCCAAAGCACCGGAGAGGTACGGTTTTGAGGATATGGTTGCTTATGCTCTTACCGTAGGCTCTAGCGATCCAAGCTCCTACCATGAAGCTTTGAAAAGTGATCACAAAGAAAAGTGGATGACCGTAATGATGGAGGAGATGGAGTTGTTACAAAAGAATGAGACATGGGAACTTGTGAAGAAGCCCAAGGATCGGAATGTCATTAGTTGCAAATGGGTTTTTCAAAGAAAGGAAGCAGCAACGGAGAAAGAGCAAGAGAGATACAAGGCCCAACTTGTTGCTAAGGGCTATGCACAGAAGGAGGGGATTGATTACAACGATATATTTTCCCCTGTTGTAAAACACACATCAATTCGTGTTTTACTAGCTATGGTAGCCATGTATGACTTGGAACTTGAGCAGCTAGATGTGAAGACGGCATTCCTTCATGGTGACTTGGAGGAGAAAATCTATATGGAGCAGCCCGAAGGCTTCAAGGTGGAAGGGAAAGAGGATCATGTTTGTTTGCTCAAGAGATCACTTTACGGTTTGAAGCAATCTCCGAGGCAATGGAATAAAAGGTTTGATTCTCTTATGCTTCGTATTGGCTACATGAGGAGTGTGCATGATTCTTGTGTCTACTGCAAAGTTTTGGATGATAAGTCGCTTATTATGTTGATGTTCTATGTTGATGATATGTTGATTGCTGCAAGAAAAATGAGAGACATTATTTCTCTAAAGTCTCAGTTAAGTAATGAGTTTGATATGAAGGATCTTGGTGCTGCAAAGAGGATCCTTGGCATGGAAATCTTTCGAGATAGACATGCAAGTAAGCTTTGGGTAAATCAAAAGAAGTATGTTGAGAAGGTCTTGGAGCAATTCAACATGGGTAAAGCTAAACCGGTTAGTACACCCTAGCAAATCACTTTAAATTATCTGAGAAACAATGCCCTGTTTCACATGAGGAAGTTGTAAAGATGTCTCAAGTACCCTATGCCAGCGCAGTAGGGAGCCTCATGTATGCTATGGTTTGTAGCAAACCGGAATTGGCTCATGCGGTGAGTCTCGTTAGTCGATACATGAGCAATCCGAGTAAGGAGCATTGAGAAGCTGTTAAGTGGATCTTTCGTTATTTGGCTAGAACTGCTGGAATGGGTTTAGTGTTCAGTTCCAAGGGAGAATCGATCAATTTAGCAGGTTATGTTGATTTAGACTTCGTTGGTGATTTGGACAAGTGAAGGTCCATCACAAGATATGTCTTTACTCTTGGCGGTGGAGCTGTTTCGTGGAAGGCAATGCTTCAACCTACTGTAACGTTGTCTACAACCGAAGCTGAGTATATGGCAGTAACTGAGGCTGCGAAGGAGGGAATATGGTTGACTGGTTTGGTCACAGAGTTGGGTATAAAGCAAGAAAGTGCTACATTATATTGCGATAGCCAGAGCACAATATGTATCGCGAATAATCAAGTGTTCCATTCCAGAACGAAACACATTGAAGTTCGGTACCACAAAATTCGAGAATTTGTGGAATTTGTGGAGAATGGTAGCATTGCTTTGAAGAAAATCCATACTAAAGATAATCCCGTAGATATGCTCATGAAGACGGTTACTACAGAGAAGTTCAAGTTCTGCGAGGACTTGATATCTCTCACTCATCATTGAAGTTGATGGAGGCCACACCGATCCAGGTGCAGGCGTACCTTTGCGAAGGTACGGTGGAGGGAGAGATATATTCGTTTTCTTGGTTCAAGTGGAAGCTTGTGGTTTATTCAAGCCAAAGGTGGAGATTTGCTGATGTTGTCTTGAATTCCACAAAATTCAATCGAGAAATCTAGGAAGACTTGAAGATTGCGGGCTATTTGTTTCCTAATATATTTCCTAGATTTGGGTTTCAAATTTGATAATATCTTTATGGTGGAATTCCTTTCCTACTAAGTTTAGGAAAGTGGGGATTTAAAGATCTATTTATTTTAGCATTGTACCTTGTACTCTTTACATACGCTCAAATAAGAAATCGTCTCTCTCTCTCCCGTGGACGTAGGCGGATCTTTCGCCGAACCACGTAAATCTCCGTGTTCTTGATTATTCTTGTTTTCTTTCTCATCTAGTTAGGGTGTTCTTCCGCACAACGCCTAAATGCATTGTAGTTCAATCCAAGAAAATAATGGAGTTCACTTAAGTCTTTGCTAGCAAATTCCTTTTGCAAAGACTTGAGGAGAGAATATAGAGGTGTTGTAGGGGATCTCTTAATTATGATATCGTATTGGGCTATATGCAATATAAACAGTGAGGATGGTGGGGATCAATGAAACTTGGTGGCTAATCCATGAATATTTCTCTAGTGAGATCATCATGGAGAAAGGATTCTTGACACTAGCTACCAAAGTTGTCAACCTCAAGAAAATGAAACCACAAGGACTGTGGGAACAGCAACATGTTTCACCACTGGATTGAAGGTTTCATTATAGTCAATTCCCTGCTGTTGATGAAAGCCCTTTGTAACTAATCTGACCTTGTACCGTTCAATAGAGCCATCTACATGAAACTTGACTCAAAAGACCCATTTATCACCAATGGGCTTACGGTGCTGATGAAATGCTACAATCTCCCATGTCTGATTTTTCTGCAGTGCAATATACTCTTTGGCTATAGTTGCTCGCCAGTTCGGGTCTTTTACCACCTCACTGTAACAAGATGGTGTGGATGGGACTACTATCGAAGTGATGAGTGCATAGGTGTGATCATTTTGCACATGGCGGTGGGGAATGGTGCCGTCTTGAAGTCTAGTCACCATGAGGTGGGTTGATGGCACCAGTTATGGGGGCGGACCAGTAGCCTACTGGGTTGTGGTCCATGGGACAGTTTCAGCAGCAAAAGATGGCACTTCCGGTTGCAGTAGGAGAGACATTGAGTGGGAGGTGATGGGATTGTTGCGCACAGGTGTCGACATGTGAGATGCATCGATCCTTGGTTCCTGCATATGTGAATCATTAGGTTGCAAATGCATCAGTGGGGGAACGTAAAGGGGTACCTCCAATGATGCTGGTGGGGACACGTGAGGACAAAGAAAACGACGACGTATCCTGATTCAGCTACAATTTCTCTACCACTTGCTCATCAAGATCAATTCTTTTTAAAGAGAAGAGATCACGATAATGTGTCTTGATTCAGCTACAACCTCTCCACCCTTTGATCATCAAGCGAGATCAATTCTTTCCAAAAAGAATAGATCATAATCATGTCCCTCATTAATTCCGTAACCCTAGCTTGTATTATATAAAGACACCACCCTGCATAGCTGAAATTTGTAACGAAAATTCTATCACTGAAACATGAAAACACTTATTGGCAATTGTCACTCATTCTCATCTTGTTAGTTTATTATTTTTACATGGTATACGAGCTTAGTTTATTATTTTTACATGGTATACAAGCCATATCTTGCGAAAGCATAAATGGCAAACCAATCATATTCACCCCCATCTTCCCCAAATGTAGCTACTAGCAATCAATCAAGACACGTGATCTCTTCTCTTTAGAAAGAATTGATCTTACTTGAGCAAATGGTGGAGAGAATTGTAGTTGAATCAAGATACATCATCATTTCCTTTAACAACTGCAACCTCCATTGTTTCCCTTTGATCGCGGTCGCTTGCCTCATGCGATCCTAGGTTTTCGGTCACACCAGGCCAACCTCTTCCATGGTCGCGATGGTGGGGCTCGGTTTCATTAATACGGGGGAGTTTTGATCGGTTGTGTGAAAAGGCAAAGCAGTGCTGATGACAGTGACGATGGCAATTTCATATTTTTTGAGGAATCAGATTCCACAAGAAATTCAAATTTTGACTTCTTTCCAAACATGAAAGGAAATTACTCGGTGTAAAAAGTTGCGAAAATTCGAATGGTCATAAGTAGCCAACTCTGGGATGGCAATCACAATTATTAATCAGAAAATCGCCGAAGCTAGAAAACACATGGTCCTAAGTATCTGAAGTCCAATAAAAACTAAAAATGAGAGATAGACTAACTTAAATGGTGGTGGTTGATGGAAGAAATTGCTGGCTATAATAGAGTATTAATATTCACAAGACTACATAAGCAAAGTAAGTTTTTTGAGAGAGACTACACAGACAATACAAACTTGATCCGGTCCTCCAAATCAAAACCCAAAATCGTTTGAGAATTAGTGGGGTCGGATTTTTCGAGAGGCGATTAAACACGGTCCCCCTCCCATCATTTTGGTGTGAACTCAATAATCAAAACGCGACAGACGATTACCTCCGAGGAGTCATGTTCTAATGCAGCGTTGACGACGTTGGTGCCGAATCTGTTTTTGACAGTCTGCTGGCGATGTGAGTGCACCTTTACGTGGGTGCTCCTGAAACCGACCCTTAGCACCCCCACGTTTCAATCATGATACCAACAATTCTAGGACAAGTTATTGTTCTCTTTCGGGAGATGCGAACTAGGTCGTACGAAATGACAATGATTTAAACAAGGGAAATGAATCTGTCTTAGTTGCCCAAACAAGGGAAATGAATCTGTCTTAGTTGCCCTGATGCATCGCATGCCCTTGTTTTGCGTCACTCACTTCAAAAATCTCATTCATCGCTTTTAATTTCTTCTTCGGACCATAATTTCTTCCACGAAAAGTGATAGACTCGACCTGAAAGTAACTTAATATTATCTATAAGCAGTCACATCATTCGCGTGACAATTGTTGGGGTTAAAATCAATCCAGAGTGCTTAAAATACAGTTATTAAGTTGTGTGATCTTCCTGCATCAAATCCAATAGATTGAGGCTAATCCTCTTCCTTGCTAGACTAGACTAGACTAGACGGAGAGAGTGACGTTTGTCGGAGATGATTTTACTAGCCTTTTGGACCAATAATTGTTCTAGTGGGACACGACCTACGCAAGTGCTCGTCCTTTCTCACATTTTTTCTTTCCGATTTCATTCCTCTCGTCGAGTCACGAGTTGAATCATGCTACCTCTTTATCACCGAGGTGATTTGGCAAGTAAGTTAAGAATTACTCTAAATGATTTGGAAACACCCTTATCACATATTTGAATTTTCAAATCTCTTGTCAATCTCAAAAAGTCCTGATTCATCGATGACCTAGGATTCATTTGTGTACTAGGTGGAGCACTCCAACTCGTTTCCGGTAATGCCACGGTGATGGATTCACTCAATTTTAGTACTAAGTTTGATTAAAATCGAACATTGTGATTCACGAGTATGAAACTTTTATCATAAAAAATTGCCCAAAAAGTGTCATGACGCTGGTTGCCCTTCTCACTTTTTTATCTTATCAAAAGAAAAATTATGCAATATTTGGATAATGAGGCAAAATGGGGTACGGAAAAGTTCATGTGAAAACGTACAGGAGAGAAAATTTGAATGTTATGATATCTCCTGTCCTCTTTCCTCTCGCTTCCTTCATCCAGACAATTTAACTATTTTTTTTGGCCGTGACTTCCTTTGGGTTCGGTGTTTCCCAATTTTTCTAAATGAAATATTAAGGGTAAAAGTGTCAAAAAAAAGTTTTAAACTTATTGCATTGGTACCTATTTAGTTTTAAATCTTTAAATTAGATCAATTTAATTCTAAACATTTTTATATTTGTACCAATTTAGTCTATTTGGCCAATTTTTAACTGGCGCTGACGTGGACAATGACTGGTGCCGACCCTTTGGCCAACACTGATATGATAGTTTTTTAATAATTTTTTTTATATTTTTCAAATCTTTTTATCAGTTTTTTTTTTCTTTTTCTTCTTCTTTTTTCTTTTTTCATTTCCTTTTTTTTTTCTTTTGCCTCCTTTGGCTTCTTTTTCCGCAATGGCTGGTGAGGCTCCAATGAGACTCGCTGGCCACTAGGCAAGGGCCGCAAAGCCCTCGCTGACCATCGATGAGGGTTGTAGCCCTTGCCCAGCCTTGCCCACGGCCCTGCATGAGGCTAGAACCTTGTCAGCCACTACAAGAAAAGAAGCCAAAGGAAAAAGAAGAGGAAAAAGAAAAAAATTATTAAAAATCTACCATGTGAGTTTTGGCCAGATGATCGAGGCCAATCAATGTCCACATCAATGTCGGCCAGTCAAAAGGCCGGACGGACTAAATTGGTACCAATGTAAAAATATTTTGGATTAAATTGGTTTAATTGAGAGACTTATGACTGAATCAATATTAATGCAATAGGCTTATAACTTTTTTATACTTTTCCTAAATATTAAGCAATAACTAAAGATAGCATATATTATAAACTAGTGATTAACAATTTCAAACAGATTTCGCCCTGGTAAATCACTTCATGTAGTATGAGCATATATACACTTTTCTATTCCTAGGGTGACAAGCGTCTTTTAGGGCGCGCATAACAAAATTTTTATTTCTCTATTTCCCTGTTTTTCTGTTCTCCAAAACAGGTTTAAAACAAAAATCCGTTTGGTAACGTAATTTCATTTTTCTATTTCTGAAACATATTTCTATTCTAGAAATAGATTTGGAGCAAAAATCAGAAGTTAAAATTTTTAACTTTTTTTTTATTTCTGGAACAAAATTGAGAAATAAAAAATTTTCTTATTATTCAATTTCGTCACCGCCCGTCACCCACTTGTTGCCCGTGGCATACCGAACGCTCGTCGCCAGTTGCCAGCCGCTCACCACTGGCCCTGGCCACCAGCCGCCGACTGCTAGCCACCAGATGTCGATCGCCGGCCACCGCATTCCAACCGCCTGTCATTGACCACCGGTCACCAGATGCCGGATGCCCATCGATTGTTGGCTACTCATCACTAATCATTAGATGCTGGAGGCTCATCACCAACCATTGGATGTTCTCTGGCAACCATTCGCCGCTCGCCACCAGCCGCAAGATGTCGGATGCCCGCCACCCATGTGACATCCTGATTTTTCAAATTTGATTTCAATTGAATAAATCGAGCCTTTCGTCGACGCGTCTATAGTGCTATTCTCTGAGTCGATCACTCAAGAGATAACTAGGCTATATGAGAAAATTTTTAAGGGATTTTAATGCAAAAGACTTGAGAATTCGATCAGGAATTAACTGCTCGACCGTGCTAATTTGCAAGGGT
The DNA here is from genome assembly GCA_016097595.1 of Eucalyptus pumila. NCBI lineage: Eukaryota > Viridiplantae > Streptophyta > Magnoliopsida > Myrtales > Myrtaceae > Eucalyptus > Eucalyptus pumila. The sequence goes on along the minus strand of CM027850.1, from coordinate 9,403,878 downwards.
CATTACGGCACACTTAAAAATCGATCAGAGATCAGAGATAGGTCAATTCAACTGAGATAGGTGATCAAAATGTGGGTGATTCCACTTGATTGCAAAATTAAATCGATCAGCACTAAATTGACTTTTATCGTTTTGGAGTACGATGTCCGTATTTGAAACCTGAGATTTTCATGACAATCGAGAGTCGTCAATGTGTTGAAGATGTACATTGTGACTCGAGATAAATCGATCACGGGTCAATTGCACCAAAAATTCCTAAAACTTATCCGATAGACTAGGTCACGTTAAAAGCGCGCTTGATTGAAAATAACTATGAATTTGAACCCGATTTCAGAAATTGAAAGTTCTGAGGTGTCACAAGCTATTTTAGGAATGTCGACTCATCCTCCGAGAAATTTTCAGAGATTCCGAGATTTTTACAGAAAATCGGTTCGGACGTTGCAGAAAAATAACAAAAATTCAGATGGGCTAAATCGATGGAAATTGGGACTTCCAAGCCGAGCCTTTGAGTGTCGGCGACTTGTAGAAAATTATACGGGATTTTTCTTCACCAAAATCGGACCTCAATTTGAGAAATTGAGTGGAGAGATTGAAGCTCATTTTTAGTGAAATTCGGTTAAGCTTGAGGGGCTGTATTTTAGACTTTAATTTGAGCCATTTATGAAAAATTGAGCTAGAAAGTATTAGGAGACTATGAAGATAATGTTGAAGGCCTAGTGGGACCAAACAATGATGAATGTGAGATATTTAGTTGGATATTTTGGGCTTCCTCTCCTCCTTGGCTTCTCCCGCACGACTCCTCCTTCACGGTGCTCCTTCGCTCTCATTTATCTTTATCGGCTTCTACCTTCTCTTTCATTTTTCTTTCCCTTGGCTGTTTCCCCTTTTTGTCATCCACGCTGCACGCTTGCAGCTCCACCGAAGACCACAGCCCCACGATCTCTCTCCCTTCGCCCATCTCCACTGAGTTTTGTCTTCCCACCACCATCATCATCATCCAACATACACCATCATCTAACGCGATCATCATATTTCCTCCCCTCAGCCTTGCGTCTTCCGCTTCTTCGGTCAAAGCTTCTCCAAACTTGCTTTGATTGTTGACCCGCCAACTTCCCACTGAAGACCGAATCTGCTTCGCCGAGAGTTGTCCAACGCGTCCACCGAAGCCTCCTCTTCACGCATCTTCATCTCTGTTTCGCTTCTTGGCTGCCAACACACTCGTTTGGTCAACAAACGAACCACCGAAGCCCTGGTTGACCGACTTCCACGAAGCCCCAGTCCACCGAACACTTCTCAACTTTGGTCTTCACGCCCGCAGCTCCTTAAACGCGCGCGTCGTCCTCCATTTTCCTTTGTGCAAGACTCCTCCAGCGAAGACCGGCAAAGCCCGCAACCCATCTAGCCATGGAGTTGAGCCCATCTTCATGTGATTTCAGCCCAGTGAAGAAGTCAGATCAGCCCATTCTCAGCAGCCCAACTTAAAGTCCAGCAACAGCCTAAGTTTCAACCCAAGCAAGACAGCCCAAACTTTAAGCCCAAGTCCAACAGCCCATCTTGAAGTCAGCTCAGTCCAGTGAAGCCCGGCCCGTTTAAGCAACAAATCTCAGTTGGGCTGAGATTTGTTGGTTCAAGTTTAGGCCCGGCCAAAGTTTGTCGACGCCACTGAAAATTAAGGTTTATTTGTAAATCAGCGTCGTCGTCGCGGTGAACGGTTCCATGATTAGCAGGTGAGTTTATCTCTAAACTCTACTTAGTAGGTTAATGGCGTTTAATGGGTGTTTAGATTTATTTTATTAGGAATTAGGTGGTTAGTTAGATTAAATTATAAATGTAATTATTTAATTGAGCATGTTAGGTGGTTAGCATGGTTTAACTAAGGCCTAAATAAATTGTACTGTTTATCTAGAAGGGTTCGGGAATTTTCTGAGTCCGTATTGGTATTTAATTTAATAATTTTGGCCTAGGTTAGTACTTTTAGAAATTAAATTGAATTAATTAATTAAATTTCGAAATTAATTAATAAATAATTATTTTTCCGGAAATTAGGCCGGGATGGCCGGTGACCGGAATTTCATGCTGATTGCAATGGCGTGGTTAATTTCTACAATTAAGTGTTAAATTATGCAAATTGAGTGATGATTAGATTTTTGGTATTTAATTCCAAAAATTATGAATTTCCAATATTTATTCAGAAAATCCCAGATGTCAAGTTTTGACACCGAAAGTAGTTTTTAGTACTATATGAAATAGTGGAATTTCAAAAAAGGATAATATCAATTTTTCTGGGTTAAGTTGATCGTGTACCCACACACGAGTAATTTCATGTGAATTTCTAATGCGAAGAAGAAGGCCAGGCTTACCATTTTAATTGAAGCATTTGAGTGCAATGCATGGTGCCCTGTGCCATATTTGAGTGATCGTGTGTTGGTCAAGAGAAATCGTCTCGGGCTGTTGAGCTGGACATTATCCCTATTTGGGATACCCCCTGGACAACGGGAAGCCGATCGCAGTTGATTCTGGACCCTATGCTTCTTTGGAAAAGCCGTCTGATAAAGAGATGTGACGTGCTCAATAGGGTGAGACGAAGCCTAGCAATGCCAGAAGACCGCCAAACTGAGAGTACGCCGTGCTATATGCCGAGATGAAATCTATGAACGCATGATTAATTGAGTGTGGTGTTTCAGTTATTGGAGCTTATTTGTTGCTCATGCTCTTATGTTGTTTGTGATATAAATTGTACTAACCTGCAGAATGGATCTGAGACAAAGTAAGCTTCATCGATTGTGTGATTGCATGCTTAGGACGCTTCTGGGCGTATTTCCCTCCTAATTGGGGTTTAAAGCTTAGACTCGCTGAGATGATATCTCACCCCGTTGTGGGACAACATTTTCAGGGTCGTCGAGTGGAGGACCTAGAGCTGAGGGGAGGTGATCGGAAGCGTAGGTCAGTTAGGACCGCTTCTTTTTGGAAGGCCAGTCTTTTGTAGTCTTTTGGCCATAGACCTTTGTACATGACTCAGTGTATATATAAAAGCATGTTTGTTTGTAAATCTATTGTCCTACTTTTCTATCCCGAGATGATTCTGTCAGGGGATTTTTTTACGCTTCCATATGTGCAATGTCGCGACCTAATTTTCGCGGGTTCCACCTAAAACTAGGTTGATGGACTGCTAAGTTTTTACACTTAGCTCGGACTCTCCCAAGCCCATACCAAATCGCGACTTAAGTCTAAATTTTTAAACATGCAAGAGGTTATTATCTAGGAGTCGCCACTAATCGGTTATGGTAGGTTGATTAGACACCTAAGTAAAATAAAGGGAGATTTATTTTACTCCTACGAACAGAGACTAAAGTACGGAGACTTGGTTACACTAGAATTTTCTAATGTCCTTTCGGTACCATTTCCTTTTAATTTTTCCAAAATGTTTTTGCAAGCAGCTGATTTATTTTAACCTAAATTACTATTATGCAAATATGGTGACCACACGGGTGCTCATCCATTATTAAAGCATTCAAATAAGAATAATAAATAAATTGCATCACACAAAGCAAGCAATCATTTTTTTGGATTTTTTTAAAAATTGAAGTTCTTTTATAAAAATGCATTTTTTTAACTAAATGACTTAATCCTATTAATATGCAAATTTTAATTAAATGGGTCTATTATGCAAATTAATGTGCACCTCATGACCTAATTTGACATGCAATGCGATGCAATGACATACAAAATTATATGTCAAGCGACATTTATTAAATGACATAATCTAATGACGGGCAATTTCTAATTAGAAATGAGCCTAACAATAATCACTAAAATAGCGTGCATTTCATGGACTTAATTTTATATAATGTGCACATGATTTTTCTATTCTAAAAAATGCAATCTATTCCTAGAAATTGCAACTAATTTATCCTAAGACAAATTTTGTGAAATTCGAAATTTAAAAATGCAAAGATGATCTAGCTAGATTAAGATTCTATCTAATTTAAACTAGGGATTAAGTTATATTAAATCCTAATTTAAACTAAGACATTATCTTAATCTAACATGTAATTGATCTAATATGCAATGACGTGCGGATCAAGCCCTAATTCTACATGACATATGCATGATATTTTTTTTATCTTTTATTTTTTATTTGAAATTCAAAATTTAAAATTGCCACGTAATTAAACATGCAACTAAAATCCTAAATTAATGCATTTTGTTTATATTTTTCAAACTGAAATCCTTATCCTAGATATGCAAGATAACAAGAAATATTCTAAATCAAACTAAATCTTAATTCGAATATTTTTTGGATTTTTTTAGTGGTTTTCAAAAACAAATAATTATCAACTAAACATTAAATTTAAACTAATCAAAGCATCCAATCAAGTAAAGAATTACAATGATCGAAAAAATAACCTGTCATCTCACAGGTCAAATTAACGATTACTATAATCTTGAATGTCATGACAAGAAGATCAAAATAACTAAAAATTTGATCCGAATTCTTACGGATCAAATTAATAGTTATATTGATTCAACAATTAAAACACTATCAACAAACCCCAAGAATTAATATAATTAAAAAAAATGACCCGACATCTTACGGGTCAAATTAATAATTATAATAATTATTTGGAAGACCCTGCGGATAATGCCTACAAGACTCATAAAGTGAACATTGGGATCCAATTAAATAACTAAACTACATAATATAAACAAAATAAAGTAAATATAAAAAGAAAATAAAACTACCTAATTTCTTTTTTTTCTTTTTCTTTTATTTTTCCTTTCTTGCTTTCTTCACCCACGGTTTGCTCGTGCGGCTGATCTCCGGGTAGCGGGTTCCGATCGTCAGAGGGCGTCGAGGTCAGAGCTCCGGCAAAGGTCTGGCGAGGGGAATCGGCGGCAAGCGGTGGCGTCGCGAGGAGTAGCAGCAGGCAGCCTCGCTCGAGCTCGAGCTCGGGCAGAGAGCGGAGCAACTCGACTCGGGCTCGGGCAACGTATCGGGGCCGAGCTATGGCAGAGGATCAGCGTCAGGCTGTGGGCGGAGCGATCAGGCGTTACAGCGGGTTCAAGTTCTGGCTCGCGAGCGGAGCAGCTTGGATTGCAGCGTCGGGTCGCTGGTCTTCGACTCCGAACAGCGTCAGCGCGGCGAACAGGGACGTCGGGGCGAGTTCACGGGTGCAGAGGCACGGCGGCGTCGGTTGCTGCAGAGGCGGAGTCGCGGTGGCTGAGGCGCGGTAGTGTTGTAGCAAAGGGCGAACTGACTCGATGGAGAGTTGGCGCGGGCGTCCGATCCGGCAGAAGGGAAACTCGGGACTCCGGCGTGGTGGCGAGCGGCGCCTAATAGTCGCAGACGAGTGGTAGAACGGGGCAGGAACGACTCCGGCGTCGGGCTTCACGGATGCTGCAGATCGGCGACGGCAGAGGAGGTGGGCGAAGAGCAGACCAGAAGCAGCGTCGGGGTCGTCGAGTGGCGATGGCAGGGATGCTCGAGCAAAGCTCCGGTGTACGGGCGAACGAGCGGCGGCCTTGGGCGCGGGGGCTCGCGGACGAGCGGCGGTGGTTGGCGAAAGGTGCTGCCGAAGAAGATGAACAATGCGCTGTTCTCTTTTTTTCCTTTTCTTTTATTTTTTCTCTTTTTGGCTGCACGTCCTTCTCACGTCCTCTCCCTCTGCTCCCTCTGGTCCCTTTCTTTTCTCTTTTCTTTTCTGAATTTTTTTCTCCAGAGAAGCCCCTTCTCCCTCTTTCTTTTTTCTGAATTTTTTTGTCTCCAAAGAAGCTCCTTCTCCCACGAAGAGAAGGCCACCCCTATTTATAGAGTGAAAACTTAGTCTACTCAACTTACGAAGATTTGTATAACATCTCAATCGCTGAAGATCATCTTTCAAGATTATCGTGTATGCTGACTCACTCGGCCATTGAAATCATCTGTTAAAATCTTCCAAGCCGACTCGCTCGACCATTGAAGATTTTATATCTTTGACTCAGCGATTGAAGATAAACTGGAATTTTTTGTGAAGATTTTCCAAATAATTCACTTTAGATAAAACTCCATTATCCAATTCTAAAATCTTTCGAGATATCTATCCGCAACAAAATATTTTAGATTATTCCTTATCCTCCTTAATATTCCCAACGATTTTATCACAAAAAGACTAAAGATAAGATTGCAATATAATTTTTTAAACGTCAAAAACTACCGTAATATTGCATCAAATCTCAATTTTCCACGAGATAATTTTCAATAAAAAAAACATGGGCTTGGGCCAACCTGCTCGCTTTGTGCGCTTAATCCAACTAATTTGAACCCATCCGCACCGATCCAATAGATAAAAATGCAGATTAAAATAAAATGCACCTAAATCTATATGCTATGCGATCTATATATACATATTTTTTTAGGGATAAAATTAACCCCTAATTTTTATGCAATAAATGACTAAATGGATCGCCAAAATTTAGGTGTCAACAGCTGCCCCTCTTTGAAGGTGAGCTCGAAGAGGTTGCCTTCAAAGACAAATTGAGATCTAAATTTTGACCATGTAAATGCATTGAATGATTTTCTTTTTTTTTTTGTCGGAAAACGAATTCCATCTTTTAATGCAATTTATATGATGCATGTAAATGCTAATGCAAATGCATGATGTCAAAGGAAAGAACGTACCTACAATTACTTCCCAATTAGTGCGGTAAAGCATATTGAGGTATATGATAAATCTCTATTTACTCTACAAGTACCCAACTCTCACTTAGGTTCCTTGAAAAGCGTAATAGGCAATAGATTGAGACATCCAGATCCAGACTGAGATGTCAAGATTTTTGTACTCGAGATACCTAGATCCAGACTTAGTATAACGAGAAAGATTGAAAAAACATTCACATCCAGAGTGAAATATTTAACGAAGAGAATTGAGACATTCAGATCCAAACTAAGATGTCAAAATTTTGGAATGCAATTTGTATGCAAATGGTAAAGGAACCTACCTGGAATATCTTACCTTTAAGGAGGGTAGAGTGATTCAAGATAGTTGGTGTTACCTGTTCAGGACCCGTACCTTTCTACGGTCGCCTAAAATAGTAACGAAGAGACTACTTTCCTAGGACCCGTACCTTTCTACGGTCGCCTAGTAGGGCAACGTTTGGTCGTGTCTAGGACTCGTACCATTATACGGTCGCCTAAATGGGGATTTACCTTCCAGGACCCGTACCATTCTACGGCCGCCTGAATAGGGAAATAGGTTTTGTCTAGGACCCGTACCATTCTACGGTCGCCTAAACGAGGATTTACCTTCCAGAACCCGTACCATTCTACGGTCGCTGAATAGGGAAATAGGTTTTGTCTAGGACCCGTACCATTCTACGGTCGCCTAAACGGGGATTTACCTTCCGGGATCCGTACCATTCTACGGTCGCTGAATAGGGAAATAGGTTTTGTCTAGGACCCGTACCATTCTACGGTCGCCTAAACGGGGATTTACCTTCCAGGACCCGTACCATTCTACGGTCGCCTAAATAGGGAAATAGGTTTTGTCTAGGACCCGTACCATTCTACGGTCGCCTAAACGAGGATTTACCTTCCAGGACCCGTACCATTCTACGGTCGCCTGAATAGGTAAATAGGTTTTGTCTAGGACCCGTACCATTCTACGGTCGCCTAAACGAGGTTTTGCTTGGCTAGGACCCGAACCATTCTTCGGTCGCCCAACCTTGCAACAGAGATCAACTGACCAGGACCCGAACCGTTCTTGGTCGCCTTAATCGATTGAGTCTAGAGGAAAAACTTTAGGGGACAACTCGTCGAGTGTCGATTTAAAAGGGACTACGGGCTACAAGAGCACGCCGGGTCGATAAAAGCGGACAGCTTGACCAATTCAAGTGTCGATGCACTTAAGAGAGAATACTGCACAATGACAAGTATTTTAGAATATGGTAAAGATATACTTACCTGGTGATATCTCTAATTCTTGGGGATATGTCTTTTGGAATTTAGATATCCTGTGGTGGTCTTTTACCTCCCGATGGAGGTTTCTCATCTTCTAATATCATGAAACATTCGAAAGGAACTTGAATTACACGTCGAGACATGACTTAGAGCAAAAACTGATATGCATTCATCAAAGAGATAGACAATCTAAGCTACTCTAGAATGCACATTTCAAAATTCAGTTAGATTTTCGTCAGCTCAATCAGGGTTTATGCATAATGACCTTTGCATCACCCAATTTCCACTGGAGAGAATTATCATTTAAGACAATCTTCACTCATGACATGGATTTCTTAAGAATACTAAATGAGAGACTTTCGGTTAGAAAGGACTTTCACTCACTCTCATTTAGAATGGTTATTTTATGAGAATCACTCAATTTTATCATATCGACATGGGTCCGAGTATTCTCGCAAGCGGTACGATCTTACCAATCGAGAGGTCTTTAACGGGGACCATAATGTGAGCTTGATCAACGGCTTAACAAATGGACTCTTTGAGTCAAAGCTATTGAATGAACTGTCTTGTAATCATCTCCGGGTTTACAAGTCAAGAACCCTGCAAAATGAAAAAGAAATAATCTTGCTCGCACTTCTTCGAGCGATGCTTATAAACTTATGAACTCCTACGTTAATTCAAATGCCCTAATCTGAAGAGACTTTGTAAGGGACGTAATGTAGGTTGGGCTCATGGGTTGAGAAATGAAATGATCATTAGGCTCAAAATGTGTGTAAAAGGTGAGAGTTGATGATCATCTTGGCATTGCCATCAATTTTCTTTTTCACCACCGGGGGATTGTCTTCATGAAGTCCCCCATTGATTGTAGAATCTCTCGGCATTTGAGTTCTTTGACTATTGCTCCATTGGGATTCAATTCTTGTAATTGACAGTCACCTATCTTGACTCTTTTTTCATCTATGGGCATTGGCCTTGCTTTTACCAGGCACACCGCTTTTTCATGCCCCTTAGTTCTATTTGAATTCAATTCTTGCGCATAATGCATGCGTCAAGCAAACTACACTTTGAATGACACTTGAACTTTTCAAGAGCCTTCATTTGCCTTTTGTCTTGCCCCAGTGTGGGGGATGATCATCAACTGGGTTTAAAGAAATGAAATTGCAGGTTCAAGTGGGCTATGCAAAGGATATAAGTGTATATGATAGAGAAAGAAATGCTCTTCGTCATCCTAAGGCACTTAAATTAACACATGAATTCAATGTAATAGCATGACTTGAAGATTGATGCAAGTGAGAGCAAGAAAATTTCAATTCAATTTTCTCACCTCGTGATGCCATTTGATCTCTTAGTTGCCCCAATGTGGGGTGATTCTTGACAGGGGTGATTTGAAAAAAATATTCATAAGCGTATGGGCTCAAAAGGGTTAAGCAACGGATCACCTGTAGTATTTGGGATAAAGATATGAATTGCCTCTCATCATTTCAGTTGCCGTACCTTTTGCGAGAGAACTCTTTACCTTATGGATATGAATCTTCCTACACTCATCTCACAAGTGTATGAATATGGGAGTGTGTATAGGATAGGGTTTGCCTTTCATCATCCCGACTCGTCTCATTTAGTATGCTCAATTAATTCCACATCATTCATTAAATTAGTCCATCTTGATGTTCTTTAGTGGAATTGGTGGATAAAACATGTAAGAGTCATCATGCAAAATCCTTTTTTTTTTTTTTTTTTTAAACAACTCAACAGCTTTAAGCATGTCAACTTCAAACAGGTTTCTATCTGCAAAATGGTTTTAAGCATTCATTCAAGGATTCCTCTATGATGGGAATTGCCTCAGCAGTTGATGTCTTTGGATTGTTCGTATCATTCAAGATTGAAAATCCACTTTTGCCCCTGCACAAGAGAACGTGCATCAGTATGATACTATGCATCATTAAAGTAAATTTGAACTGCACATCCATTTTGGCTCGGGTCGAGACTTTATCCTAGTTGGATCACTACCAAAATCTGTTATGTCCCAAATTGGTCATCTCTTCCACCAGGGAATGATGATCCTCTTTTACTTGCCCCAAATCTTTTTCATTACAAGTGCGCTCTAAACCTGTTGATCACAAGCCAAGTTTATGATTGTTGAAACTTGATACGCTATTTTCAGATGTCCCTTGTCATAACAAGTTATAGAATTATGCACTGAGACAAGAAGCAAATGAGTCAGACAAACAAACAAGTTTAATCTGCTACAAGCTTTGGGAAAATGTTTTGTTCTTTTTTTTTTTTTTTAGCAGTGAAACGCTTTTGTTTTCAAAAAAGTTTTTGGGAGGAAGCATGAGAAAGTCCAGCCCTTAGGATTTCTCCGTGGATGATATTTTTCTTTTTCATGGTTGGATATCGTCATTGGACTGGTTTGGTATACTCCATCATGTCCTCAAAATTGGAAATAAAATTGTAATTTCATCAAATCAAATGAAATACATTATTGGAATGGAAATTGTGATTCCTAATCTCTAAAAAGAGAGCAAAAATAAGAAATTCCTAGAAGGCGAAAACAATTCCTAAAAAGCAATAAGAATTCCCACGCATGGGAGGTGCAACCGAGCATGCCCCTAATTAAGCAAGGAAAGTGAACTACTTAGGACCATGAATCATGTATGCTTGAGTTCTTCAGCCTCCTTGCTCGTGTGATGCGAACCCTTCAAGTCAGAGATTCTTCCTTCTAGATATGTCACTAGTCTCTTCATGGTGGCATCAAATTCAGCTACCTCAAGAAAGTGAGACGATTCAAAAGTTCTCTTGGCTCTCTTCTTCGAGTCGCAAATTCTTACTGAAGATGGAGTACCTATGTCATCGCAGCCTTTTTGCTTGATGAGAAAAGTCACAGTAGTAGACAATTCATTGACTTGATTTTGGTGGTGTGCAATTTGCTTGTTCATATTATCAATGATACGGTCCAGCGCCTCGTTTCGATCCGCCATTTTAGCTCTCGACCGTGTACGGATGGGTGAGCGAGATCGCTTCATAATCACCTAAAGAAAATAAATGGGAACATGTAAGCATGAAGTGTAAATAGAAAGCTAGTCCATGACAACCATTTAATTTTAGTCAAGAAAAGTCCACATATGAAGAGGATTTCTTAAAATTGGACCAGGAAAATAAAGACATGGGATGCCCCAGTAGGGACGCAATTTCCTAAACATGAACTAGGAAAAGCCAAGACATAAATTGAAAACAAATTTCCAATTTTTTTTATTTTCCAAATGATTAATTACATGACAATTTCCTCATTTCAGTCATGAAAGGAATTAGATCAAATGATTATCTTGAATTGTCATGGGCGGAACAAAAGCATGACAAAGTAAGTAAATCGCATAGTATAGAGATAGAAGACTTACTTCACCAAGGGAAATTAATGGCAATCACATAGACATGCACATGAAATGTGAGGCTCGATTTCTACCAAGGCGGCTTAACAAGGTGGAGCTAAGAGGATGGTCTGACCGTTGCAGTCTCGCATTAACGTGTCAGGTCCTCCTAACCCCGGCTCAGTCGAATGGAATACCCAATAATCACGCAGTCTCGCGGATATGGACAAACACATTCGACACCATGAAAGAAATTTCGGGGAAGAGAAGGTCAACCTCTACATAGCAATCTCGCTTTAGAGGAAGTATCCTTCTCAACACCATCCTAGAAGTTCTATCGCAGCCCAGGTCCGACCGCAGGTTGTGTGTGCAAAAAGTGTGGTGCTAAAGCAATAAAGCATGCACAACAGTTTAAATGCAAACAACACTTTTATAGTTTTAATTCAAACATTCATCCCTAACTCCAACCTGCAAAACAGGGGTTAGCAAAGACTACTCCCCTTATACCTCCTATCTGCAAGAACATTTAACACCTTAGGAATGTTAGGGACATACCTGGGATCCTCGCTGCCAAACAAAAATATTTTTTTAAAAGAAAAATTGGCCTAAGTCCACTAAGTGTTTTAACACAAGTCCCCAGCGGAGTCGCCAAGCTGTCGCGACCTAATTTTCGCGGGTTCCACCTAAAACTAGGTTGATGGACTGCTAAGTTTTTACACTTAGCTCGGACTCTCCCAAGCCCATACCAAATCGCGACTTAAGTCTAAATTTTTAAACATGCAAGAGGTTATTATCTAGGAGTCGCCACTAATCGGTTATGGTAGGTTGATTAGACACCTAAGTAAAATAAAGGGAGATTTATTTTACTCCTACGAACCAGAGACTAAGGGTACGGAGACTTGGTTACACTAGAATTTTCTAATGTCCTTTCGGTACCATTTCCTTTTAATTTTTCCAAAATGTTTTTGCAAGCAGCTGATTTATTTTAACCTAAATTACTATTATGCAAATATGGTGACCACACGGGTGCTCATCCATTATTAAAGCATTCAAATAAGAATAATAAATAAATTGCATCACACAAAGCAAGCAATCATTTTTTTGGATTTTTTTAAAAATTGAAGTTCTTTTATAAAAATGCATTTTTTTAACTAAATGACTTAATCCTATTAATATGCAAATTTTAATTAAATGGGTCTATTATGCAAATTAACGTGCACCTCATGACCTAATTTGACATGCAATGCGATGCAATGACATACAAAATTATATGTCAAGCGACATTTATTAAATGACATAATCTAATGACGGGCAATTTCTAATTAGAAATGAGCCTAACAATAATCACTAAAATGACGTGCATTTCATGGACTTAATTTTATATAATGTGCACATGATTTTTCTATTCTAAAAAATGCAATCTATTCCTAGAAATTGCAACTAATTTATCCTCAGACAAATTTTGTGAAATTCGAAATTTAAAAATGCAAAGATGATCTAGCTAGATTAAGATTCTATCTAATTTAAACTAGGGATTAAGTTATATTAAATCCTAATTTAAACTAAGACATTATCTTAATCTAACATGTAATTGATCTAATATGCAATGACGTGCGGATCAAGCCCTAATTCTACATGACATATGCATGATATTTTTTTTATCTTTTATTTTTTATTTGAAATTCAAAATTTAAAATTGCCACGTAATTAAACATGCAACTAAAATCCTAAATTAATGCATTTTGTTTATATTTTTCAAACTGAAATCCTTATCCTAGATATGCAAGATAACAAGAAATATTCTAAATCAAACTAAATCTTAATTCGAATATTTTTTGGATTTTTTTAGTGGTTTTCAAAAACAAATAATTATCAACTAAACATTAAATTTAAACTAATCAAAGCATCCAATCAAGTAAAGAATTACAATGATCGAAAAAATAACCTGTCATCTCACAGGTCAAATTAACGATTACTATAATCTTGAATGTCATGACAAGAAGATCAAAATAACTAAAAATTTGATCCGAATTCTTACGGATCAAATTAATAGTTATATTGATTCAACAATTAAAACACTATCAACAAACCCCAAGAATTAATATAATTAAAAAAAATGACCCGACATCTTACGGGTCAAATTAATAATTATAATAATTATTTGGAAGACCTGGATAATGCCTACAAGACTCATAAAGTGAACATTGGGATCCAATTAAATAACTAAACTACATAATATAAACAAAATAAAGTAAATATAAAAAGAAAATAAAACTACCTAATTTCTTTTTTCTTTTTCTTTTATTTTTCCTTTCTTGCTTTCTTCACCCACGGTTTGCTCGTGCGGCTGATCTCCGGGTAGCGGGTTCCGATCGTCAGAGGGCGTCGAGGTCAGAGCTCCGGCAAAGGTCTGGCGAGGGGAATCGGCGGCAAGCGGTGGCGTCGCGAGGAGTAGCAGCAGGCAGCCTCGCTCGAGCTCGAGCTCGGGCAGAGAGCGGAGCAACTCGACTCGGGCTCGGGCAACGCGTATCGGGGCCGAGCTATGGCGAAGGATCGCGTCGGGCGTGGGCGGAGCGATCGGGCGTTACAGCGGGTTCAAGTTCGCTCGCGAGCGGAGCAGCTTGGATTGCAGCGTCGGGTCGCTGGTCTTCGACTCCGAACAGCGTCGCGGCGCGCGAAACGAGGGACGTCGGGGCGAGTTCACGGGTGCAGAGGCACGGCGGCGTCGGTTGCTGCAGAGGCGGAGTCGCGGTGGCTGAGGCGCGGTAGTGTTGTAGCAAAGGGCGAACTGACTCGATGGAGAGTTGGCGCGGGCGTCCGATCCGGCCGAAGGGAAACTCGGGACTCCGGCGTGGTGGCGAGCGGCGCCTAATAGTCGCAGACGAGTGGTAGAACGGGCAGGAACGACTCCGGCGTCGGGCTTCACGGATGCTGCAGATCGGCGACGGCAGAGGAGGTGGGCGAAGAGCAGACCAGAAGCAGCGTCAGGGTCGTCGAGTGGCGATGGCAGGGATGCTCAGGCAAAGCTCCGGTGTACGGGCAGAACGAGCGACGGCCTTGGGCGCGGGGGCTCGCGGACGAGCGGCGGTGGTTGGCGAGAAAGGTGCTGCCGAAGAAGATGAACAATGCGCTGTTCTCTTTTTTTTTCCTTTTCTTTTATTTTTTCTCTTTTTGGCTGCACGTCCCTTCTCACGTCCTCTCCCTCTGCTCCCTTTCTTTTCTCTTTTCTTTTCTGAATTTTTTTGTCTCCAAAGTAGCTCCTCCTCCCACGAAGAGAAGGCCACCCCTATTTATAGAGTGAAAACTTAGTCTACTCAACCTACGAAGATTTGTATAACATCTCAATCGCTGAAGATCATCTTTCAAGATTATCGTGTATCTTTGACTCACTCGGCCATTGAAATCATCTGTTAAAATCTTCCAAGCCGACTCATTTCGACCATTGAATATTTTATGTGCTGACTCAGCGATTGAAGATAAACTGGAATTTTTTGTGAAGATTTTCCAAATAATTCACTTTAGATAAAACTCCATTATCCAATTCTAAAATCTTTCGAGATATCTATCCGCAACAAAATATTTTAGATTATTCCTTATCCTCCTTAATATTCCCAACGATTTTATCACAAAAAGACTAAAGATAAGATTGTAATATAATTTTTTAAATGTCAAAAACTACCGTAATATTGCATCAAATCTCAATTTTCCACGAGATAATTTTTAATAAAAAAAACATGGGCTTGGGCCAACCTGCTCGCTTTGTGGGCTTAATCCAACTAATTTGAACCCATCCGCACCGATCCAATAGATATAAATGCAGATTAAAATAAAATGCACCTAAATCTATATGCTATGCGATCTATATATACATATTTTTTTAGGGATAAAATTAACCCCTAATTTTTATGCAATAAATGACTAAATGGATCGCCAAAATTTAGGTGTCAACATGCAGTAAAGTGAAAAAGGTCGGCGACTCGTCCTGGGAAGTCGCAAATTATTATCGACCAGAGAGGGATGGGCATGCGCTCGGGGTTCGGAACGTGACATCCCCTTTTTTATGGTATCAGAGTGAAGTTTGTATTTGGAGTGATAAGGTGCGATGAGTTCTTGGGATAGTTAGTATGAATGGCTTTTATATTATGCTGATGCATGTGACTGATAGCTGTTTGGTAAATTGATTTTGGTGATCACTCAATTTCTAATTCAGCATGGAATTGGAAGCAGGTGTTGTAGAACATCTTCAGTATGAGTGATTAGGAGCCGAGAACTCCCAGGCAGAGGACCTTATCCTCATTGACTCGGGCTAGAACGCTGACAAGAGGCAGTGTTCGAGGTGGCCGAGGTAGAGCGCAGGCTGAGGCTAGCTCGAGTGATGTAGCACCACTGCCAATCCCGCCGGTTGATGCCGGGGTAGCAGCCCCTGGTGATCCCAAATTCGAAGGGATCGTGCAGGTGCTCCAGACTGTTGGTAATCTGATGGGGCAGGAAGTCCAAAACCAAGCTACCGCTGCCGCACAAGCTGAAGTTCCAGAAGGGAATGTAGTTGCAGACAGACCGATTCATAAGCTCGTTAAGCATTTTCTGAAGTTGCAACCACTAAAGTTCACCGGGACAGGAGATCCTGAGGCTGCGACTCATTGGATCAAAGAACTAGAAAAAGCATTTGAGCTACTGAAGTGCTCTGAAGAAGAGAAGGTTACCCTTGCGATGTATCAGATGCAGGGAGTTGCAAGTACTTGGTAGAAAGCCACTAGGAGAGAAGTATTCCCAGAAGGCATAGTCCTAGTGTGGAACGTCTTCGTTAGAGCATTCAATGACAAGTACTTCTTTAGCTGTGCCAAGCAGTTAAAGATGGCAGAATTTCTGCGCCTTCGTCAAGGTCTAATGACAGTGGACTAGGACGAGGCAAAGTTTGCCGAGCTTTCACAGTATGCTCCTAGGTTGATCCAGGATCCCGAGGAGAAGGCAATGAGGTTTATAGATGGCCTCCGACCAGAACTGAAAGATCCGCTGGTGCCATTGGATATAAAGAACTACAATGAGCTGTATGGACGAGCTCAACTAATTGAGAAAAATTTGAATGAATGAGCTACCGCATCTGGATCGCGGTTTGGTTCGAACCAAGATAGAAATCAGTTTAGGAAAAGACCAATGACTGAAGGAAGATACTTCGTCCCGCCCAACAGGAAGGGTGGAATAGGAAAATCAGCATGGAGACAGAATGGTGCCTATCACTTCTATGGAAGGCGACATGGGTCAACCCCATGCCACTCTAGGCCGAGTGCTTGTTTTGAGTGTGGCCAGCAGGGTCACATGGCCAAAAATTGTCCCAGAAGACCGATGGGACGGTCACAATTGCCGCCACCACCACAGATGAATCAAAACCGAGGACTACCACCACCGATTGTACAGTAGGGTGGAGTACTTAGGCCTCCCGCTCAGGGAATAACTTATGCGATCACAAGAGGACAGGCGGAGGATGCGCCTAATGTGATTACAGGTATTGTTTCACTGAACGACCATGTTGCTTATGCTTTATTTGACCCTGGTGCAACTCATTCATTTATAACTGAGCGGTATGTTAAGTTGGTAGGATTAATTCCTAAGTCGTTGGAATAAGTGATTAGTATATCGACACCATTAAAGGATAAGGTGTTAGCTATAGTGGGTTGTCTTGGTTGCACGTTAGCGATTGGTGAGCGAGAGGGGAAGATAGACTTGATAGTCCTAGCCATGTATGATTTTGACCTGATAATTGACATGGACTGGCTCACCAAGCAACGAGCTAAGCTAGACTGTTATTGCAAGGTGATCCAGTTTAACCCATTAGAGGGTGAAGGTTTCGAGTTTATTGGGAATCGAGGAGGACCCTCGATTTCCCTAATCTCGTCACTAAAGGCAACCCGGTTGTTAGATGAGGGTTGTTAAGGCTATCTGGCGACTGTTGTGGACACGACAGTTGAAGAGCTTAAGATAGAAGACATTGCAGTAGTTCAAGAGTTTCCAGATGTATTCCTGAAAGAATTATCAGGTCTACCGCCAGAAAGAGAAATAGAGTTTGTGATTGAGTTAGCCCTCGGGACAGAGCCAATCTTTAAGGCTCCTTACCGGATGGCTTTATCGGAATTGAAAGAATTGAAGGTGCAGATGCAAGAATTATTGGATAAGGAATTCATACGTCAAAGTGCATCACCTTGGGGAGCACCAATTCTGTTCGTGAAAAGGAAAGATGGTTCATTGCACCTGTGCATTGACTATCAACAACTCAATCAAGTGACGATCAAGAACAAGTATCCACTCCCAAGAATTGGTGACTTGTTTGATCAACTACAAGGAGCGTCAATATTTTCGAAAATCGACCTGAGGACGGGATATCATCAGCTGAGGATCAGAAAAGAAGACATTCTAAAGTCAGCATTTCGTACTCAATACGGCCATTATGAATTTACGGTCATGCCATTTGGATTGACAAACACCCCAACTGCTTTTATGGATTTGATGAATCGAGTCTTTAAATAATACTTGGATCAATTCATAATCGTGTTCATCGATGATATTCTGGCGTACTCTAGAAGTCTAAAGCAGCATGAAGGACAACTGAGATTGGTATTATAGACTCTAAGGACTCATGAGCTGTATGCAAAATTCAGCAAGTGTGAGTTTTGGTTGACTCGTGTTGCTTTCTTGGGTCACGTGATTTCAGGAGAAGGAATCTCCGTGGACCCAAGCAAGATAGAAGCAGTGATCAATTGGCCAAGACCGACAACTGTGACAGAGATCAGAAGTTTTCTAGGTTTAGCAGGATATTACATAAGGTTTGTAGAAGGGTTTTTAGTTTTAGCGTCGTCGTTGACTTGACTACTGAAGAAAGAAGAGAAGTTCGTGTGGACTGACAAATGCAAATGTAGTTTCCAAGAGCTTAAGGAAAAGCTGACTACCGCTCATGTGCTTACCATACCATCTGGTCCTGGAGGGTACGAGATCTACAGTTATGCGTCATTTAGAGGATTGGGTTACATGTCGATGCAACATGGTAGAGTTGTTGCATACGCGTCCCGTCAGTTGAGACCTCATAAGCAGAATTACCCGACACATGACTTAGAACTCGCAGCTATCATATTTGCATTGAAGATTTGGAGGCACTACTTGTGTGGGGAAAAGTTTCAAATCTTCACGGACCATCAAAATCTCAAGTATTTATTCTCTCATAAAGAATTGAATATGAGACAGCGTCGTTGGATGGAACTCCTGAAGGATTATGACTGTGATATTTTGTATTACCCCGGAAAAGCGAACAAAGTCGCTGATGCATTGAGTCGAAAATCCTCAGTTGCACAGATGGTACTTAAGAAATGGACTTTAATCGAGAAAGCTAGAGATTCGGTTTTCAAATTTGAGGTAGGCCACCTTTCAAATCTTATGGCCACCCTCAGAATTGAGCCAGAAGTGCAAGTCAGAATCAAGATGCTTCAGCCGACAGATCAAGATATTCAGAAGATCCTGCAAAAGGATACCAATAAAAGAAAAGCCGACTTTCAAATTTCTGAGGACGGAACACTTAGGTTCCAAGAACGATTGGTTGTACCTGACGATGTAGAGCTTAGAGAAGAAATTTTATCTGAAGCACATCGTAGCAGTTATAGCATTCATCCTGGAAGCACTAAAATGTATCAGAATCTACGTCAACACTATTGGTGGTCAGGTATGAAGGCGAACATCGCCAAGCATGTGGCCAAGTGTTTGACATGTCAACAGGTAAAAGCCCAGCATTGCAAGCCGAGAGTATTTCTACAACCTCTCGCGATCCCAGAATGGAAATGGGAGCACATCACAATGGACTCTGTGACTGGACTACCAAGGAGTCAAAAGGGAAATGATTCAATTTGGGTAGTGGTCGACAGGCTGACAAAGTCGACTCACTTCATCGCAGTATGAAAAGACCTAAGTCTGGATAGACACGCAGACTTGTATGTGCGTCAGGTGGTTCGTATGCATGGAGTGCCAGTTACGATAACTTCATATAGAGACCCGAGGTTTACTGCTACTTTTTGGAATAGCTTGCAGAGTGCTTTAGGTACGAAGCTGCAGTACAGTACGGTCTATCATCCACAGACGGATGGCCAGTCTGAGAGGACTATTCAAACTCTCGAGGACATGCTGAGAGCTTGCGTAATAGACTTCAAAGGAAGTTGGGAAGATCAACTTCACCTGGTAGAGTTTGCCTATAATAACAGTTATCAACAGAGCATCCAGATAGCTCCATTCGAAGCGTTGTATGGCCGAGCGTGCAAAACACCAGTGTGTTGGGATGAAGTTGGGGAAAAGAAGATAACAGGTCCTGAGTTGATTCAGCAGTCAGTAGATGCTGTGGCAGTGATCAAAGGCAGATTAAAGACAGCGCAGAGTAGGCAAAAAAGTTATGCAGATAAGCGTCGAAGGTCTTTAGAGTTCCAAGTTGGTGATCACGTTTTTCTGAAAGTGTCACTAATGAGAGGAACTTCGCGCTTTGGTAAGAAAGGCAAACTGAGTCCGAGGTACGTAGGTCCGTTTGAGATTCTTGGAAGAATCGGGAACCTAGCGTATCGTCTTGCATTGCTGCCAAGATTGGCGCAAGTGCATGACGTTTTTCACGTGTCGATGTTAAGGAAGTACGAGCCTGACCCGACCCACGTGCTCAATTTCGAGCAATTGGACGTGGATGACCGTGTGTCATACGTCGAAAGCCCGGTTCAGATTATCGATCGCAAGGAGCAGGTCCTACGCACAAAGATCATCCCGTTGGTCAAAGTGGTCTGGCAACATCACGGTACAGAAGGAGTGACATGGGAGACTGAGGAGTCAATGAGAGAATTGTACCCCCACCTTTTTGATCAAGTCTTGTAATGGTTTAAATTTCAAGGACGAAATTTTTATAAGAGGAGAAGAGTTGTGACATCCGATTTTCAAATCGATTTCAATTGAATAAATCGGGCGCTTTTGTCGATCGTGCGTCTATAGTCTTTATTCTCTCGATCGATCACTCAAGAGATAACTATTTATCTGGGAAAATTATTAAGGGATTTTAACGCAAAAGACTTGAGAATTTGACCAGGAATTGACTGCTCGACCGTGCTAATTTGCAAGGGTCATTACGGCGTACTTAAAAATCGATCAGAAATTAGAGATAGGTCGATTCGACTGAGATAGGTGATTAAAATGTGGGTGATTCCACTTGATTGCAAAATTCTTATCGATCGGCACTAAATTGATTTTCTATCGTTTTGGATCTGCGATGTCCGTGTTGAAATCTTGAGATTTTCACGACAATCGAGTCATCAATGTCGAAGGTGTACGTTGTGACTCGAGATAAATCGATCACGGGTCAATTCACAAAAAATTCCTAAAAGTTATCCAATAAAGTAGTCATCACGCTTAAAAAGCGCGCAGGATTGAAAATAGCTGCGAATTTGAACCCGATTTGAGAAATTGAAAGTTACGAGGTGTCATTATTTATTTTAAGAACGTCGACTCATCCTCCAGAAATTTTCGGAGATTCGAAATTTTACGGAAAACCGGTTGGACATTGCGGAAAAGTAACAAAAATTCAGATGGGCTAATTTCATCGATGGAAATTAGAACGTGCCAAGCCTTTGAGTGTCGAGGACATGAAAATTATACGGGATTTTTCTTCACTAAAATCGGACCTCAATTTGAGAAATTGAGTGGAGAAAGTGAAGGCTCATTTTTAGTGAAATTCAGTTTAAAAAATGTATTTTAGACTTTAATTTGGCCATTTATGAAAAATTCGTAGAAAGTATTAGGAAGTATGAAGATAATGTTGAAGGCCTAGTGGGACCAAACAATGATGAATGTGAGATATTTAGTTGGATATTTTGGGCTTCCTCTCCTCCTTGGCTTCTCCCACACGACTCCTCCTTCATGGTGCTCCTTCGCTCTCATTTATCTCTCTCAGCTTCTACCTTCTCTTTCATTTTTCTTTCCCTTGGCTGTTTCCCCTTTTTGTCATCCACGCTGCACGCCTGCGGCTCCACCAAAGACCACAGCCCCACAATCTCTCTCTCTTCGCCCATCTCCACTGAGTTTTGTCTTCCAACCAACATCATCATCATCCAACATACACCATCATCTATCGCGATCATCATATTTCCTCCCCTCAGCCTTGCGTCTTCAGCTTCTTTGGTCAAAGCTTCTCCAAACTTGCTTTGATTGTTGACCCGCCAACTTCCCACCGAAGACCGAATTTGCTTCGCCGAGAGTCGTCCAACGCGTCCACCGAAGCCTCCTCTTCACGCATCTTCATCTCTGTTTCACTTCTTGGCTGCCAACACACTCGTTCGGTCAACAAACGAACCACTGAAGCCCCAGTCCACCGAACACTTCTCAACTTTGGTCTTCACGCCCGCAGCTCCTTAAACGCGCGCGTCGTCCTCCATTTTCCTTCGTGCAAGACTCCTCCAGCGAAGACCAGCAAAGCCCACAACCCATCTAGCCGTGGAGTTCAGCCCATCTTCATGCGATTTCAGCCCATCGAAGAAGTCAGATCAGCCCATTCTCAGCAGCCCAACTTGAAGTCCAGCAACAGCCTAAGTTTCAACCCAAGCAAGACAGCCTAAACTTTAAGCCCAAGTCCAACAGGCCATCTTGAAGTCAGCTTAGTCCAGTGAAGCCCGGCCCGTTTCAGCAACAAATCTCAGCTGGGCTGAGATTTGTTGGGCCAAGTTTAGACCCGACCCAAGTTTGTCGACGTCGCTGAAAATTAAGGTTTCGGCCGCCGTCGCGTCGTCATCGCAGTGAACCGGTTTCCGCAATTAACCGGTGAGTTTATACTCTAAACTCTTCTTAGTAGGTTAATGACGTTTAAGGGGTGTTTAGATTTATTTTATTAGGAATTAGGTGGTTAGTTAGATTAAATTAGAAATATAATTATTTAATTGAGCATGTTAGGTGGTTAGCATGATTTAACTAAGGCCTAAATAAATTGTACTGTTTATCTAGAAGGGTTCGGGAATTTTCTGTGTCCGTATTGGTATTTAATTTAATAATTTTGGCCTAGGTTAGTACTTTTAGAAATTAAATTGAATTAATTAATTAAATTTCGAAATTAATTAATAAATAATTATTTTTCCGGAAATTGAATTTTGGGATGACCGGTGACCGGAATTTCGTGCTGATTGCAATGGTGTGGTTAATTTCTGCAATTAAGTGTTAAATTATGCAAATTGAGTGCTAATTGGATTTTTGGTATTTAATTCCAAAAATTGTGAATTTCCAATATTTATTCAGAAAATCCCAGATATCGAGTGTTGACTCCGAAAATAGTTTTTAGTACTATATGAAATAGTGGGATTTCCAAAAAGGATAATATCATGGGTTAAGTTGACTGTGTACCCACACACGAGTAATTTCATGTGAATTTCTAATGCGAAGAAGAAGGCCAGGCTCACCATTTTAATTGAAGCATTTGAGTGCAATGCATGGTGCCCTGGGCCATATTTGAGTGATCGTGTGTTGGTCAAGAGAAATCGTCGGGGCTGTTGAGCTGGGACGTTATCCCTATTTGGGATACCCCTGGACAACGAGAAGCCAGGTCGCATGATTGATTCGGACCCTATGCTTCTTCGGGAAAGCCGTCTGATAAAGAGACGTGCCGTGCTCAATGGGGTGAGACGAAGCCTGGCAATGCCAGAAGACCGCCGAACTGAGAGTAGGCCATGCTATATGCCGAGATCAAATCTATGAACGCATGATTAATTGAGTGTGACGCTTCAGTTATTGGAGCTTATTTGTTGCTCATGCTTTTATGTTGTCTGTGATATAAATTGTACTGACCTGCATGATGGATTTGAGATGAGGTAAGCCTCCTTGATTGTGTGATTGCATGCTTAGGACGCTTCTGGGCGTATTTCTCTCCTAATTGGGGTTTAGAGCTTAGACTCGCTGAGATGATATCTGACCCCGTTGTGGGACAACATTTTCAGGGTCGTCGAGAGGAGGACCTAGAGCTGAGAGGAGGTGATCGGAAGCGTAGGTCAGTTACGACCGCTTCTTTTTGGAAGGCCAGTCTTTTGTAGTCTTTTGGCCATAGACCTTTGTACATGACTTAGTGTATATATAAAAGCATGTTTGTTTGTAAATCTATTGTCCTGCTTTTCTATCCCGAGATGATTCTGTCAGGGGATTTCTTTTCGCTTCTGCATGTGCAATAAAATAAAAAGGGTCGGCGACTCGTCTTGGGAAGTCGCAAATTATTACCGACCAGAGAGGGATGGGCATACGCTCGAGGTTCGGGGCGTGACACCCACCTCTGGACTCCAGCCATTGGCCAACCTCCACCAGCCTCTTGTCGCCGAACTCTAGATGTCGGACATCAGATGTCGAACTCTGAACATTGGACGCCGATTGCCGGTCGCCGGACTCTGGTGTCAAACTTCGAACTTTGGACGCCCGCCGCTTGTCACCGAACGTTGAACGCCGGTCGTTGAACTTCGGACTCTGGCCACCGAATGCGGATCGTTGCCATTCCTAGAAATAGAAATTTTATTTTATTACCAAATGAATTTTTATTTTAGAAATATAAATTTTGAATTGTTATCATACGCGTTTCTTTACTCAAAAACTCGTCCATGGAATAGAAACTGAGAAATCAATTTATGGCCATAAATTGATTTCTGTTTTAGAAATTTTGTCATGCGCACCCTTACTTTCTTGTTTGTTCATTTTCTACATTTTTCTTGGGCAAATATCTCAAAAAAGTAGATTTTCTCTTTTGTACACTAGGAAAACTTTATTTGTCAATTCAGTACAATATTTGATCTAGTCAAGTGAATTTGTGCATTTTTAACCCTATATTTGCATCTGTTCAAAAAAAAAAAAAAAACCCTATATTTGCAATACGTATTGTTGTGAATTTAAAGTAAAATTTAACAAGACTCAACATAGAATACGATATGAGAACACAAGTTGATCTTTATCTATATTGACAAGATCGAGTTTATGTCAAATCTTATTTGCCGTCCTAATGAGCCCATGAGTAATATTAAGATGTGTTACTCGCCCTATTCCTTTGGTCAATGTTTGGTGAATACACGACTTCTCATGTTAGAAGATTTCACACTGCAAAACTTGAATTTGTTGACTTCCACGTACAGTTTCGAATCAAAAGCCAAACGAACAAGACACAAGTTGAGAGAGGGAAGCAGAACAAAACTCCTTCGACGGAAAACAGATTGTCAAAATAAATACCACTTATAGGTTGGACGGTGAGAAAAACTAAATAGCAAAAAAGGAGAAAATCTGAACCGACCATGTGGGGAAAGACCGACTATTGACAGGAAATTCAATATTCAATATCTGGTCACCTTGAAACTTAATGGAACCCTTGTCTCGTAAATCCACACATACTTTTAATCCAAATCTCGAAGGTAAGAAATTCAATGGCGACTTGCCGAAGATATTGATCATCTTAAATGATGATTTCGTTCACCTATAGTGTTGTCCGGCCATAGCGCATTTTAAATGTATGCATGGGTTTTCCATGTGACTGTTTCCTATTGAAGGTTGAGATTAAAGTGACCGACCGATGGGTATTCTTAATTTATGGTGTCAATAGGTGAGCTGGCAAGAATCGTGATAGGAAAAATTAAATCCATAGTAGATAGAATAGAACTAATACGGCCAAATTACTACTCAGGCTTTAATCCTTTAATGGATTAATAAACTTAAAACATTTTATGCTCATACTAACAATAAGCTCATTGTGAGGTCCTATAGCCAAGCGTATGCTATCTCTGTATATATCTTGATATGCACTCTAATCAAGGTATGTCTTATCCTTTCTTAATATCCAAAGTCTCTCTTGTTTCCTTTTAAGCATTGAAGAGATCCCCTGGACAAATGCTGAGGAAACTCTTTTCGTGCTCTTCTAGTGCTTTTCAGACCATGGAGTACATGAATCAACAAGCGTAGATAGTTAACAACATTGATTAGTTATTTTAATGGAGAACTTAATCAGCCACAAAGAATGATATTAATAGTGGGTCACTTCGTGCGTCCATCCCTTTTTGAAAATGTTTACTATGCTTCTATCAAATATAAATGAATTATGTAAAGAAATGGAAGAAAATGCACATAGAGCTCTATAGTTATTCAGTTTAGATCAAAACTACATTCACTCTCTCATATTAACAGCTGCCAATAAGCTAGATTCCACAAATAATCTCTTAACTAATTACAACGTAGCACTTGCTACTTCTACCAAAACTAGCAGATCATCCTAACAAAACCCAAGCATGCTACAACGTTCGTACACTCCTCAAATAAGATTATGATCAATGACAAGTATTCTTTGTAAATAATCTTCTAGTTTACTACGAAGTAAGAGTATGAATGTATCAAAGTATGAAGTTTTCTCTGTTTTATAGTCGTTTCTTCTTCAACATGAGTTGATTTCTTTGTTGGGAAAACATCCCTATGAGATGTTGATAATTCCAAAACTATTTTTGATACTATTATCTACAATATTAAGTGCATATGGTGAACTAGTTTTACAAACATCAATGATTTCTTTGTATCGGCAAAGATGAGAAACTAGGCTAAGATATTTGGGTGAACAAGCACCAATGTAAGTGGTATCTCACGGTGACTTAGAGAGTCAAATAGTTTTCTTGGAGGTCTTTGGGTACTGATAAATGTGGAAGGATCATTGATCCCATCAAGTGTCATTTCATTGGTATCATCACGGAAGATTGTTAATTAATTCACTCATAATCTGCATGTGTTGATGATGAGTTTCGAAAAATGCCGATGGTGAGTTATCACTGATGTTGTAGAGATATGCGTGTGATGATGACCATTGATGGTATAGAAAAGAGCTATTACAAGTTACAAAACTAAGAAAGGTGTTAGGAAAAAAAAGCTAATTTAATAAAAGGAAGAAGAAACTGCATTTAAGGTTTGAAAGGTGATAATTGTCGCATCATGTCACCACTATCAACGGAAAATTACCAAGAAAATCTCAAATGCACTTGTACTAATTCACTCATTAACATTTTAATTGTACCAATTAAGTTCTAAATATTTACACATTTTGTCAATTAAGTCCATTTGGCCAATTTTGGCCATAAATTGTTGATGTGGATGTCAGCCATTCGACATTACACACTTGACATTGACATGGACAATTTTTTTGGTAATATTTCAATACTTTTTTTTGAATTGCTTATTCTTGTCTTTTCTTTTCTTTACTTTTTTTATTTTAAAACTTAGGGCCAGCAACCCTCGCTAGCCATAGGTGAGGGCGTTTGGCCCTCGCCTAAAACGAGCAAGGGCATCCTCATTTAGACTTGGCAAGGGTCGTGATGCCCTCACCTAGCAACAGCGAGGGTCGTGGTGCTCACACCTAACCCAAACCGGTAAGGATATCATGGCTCTTGCCAAATCTAGGTGAGGGGTTGCACGCCCTCATTGGCCAAAGTGAGGGCGTGCAATGGGTTTGCCCTCTCTAGAAGAGACTGCGACACCCTCGTCTAGTGTTGGCAAGGGCATCCCGATCCTAACTTAAAAAAAAAAAAAAGCAAAGAAAAGGAAAAAATATTTAAACAATTCAAAAAATATTAAACTATTATTAAAAATGTCCATATCAGTGCTAATTATACCACATAGGACAGTCGGTATCTACGTAGTGATTTTCGATCAAAATTTGCTAGATAGACTCTATTGATAAAATGTGAAAATGTTTAAAACGCAATTGTGCAATTAAGAAGTTTGTAACTGAATTGATACAAGTGCAAAATTTTGGGGTTTTTGATAATCTTGCCCATTGTCAACGGTAAATGTTTTAATGCTTGTGATGATAGATAGAGAGAGAGAGGCGACCATCCCAACAAAGTACACATAATCTGAAGAAGAGAGAGGCCCCGCGCGGCCAGCCACCGCGCGCGGGGGGGGGGGTGGGGTGGGTTGGGATGGTATGGTGGTTACTAGACGATGGTCACCACTACATTGGTCGCGTTAGCGTTCAGCTTTGTCTACATCACATGTAGAGGGACGGATCGGTGTCCTCACAATTGAATCATTCCAAAAAAGAAAACGTCGAGCTTCTTCAATATTCCTTAAATTTATTATCTAAAACCGTGTGTACCTGAGTCGACCTAAATATTCTGTCGATGTCTATTCCTACTTTTTTCTGGGGTTATGCTTTCCATAGCATGTCATCCAACGACCAACGTTTTCTTTTCCCCGCGCTTACCCGGGCGCCAAACACGACCAGAGAGAAAACTCTCTCTAGATGTGGTCCTCCTAACTCTGCATCCCAGTTGCGAAAGGGGAACCATTGGTGAGCCTCTTGGACCATGCCTGTACTTACCCACTTATTTCTTTCTTGGTTCCATTTTCTTTTTAATGACTCAAGGAACTAGAAATGAAGTGTCTGATATATGAAAGTCCATGAAACACGCCTTAAAAGTCCTATGAATATGTTACAATAAGGTATTTGATTAGTGCATATAACTTTAACCTCGAGCAGTTTGTATGTAATTAGTGGCATCCAAACATGTAATCTTAATGTTCTCAATTGAAAATCCCTTAGCCATCTTAACCAATTGTGCCCGTGCTATGAGTTCCAATTTCCTCTCTGTTTTTCAGAAACTACTGCAATTAAATGGTGATTTCTATTGGGTGCAGGGGGTGATTATGCTTCTTCTTCTTTTCTTTTCTTTTTTTTTTCTTTTTTTGTGTTGGGGGGAGGGGAGAGAGAGGATTATCACATTCTTCCGGTAAGTACTAGGAAAAAGAAATTAAAGCATTCTCACGGAGAGGAGATGGTCCCAACACAAGATAACTCATGCATAAGGTAGACTATACTTTTCATCTCTGAATTTGAAACGAGTTTCATGTTTGCCCTTGAATTTCAGCATTTGACCATCATCCCCTCAGTCTACACTCGATTCAACAAGACAAGGACAAAACTCAAATCGTAGTTGATTTCTCTTGCGGCGTCAATCTTTCCAAACAATTTTATAACTGAAACTCCCATCGATGCCTTTATGCTTTGCGTGCGCTATGCCTTATCTAAGAGACCAGAAGAACGTCTCAGTTTGCAGGACTAAATTCTGTGATAACTTTTTACCTTTCGTATGGCCAACTTCTTAAGATATGTGTAAATAGTACAATTCAATTCTAACGAATTAATAGATTAGTTCCATAATCCTTCAAATGGTGCAATCATACTAGCACAGGAATTTATGCAAACTAAGTAATTAGTCTCAAGCATGATCGTCGGGAACTTTGGAACTCTCTCTTTCTCTCTCTCTCTCTCTCTCTCTCTTAGTTTGATGATAAAAGCCGAGGCATCATTTCTAAATGCGAAGAAATAATATTATATCGTTATAATTCAACTGAATTTATTCTGTCATGTTGGGGCTTGTTCCCCGCTCGCGATCGAGAGCTTGGACGGGTGGATGACTGAGGAGGGTGGGCGGTGGGTGAAGGAGTACAGCGTCCGGCTGAGATCCCCGTTTTCCGGTCAGCAGTCACCGGTTCCTCGAGGGTTCTGGGCTGTTGTGGTTGGGATATGGCGCTCAAGTATTTAGAGAGCCCTCTTGTGCTATGATCCTGCGACTCGCAAGCCGGAGTATGTGCAGCAAGCCGGCAACGTTCGTAGCATCATGGTGAGTTTGCGGACAAAGTGCTGCCTTAATGAGGTCATGTAAATAAATCTCGATGTAGGCTCTGAATGTTTCGTGAAAAGGTGAATGATTTAGAAGACATTTTGCTAAAAAAATTGTTTATATTGATTGAAATAATGATTTAATGAAAAGTGTTTTCATTATTGATAATAATTTAACGTCTAAACATTCACACGAACAATAAAAATATCTTTCATTCATTTATTTTAATAAGTAGTACAAATGATCGCTTTCATAAAAATATTTTTAAAATTGTTCATTTTGCACAAAATGAACGTACCTCTCGCAAATCGCTAGCATAAGAGAAGTTGACCCTTTTGAGCAGTTTCCATAGAAATGAAAATTGTGGCACGCTGAAAACATAGATACAGGATTTTTACTCTATCAAACAACGTGGAAAAAGAAAATAAAATTCACGACCGTACTACCAAACATCGGTAGTTGCCTTTAATACGAAAAGGCCAAAAAGAAAATTCACCCCTTGCCTAGTTTACCCCGAATGGCATCGCGAATGGACTCGTCGCTGACCCAGCAGTCGACCGGAGTCCTAATTACCACGTCCTGAATCATCATCCCCTCCACGCACGACATGCTCGCGTGTTGGACCGCCGACCCAAATTCCTTGAGCAAGTCCATCAACCTCGCGCACGGGTGCCCCAGATTCGGGCTCCGCACCCGGACCACCGCCTCCTGCCCCAACACCTTCACCTCCACCGCCATCTCTCTCAGCCCCGGGACATCCGGCGTAGTCACGGCTGTCGTTGAGCTGTTCTTGCTCGACCTTGACGTTGTCACACCCGCATCACCGAAGGAGGCGACGTCCGTCTCGGTCTTGAGGCGCTTCGGAGACGGCCGCTCGGACTTGGCCAGCTTGGAATCCAGCTCGGCTATCCGGGATCGGAGTTCCTTGATGTAGTCGACGGCGTCCGCGAGGAGGGACGCCTTGTCCATTCTCGATACGTTGGGGACGATGGAGCGGAGCGCGTACAACCGCTGGTTCATTTTCTCCCTCCGCTGCCGCTCCGCCTCCACGTGGCTCAACGGGCCAGACAGCGATGGCGACGGTGAGGATTCCTTAATGTCTTCGTCGACTATTTTCTTCCTACAGCTCTCCTTAGATATGTTATGATGTACCACGCCCACAGATTTAGCAGATGGACGCTTGCTCGCAACGACGAGGGCCGGCTCGCCTTTGGCATCGTTGGACGGGTTCTCTCCACGAGGATTGATTCGGAGGTTCATGAAATGAGAAGGGAATTGGGACTTGGCTAACTGTACCAAGCTCCTGTCTTCTTTGATGATCTGTGAGGATCCCAATTCAAGAACTCCAGAACCATTAGGGACTGATATGCACACTATGCTCTGGATTCCGTGCATTCTTGCTTCTTTGACCCTCTCATCACACTCATACATCTCCAGCTCATGGCGGTTTTCACCGCTCAATCAGATGTGACCCCCTGAGCGAAACGCTCTTCCTAGAATGCCATCCTCAGAGGAATACGACCTCGTGACGGAGAAGATGTAGTACCATTCAGGGTCGTCGATGTCGCTGCCCGGAGCGAATTTACCATCTGGACATTGGGCTTCTTTGAGCACCCTTTTGGTGGTAGGCTTGGATGGGAATGGATCTCTTGTAGTTCCTCGGAAATGGCCGTCACCCCAGGTGAGGACAAGACGACCGTGATCGTCTCTTGAGGGCCGCCAAAAGATGGAGTAAACCCAGTCCTCGGGTCGGGTTTGGAGGATCAAGGGGACGAGTTGCTGGAGGGTGAGTAAGGCATTATGATAAAAAGGGACAACTAATGAGGAGGAAGCACGATATGTGAGTTCTTCCATGAGTAGTGTTAGGAGTAAGAAGGGTAAATTAGTCTTTACCACTTTTAGGGTTTATTTTTGATGTATATATATTAAAGTTTATTGAATAATACAAAGTAACTTTTCTCTACATGGTATCAGAGCTTAGGGTTTAACCCTAGACGACGGAGCAGCCGCCCGCCGCCGTCGACTCGCCGGACCGCCGTCGACTCGCCGGACCGTCGTCGGCTCGCCACCACCGTTCACCGGAAAAGGGCTTCTCCCTCGCGAAGCTCACTCGCGTTGCTCGCGCGGCTCGCTCGCGCGGCTTGCTCACGGGGCTCGCTCGCGCGGCTCGCCCGCGTGGCTTGCTCGCGGAGCTCGCTCGCGCGGCTCGCTCGCGGGGCTCTGTCGCGCGGCTCCCTCGGCTCGCGCCGCTCACGCTGCCTGCACGGCTTGCTCGAGCGACTTCCACGCGCTCGTGCTTGTGCGATTTGCTGGCCTACCGGGGGGTTTTGACGACCCTATGCTTATTGGATTTGGTGGTGTAGCTGTCCCGCTTCTTGTACGTGAGCTCGGCGAAGAACACTCCATCAGCTACGAACTTCCTCTTTTTGCTGATCTGGGTCGGTGAAGAAGAGGGAAAACTCTAGAGAGAGAAAGAAGACAAGTTGCAGTAGCGACAGAGTGCAATAGGATGATTTTGTGGGTTAGAATTTGCTTTAAAGTTGCTGATTTGGCTGATTTGGCTGATTAATGAAGCAAGTTGCTGCTTGGGTATAGTGCAGTTATTTATTTGATGATTTGAAA
The DNA here is from genome assembly GCA_016097595.1 of Eucalyptus pumila. NCBI lineage: Eukaryota > Viridiplantae > Streptophyta > Magnoliopsida > Myrtales > Myrtaceae > Eucalyptus > Eucalyptus pumila. The sequence goes on along the minus strand of CM027850.1, from coordinate 9,372,286 downwards.
GTTGTGTGGTAGCTTCTGTCACTATATTTGATAGTGGTAATATTGGGTTATTGAATTGTTGAGGCTGAGTTGTTTGACAGAAGCTAAGGTCAGAGTTTATTTATTCTTATTTGGAAAATGGGCGATGAGAGGAATAATACTGTGATGAGTGAGGTGATTTCCTCTTCATCTAATCGAATTACTGATAAGAAGCTCGCAGGTAGTGCTAACTTCCACCAATGGAAGAAAATTGTGAAGCTTACTTTGACAGGCAGGAATCAACATAGACACTTAACTGAGTTTAAGCCTAGAGATGATGTGACTTGGGATGGTGTTGATGCACGTATTCTTGGTCAAATGCTGAATTCTATGGAGAGTAATATAGTTGACATGGTAACTCATATTGATACAGTCAGAGAACTATGGGAGTATTTGAATGTGCTGTATTCTGGCCAAGATAATTTGTCACGGATTTATGAGCTATCACAGGAGTTTTATCGATTTGAAAGAAAGGGGCGCTCTATTACTCAGTGCTTTGCAGACTTTAAGAGATTGTATGAGGAGTTGAATGCTGTTCTCCCTATTTCAGCTGATGTTCAACAAATGCAACGTCAAAGGGAACAATTGGCTGTAATGGGATTCTTAGGATGTCTTGGTTCTGAATGTGAAAATGTTAGGTCTCAGATTCTTGGAGGAGAGAATATAGCATCACTCACAGATACATTTGCTCGAGTTCTTCGAGTATCTCGTGAGTCCTCTCAGGATACTACATCTATGGTGGGGAGTTCAGCTCTTGTGTCCCAGACTCGAACTGGTAGTGGTAATAGGAGTGATGGAGGAACCCGTGGCGGGTATAGTGGGCGTGGTGTCCGAGGAGGAGGCCGAGGCATTGGAATAGGGAGAGGTCAAGGTAATCGAATCCTTATGGACAATTCCATATATCTACCGATAATTCGGGAACTACACGAGTTTGTCATTATTGTGGCAAACCTGGTCATATTCAAAAAATTTTGCTACAAGCTACATGGGAGACCGGGCAGCAGCACCGGTTGCTAATACGGCGTCTAATATTGACCCTACTCCACAGTCATCTGAAGACAAGGTGGTGGTTATGTCTGGTGAGGAATATGCTCGGTACACACAGTCTCAAATCTCACAGCCTGTTTCTTCCACTGCTACTTTGGCTCAGACAGGTAATGCTACTGCATGTCTTTCGGCTACTTCTCGTCCTTGGATCATTGATTCAGGGGCTTCGATCACATGTCGGGTCTTTCGGGTATATTTTCCTCTTTTTCTCCATCTTCGTCCATAGTTACTCTAGCCAATGGGTCACCTACACATGTTAGGGGAATTGGCACAGTTAACCCAAGTCCTTCATTACCTTTGTCTTCAGTGCTTTATCTTCCACAATTTCCATTTAATCTAATGTCTGTTAGTAAGTTAACCAAAAACTTTCAGTGTTCAGTAACTTTTTATCCTGATTCATGTGTCTTCCAGGATCTGGCTACGAAGATGACGATTGGTAGAGGACATGAGGAAGGGGGGCTGTATGTACTTGAAGATGCTTCTTCAGTTGCTTGCACAAGTGTTGCGTCCCCACATCAAATCCATTGTCGTCTTGGTCATCCTTCTCTACGTAGTCTTCAAAAGTTAGATTCTAGTTTTCAATCTCTTTCTAGTCTAGAGTGCGAGTCATGCCAACTTGGCAAATTACATCGTGTTAGTTATACACCTCGAGTCATTAAACGATCAGCATCTCCTTTTTTATTAGTTCATTCAGATATTTGGGGTCCATGTCGTGTGGTTTCCAATTCGGGTTTCAGATATTTTGTTACTTTTGTCGATGACTATTCCAGAGTAACTTGGTTATATTTAATGAAAGATCGTTCAGAATTATTTTCTATTTTTCGTGCATTTATATCTGAAATTCATACTCAATTTGACATGCGTGTTAAAGTTCTGCGTTCTTGATAATGCTAAGGAGTATTTCTCCACATCCTTTTCTGATTTTATGACTCAACATGGTATGATCCATGAATCTTCCTGTCCTGATACTCCACAACAGAATGGTATTGCTGAACGGAAGAATAGGCATTTATTGGAAGTTACTAGATCCATGTTATTTGAGATGAAGGTACCGAAAACCTTTTGGTCCGATCTTTGTTCTAACTGCATGTTATCTCATTAATCGCATGCCTTCTTCTATTCGCAAGGTGGTATTCCTTTTTCCACCTTGCTTCCTAGTGAACCACTATTTGTCTTACCACCCCGTATCTTTGGTTGTGTCTGTTTTGTTCGTGATCATCGACCCGGAGTATCAAAACTTGATCCCAAGGCACTCAAGTGTATGTTTATGGGTTATTCCCGCACTCAAAAGGGATATCGCTGTTATTCTCCATTACTGAGAAAATATTTTGTAACAGCTGATGTTTCATTTTTTGAATCCACTCCTTATCATAATGTTCCAATTGATGTGTCTGAATTAGATGAAGACTTGTATGTGACCATCATTCGGTCTACTATTCCCAATGTTTCACCAGTATCTACAGAGAAACCACCTCCTCTCCAGGTTTATACACGACGTCATCGTGATGCTACTACTGCTCCCCCTGCTCCTCATGTCACTACTACGTCGACTTCAGCTCCAGATCCGCCATTAGCTGTCCCTCCTCGTGTATCTGATCTTGATCTTCCTATTGCTCATCGCAAAGGTACACGTACTTGTACTCAACATTCTATTGCAAATTTTATTTCTCATTCTTCTGTGTCTTCTACTTTCCGAGCCTTTTTAACTACTGTTGAACAATATCCTATTCCCAAGTCTGTCGCTGAGGCATTACAAAGTTCTGGTTGGAGGACAGCAATGGAAGAAGAATTACAGGCTCTTGAGATTAATCAAACTTGGGACTTAGTACCACTTCCTCTAGGCAAAACTGCTATTGGTTGTCGATGGGTGTATGCTGTAAAAGTTAACCCCGATGGTTCTCTTGCTCGTTTAAAAGCAAGACTTGTTGCGAAAGGGTATGCTCAGGTGTATGGGGTTGACTATCTAGACACATTTTCTCCTGTTGCCAAACTTACTTGTTCGTATTCGATCTCTCTTGCCGCAACGTATAATTGGCCTTTATTTCAGCTTGATGTTAAGAATGCTTTCTTGAATGGCACTCTTCATGAGGAAGTTTATATGGAGCAACCTCCAGGGTTTGTTGCTCGGGGAGTCGGACTAGTTTGCAAATTAAAAAAATCTTTATATGGTTTGAAACAATCTCCACGAGCATGGTTTGGAAGATTTTCTGAGGTTGTATTGTCTTTTGGGTTATCAAGATGTGGAAATGATCATTCTTTCTTTTATAAACAATCGAGGGGAGGCAAACTATTCTTGATTGTGTATGTTGATGATATTATCATCACGGGAGATGACTTGGTTGGCATAGCTGAGCTAAAAGCCTATCTTCAGCAACAGTTTCAAACTAAGGATTTAGGAAAATTGAAATATTTCCTAGGAATCGAAGTGGCACAATCACAAAAAGGTGTTGTTCTGTCACAGCGAAAATATGTATTGGATTTGCTCACTGAGACAGGTATGTTGGGATCAAAGCCTCTTGATTCACCCATGGAACAAGGGGTTAAATTAGTTGCTGATGGAGGAGAAATTCTTAATAATCCTGAGAGATATAGAAGACTGGTAGGTAAGCTGAATTATCTTACAGTTACTCGACCAGACATTGCTTTTCCTGTCAGTGTAGTAAGCCAATTTTTGTCTTCCCCTCGTACATCTCACTGGGATGCAGTTATTCGGATATTGAGGTATTTGAAGAAAGCTCCGGGAAAAGGAATTCTCTACCAAAACCATGGTCATAACAAAGTTGAAGGTTTTTCTGATGCTGATTGGGCTGGGTCTCCAGATGATAGAAGATCAACTACTGGATATTGTACCTTAGTCGGAGGAAATCTGGTATCATGGAAAAGTAAGAAACAAAGTGTTGTTGCCCGCTCTAGTGCTGAGTCAGAATATAGAGCCATGGCACAAGTGACGTGTGAATTAGTGTGGATTCGACAGTTATTGACTGAGTTAGGCTTTAAAGATTTAGTACCCATGACTCCGTGGTGCGATAATAAAGCTGCTGTGCATATAGCTTCCAACCCCGTGTTTCATGAGAGAACAAAACACATTGAGGTTGATTGTCATTTTATCCGAGAGAAGTTGCAGAATGGAGTAATTCTTCCCAGTCATGTTCGAACCAGTGAACAACTTGCAGACATCTTTACTAAGTCCTTGGGTAATGGGAGGATAGAACATATTTGTAACAAGCTGGGCATGATTAATATTTATGCTCCAGCTTGAGGGGGAGTGTTAGGAGTAAGAAGGGTAAATTAGTCTTTACCACTTTTAGGGTTTATTTTTGATGTATATATATTAAAGTTTATTGAATAATACAAAGTAACTTTTCTCTACAAGTAGCAGCAGGCTGTCAAGCTAGAGCCAAGGTTTCTCCCTTTTATAAGAAGTTAGGCCAAAGCGAAGGTGCGCTAAGATTGGTCTATGTAACTGGCGTACCGACGACCGATGTGGACGGTTGTGACTCAACTTTTTAATGAGTGGATTATATTGTAACACAGAGTACAATTCGACCTATTGTTTAGTGTGTGGATTTGTAGCCCAATATTAGCATTGTTTGCATTATCCTATAAAGTTTTAAGTAATGCTAGGTATACCAAAATGGATCCATAAAATTGATATAGTAAGTGATGTAAGATATTATATGTTGATACTCAATCAGGTAGATCATACTCAAGACTTGAAGAAAGTCTACTGCAATACAATGGACCAACTCTGTATACCAATAAGCTCCTATTATTTCACAAGTAATCAACGACAAAAATATATGTATCCATTGTTTGTATCCTCGAGGTAGCCCATCAATGGAAAATGTTTTTATTTTTGACAAATACATATATATATATATATATATATATATATATATATATATATTCAATTTTCCGTTAATAATGAAAACATTCTCAGTTGCTCATTTTTTTTAGCAATACAAATGATGGAAAATGAGAAAAGTAATTTTCAATTATTTCAAGTGTTCATATTGTGTCTCTCTTTAGTTATCTCTTTGCACCGAGGTTGGGACTCGCACCTATGGAGGTCACGATCTTCAGATTTGGGGTCGCTTGCCTCGCACGACCCATAGTCACTCGAGGCCAACGGCCTTCATAGCCTGTGGTGGTGGGATTGGCTCCTTTAATTAGTTCAACTGCAGAGCTACGGAGCGAAAGGACCCACGACCATGGAGGTTGCAACCTCCATTATTTCCTCCCTGTGGTTGTTTTGCCTTTGTCTGTGGTCACACAAGGCCAACCATGTCCTTTGCCGCGGTGGTAGGGCTTGTTGTCTACGATTTGAGGTTCACAAAGAGAGACAGAGATAGAGACAGAGACATTTCCACAAGGGAGATTGGTCGTGCGCAAAGGCAAAGCAGTGTTGATGGCGACGACAACGATAGGAGAGGGTCGGCCTCACCCTCGCCAGCCACCACTATAGGCCATGAAAGAAAAAGAAAGGAAAAAAATTCAAAAAAAAAAAAACTATTAAAAAATGTCCAGGTCAATGTTGGTCATGTTTCGACCAAAAAAAAAATGTTGGTCATGCTATATAGGATGGTTGGCTTCCATGTCAGCAATTTTCAACTTTAATTAATCAGATGGACTCAATTAATGAAATGTAAAAAAAAATGTTTACAATTAAATTGATTCAATTGAAAGTTTTAAAACTGAATTAATACCAATGTAATAGATATATGACTTTTTTTATAATTTTCCAACTAACTAACCAGATGAATCTCTCATAAAGTATGCATGTTTCAATTTCTGCATCATGCACACGTCACATGACCATCAAACTTGTGGACTCAAGCTTTTCTTACTTGGTGTTGCTATGGTTGAGAGAGAGAGAGAGAGATTCGTCATCTTGCTCAAACTTCAAACCTAAATATGCGGTCATTCTGTTGTAATCATATGCACACACAATAATGGATGTTTGAGTGTGCATGGCTTGCTCGAGTGAAAAGGGTTATGCCGTTCTCCATCCCTAATTAGAGAATGGTTTTGAATGGTGGGCTTCAATATGGACATCATTCACATTTATAATTAGCTAAGTCTCTATGTGGGTATATCTTATGATCCACCAATCGAAAGCTTTATTAGAGGAAGGTCATCCAACCAAGGATATATGAAGAAAAAAACCATAATCATTAAGTTTTGGACTGGTTTAGGCATTATATCCAATTTAGCAAAATATACAGTCTACACCTACCATGGTACTTTTTAATATAAGAAATTTTCGCATTGACAATACAAAATTTGCAGTCAAAATTGTTAACTCTAATTTGTAACATTTTAATCAGAAATTCAAAGCTAGAAAACACATTATGAGAAGCTAGACTAACTTGAGAAAATGGCGGAGTTACCCACTAAGCAAATCCATAGCTTGCTTTAGGGCCTATATGGTTTTGTAAATAGGATCTCGATCTGCTCCTGCAAATCAAAACCCAAAACCATGATTTTCATGGCCTAACTTAACCTAGACGATATTCATAGGAATCTGTTCTCGGCTCTTTGCAAGCGATGTGAGGGAACCTAACGTAGGTGCTCCTGAAACCAACTCTTGGTCCACACCCCCCCCCACCACGTTCTAATTATTATAGCAAGATCTGTCGGACAAGTTTTCGTTTGCTTTTGGGAGGGGGGAAGAACTACGTCTTTACTGAAATCATAATGATTTAAACATGGGAAATGAACCTATCTCACTCACCCTGATGCATAGTATCCGCCGGTTTCGCGTCATTCGCTCTAGAATGATTCCGGCCACGTCCCCATCAAATCCCTTCTAGAATTTCATTCGACTGCGAGTTCCAGGTTTGGGTTTCTTCCACGGAAGATCCTGAAAATCGGGTAAACGTCGTATAAAAGCAGTGACATTGTTCACGTGACGACAGTTAATGTGCTTAAATACAGTTATTATGGGGTCAAAAGGCGGCTAATTCAACAGATGGAGGCTAATCCTCTTTGTCACTAGACTAGACCAGACCGAGAAATGAAAGTCCAGCCGTCGATGGTGTGATTGAGATATGAGTGACATTTGTGGCAAGATTTTCGTCTTTAGGGCTAATAATAGCTCTAGCGGGACACAACCCTACGCAAGTTCTTGTCGTTTTCTCACATTTTGTTTCCTTTCGGATCTTGCATTTACTGTCCGAGTTGAAAGAGAGATTCCATGCCTGTCTTTAAACACCGATAAAAATTGGTATAGTTTATTGGGACTGGCTTTCTAGTGTTGTGAGCCCCCGCTAGGCTGTGTTCAAACTCTCAAATCGCTCCTCGATGTTAATCGCCCCTAAAATAGGTTCGGCTTGCATACCGAGTGCAGAGATCATTCTTGTATTGGGTGTAGAGGTCTTTCCTCTGTTACTCTAACTTGCATCCGATAATATAAAAATGTCAAGCCTTGCCCAAAATGAGTATTAATTATGTCTCATGTGAACATTTTAATTGCATGCATGAAACTTTTATAGTAATGCTTTAGGAAGGCCATCTGACTGATCGCCCCTTCTCACTCTTCTAACTTAATATGCTATATTTGGAAAGTGAGGCGAAAGGGGGATGGGAATTTACATGGAAAAGGTAATATGAAGACAGATAGGAGAGATAAGATGAATTTTGGTGGTATTTTCGCTCCTCTTTCTTCTGCTCTCCTTTCCTTCATCCAAATTATCTAACTAAATTAATTTTTGGACCCGGCTTCTTTTAAATTTAATGTTTCCTGATTTTTCTAAACTAAACAAAAGTATTGTGCTAAAAAAAAAAAAAAACATGGCATATATTCTAAACTAGTGATTGACAATGTTAAACCGGTGCTTCGCCAAGTCGAATCGCTTCCTTCTATTACGAGCATATCTACAATAACAAGAAAGTTACTTTGTCTATTCCTAGGGTGCCATGTCATTTTACTTTCTTGTTTGCTAATTTCTTCACTTTTCGTAGTCAATTATCTCGAAAATGTATATATTATCTCCTAAACACTTGTTGCAACTTTATTCATCAACTGCGATACAACAAATTAATATGATAATATGCTATGATCCCGTCGAGCAAATTTGTGCATATGTAATCCTATAATTAATATGCATACTGTTGTCAATTTAAAGTGTAATTCAATAAGACTCCACTTAAAATACGACAGGAGAGCACAAGTGTGATCTCGCCTAGATTGGCAAGATGGAGTTTATGTTGAATCTTCTATCCCATCCTAAGCGGTACAAAAGGGAAAGATTTATGGGAATCCGTGAGTGCCATCATAATTTGTTGCTGCACGCCCAATGGGTTGGTCAATGTTTGGTTGATTCACGACTCTTGACGTTACTAGACTTCACCCTGTGAAACTTGAAATTCTTGACTTCCATGTGCAATTTTGACTGAAGAAAGCCAAACGGATGAGAGAGATGTTGGGAGAGGGAAGCAGAGTCATCTTTGAGAACTTGGATTCTAAAACCGCAGAAGCAGAGGAGAACCCCTTCGATGGCAGACGGAGCGTCTGAATGGGTTCTAGTTAAATAGAATGGCCGGTGTGGGAAACTAAACAAAGAAGGGAGAAATTTTGTTTATTGACAAGAATTTTGAAGTTCGGTCAAAGAAAAAATTATTCAAAAAGTTATAGACCTATTGTATTTTTGTCAATTCAATCATGAAACTTTCAATTTTGTCAATTGAGTTATAATACATCATTTGATGTAACGTATTAGAAAGCTGAAGTCAGCACTTGAGAAGAAAAACATTTGTCGCTTGAGTGTTTGATTGAAAAATAGCAAAAGTTCCAATAATTTCACGAATGATTATTTCAGTATCATAAATTTTTAGAACTGAAAACTCAGGTTCATCAATTTTTTAAAAGTGACCACTTAAGTAACAAAAGAGAGAGTTTGCAAATGGTGTCATTTGAAGAAAAGAGAGAGCAAGTTTGAAAACAACGTCGAAACATGAGTTTAATTAGTCGATTTATTAGTGAACAAGGAAAAATATTATCTAGACGGGTAAATAGATTAACCTTAAAACAACAACGATTAATTATTATTGCTATAAAAAAGCTCGTATTTTATCTTTGTTACATTTTCTTAATAATGAGAAACAATTTGAAAGAAGCGAGTCGACCGGCGGAGTTACTGGTCTTAGAACCATAAATAAATAAATAAAAAGTAGACTTACTTTACTCCTCAATTGAACCCAAATAAAAATCTGAACTCAAACACATTGATATTTTGTTCAAAAAATTGTAAGAAAAAAATTGGGAAGAAGAAGAAATCTTTTTATTATTGGACAATTGTGAAAGCTTTTAAAGATATAGCAAGAAATGATGACGTTTTACTACATTGGACAAAAATTTCCATGTTGGATTTCAATTTATTTTTAAAAATTCCCACCTGAAATGGAACATTTAGAAAAAAAAAAATCACTTTAGGACGATTTGCTAGAAATGACATTTAAGTGATGGATTTTACATCAATATAACATTCAAGTGAGTGCAAAAAAATTATGGCACATATAGTACGAAAGTTATGACACTCTTAATACGCTTATCCCTTTTCTCTTCCGGATGCATATTATAAACCGCGGAGTCCATGAATCAGCAATCCTAGACCTTCAAAACTCAAGCCTCAACAGTGTCAAAACAGTACTTGTTGAGAAGATCGTTCGCAACGTCGAGTGGTTAATCCAATCGACAACTTGCCCAGCCACAGAGAGTCAGATTGATCGTGGGTCACTTCGTACGACCTACCCGCTTTTGAAAACGGGGACACCGAAAAGTGCGAAGATTCATCCTCTGTGATCGGCGAATCAGGACAAGAACTGGGCCAGGAGTTGCTATAATTCGTAGTTGACGAGCGAGCTGAGACGCACGTGTAAAATGCTCCCGGGGGTGATGTTCTCTTCCTTGTTTTGGGATGAGGCCTGTGAGGATTGCGTATTTTTGGGAGGGGGGCGGGGGGCGGCGGGGGTGGTTATCCCCACAACTATCTATGGTCCCCGATGAACCGATGAATGGATCAATGGCCACCTGGCAACCACATGGGTTCGACCTTGCCTTGATCGATTAGGACAAGCTGTGCCACAGGACACCACATGGGATGGGTGAATTGGAAGCCTTGTATTCATACGCTGAGGTCCTTTCTATTTGCGTCTATGAAGTTTTATTGCCATGGACAGTTTCCAGGTTGGTTCCATCAGAGGAAGGCTCCGTACAACAACTCGAGGCAATGCCACATGACACCACATGGGATGGGTGCATTGATGTGCTTCCCATTTGCGTCCATGAAATTTACTTGCTATCGCGCTCTTCTGTCGGTGGACGTTGTCCATTTTCACCATCAGAGGAAGGCACCGTGAAAAGGACCTGAGGCGTGGCACACAACAAGTGCTCGATCAATTACGTAAAGAAATGAAATGAAATCTCAACTGTTCAATTACGTAAACAATTTTACACTCAAATTCTAGCATGTGAGAGCTTGTAATTTTGCTGAGAAATGTATAATTCGGCAAATTCATAAATTCATTTCGGATTTTAGTCCATAAATCGACTCCATCTTAAACGTTGATCATGTAGACCTTACAAATAGGTCTCTTCTTATATTGGCTTTGATTGGTTTGGGTGCGTGGACTTTGGGCCAATGCAAGAGTCTTTTCTAAATCAAGAGCTTTTTTCTATTATGTTTTGAGGACAAAATGAGCTTATATGGTCAAGATTATCTATTGTCGAAGCCCTCAAGGACGCGACAAATCTCGTGCTCAAATCAAATCCTTTCCGATCCAAGCAATATAACGATAAGATCAATCCTACCATCCAATGAATAGAGTCTTGCTCGACATGTATGGACGGAGGAATTTGTACGTTCACGGAAACGTGGCTGCCCATGCTTGATGGCAACGCGTGTTATACTGAGTTTGACTCTTCCTGGAATTGAATTTGCTTTGGTTGTGGTTACCTGATGAACGCCGATTCCTAACCAAGGGGCCAGGAAAACACTGACCAAGCCGGTGGACTGTCTCTATATTCAAATTAAGAAATACATGTGGAAAACATTGCCTAGTCCTAGGTCTCTCTTTTCCGCGAAAATGAACGTTAACTTTACAATCGGCACATATACGAGTTGCGCCAGCATCAGGCACGCTCTTGATCAAGCAAGAAGACAAACCAAAACGACCACGGGACTCGCTGGGATCTGGATGGAGTTGCATGATTAATGTCTACATATTCTTTTTCTTTGAAGGGTTTTTAACCCCGTCGACTCGACGCATATCTCAGTTCATATACTTAAATCAAAAGTACTCTGACAGAGTTGACTCGCTTATTGTGCAGCTGGAAAAGATTTGCAGCATGAAACGTGCAAATCCCGTCGACTTATTCCACAATCCTCATCAGTTCATGGAGGAAAAAAGTGGACGAATGCAGAATTTTCTAACTTGGGAAGGGGGGATTTCGGGGACCTGAATGTGGTCAGGAAAGTGAGACCACCAGCTCCAATAATGGCTCGTGCGAATTTAGGCCTCCAGCTAGGAGATCACGAATATAATTGGCTTTTATTTGGTTGCAAAAAAATTATTCAAAAGATTTTAAATCTACTGTACAACGCTCAATTTAGTCATAAACTTTTTAATTTACCAATTTTATCTTAAACATTTTAACGATTCAACAATATAGTTATTTCAATCAATTTTGGCTAAAAATCGCTAACATAACAGTCCAATTAGTGCTAGCCCTCCTACATGGCATAATGACCGGTGCTAACGAGGATGGCTTTCGCAATTTTTAAAATATTTTCTGAGTTTTTTTTTTCCTTCTTTTCATTTCTTTAATTTTTCTTCTTCTTTTTTTCTCCCTATTTCCCTCCACTAGTCGCAAGGCCATGACACACTCGCCAGCCACAAGCGAAGGTTGGTGAGGACCAACAAGAGATGAGGGTTGTGGATGGTGAGGGCCGTGACATCTTCACCTAAATCTAGTGAGGGCGGTGGCCAACAACAACCACAATGTCTTTGCCCAAATCTAGTGAGGGCTATGGCCACCAATTGATGGAGGGAACTACAAAAAATAAAGAAAATGGAAAGAAATAAAGGAAAAATAAAGAAAACATTCATAAAACATTCAGAAAACTTTTTAAAAAAAATTAAAAAAAAAAAAACATATGCGTTAATGTCAGTCATGCATGTAGGACGCATAGCATCCACATTAATGATTTTCTGCCAAATTGACCAGAAGAATTACATTGGCAAATTATCAAAAAGTTTAGCACTAAATTGATCAAAGAAAAGTTTATGACTGAATTAGCTGCCGCACAATAGTCTAGTATTTTTTGGACAATTATTCCCTTTGGTTGCTAACCTCATGGTCTTAACATTAGACTTACTATGACATCCTGAATAATCTATGTCAATTGATAATATGTAGGATATAAAGATAATAAATGTCACGTGTGAAATCTCAGTCAATTTCTTAACTCGGTAATGTCTTGACCCTTTCTTATTTTTGTTTCTAACTATGGATATTGGTAATTGATTAAGATAGATTATATATATATATACAACTAATGCTGAAGGACCCCCTTGGAAAGTTAAGGAATACCCATGGACCATGTTAGAGGCTCATACATGAAATGAGGTTGGTGGTTCTTCTCTTCTTCTTTTTTTCTTCTTCTTCTTCTTTTTTTTTTCTCTTTTTTTTTTTTTTTGGTCGAAATGATGGTGGTTCAAACATGAAATTATTTGTATTTCGTGGCATGGGTAGTTGAACTTGCGAGACATTTATCCGTTACAAATGTATAATCCCATATGCTTTGATACAATTTGTGCCAAGTTAAGTAAAATCACTTCATTCTCTTCATTCAATAGATTTAGTTAGAGGCACAGATCGTTTTTCCAAAATCGACAACCATTACACTTCTTTTATGTCTTGATATACCATTCAGAAAAACCTGCTATGTTGGAAAATAACAATCACCAGTGCTGCCCGCTATGAGACTTAGAGGGATCATTAACCTTGATGATGAGAAAAACGGGTGCGTTGTAATATTAATACAGAAATTATTAATGTCTTCCAATTAAATCAACACTAAATCATTAAAGAAATAATTTGATAAATAATAATAAAAAAATACCAAAGATTCGCATTGTCCAATTCGAAAGTGTCAGTACTTAAGTTTACGAGAAAAATCGGTGATAAATAATCCACTATAATCAAATAATCAAAATTATAATTATGCATAAGTTTGAGTATTTTTCATATTTAGATTAAGCTTAAATAAATAATTTAATTTGACGTAAAGCTAACGGCAAAGTCACCGTTCGCCAAAGCAGAGCTCTCTCACGCACAAAAATCGCCTGATATTTCGTGCCGCCTGAACTGGGACTTCTTTGTGCGTTTTCCCGAAGGACCCCACCGTCCTGCAGCGTTTTCTTTCCTATGGAATCTACTTTCTTATGACTAGGTCAAACTTTGGATAATTATGGAACACACCACCGCTTAGCATAAAAATCCCAACTGCAGATTGGAAATTGGGGACACAACATATATAAGTCCAACTAGGACTTTTCCCTTTATATCCCCACCCAATGCGGACCAGTTTACGTCCTCCAATCGAGTCAAATTTTATATATGATTCAGACTCCAGACATTATATAACATGTGAATCTACATATAAATCTAATATTAACATTAATTATTACGATGCTCATCATGAAAAGTCTTTGCAGTCGTACGGATGCTTTTGACACAGATGTGCGGTGTATTAAGATTTTATCTCATTCTCCCATGTGAAGCACATAATCAATCCTAGTTAAACTAGCTTTGAAAAACCTCATGGCATTCGTCATATCGCTCCCACGCGTGCCCCCCTCAATGCACGCCTCTCCCATCCAAGGTTCCTTTTTCAAATGGGAAAAAAGGCTATGACATATACGCGGACATGAATTTTATTATGACACGACAATGCCCAAAATCCCTCCGGCCCCCCTCCATCCACCGCTTTGCTCTCCGGGGCCGTGACAGGAGAAACGACAAATTTGTCGTGTAAAATATGATGCTTTAGAAAGCATTATGGCTTACTACAAGTTTAAGACATTGATATGTCACGTGTGATGCTTTAGAAAGCATTATTGTCTCCCGAGTCGTGGACAAGTGAAACACCATCTCCTTTTGATCACAAACCGCGACCGGTTTCTATTTGTGGGGCGCTATATACACTCTTGCAAGAACGGGGAGCAATGTTTTGTACCGCTATGTCTTTTTTATCATACTCTCATACAGTCTTTCGCAAAGTGATGTTTTGTCTTAAAATTCGTCTGTAAGGATGGAGATTAACCATGTTGACCCAGCGAAATACATAAAATAGGTAGAAGGTACCTTTATTCAGTGGAATATATGAATTAAGCCAAAAGTTATCACTTACATTAGTGCCAAAAAAAAAAAATTGCTTACTTAAATGTCACATTTAAAAAAAAAAAAAGTAACCATTTAAGCACTAACTCTAATTTGGGTTATCGTAACATGAATATATTTTTATTAATTTCTCCATCTAACATTGCCCACTGATGTGCCGTTAGCATATATACCTTAACACCAAGTCATCTACATATTTTGCCTCAAATATAAACCCTAAATCGCAACTTACCATGAAATTCCCAAATTGAAAACCCTCGTTGAAGTCCCCACGATAGCAACTTCACAGTTGCTCAAATCCTTTACCGTCGTCCCCACAACTATACCAAGAACCAAGCCCTAATTTTTCCGGCTAATTGAGCGGGTGAGAGAGGATGACGAACCTGACAGAGTGAGTGAGCAATGAGGACGGTGAGCAAAAAACAGATACAGGGAGTTGTTTTTTCACATGCGAGGCAAGCGTCGAACAACAGTGGAAGGAAGATGGCCTATTTTGAGAGTGACAGTGCGACGTCATTTTTAGAAAACAGCCATGTCGATTCATGCGACATAGTTTAAGATGTCAACATGGATCGGTTTAAAAAAAAAAAAAAAAAAAAAAAAAAAAAAGACCAACTCATACTAAAGTTTTAATTATAAAAGTCACGCAATATCTTTTTCTGAATTTCTCCTCCAAAATGCTCAAGTGATCGTTTTTTTTTCTGAGCTAAGTGAGCCAACAAAAATTTTAAGCATTTAAGTGAGCGCCATATGAAACTTTTTAGTTATTTTAGTGTCCTTGTACCTAAATATATGTAAATACTTATATTTATCCATGTCAAGTTATTACCAACTTGATTCGATATGTCTCTCTGAATTAATACGATCTTGTAGTTGTTTTCTTACAGGACAAATATTCAACACCCTTTTTAGTTAGTCTTTCTTTAGGATGTTAAATATGATAATATTTCATCGTATTTTTGTTGGTAATGTAAGCCTATTCGGGAGTGAACTTATGCTGATGTTGGTGAGGGCTAATATACCTATGATTATTTGGGTACATATTTCGGTCATGGAAATATGGAGGAGATAGATTTGTTTGATGCATACGTATTTGAAGTACTGATTGTTCTGTTACACGAAGAAAAAAAAAATTGGCAGTTCGGCTAAGCGGAAACTCTATCGAATTTTAGTCGCGAAAATCGTATGCACGTCTTGAATAAAGTTACTAAATGAGTAAATTTGTCTAGCCGTCTCAAGGGATGAATAGCGCTTCTCGGTTGTTATGGACACTGAACAAGATGAAAAAGGGCAAGAAGAGCCAAATGAATCTGGACATGAAATTTTCTTGCAATTTTAGTGAAGAAGGAAACCCATGTGGTGCATCCCCAAAAATCAGGGATTAGTCAAGCGTCTAAAAATTTACAGACTCCCCTCTGTCACGGAAAAAAAAGGGACAAGACGCGTAATACCCTTTGAGAATCAGCCACAATGACGAACATGAAATTTCTGAAACAAAGGGGATTCCGACGGTGACGGAGTAATAAAACTTTGCTAATGTGGACTGGAACATATGACGAAAGATGCTTTATACTACACCACAATTATATGAAACTCTAGTGATGGAGAAACTTTTTCTTCCTCCAGTAAATTCACTTTAACCTCTGTCCCTCTCTTTATAAATAATCACCCATCTTCCATCGTTCGCGCACCATATGCAGAATTTGTTCAAATATGTCCCAATAACTCAAAATTTCTAATGGCTAACCAAAAAGAAAAAAGAAAACATATATAAAAAAGAAAAAGAAGAAGAGTTGATAAACACCTTAACAAGGGACAAGGTGGAAGATCTTTGAAGAAGTCTAACGTGTAATTTGAGCAAAATACACGACGTACAGATATAATCCAAATTGACTCAGAGTTAACTATTGTGGCCTTCTCCATAGCAGTAATTTGGAATTCAAAATTCTATTTACTAACAAAAAATATTTTTCAAAACTACATTTTATGTCTATATAAATGAGATCCACGTCCAAAGTATTGGCTTCTAAAATAATCTGGTTAGATCACTAAATGAAAAAAAACGTTATAATGTTTTATGTCGGTACTACTCTTGCAAAAGCTAAAAACTAGATCGGACCATCACTGGGATTCTGTCGCGGCAATATAAAGTCTTTGACACTCAAATATGGAATGATTATGAAAACAAGTTAATTAGACAAACAGCACTACAATTGAAGAATTAACAACACAAGTTCAATTCTTAAGAACGACATAACAAAACCAGAAGCACAACAACCAACACCTTAACCATGAGTCAGACCTTGCACAATCTTGCAAGAATCGCATCTCTCAAGCTCTCCTCACTCGCCCACCCAATCGGAGTCCGAATCACCACGTCCTGAAGCATTATGTCCTTTACGCTCGACATGCTCGCGTGGTGGACTTCGAGCTGCAGCTCCTTGAGCGCACCCATCAGCCTCGCAGCCGGGTGGTCCCAGTTCGGGCTCCGGACCCAAACCACCGCTTCGTCGCCTACCACCTTCACTCCTACCTCCATCTTGCTCAAACCCTTGACAACATTCAGCCAAGGGCTCGATCCGATCTTGCTAACTGGTGATATCGGCTCAGTTTTATCACCAAAACGGCCGGCCACTTTGCTCAGGCCGATCTTTGGGGGTGGAAACTTGAGCTCACCCTCTAGCTCATCGATCCTTGATCGCAGCTCCTTGATGTAACTCACTGCGTCGGAGAGAAGAGAGGCTTTGTCCATTTTCGTGACTTTAGGGACGACAGATCTTAGGGCGTAGAATCCCTGCTTCAGCTTCTCTCTTCTTTGCCTCTCAGCTTCCACATGGTTCAACCGCAAAGGCGATGGCAACCGGGCTATCTCTGTTTCATCCCTCTCCATCTTTGCAATCGTAGCGCTCTTGTTAGAGGAAGTGATATTTTGCGACACGCCCACTCTTTTTAAGTCCCTCTTAGAACCCAAAAGCCCGTACGTTTCTGAAGGACACGTGTCAGAGCGTGAAGTGCCAGTTCCGTCTAACGCGGAACATGCTTCCTTTGGAACACCATTGGACTGATGCTCTTCATGGACATGGGGAGTAATACCAGTGCTCAAGAAATGAGAAGCGAAGAGGGATTTGGCTAAGTGGACTAGACTCCAATCTTCGTGGAGTCTTTTGGTGGAACCCAATTCAAGAACCCCGGTATCACAGGGAGTTGATATACACACTATGCTCTTGATTCCAGTCGTCCTTGCTTCTCTAACCCTTTCACACTCGTAAATTCCGAGCTCGTCCTCGCCACACAACCAGATGTGAGTCCCAGAACATAATGCCCACCCGAGGATGCTCTCCTCGAAGGAATACGACCTCGTGGCTGACACAATGTAGTACCGTTCAAGATCGCTGACCTCGTTTTGGACCAGCTTAGTATCCTTGTTTGAGGAGGCGTTGAAACCGGCGCTGCCAAGTGTCCCAACCTCTTTGAACACCCTTTGATTGGTGGAGTTCTTGGGTGTGAGGTCTTTCATCCCTCGGAATTGGCCATCGCCCCAAATTAGGACAGGACAGCCACGGTCGTCTCTCGAGGGCTGCCAGAAAATGGAGTAGACCCAATCATCAGGTCGGATCTGGAGTAAGAAGTGAAAATATTGCTGGAGATTAAGTGAGGTTTCTTTAGGAAGAGGGACTAGTGAAGAAGAAGAAGCGGAAGATGTGATTTCTGCCATCTGGTCAGTGGTTCTGAAGTGGAGCTAGGGTTTTCTTTCCTAACTCTCCTTGATATGAAGTCTTACGATTTGATTTAATATGCTTGTTGGGGGGAGAGAGTGAGAGCATGTGATTTGGGCAGAACGCTAAAAGGGCGAGGAAAGTCTACTACTTTGAAACTGTTGAGCCTCAAGACGAAGTTTGAATTAGATTAATAAGATCATTCACATTCAAAACTTTCAAGTTTTCATACGATGCCCAATAAATTTATCATTTCTAATAAATAACAAATGATCTGTTTCAATAGTTGTTTACATAAGCATGCGTAGCTTCTGTCACATATGCATAATTTATATTGAAACATTCACTCGCTGTCATGAGATCGGCCAATTTTGCTTGCTCTATACTTTGACATGAGCGTAGATAATACATGTTCTTATCACACAATTTTCTTGGTGGTAATGATACACACGCTACAGGATACCCCATAATTCTTGGATGAAAGAGAAATTGAAGTTGTACTCTTTTGATGCCCAAGTGAGAAATCTCCGTTCGCTTATTGAGAAAGTCCTTTCCTCCCAATTGACTAGAAAACATCAAGTGGTCTAGGATCGGACTGTTAACCATCATTCTCACATGACGTTAATGACCACGTTTGTCGAAAAGAGAAGCAAAACCAACCCTTCTAACTTGCTTTCATATCGATATGATTTATTGTCCTTGTCACTCTTGTTTCTAGAATGATTCCGACCTCGTTGTTCCCATCTCTTCAAGGATTAAGCATGTGCAATGTACGCGTTGGTTCCTATAAAGCCCGCTTTGACCAATGGCGCAAGCTTGTTCCCCCAACTTAAGTATGGCTCGTGTCACTCGCTTGATTCATTGGTTTTGTGGAGCATTTCATGAGCAATGACTCCCCTTTCCACGATTTGGCTTCCTAGTCATAAGAAAAAAAGTGTGAAAAAGTACCTAATTTCACTGAGGCCCTATTCTAATGAACACTGGACGAGTAGAGTATTGCCGTACCTTGAAACTTATCTTGTAGGGCATTCCTTGTAAGTTTTTAAAATCTGAAATCTATCCTATAAGGTCTTGGAACCATATCAAAACCAAAATACCTCCACATCCGGGGGCTTTAGAATAACCTATATTTATTTTAAAATTTCATATCAAATAAACAAAAATGCCGTAAATCTATATGTGAACACATTCAGAATCGACATAAAAACATAAGTTTGTTACCTAATAAAGCGCTAGGTCATGTATAACGCCAACATAATTACCCAGACATGATAACACATGCGTGAAATGCTACAGATAAATCAACTTCGTTCCGTCAAAGGGCTGGAGAATTTTGGGAATGGTCGTCAATCAGAAGACGAGGCGAATTCAAAGGCACAGTCCAGAGAGTACAGAACAGGCCTGTTCCCACGTGCGACGGCTTTCGTGGGTTGCTTGAGTTGAACTTCCTCTCCACGATTCCGTCCATTCGTACCAACTATGAAACTATGGGCATGACCCCTATGATGTTTCCTGTCGTTGCTCATTTTCGCTTTCCTCGGATCATCCGAAAGGGAAAACGCGCAAATATATGTGTGAAAGAAAAAAAGTGAAAGCGCTAGAGGTTTCTGAATTATTTCTTTTTTTGTAATTGGACCCCTAAGCTACTTGTTTTTTTTGTTTGAAGCGATCATTCTATCAAATCAAACGTATAGATGGAAATGCCAAAATGGCCATTGAGTCGTCATTTAATGCCGACAGGACCCTATAGTGACATTTACCCAAAAAAAATTGACAAATAACAAATAACAAAAACATAAATATTGAAAAAAAAAAAGAAGCAAAAAACAGATATTTGAAAAGAAACGGCAGACGATGAGAGGAGCACTGCTAGGTTGCATGCTGGAGGTCAAGCAATCCCAACGGCTATTGATTGAGGGTCGTGCAACCCTTATGAGTAAAAGGAAGCACAATCTGGATTTGATGACAAATAGGGTCACACACTTTGACAATAGTAGACACCTGAATTTTGACAATCCATTTAACTAATAATTTCTTAAAAAATTAGATATCGACCTTGCTCCCTAAAAAAATAATTAAATTGCATATAATTTGAACTAGCGTTGATGAACTTTAGTAAAAGGCTTTAAGCTCAATTATTCATCTGGGCTGGGCCCATGAGGGAATTAAAATTTGAAGCCCATAGAATCATGCAATAGCCGAAAATTACATGAAGAAAAGGGGAGTTCTGAGTTTAATGAGTTACGTTAAGCCCACATAATTGCATTAGAGATATAACTTTTTTAGCTTAATTTTATTAACCCCATAAGGATTAAAATAAGAGTCAAGCCCATTAATATGGCAGAAAAGAGGCCACGTAATTGAATTAGGGAATGAGAAACCTAACTTTACACAATATATAGACCTTAAGTCTTCACAAAAAAGATAGAAAGAAAGAGAAAAAGAGGGAGAGTGGAGATTACGGCCAAGCCCTCCCAAGGGCAAAGCAAGCCAATTTATGGAGCAACCATGAAAGCCTCACTTGGATGCACTAAAGCACATTCTCCGGTTATACAAGGTAAATTTGTCTTTGGGCTCTTATATAAGAAAGAAGCACTGTGTGAGGTATTAGGCCATCATGATGCTAACTTTGCTGGAGGTCGTGATGCACGATGATCAATTAATGGGTACATATTTAATCTAGGATCAATAGTAGTATCATGGTGCAATAAAAGAAAACCAATTGCGTCATTGTTTACAACAAAAACTAAGTATAGAGCAATAGGAATGGCAGCTAAAAAGAGCATGTGGCTGGTATAATTAATGGAAAATCTTCATCAACCAATAGACTGTAGAGAATGTAGTGTCCCATGCAAGGAACAAGCATATAGAAGTACATTATCACTTCCCGCGAAAAAAAGCATTACAAAGCGAGATAAAGATGGAGGATACCAAGACAAGAGCCCAAGTTGCAAACATCTTCATCGAAGGACTTGGAACTGCAAAATTTGAAGAGTTTCGAAGGCAACTTGGTGTGATTGCAAGGTCTACACTAAGAGAGAGCAGTCGATGGAGATTTAAAATCCCACGAACCAATTGTGTGAGGATGGAGACTTGATTATTTAAAAGCACATAAAACGTCCTAAAATCCCACGAACCAATTATACTTAGGCCTTTGGCCTCTAAAAATGATCCTCACACAGAGCAATTTGCACTTGTGGTAAGATTCGAATAGGCAATATCCATTTTTTAAGCCTGAAATCCTCAACCATCTCAACCGACTGCACCAAGATTGTGCATTGTCAGCAAGGGGAAATTACATTTGTGCTTGTGTAATAACTAATTCTTCCAGTAAGCACAGGGAAAAAAAAAAAAAAAACAATATCACGAAGAGTAATGATACTCACGCAAGATAATTCATGAAGCAGTCATGCATAGGGTAGACTATGCTTTTCATCGCTGAATTTGAAACGAATATCACGTTTGAAAAGGTTTCTTGATCATGAACTCTCTCTCTCTCTCTCTCTCTCTCTCTCTCTCTCTCTCTCTCCCTCTCATGAATTGTCGCATATCTAGGAGTCATCGTTGGCCGTTGCCAACGAGAAATTAGAGCTATTTGAGCAACTTGATGGCATTTTCTAGATATGGCTATGTCTTTCTCCATACTTGAATGGGAAGAAACTTTTTCCAATTGGTCATTTGATTGCGAAGGTCCAAACATGTATATCACACTTTTCTATTTTTAGTTGGATTTATATGTGAATAATGTCTATACTTGTAATCTACGGTCTCAAGGCTTGGTTCAAGAAAGTCTCTCTGAAATATGGGTAGAGAAAAACACAGTTCTTCTTAAAAAAGACACATAACCCATTTGTTAAATCAGGAAAAGTTTTCAAACAGATTGACAATATGCATATAAGTTTGAGCAAATATGCATATAGGTTTGAGCACTTCTATTGTATTTATCTTTTGTTGACTTTACAAACATAGATAGAGAATTTTAAGAAAAATTGTCCAAAAAGTCATAAATCTATTACACTTTTAACAATTCAGTCCATTGGCCGAATGGACTCAATTAACAAGAAGTGAAAAGGTTTAAGATTAGATTGGCAAATTGAAAGATTTAAGACTAAATTAGTAAAAGTGTAATAGGTTTAGGACTTTTTGTATAATTTTCCCCAGAATTTTACTCTATCAAAAAATAAGCAGAAAATGTTCACACTACTAAACATCAGTACTTGCCTTAATACAATGGAGACATAAAATTTACAACTTGCATAGCTTATTCCGAATGGCATCTCTCATGGAATGGTCGCTGACCAAGCACTCAACCGGAGTCCTAATCACCACATCCTGAAGCATCATCCCCTTCACACACGACATGCTCGCGTGTTGGACCGCCAACCCCAATGCCTCGAGCGCGTCCATCAACCTCGCGCACGGATGCCCCACATTGGGGCTCCGCACCTGGACCACCGCCTCCGGCCCCAACACCTTCACCTCCACCGCCATCTCACTCAGCCTTGGGACAGCCAACGTCGTTGAGGCCATTGTCGAGCTGTTGTTGCTCAGAAGCGACGTTGTCTCACTCACGTCAGCGACAGCCCTATCACTCTTGAGGCGCTTCGGAGACGAGCGCTCGTACTTGACGAGCTTGGACTCCAATGCGTCGATCCGGGACCGGAGTTCCTTGATGTAGTCGACGGCATCAGCAAGGAGAGACGCCTTGTCCATCCTTGACACGTTGGGAACGACGGAACGGAGCGCATAGAACCGCTGGTTCATTTTATCCCTTCGCTGCCGCTCTGCCTCCACGTGGCTCAAGGGACCTGACAGCGACGGCGACAATGAAGATTCTTTATCGTCGTCGTCGACTATTTTCTCCCGATAGCTCTTCTTAGATATGTTATGATATGCCGTGCCGACAGGTTTAGAAAATGGACGCTTGCTGGCATCGACAAGTGCCGGTTCTTCGTTGGATTGGTTCTCTCCACGAGGATCGACAGGAGGGTTCCAGAAACGAGAAGGGAAGAGGCACTTGGTCAAATGAACTAAGCTCCAATCTTCTTTAATGATCTCTGAGGAGCCCAATTCAAGAACTCCAGAACCATTAGGGATTGATATGCACGCTATGCTCTTGATTCCATACATTCTTGCTTCTTTGACCCTCTCATCACACTCATACATCTCCAGCTCATGGCGGTCTTCACCATTCAACCAGACGTGACCTCCTGAGCGAAATGCTTTCCCCAGAAGGCCATGTTCGGATGAATATGACCTCGCAACCGAGAATATGTAGTACCATTCAGGGTCACCGATGTCGCTACTGTGAGCGAACTTATCATTCAGACATTGGGTTTCTTCGAGCACCCTTTTGGTGGTGTGTTTGGGTGTGAATGGGTCTCTTGTAGTTCCTTGGAAATGGCCGTCGGCCCAGGTGAGGACGAGACAGCCGTGTTTGTCTCTTGAGGGCCGCCAAAAGATGAAGTAAATCCACTCCTCAGTTCGGGTTTGGAGGATCAAGTGGACGATTTGCTGGAGAGTGGGTGAGGCTTTATGATGAAAAGGGAAAAGTAAGGAGGAGGAAGCGCAAGATGCGAGTTCTTCCATGAGGGGCAAGTTGTTCAGCTCGAGCCAGGATGTCTCCCTTATATAAGAAGTTGAGGCATGACTAGGTGTCCGAAGACTGGCCCGCATAAGTGATGTATTAAGCGATGTGGTTGGTTGTAACTGAGTTTTTAAATGAGTGGTGCATATTCAACACGTATTTAGGGTCTAACCTATTATATGGTATACGCATTTTGTAGGCATTCATAATATACTTTTGCATAATCCTATAAAGTTTTTAAGTAATGCTAGATATACCAAGATCGATTCGCAAAATTGATATACTAAAGGTGCGTTTGACAACGATTCTATTCTCGGGAGCTGATTCTGACTAGAAATGATTATTTTTAATTTCGTTCTTTAACCGATTCTGATTGAGTAAAAAAGTGCGTTTAGAATCGTTCAAATTTATTCGAAATAGAATTGCGTTTGCACCGTATTAATTGATTATGTTCCAAATTAATTTCTTTTTATTTTTAAATAAATTTTAAATGATTTATTTACTTTTTTACTTTTTTCTTTTCTTTTTTCTTTTTTTTTCTTTTTTTCCCTTTTTTCCTATTCTTCTTCTTCTTCATTTGGCCGGTCGCCGGACCGACGACTGGCCAGACGAGGGCCGGCGACGCTCCGATCTGGCTAGGCCGAGCCTCGCCGGTGGCTAGGCTTGCCTTCGGCGAGCTCGCCAGACCTCACCCTGGCCTGGCAAGCCGGCGACCGGCGACCGGCGGGCGGTGGCGGGCAGCGGCGGGCGGTGGCGGACGGCGGCGGGCGATGGTGGACGGCAACCGAGATGATGAAAGAGAAGAACGAGAGTTTTACCATTTTGATTCTTTTTCTGATTCTCGGACGTAGAATCAATTTTTTTTTTTATTCTCAAATCTTGTCCAAAATCGTTCCCGGGAACAAAAATTTTACCAAACGCGATTCTCGTCCCTAACTGATTCTTGGAACAAAAAATTAGAATCTGGCACTGTTTGGCACGTTGCCAAACAGGCCCTAAGTGAGGTAATGTACTAGAAGTTGAGATTCAATAAGGTGGATCATACTCAAGACTTGACAATATAGCATAACCACTCACTCTGTATACTAATAGGATCCAACTATTTCATGGAAAATCAACGACCACAAACTATTGCGTTAATTGTCTTCCTTGCAATACAATTCTCTATTAATAATGAAAACACTCCCGTTTACTCATTTTTTTAGAAATACAAAATGGAAGAAATGAGAACAATAATTTTTAATTATTTCAATTACTCGTCTTATGCCTCTCTGTCAATCTCTCTGCATCGAGGTTGGGATTTCCCGCCATGGAGGTTATGACCTAAAGATTTGGGTTCGCTTGCCTCGCGCGCCCCCAAAACTCTGGTTACTCGAGGCCAGCAACCTGCACGATCATGGTGGTGGGATTGGCGCCGTTTTTTTATTCGATTGCAAAGCCACAGAGAGCAAGGACCCACGACCACGGAGGTTGCGACCTATATTGTTTCCCTTTAACGACGATTGCCCGTAATCGCTTGACCCAAGGTCTGTGGTTGTGGGCTTGGTTTCATCAACACAGTTTGAGTTTGAGAGAGAGAGAGAGAGAGAGAGAGAGAGAGAGAGAGAGGAGTTTCAATCAGTAAGATAGGGAGAATCTGTGAGATAGGTCGTGTAAAAAGGTAAAACAGCACTGGCAACGACGACGAAGAACATTTGAGATCTGTTTCTTTTTCTTTCATTTATTATTTTGTTTAATTTGCTAAAGCTTTCTCATTTTTTATTTTTTTTAATATAACGACATGTAGGTTTTACTTTTAAAAATACAAAAGATATTGGCTAAACTAGGTTTTGTAGGGTAATCCATGCAATCAAACCTGCCCTGTCAAATGTTGCATTGGTTACTATGTGGAGACTCCTTCCCTCCATATTTTTGAATTATTATCTCTATTTGTAATGTCAGGGATGCCCCTATGCTGCTCTACTTCATATGTTCTATAATACTTACATCTTCAACCACAAAAAAAAAAAAAGGTAATCCATGCGTTTCATATTTATTGACGGACAATCAATCTGTGGTGTCATATTCTAACGTGACATCGACAATGTTCTTGAAAAAAAATCTATTTCGACAATTTGCGCACGATGAACCCGAAACCAACTTGTGGTCCTCCCACGTTTCAATCATTGTACGAAGAACTTCAGGATAACGTTCTGTTTTCCTTTGGTGGAATACGAATTACGACCAATGTTGTGCTAAAAGCCCTTCAAGAATTTCATTCGTCTCTTGTAATTCATTTCGGATTTTGCTTTCTTCCACAGAAAGTGATAGACTCAACCTGAAAATTAATCTGACATATTGTAAAAGCAGTAACAGTTAGGTTTAAAACTTAGGAAAGGTGCTTTAAATACAGTTATTAGGTTGTAGAATGGACGCGCAGCGAATTCAAGAGATGGAGGTTTAAACTCCTTTTCGTCCCTAGACAAGACGAGATCGATAAATCGAAGTCCAAGTGTCGGAGGTGTGACAGAAAGTGACATTTTTGTCGCAGCCTTTCCCTCTTTTGGACTAATGATTTGTTCTAGTGGGACACAACCACGCGCAAGCTCTTGTTCTTTCTCAAGTATCTCGCTCCTCCATCTCTAAAACTATCCAGGTTTGGCTTGTGTACCAGATGCAAGATCACTCTGCCTTTTTTTTTAAGTCGTCTCCGTGTTCGCTCCAAATGAGTACTATCAATCATGTCTCAAATTGAATATTTCGACTGCCGATGTGAAATTCCTGTAGCAACGCCCAAAAAGGATCATCGAAAAATTCGCCCTTTTAGTCTTTAACTCATGAAAAAATTATGATTAATACTCTGAAAAATCTCAAACTTGTACACATGTGATAATTTACTCCAAACTAATTTTTTTTACTATGAAAAACCTCAAATTGGTACACCTATGATAAATTTACCCCAACTGACCATAAAAACTCACAAACTAGACACTTGTGACAAATTTTATCCCAAATTAATTTATTCAACCAAAAAGGATCATCGAAAAATTCGCCCTTTTAGTCTTTAACTCATGAAAAAATTATGATTAATACCCTGAAAAATCTCAAACTTGTACACATGTGACAATTTACTGCAAACTAATTTTTTTTACCATGAAAAACCTCAAATCGGTACACCTGTGATAAATTTACCCCAACTGACAATAAAAAGCCACAAACTAGTACACTTGTGACAAATTTATCCCAAATTAATTTATTCAACAGCCAAAAACCCTAAATTAGTACATTTGTGATAAATATACTTTCCATTAAATTGGATTAATACCACAAAAAATCTCAAAAATTGTATAATTATGATAAACGGAAAGTAAAATCCCAAACTAGTATATTAGTCAACTATTACATGTCATTCAATTTAATAGTTTGACAGTAAAATTTAACGAAAACTAATAGAGGGTAAATTTATCACAAGTGTATCAGTTTATGGTAAATTTGTCAAATGTATACTAGTTTAAGAATTTTAGTGGTCAAAAAATTAGCTTGGAATAAATTTGTCACAAGTGCACCAATTTGGGATTTTTCAGAGTATTAACCCAAAAAATTATGATATCTTTGAAAAATGGAGCAAAAAGGAGAATGGGAATTTAGATAGAAGAATTTATGTGAAAACAGATTGGAAGAAAAATTTAATTTTATGACATTTTCTCTTGCCTTTCCTCTTCCCTCCTTCATCCAAACAATCTTACTATTATTTTTTGCCATGACTTCTTTTAAATTCAGTGGTTCAACCGATATTCACAACAAGACCTGATCTAAAGCAACCATATTTAGATTTAATCTATGCAACTCTTTCTCATCTAATCATCTACTTGAGCTTGTGCACAACATTAGTCTTCCGACATAATTGTCTGAGAAGTCATAAATTTATTGTGCGGTTACTATCTCAAACTTTTCAATTTAGTTAATTTAGTTCTAAATCTCTTAACAATTTGCTAATATATTATTTTTGGCCAACTTTAAATAAATATCACTTATGTGAATGTTGGTCATCTTACGTGACACGGCCTTGCTATCATGGCTGATTTTACTCTCTTTTAAAAAAAAAATCTAAATATTTGTCTTTTTTGTACTATTTCCCTCCACCGAAGCCCTAGACCGGCGATGGGGAATATAAAAAAAAAAGATAAAATAAAATGGAAACAAAAGAAAAGGAAAAAGGGGAAAAAATAAAAATGGATAAATTTAAAAAAAAATACAAATATTCTCAATGCTAGCACCACACATAATTATAGCCAAAATTGTACTATATTGATAAACTGTCAAAAGTTTGAGGAACAAATTGATCAAATTCAAAAATTATGATTGAATTAGCCGCCATATGATAGGTTTAAAACTTTTTGGTAATTTCCTTAGTCTTTCCATGACACAAGCACACATTGCTCACTATTTAACAATGTTCTTGACTTTAGGTAGAGACAATAAAGGATGTTTCCATATGATAAAATCGAGACGCGGACTCCTGGAGTGCCATAACTTGGCACAAAGGGACACTTAAGTGTCATAACTTACGAAAGTGATACTTGAGTGCCAAAATTGGAGAGAAATTGATCACTTAGGCTGTGCATGATAAAATTTTTGTTTCTTGATTTCTCTATTTCTCTGTTCCCCGGAACAGGTTTAGAACATAAATCCGTTTGGTAACATAATTTGATTTCTCTATTTCTGAAATAAATTTCTATTCCAGAAATTGATTTGGAGGTGAAATCAAAAGCTAAAAATTGTAACTTCTTAGTTTCTGAAATAGAAATAGAAATTATTTCCTTTTCTCCATCCTTCTTCGTTTGTTCATAGACGTCGACTCCTTCTCCTCACTTCTTACCCTTGCTTTTCTTCCTTCTCCTCACTTCAACCAAAAACCCTAGCACCATCGATTCCAAAGCTGTCCATCCTCGTCGTCGATTCCGAAGCTGTCCATCCTCACTGTCGACTCCGAATCCATCCTTCTTACTGTGGACACCGACACCGTCGCTGTCCTCTTGCCGATCAGATCGTCGCTCATCTCGCTGTCGCCGTCCTCAAACCGTCCAATTTGCTTCGGTCGTCCCGTCGGACCCGTCTCCTCCGTCCGCATCCCCTTTCCGCTCTCAATTCCGAAACTCCAGTTGCCGTCGCCCATCTCCGTCATTATTCAGTCCGCTCACATCCGCGTTTGTTCGTGTTCTTCTCTAGAACTTCGAACCACGATTCCTCACGAGGTTCGATCGATCCTTCCCTTCTTGCCTTTCTTATCATGTTTCGGCTTTCGTTTTGCAGATTCAATTTCGATTTCCATGTTGCTTGTTGAAGAGGGCTGGGGGATTTTTTGTTCTCGGTGTTTTGTCTTACATTTGTCCCTCTTGCGGAATAATTGCTAGTGGATTTCACCTCTTTCTTGGTTGTTCTGCGCTTGTGCTCTGCAAACGAAAGGTTGATGTTTGTGCGGCGAGTTCGTACATGGATTTCGTTTGGGCTGCTCTGTTTCTCGGTGGGGTGGGGTGGTTTTGGATGTGAATCCAAGGCTCGTGTCGTGGTTGATTGAGATTTTCGGTGATGGAAAATGGGTACGTGAATGTGAGAGCGAATGCGAATGGTTGGTGTTTGTGTGACGCATTCTTACGTAGATTTCGTCCGGGCTGCTCTGTTTCTCAGTGGGGATGGGGAATAGAGAGAATTTTTACAACGGGAAAAGAGAAAGGAACGATGGGGTGGGGTAGATTGGTTTGGATGTGAATCTAAGGCTCGTGTGGTGGCTAATCGAGATTTTCGGCGATGGGTAACGTGTACACGAATGGTTGTTGTTTGTGCAGCGAGTTCGTACATGGATTTCGACTGTGCTGGTCTGTTTATGAGATTGCCATATGCTGGTATTCTCTTTATAATGTTGATACAAACCTTCTAGCTTATTATGCACGTGAGAGTAGTGGTGAATGTGAAATCAAGATATGGAGCGATTTTTGCAAAGATGATTGTCATTCAAGCAGGTTCTAATTGCAAGAGAGACTTTATCTTCATTTAGACCTAGTTTTTGCATCTCTGTTGAAAAGAATAAATGAAAGAATCACTAAGGTTTTCTCCACTCAAGTTCATTCCTCATGTTCCTTAAGTCTTTTTATATCTCCTGACTTTCCTTTCCCATCGTATAGTTGCATTTTGGAGTAAGTTTTTGAGATATCCAGAACACTAAGAAATGTTTCTCATCTCATCCTTAATGCTACCGAACCAAGACTACTGGAATGCAGTCATTGTAATCCTCTTTATATTTGAGTGCGAATCGATTTACTGAAGCAATATTTACTGAAGCAGTCTCATCATGCAACACTCATTTTTTCAACATATTGGTACTTGTCACCATGCATTTTGTGCAATAAAGCATTCACTGTTGTATCATAAATTTCACCATTTAGCTTTATAAGAGAAGAGAACTCATTTTGGGTTCTAATAATCTTATGATGCTTTTTATGAAGATAACTTGTTTTTGCTTTAGTAATACACACGAAATAATGGATTGTTGATTTTATATGCCTCTTGAAGATATGATTTCCACATATGTAACTATTTTTCTTATTATTTGTTATTCTTTAACTTCTAATTTCAGCTCGCCCTTCTTGTCTTCGAAAACAGATTCTGCATCTGAACCACAAGCACCAAGAAGAGTGAGGTAAAAGGATGGGGACAAGAGGATTCTTAGAAATAGAAATTTTATTTTGTTATCAAACAGATTTCTGTTTTAGAAATAGAAATTTTGAGTCATTATTAAACGGGTTTTTTTTGCTCAAAAATTTGTCTGGAGAATAGAAATTGAGAAATCAATTTCTGGCCAAAAATCAATTTATGTTTTAAAAATTTTTTCATGTGCACCCTTAAATGCCACTTCGGCCAAAATGATGACGTGTGCAATTTCTGGCGAAGTAAGTGCAAAACGACGTGGTTTTGGGTTGACGTGGTAAAAAAAGAATACAAAAATTAATTAAATTAAATTTATTTAAAATATTTAAAAAATAATTATTTTTAATATTAAAAAAAAAATAAGTGGGGGAGGTGGCTGAGGGCTCAGCCCTCGCCCCGCCACCGCCGCTCCCCGCCGCCATCGAGAAGGGTTGGCGATGGAGGGGGAGGGTCGCCCGGTGGTCGCCGAGCCCTAGCCAAGGGCCGGCGACCCAGCCGACTTGCGGCAAGGGCCCGCAAGTCCTCTCCAAATCTAGGCGAGGGCCACGAGCCCTCGTCGAATCTAGGCGAGGGCCGTGAGCTCTCACCCAAATCGAGCAACGGTCGGATCTGGAGACCCTCGCCCTAATCTAAGGCGAGGCTCGCAAGCCCTCACCATCGATCAGTCGAGGTCACCGGCCCTTGGCTAGGGCCACGGCAACCCAAGCCAACCCTCCCCTTCCGTCGCCGGCCCTTCCCGGCGGTGAACCCTCAGCCTGCCTCCCCCACTTTTCTTTTCTTTTTAAAAAAAAAAAATATATATATATATTTAATTTTTTTAAATTAAAAAAAAATATTTTTAAATATTTTAAATAAATTTAAATTTAATTATTTTTTATATTTTTTTTAACACGTCAGCCCAAAATGACACCATTTTTGCATTATTTGGCAACGTCAGCATACAAAGTGGCGTTGTTTTGCACTTACTTCGCCAAAAATTGCACATGTCAGCATTTTGGCCAAAGTGGAACTTAAGTAATTCATTTCTCTTCAAATGTAGAACTTAAGTGTCACTTTCGTAAGTTATGGCACTTAAATATTCTTTTGTGCCAAGTTATGAAATTTGAAGAGATCTTTTGCCTTATAAAATCATATATTTACTTTCATCAGTAACAACATTTGAAGAAATGGGGATTGATCATTTTAGAAAATGGTATGATGGTGGAACAATGAGGTCGGTCCGAACTAACGATATGGTGGTAAAAAAGGCCACCCATTGCAATGACTCTCCCTCTCTCTCTTATGTATATATCTCGTTTTCTTCTGTCTGTCAGTTGTACGAAAAGAAGGATACTCATGAGTACCACATCGTCCTATTCGATTGGTTGATGCTTGGTTAATTCACGACTTCGTGCTGTTAGATTTCACACTGTAAAACTTGAATTTGTCAACTTCCACGTACAATTGTAAATCAGAAGCCAGACGAGCAAGAGAAAGGTCGGAAAAGGGAAGAAGAGCTCCCTTTCCAAATTTGGGTTCTAAAGTCTAGGAGCAGGGGAAAGCTCCTTTGTTGGCAAACGGAGCGTCGCAATGGATCCTCATTGTAGGATGGCCGGTGAGGGAAACCGAATGAACAAAAGATGAGAAAATTTGGACCGAGCATTAACTATTGACCAAGAATTTCTAGTGTTTCAATAAAATGTTGGACCAGGCATGTAACTATTGACCAAGAGTTTTCAATGTTTCAATATCTGGCCACCCGGAAACTTACAAGGAATTGTCGTCTTGTTAAAAGTTTGTTACAAAAAGAGCAAACGTGTTAATTCGAATTTGAGATAATGTGCAACAAATTTGATCATTTTGTATAGTTTAAGTTGTCAAAAAAAGAAAGATGAGAGATTTATGAAATATAATCGTTCTTAATTTAAATTTAGCTGGTGAGCGATTCATTGGTAAGATCTTGATTATCGTATATTATGATTTCATTTGCGTATAATTTTGTGCGGTTATAATGCATTTCAAATAAATGCATGAGCTCTTCATGTAACTCTTTTTTCCATAAAAGTTTGAGATTGAAATGACCAACTAATCTTGCAAAAATTGGGATAGGAAAAATTAAATCCATAACAGAGCATCAAGACACATATGCATGAGCTCTTCACGTAACTCTTCATGTAACTCGTCTTTCCATAAAAATTTTACACAGGTTTTAAGCCTTTAACAAATGAATATCGAAAATGTGGACACCGAAAAGTGCCAAGGTTCATCCTTTATGACCAGCGCATCAGGACACAAATTCAGTCAGAAGATGCACGTGTGAAATGCTCCTGGGGACGCACATGTGAAATGCTGGACGCACATGTGAAATGCTCCTGGGGACTTTGGTTTATCTTTCTCGTTTAGGGACGAGGCCAACGAGGACTTGCCATTATTAGGAAGTGGGGTTAACCCCACAGTATATGGTCCCCATGAATGGCCTCCTGGCAATTACGTGGTCCGATTTAGACTTGATCGATTGCGACAAGGAATGTCATGGAGCACCCCACGAAAGGAAAGATTCTTCCGGAGTACTAGGTTGTTAAAAAATCCAACTGCAAATATGTAAAATGAGAGGCTGTTAGAAAAAACTTTCGTATTTATTTTGAAGTTGACAAAACGTTTCCATCAGTTTAGTCTGAAGACTTGCAGACTCTTTCGTCAAAGTCTGAAAACCATCGAACCACCAGACTTAAGATTCAAAGTCTACCCTCATTGACAATTTCTAGACTGTCGAAGAAGACTTATCCATAGTTGAGTATTTCTTTAAGGATTTAATTCTATCGACTGAAGAAGATCTCTCGGCTGGATATAGCATCTCAAAATCTATTATTCGTTTTGCTTTTAATTCGAGTAATTTAGACCCGTTGATTGGCGAATCATACTTGGAAGGTTTTACTTATGGAAACCTAGATCTTGATTGTGTGGGCGAGCAGGATTGGTGGGCTATCGTCATATTCCTTAAATAACTTGAGATCTCCCTAATTGATTCTGTCCAACGGGTAGATTGGAAGATCTCCTTTGGAAAGTGCTAACGGTTATGAAGGCA
Source organism: Eucalyptus pumila (assembly GCA_016097595.1). NCBI lineage: Eukaryota > Viridiplantae > Streptophyta > Magnoliopsida > Myrtales > Myrtaceae > Eucalyptus > Eucalyptus pumila. The sequence continues at coordinate 9,338,765 of CM027850.1, read as the reverse complement.
TGGAGGAGTATATAAGGAAGATGTTCTAGTTATTCGAGTGTGTGCGCGATAGAAAAATTCCAAAGTCTGAAGCTTCTTGTTCTTTGTCAATTCAATTGTTGAGCGTAAACTTGTACTCAAAAGAGAGTTTATACATTTGTGAGACCTTGAGGAAGTGTAGCAGAGTCTTTACATTGTGGAATCAAGGACGTGATTCTGTAACAACTCTTTTGATTCATAGTAAAATCTAGCCGGTGGGCTGTCAGTGCGGAAGAGTGGACGTAGGCTTGGATTAAGCCGAACCACTATAAATTTTGTGTTCTTAATCTCTTCCCTAAACTATTTTACTTTACTCGTAACTTTATTTAATTGTTAGAGTCTTGTTTCTATTTCAAAGTCTACTGTTAAACAGACTCAGGTTAAAAGTAAAGTTTTACACTATACTTCACAAAAGTTTGTTTTCGTGCCTATTCACCCCCTCTAGGTGCTCATACTAGACACAATTGGTATCAGAGCCCGAGTACTCATTTAAATTGAAGTGTTTTTACTTCAGAGTTAACGATCCATGGTTAGTATGTTGGCTCTAGGACTGGTTGAAGGGAAAAGCAACACAAGACCGCCTTATTTTGATGGAAAGGAATACAGCATATGGAAAAACAAGATGAAGACATTCCTAAGATCAAAAAATCCTCTGGAATGGGACGTGGTAAACAAAGAAATCATTCATAAACCTACAATAGTCTCAGAAAGAGGAAAAGAAGCTGTTGAGTCCAGTGAGATGACTCAAGAAGAGATAACCAAGAGACAAGCTCTCAATGCAAAAGTAATTTATTCCTTATATTGTGCATTATCTCCTACTGAATATAAAAGAATATCTTCTTGTAAAACAGCTAAAGAAGTCTAGGATAGATTACACATCACATATGAAGGAACCGATTGAGTGAAAGAAACCAGAATCTATATTCTGCTCGGTCAATATGAAGCATTTAGGATGAAATCAGGAGAATCTATCACTGACATGTTTAGTCATTTTACAGAAATCGTAAATGGTCTTGAGTATCAAAGTCAACCAATCTCTAGACCCATGAAGGTTAACAAGTTACTGCGTGGACTTTCCAAAGATTGGAATCACGTAAAGACCTCAATAAGGGAGACACAAAGAGTCATGCCACTCTCTGTTGACGAATTGGTTGGCTCTCTTCAGTCTTATGAAGTGGAGCAAATCAATGAAAATGAAGATCCCAAAGGTAAAAAAATCCATTGCTTTAAAATCTAATGATGATTCTGATATTACAGATTCTGAAGATGATATGGACGATGAAGAGCTTGCTCTCATGATAAAAAGGTTCAAAAAAATTGAACAAAAATGGAAGAAGATTCAATTTGAAGAAACAAAGTTCTCAAAAGTTTCAAATTAAACCAGCTGAGGATGATGATTCCAATAAAGATGTGATTTGTTTTGAATGCAAGAAAAATGGAAAAATCAGACCCAACTGACCCTTACTGAAGAAAAAGAAAGGAAAAACTGAGAAATATAGAAAAACTCTCAAAGCAGAAACTTGGAGTGATACCGAATGTGAAGAGAGTGATGATGATTATGCTAATATTTGTCTAATAGCACAATCAAACTCAGACTCTGAAACAGACTCAGACTCAGACAGTGAAATCGAGGTAAGTAATTTAAAAATTCCTACTAAAATCTCTAAATATATTGATGAATTGTGTCCTAGTCTCAAAACCTCTCTCAAAAGGATTTCCGAACTAAAAAGAAAAAATTCTGTACTGAAACAACAGGAGATTGTTTGGAAAGGAAAGGTTGAAAATTTAGATAAAAGTGTTATTACCTTGAAAGAAAGTGCACACTCACTTTCAAAAGAAAATGCGCTTTTGAAAAATGATATCTCAAGTATTTCAAAAAGGTTTTCAATAGCTTCTGAGAAATTAGAAAAGATTCTTTTAGCACAAAAACCTTACTTTAACAAATCAGGCTTGGGAATGACTGCTGAAACCATTCATCTAATTGATTTTCCAAAAATAAAGGAAAGAATTAAACAAAGACCTACAAAAGATTTTTATAGAAATCATTTCCAAAAAGTCTTTGTAAAACCTGTAGGCCGTAGTGCTCTCAAATGTTCTAAGTGTAATAGCTCAGAACATTTTGAGAAAAAATGTCATATGGTTTGAAAACCTGTTAAGAAGGTTTGGGCAAAAACCGTATATTGCACTAACTCCATTGGACCCAAAAAAGTATGGGTACCAAAGAAAGCTTGAGTTTCTTTTTTAAATGCATGTCACTATCAAGAAAAATGTTAAATGGTACTTGGATAGTGGATGCTCAAGATATATGACAGGAGACTCTAGTTGTTTCATAAAACTTATACAAGTTAATGGTGGAAAAGTTTCTTTTGGAGGAAATAGCAAAGGCAGAATTGTGGGATACAGAACCGTAAAGATTGGAAGCCTCACAATCAGTAAAGTTTCCTTAGTAGAAGGACCCAACTACAACTTATTGAGTATCAGCCAATTGTGCAACACAGATTACAAAATCAACTTTCAAGAAGGAATATGTTCAGGAACCAGTAAAGACTCCTCTCAGACATTCACAGGGCGAAGACATGGGAATATATATCTCTTGGATATCAAACCAGAAAAATCTCAATGTCTAATTTCAATTCAAAATGAAGCTAATCTCTGGCATAGAAAACTTGGCCACATCAACATGAAACAAATAGCCAAGATCTCTACAAAGAAGCTTGTTTGTTGACTACTCAACCTAACATACCAAAAATCCGATCTATGCATACCATGCGTGTTGGGAAAACAGGTTAGAAGTTCTTTCAAACCAATAAATCAAGTTTTCACTAATCGTGTGCTACAACATTTGCATATGGATCTCTTTGGACCAACCAGAACCCAAAACATTGGAGGTAAGAAATATTACCTAGTAATAGTGGATGATTATTCACGATTCACTTGGGTATATTTCCTGACAAGTAAGTCTGAAACATTTTCTTAGTTTATAAAATTTGCTAAGAAAGTTCAAAATGAGAAAATGGTATGTTATTTCAAGTATATGAACAGACCATGGAGGTGAGTTTGAAAATCAAAACTTTGCTAAATTCTATGATGAATCTGGTTTTCAACATGTGTTCTCCTTACCATACACTCCAGAACATAATGGAGTTGTGGAAATGAAGAATAGATCGTTGCAAGAAATGGCTAGAACATTATTAATTGAAAGTAGCATTTCCTCTCGTTTTTTGGCTGAAGCAGTTTCTACAGCGTGTTATATTATTAACAGAGTCTTCTTAAGGCCTATTCTGGAGAAAACTCCCTATGAGTTGTTCAAAGAAAAGAAGCCAATTGTTTCCTATTTTCATGTGTTTGGATGCAAATATTTTATATTGAAAAATGCAAATGATCGAATTGATAAGTTTGAAGAAAAATCAAGCGAATGCATCTTTCTTGGATATTCAACTACCAGCAAAGCTTACAGAGTATACAACAAAAAGACTCAATCTGTGGAGGAATCGATGGATGTCTAATTTCAAGACTTTATGCAAAATCAATCGATTCAGACTCAACCTGAAGAATCTGAACCTGCTACAGACTCTACAAAATCTAAATCTCTAGAAGCAGCTCAGACTTCAAAAGACTAGCAACGAATGATCGTTGAAGAATCAAGTGAATAAAAAGAACAACAGTCTGACAAATCAACCAGCAACCGGAAGCATAAGTCTAGTCATCCCAAAGAACTCATTATCGGTGACATTAATGAAGGAATTCATACAAGATCCAAAAGGCGTGAAGAGTCTAGTGCTATGTCTCTTATTTCTGAAATAGAACCCAAGAACATAGAAGAAACTTTACCTGATGAAAGTTGGATTGAAGCTATGCAAGAAGAACTCAAGCAATTCAGTATCAATGATGTCTGGGAATTGACTCCTAAACCAAAAGGTAAATCTATCATTGGAGCCAAATGGGTTTTCAAGAACAAGATAAACGAGAAAGGAAAAGTCATAAGGAACAAAACAACACTCGTGGCCAAAGGATATACAAGAGAAAAAGGGATAGACTATGATGAGACTTACGCACCAGTAGCAAGGTTTAAGCAATTAGATTATTACTTGTTTTTACTTGTTATAAGAATTTCAGGTTATTCCAAATGGACGTCAAAAGCGTTTTCCTAAATGGATTTATCCAAGAAGAAGTCTATGTGGAACAACCTCCCGGTTTTGAAGACCCAAGGAAACCAGACTCTGTATTCAAACTGAAAAAGGTGATATACGGCTTAAAGCAAGCACCTCGAGCATGGTACGACAGATTAAGTAAGTTTTTAATCCAAAATGGCTTTGTTAAAGGTAAAGTAGATACTACATTATTTATCAAAAGAGAAAGCAAAAACTTTTTACTTGTTCAAAAATTTATGTTGATGATATTATTTTTGGATCAACTAACGAAAATCTGTGCAAGAAATTCTCTAAGACTATGTAGGATGAGTTTGAAATGAGCATGATGGGTGAACTGTCCTTCTTTCTCGGACTTTAAGTAAAACAATTGAAAGAAGGAACTTTCATCCACCAAGAAAAATATGCTAAAGAACTTGTTAAAAAGTTTGGCTTGGAGAATTGCAAAAAGACTGATATACCAATGTCAAGTTTCTCAAAGCTAGACAAAGATGAAGGAGGAAAGAAAGTTGACCAGAAGCTATACAGGAGTATCATTGGTTTTCTTCCTTATCTTACTACTTCTAGACTTGACATTTTGTTTAGTGTTTGTATTTGTGCCATATTCCAATCAGATCCAAAAGAATCTCATTTAAGTGCTGCAAAACACATCATCAAATACATTGCATCAACCTCTAATTTGGGTCTCAGGTATCTTAAAGAATGAGACTTTACTCTCCTTGGATATTCAGATACATACCTAGCATGATGCAGAGTTGATAGAAAGAGCACCTTGGGCACTTGTCAATTACTTGGGAATAGGACAATATCTTGGTTCTCAAGAAAGCAAAGTACTGTAGCTCTTTCAATAATAGAAGTAGAGTATGTAGCTCTTGGAAGTTGTTGTTCACAAATTTTGTGGATAAAGCAACAGTTAAGAGACTTTGGAATCAAAGACTCATGCACTGAGATCAAATGTGATAACACCAACGCGATCAATCTCACCAAGAATCAAATTCTTCATTCAAGAGCAAAGCATATAGAGATTCAACATCACTTTATTAGAAACCATGTTCAAAATGGAGAAGTCTTGATTCAATTCATTGACTCAAAGAATCAACTAGCGGACATTTTTACAAAGCCTTTGGAGAAAAGTCAATTCGAGCTTATTCATTCCAGACTCAATATCTTAAAGTCTGAAGAAGTTCAGACTCAGGGATAAAATCTCGAAAATGTACGTTCATCTATTAATCTGTAATTAATTGATGTTATATTCCACAGTTTTCATGATTATTGCAATCATTCCTTTTCGCAAAAGAAGTTATCTTTTGAAATGACGGTTATCTATTTTTTTCAAAAATGTAGTTATTTTTTAAAAGGCATTTTCTATTTTTCCTTTTACGTAGTTCCATATACCTCTTTTCAACTGCCTTATACACTGATCATCTTCCTCTCAAAGCCTAAAAGCACATAACATCACTTTCTTACTTTTACTCTCTAGTTTAATCTTCAAAGCTCTCACCTTTCTCGCGAATCGAGTTTGGAATCTTTCAAAAACTATGAGAATGGCTTCCCAAAGAAAGTCTTCAAGGATCACAAACAAGGGACCATAACACATGCATGAGGGTCCTACGCATTTTGACCTCACTGAGGAAGAAGAATCTCCAAAACAGCAGCAGAGCCCACAGCATTCTCAATTGCGTCAATCTCCTCAAGCTAGACCTCAAGATATTGATCAAAGAGCAGAGGAAGAAATCATTGAAGAAGCAGAACCCGTAAGAACTCAAAAGCCCGCTTTTATCTTTAAACTTTACTCTACTTTGAAGAAGGGAGGCACTCCCTTGAACTATATTGATGATTTTTTTAAAGAGAAAGGGTATTGAAATGAAACCCACTTTTTGCGTACAATGGAACGATTGGGAGTTGCTCCTGAGGGGTCGGCAAAACGAGCATTTGGGAAAATTCCAAGTGATCCACGTGTTGGAGGTCTTAATCAGCCTAATGGGAATGATGATGACAAAATGTACACTCATTTTAAACCTAGAATGGGTGTTGCGGCGAATATTCGAAGCAAAATGACAGATTTATTTCGCTCGGAGAAACACAAGCGACTTTACTCCAAGTTGCTAAAGAGAGGGGTGATCAATCCAAGAAGTGTGGACTTTGATTTCCTTGATTCTATGAATGTGAAGCTGCAAGAGAAATTCACTCTTCTTCAACTTGAACAATTTTGTTTTGAATCAAAAGTGGCTCATCCAGAGCTCACTACGTACTTCGATTCAATCTGAATTTCTTGGATGCGAATAGATTTTATTTTAGTGTTCGAGACCAGGACTACATTGTTGATATGGACACGTTAGCAGATGTGATTGCTGTAGAGCGAAGGGCATTCCAATCAATTAGTGTGTTTGTTGGTCATGCGACAGTAGAGCTTGTTCGAGATGAAATGGCAGAAAGACGAATTTCATATTTGAGGATGAATGCCTCAAATATTTTGCTTCACAAGATCGTGATCAATTGCCTTAGACTCAAATCAACTTCAAAGACCGACGTCTCCAACTCAGAAGCAAAGTTGATGTATGCTATCAACGTTGGCATAAAGTTCTATCTGCCTCACACAATCATGTTTCACATGTATAGAATGATGGTGAAAGACAGGGCCAACTTCCTTACTCAGTGCTTGTTACAAAGCTATTCAGACATTTGAATATTCAGCCTCGCAAGATTCTATGTGTTCGTACCTGTGAACAAATGGTGTTAGGATTGAAAATGGTTTCCAAAATGCGTCTAAAGGAGCTAAACAAAGCTTTGGAGCGATTTAAGGAGAAAACCCCTGTCAAGACTCACCAAGTTTCTTCGGCTGCAAAACAGAAAGGGAAAGAGCCATTGACTGCTCCATCCAGGAAAAGAAGAGCACTCATCTTGGAGGATGAAAAATATGAGGATAATATCACCATTTTCGCTCTTGTATTGAGAAACCTACAACATTCTGTTCCAGAGACAGAGGAAAGAGAGGATCAAGACAGAGAAGAGTTCAAGCAAAGGAGTGGAGAGAGAGAGAGAATCGATGAGGAAAGAAGCAGAGGAAGAAAAGGGCTGTAGAAGAAGAAGAAGGCAGAGGTGAACAAGAAGAAACAGAACAGTACTTCTCACCGCCTGAAGGCAATGAAACAAGGGGAGTTGCTGAGAAAAGAGGTACATCTTCAATTGCTTTTACTAGTAAAGATGTTAGCCGTTCACCTGCAAATCCAGAAGATATCTATGCCTCTCAATTTCTAGAGGAAGGTCATGAAGTTCCATCACCAAATCTGGGTGCTCATGTTGACTTTCCATCATCTGCCAATACTCCTACTGATCATGCAGAAGCTAGCACTCAGACTGATAATTCACCAGACTTTTAAAGACTCTTGATATTCTTATGGAGATGCGAGGCCAAATTTATGCCCTGGGATGCGAAGTTCAGAACTTGCAGAATGCAGGTCAAGCCTCTTTAGTTTCCTTGCATGATTAAATTCTTGCCCTTACTCTTCAAGTTCAAGCTAATGCCAAAGGTGAAGAAGTGGCTCAACTGAAGGAGGATTTGAAAAAAGGGATTGTCCAGTCGATGGGAGATTTCCAGCTTATTCGCGTTCCAAAGCAATCCTAATTTCATTATCTTTTGTGAAATATCCATGTTTGTTTGAGTATTGTCTTACAGGTCAAAAATATCCAAATCTGCAGGAAAGTTTTGTTACCATAAAAAAGGGGGAGATTGTTGGAAAAAACTTCCGTATTTATTTTGAAGCTGACAAAACGTTTCCATTAGTCTAGTCTGAAAACCTGCAAACTCTTTCGTCAAAATCTGAAGACCGTCAAACCACTAGACTCAAGATTCAAAGTCCACCCTCATTGACAGTTTCTAGACCGTTGAAGAAGACTTATCCAGAGTTGAGTATTTTTTAAGGATTTGATTCTATCGACTGAAGAATATCTCTCAGCTGGATATAGCATCTCGAAATCTATTATTCATTTTGATTTTAATTCGGGTAATTTAGATCCGTTGATTGGTGAAGCACACTTGGAAAGTTTTACTTATGGAAACCTAGATCTTGATTGTACGGGCGAGCAGAATTGGTGAGCTATCGTCATATTCCTTAAATAACTTCAGATCTCCCTAATTGATTCTGTCCAACAGGTAGATTGGAAAAGCTCATTTGGAAAGTGCCAACGGTTATGAAGGCATGGAGGAGTATAAAAGGAAGATGTTCTAGTTATTCGAGTGTGTGCGCGATAGAAAAATTCCAAAGTCTGAAGCTTCTTGTTCTTTGTCAATTCAATTGTTGAGCGTAAACTTGTACTCAAAAGAGAGTTTATACATTTGTGAGACATTGAGGAAGTATAGCAGAGTCTCTACACTATGGAATCAAGGACGTGATTCTGTAACAACTCTTTTGATTCATAGTGAAATCCAGCCGGTGAGCAGTCAGTGCGGGAAAATGGACGTAGGCTTGGCTTAAGCCGAATTACTATAAACCTTGTGTTCTTATTCTCTTCCCTGAACTCTTTTACTTTATTGATAACTTTATTTAATTGTTAGAGTCTTGTTTCTATTTCAAAGTCTACTGTTAAAGAGACTCAGGTTAAAAGTAAAGTTTTATACTATACTTCGCAAAAGTTTGTTTTCGCACATATTCACCCCCTCTAGGTGCGCATACTAGCATTCACAGAGGCAATTAAGGACCTGAAAAAATTTGAACTCAAAGTTTCATACTCTAATACCATGTAAAATTTTGTAAAATCACTACGAACTATTCTAAAAGTTAGATGAAAGTATGGTTTAATATTTAATCATTTTACCCAGCTAATGGATGAGTTGGAAACCTTGTGCACAAGGTCACTTTCATCTACATTCGTGGGAGCAAAGATTTTTTGGAGTTCGTAGCTAATGGGTGCATTGGAGACCTTGTGCTCAGGGGTCATTTTCATTCGCGTGAATGAATTTTGGATGCAGTCCCGGACTTTCATTGGAGTGATTCCCTTAGATGAAGGCGCGCCGCAGGACAAATGCTCAATCAATTAGGTAAACAAATTGAAATCTTGACTATTCGATGCAAAGCACAGATCCTCCAGGGTTTTCATGGCTTTATTAAAGTGTGCTTGAAAGTTGTTTGCACAGTCTTTTGACTATTTGGATCAAGATCATGGAATTAGCTGGATCTCACGAACAGGTTTTCGTTATCAAAGGTCCAGATAAGCTTGGTCTACATTGTTTATAGATGATGCGGTTTTTCTGCGTTACGCTCATAGAGAAGCAAGCCGGCGTGTCGATTGGCTAGCGAGGATACGAAGTTATCAAGAAGACCAATTTTATTACTCTCGAATCCCAGTACATGGGAGCTCCTATATTGCTAGGAAATGGATAATTATAGGGGCAAATTCTAAAATTCTCACCTTGACCGTTGTTCACATAGATTAAACCCGTCATAAATGTTAATCATGTGAGCCTCACAAGTAAGTCTCCCGATCTTGCCTTTGATTGTTTTGGGTCGACGGACTCGTGCATTGGGAAGAGTTTCTCTAAATCGAAAACTTTTTTCCATTATGTCTTGGGATTAGCACGACTTTACTTGGTTAAGGTTCTCTATATTTGGAACCCTCAAGGATGTGACATATTCCGTGTCCAAATCACATCTTCTCCTTTCCAAGTGTTACAATCTTGAGGTCACGACATGAACTGATGGAGCCGTTCGCATGTATCGAGAGAAACACGGTTAACCCCTGCTTGATGGCGACGCATGTCGTACTTCGTTCGACTCATCCTGAAATCTTATTTGCTATGGGTGGTTTCCTGAGGAATGTTGATTCATAACCAAGGGGCCGACAAAGCACTAGCCAACAACATGGGCGGTATGCCGTCTCTATATTCAATTAAGAATACGTGTAAGGACCATGTCCTAGTGCTGCGGTCTCTCATTTTCTGAGGAAATCAAAGTCATTTCTCTAATCGAAACAAGTGAAAAATTCCGCCAGCTTCAGGCACACTCACGATCCAGCACGAAGACAAACCAAGACGACTACGGGACTCGCCAGGATCTCTCGATGAACTTGCAAGATTCATGTCTACACAGCGCTTTTAGTCCCGTCAACTCGACTCGTCTCGCAATCAGGCGTACATAAATTAAGAATACAACAAGTTCTGGGGACGTTCGTCTTCTTCTTCCTCGATCCCATCTGGTGTAGAACAGCTTCAACCATTCCTTCCACGCTCCGTCACTTGCAAGACTCCAAAGGAATTAAAAAGAAACCTAACAAAGCTCCATCAATTTGGATATGAGCTTTCCTACGTAAGGTTAAATATGGAAGTGTTTTAGTAATATGAATTAGGTTGGGTAAGGATTGGGTATAGGTCAGGTTAGGCATGGGTTAATAGATCTGTATTGCGAATAAATTGATCATAAACTGATTAATGGGCCACCTTAGGTCGAACCATTTATAACCCCACTTAAAAGTAGAGCCATCCGTTTGATAGGTCTAGGAAAAGGAGATCACCAACTTCACATTAATGGCACATCCAAATTCGGGTCACAAGCTGGGGAACCACAAGTATCATTGACTTTTCTTTGGTTGTTGATTTCATAGTCTTGCTCAGACTTAAGTCACCATCTTCGTACCAGGTATCGGCATGTTGTGGAGCCAATCTCTTCTTCTCCACGGCCACACTTTCACAATCAAACGCTACAAAATATCGCTTGAGATATTATTAGATATTAAAGATATTTTATGATATTTCATCATTTCCTACGAAAGCTATTTTACTTCTGAAGTTAATAAAACTAATTTCCTTATCGGATTTAAATTAGTTCTTTTCTTGAACACATAATTACAGATTGAAGTAATATGGTTATCCTTGTCTTATTTTTTGTTCTAATCACAGATATCGTGAATAGATCAAGATAGATTATTCTATTTCTGAATCCTTAGAGCTGGCTCCGACGGAATCTAGATTGAAAAGTAAAAAAAGAAAAATGTATTGAGTGGCATGAGTAGTTGAGCTTGCCAGACAATATCTGCTACAAATGTATTATTCCTTAGAGGCTTTTTCTTATGCTTTGTTACAACATGTGGCAATTGATATGATCTCTTCATCCTATTTATTCGAAATAGACGCCTCATGTTTTCCGGAGATCTACAGTCACCGCACTTTTTATCTTGATACAACCTTCAGAAAAATCTGCTATGTTGGAGAATGACAATCACTAGGGGCGGGCACGATGAGACTAAGAGGGATTAATCTTGACCGCATGCACATGAATTTTTCATGTAAAAACAAGATGACACTAAAAGATTCGATGTTCGCCATGAAAAGTCTTTGCGCTTGTACAGATATTTTGACATAGTCATGTGCTATATAAGACCCTATCTCATCCTTGCATGTGAAACGTACGATCGTTTTTTTTTTTTTTTTTTTTGGAGACAGGAGGAACCAGAACACTGCGTTTTGCAATGGTAATACCGCGCCAGAACCCCGATGACGCTAAGACAGTGACCCACCACCACAAAAATACTATTAATACACCTAGCGTCTCCTGCCAGCCCCCTTGCGTTGCAAGGGCTTCGAACCTCTCCCCTCCTACGCAAAGGATCACTGAAACCTACCCAGCGGAGCCACCACAGCCGATGGTATAATCATTGCTAATTAGATTAGCTTCAAAACACCTCATAATGCTTGTCGTATTAAGTGGCTTCTCGGCTTGTCTACTTAGAGCACATCTCTCCCATCAAGGGTTCCTTTCAAACGAGAAAACTGTGGTGTATGCACGTAGGTATGATTTTGATTTCACGTGATAATGCGCAAAATCGCTCTAGCTAAATCGCTTCGTTTAATGGTGTTGTTAAGAGGAGAAACTAAAAATTTGTCATGTCCGAATGAATTAAATTTATATTTATTTCGAAAAAAAATGAATGATTTAAAAAATATTTACTTATAAATGATTGTTTATATCACTGACAAAAATAATTGAATGAAAAATATATTCATCTTTCATAAAGTTATTTACACATAAATTATTGTCAATCAACGCATCAGGACATGTATTGGGCCAAAAGTTGCTCATATCCGTAATTGATGAGTGACCTGCTTCTATTGTAACAAAAGATTCCCCTTTTATTTGGAAAGCGACCGTATCAATAATTATGATTTTACATATGGACATTTCCTCAATATTTTATTCATTTGCAATAAAATATTTTCTTTATGCAGCTGTAAAAGATATAAACATTTTCGGAAAGAGATATTATTTCACTAACCGAGTCATAGGTATCCAACATATTCATATGTAATGATTTTTCACAAAGTGATGACAAAAGATCTAACTTGTACAAATTTTTCCAAATATTAGATCATTTCCTATGAACTCGTTGAGAATGATTCTGATCTAATTCATGGCTTATTAGAAGTAGAAGGTGCTCTAATGGGATCCTCATGGACAGAAAAAAATTATAGTCAATATGATAATGGTCGACTGACATTGCTTCTTCGACACAAACCAAAAAATATCTTAGATGCAATTTAAAATGGATCGTGTTCTACCGTTGATGAAAGATTTCTCTATGAAAAATACAGGCCTCAGACGCACATCTAAAATGCCCCTAGGTGCTATGTTTATCTTCCTTGCTTAGTGACGAGGACTGTGAGGGCTTTTACCTTTGTAGAAAGTGGGGTTAACCCACAATGTATGGTCTACCATGAATAGCCTCCTGGCAATCACGGGGGTTCGATTTAGACTCGACCGATTGTGACCGGGAATCTCGCGGATTTTTTGGAGTTGTAGCTAGTGGGTGCACTAGAAACCAATTTCTCGAGGTCGTTTTCATTTGCGTGAATGAACTTTTGAGGAGAAAGGACTTTTTGGAGTTGTAGCTAATGGGTGCACTGGAAACCTCGCCTGAAGGACATTTTCATTTGCGTAAATGATCTTCAATTGCGATAGCGCACTTTTATGGTGTATGGTGGTCGTTGTTGGGTTGGTTGTTGTTGGGTCGATTTCTACAGAGGAAAGCATGGACCGACAACGTGAGGCGTGGCGCTCCACAAGCGACTACATCATTTAGGTAAAGATATGAAATGAAATCTTTGTTTTTAATGCAACGCAGATGCTCATTTAGAGTTTTCATGGCTCATCGAAGTGTCTTTGAGAAGTTGTTGCATAGTCTTTAGACTATATGGATCAAGATCATCAAAACTACTATGTGTTCAGATTTACATGATCAATGGTTCAAATAAACTTGACTTACGTGATCTCAAGATGATGCGATATATTTGTGCTACGCCCGTAGAGAAGGAAATGGGTGTCCATTTTTTTTTTTTTTTGTGAACCCAGGGAACCCCGTACAGTCGACAGCCGGCAAGCAGTGACACTAGTGAAGGACCCACCACCCCGACATCACGCGTAAGAATCCCTAGCGACGCCTCTGGGATTCGAACTCCTCCCTTTAGTGAGAGGGAGAGAGCCCGAGCCAGCAACGCCACCGCAGGCGGTGGTGAAATTGGTGTCCATTTGTTAGCAGGGATGTGAAGGAATCAAGCAGACAAGCATATTACTCTCAGATTCCAGTATGCATGTAGGAGCTCCAATTTTTGCTAGGAAACGACTTATCACATGGGCAAATTCTTAAATTCTTACCATGATCGTGTTTCGCATAAACCGATTCCATCGTGGATGTTAAGGGCGCACATAATAAAATTTATACTTCTCTATTTATCTGTTTCTCTATTCCGGAGAGCGGGTTTGGGCAATAAACTGTTTGGTAACGTAATTTGATTTTTCTATTTCTAGAACAAATTTCTATTCCAAAAATAGATTTGAAGAAGAAATCAAAATCTAAAATTTTTAATTTCTCAATTTCTGAAATAAAAATTGAGAAATCAATTTCTGATCAGAAATTAATTTCTATTCCCAGAAATTTTGTAATACACACCCTAATCATGTGAGCCTCACAAGTGAGTCCACATGATTGTGGCTTTGATTGTTTCAGGTCTATGGCCCTTGCCTTCGGAAAAGCTTTCTCTTATACTTCATTTATTTCATGGAAAATATTTTTTGACATTTATAGGTCAATAAAAAAATATTTTCCTATTCAACGAAAAATCAATATTTAAAATATGATTAGGTATCGGTGTTTGACTTGAAACTCAATGCTTGAACATGGAAATCCCAATGTTTGTTCGCCAATCCTTGGTATCATAACCATGTCTTCGTCACCTAGGCATAGGTCCATCGAAGTCAAGCTTGTGACCCCTATGCTGGTGCCCAGATTCTCAATGTCAGTGCCCAAGTCCATCAAGTTCAAGCTTGGGACCCTAATACCTTGACCTAGGCCTCTAGTTTTGGCGCTAGAGTCCATAAAGGCTAGGCCCGAAGCCTCGGTGTCCATGCCCGATGCCCTTGCACTTGGGCCTAGGTCCACAAAAGCTGAGTGTGGGAACTCGATACTCAAGCTCGGATCCCTATTACGTGAGCTCAAGTCCATAAAGGCCAAGTTGAGGACCTTGGTACTGTTAACACCTAAATTTTGCCATTTTTATTAAAAGGTAATTGCATAGATAATTAGGGATTAATCTCTAAACAAAAGCTTTAAAAAAAAAGAAGTAAAAAAGTAAAGTAAATAATTTTCATTAAAATGTATCGTGTTTTCATTAAATTGCATGGCATATAGACATTAGAAGCATTTGCAAGCTTGTTCCCCCAACTTAAGTATGGCTCGTGTCTCTAACTTGATTCGTTGGTTTTGTGGAGCATTTCATGAACAATGACTCCCCTTTCCACGATTTGGCTTCCTAGTCATAAAAAATAAATAAATAAAAATAAAAATGTGAAATAGTACCTAATTTCACTGAGGCCCTAATCTAATGAACACTTGACGAGTAGAGTATTGCCATACCTTAAAACTTATGCTGTAGGGCACTCCTTGTAAGTTGTTAGAATCTAAAATCTATCCTATAAGGTCTTGGAACCATATCAAAACCAAAATCCCTCCACGTCCAGGGCTTTAGAATAACCTATATTTATTTTAAAATTTCATATCAAATAAACAAAAATGCCATAAACCTATATGTGAACACATTCAGAATCGACATAAAAACATAAGTTTGTTACCTAATAAAGCGCTAGGTCATGTATAACGCCAACATAATTACCCAGACATGATAACACATGCGTGAAATGCTACAGATAAATAAACTTCGTTCCGTCAAAGGGCTGGACAATTTTGGGAATGGTCGTCAATCAGAGGACGAGGCGAATTCAAAGGCACAGTCCAGAGAGTACAGAACTGGCCTGTTCCCACGTGCGACGGCTTTCGTGGGCTGCTTGATTGAACCTCCTCTCCTCGATTCCGTCCATTCGTACCAACTAGGAAACGATGTGCATGACCCCTATGATGTTTCCTGTCGTTGCTCATTTTCGCTTTCCTCGGATCATCCGAAAGGGAAAAGGCGCAAATATATGTGTGAAAGAAAAAAGTGAAAGCGCTAGAGGTTTATGAATTATTTCTTTTTTTGTAATTGGACCCCTAAGCTACTTGTTTATTTGTTTGAAGCGATCATTCTATCAGACGTATAGATAGAAATGCCAAAATGGCCATTGAGTCGCCATTTAATGCTGACAGGACCCTATAGTGACATTTACCAAAAAAAAATTGACAAATAACAAATAACAAAAACATAAATATTAAAAGAAAAAAAAAGCAAAAAACAGATATTTGAAAAGAAACGACAGACGATGAGAGGAGCATTGCTAGGTTGCATGCTGGGGGTCGAGCAGTCCCAACAGCTATTGATTAAGGGTCGTGCGACCCTTATGAGTGAAAGGCAGCACAATCTAGATTTGATGATAAATAGAGTCACACACTTCAATAATAGTAGATACCTAAATTTTGACAATCCATTTAATTAATAATATCTTAAAAAATTAGAGATTGACCTTGCTCCCTAAAAAAAATGATTAAATTGCATATAATTATTCGGATTATTTTGTATTCATATATAGGCTCATAAAATTGCATATAATTTGAACTAGCGTTGATGAACTTAAGTAAAAGGCTTTAAGCTCAATTATTCATCTGGGCTGGGCCCATGAGGGAATTAAAATTCGAAGCCCATAGAATCATGCAATAGCCGAAAATTACATGAAGAAAAGAGGAGTTCTAAGTTTAATGAGTTACGTTAAGCCCACATAATTGCATTAGAGATACAACTTTTTTAGCTTCATTTTATTAACCCCATAAGGATTAAAATAAGAGTCAAGCCCATTAATATGGCAGAACAGAGCCCACGTAATTGAATTAGGGAATGAGAAACCTAACTTTACACAATATATAGACTTTTAAGTCTTCACAAAAAAGAGAGAAAGAAAGAGAAAAGGAGGGAGAGTGGAGAGTGGAGATTACGGCCAAGCCCTCCCAAGGGCGAAGCAAGCTGATTTATGGAGAAACCACGAAAGTCTCACTTGGATGCACTGAAGCACATTCTCAAGTTATACGGGGTAAATTTTCTTTGGGCTCTTATACAAGAAAGAAGCACTATGTGAGGTATTAGGCCATCATGATGCTAACTTTGTTGGAGGTCGTGACGCACGATGATCAACTAATGGGTACATATTTAATCTAGGATCAGTAGTATCATGGTGCAATAAAAGACAACCAATTGTGTCTTTGTTTACAACAAAAACTAAGTATAGAGCAATAGCAATGGCAGCTAAAAAGAGTATGTGGCTGGTATAATTAATGGAAAATCTTCATCAACCAATAGGCTGTAGAGAATGTAGTGTTCCATGCAAGGAACAAGCATATAGAAATACATTATCACTTCCCGCGAAAAAAATGCATTACAAGGCGAGATAAAGATGGAGTATACCAAGACGAGCGCCCAAGTTGCAAACATCTTCATTGAAGGACTTGGAACTGCAAAATTTGAAGAGTTTCGAAGGCAACTTGGTATGATTGTAAGGTCTACACTAAGAGAGAGTAGTCGATGGAAAGAATTGAAGAACCGCCGTCACTCTTTCCACCTTTATAGATTTATCTAACACTAAGTATCTACAATAGGTAGTTTATGTTTGTGGTGTTGAGGTCCCTTAAGTGATAGTTCAGAGAAGTGGTTGAAAATAATTTGAAGAGTAGGTAAATCATGTAATTTTGGAAAAGTCCGTGTTGAGCTCTTGTAGAGCACTCCCCTTGCCAACTTAAGTATGTGTAGAGACAAAAGGAAAGACTAGTGTGGAAGAATGTTGTGTAAGTGTGCGGCGTGTGCGCAATTATTGGCGTGAGGGAGTGATGTGTGTTAGTGAGTATAGTGTGGAATATAAAAATAATTGTGGGCTTCTCAGAGCGGTGACTGGTGAGTGTATGGTCTTTTTTTCTTATAATAGTATCAGTGTGAGTTTGTTTCCACTTGACCTCAATAAAGGAACTATTTTTTAGTCTCTTCAACCACTCCTAGAATTACATAATTTTTTTTTCCTCTTTTCATAATCCAAGTGTGTGAGGATGGAGACTTGATTATTTAAAAGCACATAAAACGTCCTAAAATCCCACGAACCAATTATACTTAGGCCTTTGGCCTCTGAAAATGATCCTCACACAGAGCAATTTGCACGTGCGGTAAGATTCGAATAGGCAATATCCAATTTTTAAGCCGGAAATCCTCAACCATCTCAACCGACTGCACCAAGATTGTGCATTGTCAGCAAGGGGAAATTACATTTGTACTTGTGTAATAACTAATTCTTCCAGTAAGTACAGGGAAAAAAAAACAAAACAATATCACGAAGAGTAATGATACTCACGCAAGATAATTCATGAAGCAGTCATGCATAGGGTAGACTATGCTTTTCATCGCTGAATTTGAAACGAATATCACGTTTGAAAAGGTTTCTTGATCATGAACTCTCTCTCTCTCTCTCTCTCTCTCTCTCTCTCTCTCTCTCTAGGAGTCATCGTCGCATATCTAGGAGTCATCGTTGCCAACGAGAAATTAGAGCTATTTGAGCAACTTGATGGCATTTTCTAGATATGGCTATGTCTTTCTCCATACTTGAATGGGAAGAAACTTTTTTCCAATTGGTCATTTGATTGCGAAGGTCCAAACATGTATATCACACTTATCTATTTTTAGTTGGATTTATATGTGAATAATGTCTATACTTGTAATCTACGGTCTCAAGGCTTGGTTCAAGAAAGTCTCTCTGAAATATGGGTAGAGAAAAACACAGTTCTTCTTAAAAAAGACACATGACCCATTTGTTAAATCAGGAAAAGTTTTCAAACAGATTGACAATATGCGTATAAGTTTGAGCACATATCCATATAGGCTTGAGCACTTCTATTGTATTTATCTTTTGTTGACTTTACAAACATAGATAGAGAATTTTAGGGAAAATTGTCCAAAAAGTCATAAACCTATTACACTTTTAACAATTCAGTCCATTGGCCGAATGGACTCAATTAACAAAAAGTGAAAAGGTTTAAGACTGAATTGGCAAATTGAAAAATTTAAAACTAAATTAGTAAAAGTGTAATGGGTTTAGGACTTTTTGTATAATTTTGCCTAGAATTTTACTCGATCAAAAAATAAGGAGAAAATGTTCACACTACTAAACATCAGTACTTGCCTTAATACAATGGAGACATAAAATTTACAACTTGCATAGCTTATTCCGAATGGCATCTCTCATGGAATGGTCGCTGACCAAGCACTCAACCGGAGTCCTAATCACCACATCCTGAAGCATCATCCCCTTCACACACGACATGCTCGCGTGTTGGACCGCCAACCCCAATTCCTCGAGCCCGTCCATCAACCTCGCGCACGGATGCCCCACATTGGGGCTCCGCACCTGGACCACCGCCTCCGGCCCCAACACCTTCACCTCCACCGCCATCTCACTCAGCCATGGGACAGCCAACGTTGTTGAGGCCATTGTCGAGCTGTTGTTGCTCAGAAGCGACGTTGTCTCACTCACGTCAGCGACAGCCCTATCACTCTTGAGGCGCTTCGGAGACGAGCGCTCGTACTTGACGAGCTTGGACTCCAATGCGTCGATCCGGGACCGGAGTTCCTTGATGTAGTCGACGGCATCAGCAAGGAGAGACGCCTTGTCCATCCTTGACACGTTGGGGACGACGGAACGGAGCGCATAGAACCGCTGGTTCATTTTATCCCTTCGCTGCCGCTCTGCCTCCACGTGGCTCAAGGGACCTGACAGCGACGGCGACAATGAAGATTCTTTATCGTCGTCGTCGACTATTTTCTGCCGATAGCTCTTCTTAGATATGTTATGATATGCCGTGCCGACAGGTTTAGAAAATGGACGCTTGCTGGCATCGACAAGTGTCGGTTCTCCGTTGGATTGGTTCTCTCCACGAGGATCGACAGGAGGGTTCCAGAAACGAGAAGGGAAGAGGCACTTGGTCAAATGAACTAAGCTCCAATCTTCTTTAATGATCTCTGAGGAGCCCAATTCAAGAACCCCAGAACCATTAGGGATTGATATGCACGCTATGCTCTTGATTCCATACATTCTTGCTTCTTTGACCCTCTCATCACACTCATACATCTCCAGCTCATGGCGGTCTTCACCATTCAACCAGACGTGACCTCCTGAGCGAAATGCTTTCCCCAGAAGGCCATGTTCGGATGAATATGACCTCGCAACCGAGAATATGTAGTACCATTCAGGGTCACCGCTGTCGCTACTGTGAGCGAACTTATCATCCAGACATTGGGTCTCTTCGAGCACCCTTTTGGTGGTGTGTTTGGATGTGCATGGGTCTCTTGTAGTTCCTTGGAAATGGCCGTCGGCCCAGGTGAGGACGAGACAGCCGTGTTTGTCTCTTGAGGGCCGCCAAAAGATGAAGTAAATCCACTCCTCAGTTCGGGTTTGGAGGATCAAGTGGACGAGTTGCTGGAGAGTGGGTGAGGCTTTATGATGAAAAGGGAAAAGTAAGGAGGAGGAAGCACAAGATGCGAGTTCTTCCATGAGGAGCAAGTTGTTCAGCTCGAGCCAGGATGTCTCCCTTATATAAGAAGTTGAGGCATGACTAGGTGTCCGAAGACTGGCCCGCATAAGTGATATATTAAGCGATGTGGTTGGTTGTAACTGAATTTTTAAATGAGTGGTGCATATTCAACACGTATTTAGGGTATAACCTATAATATGGTATACGCATTTTGTAGGCATTCATAATATACTTTTGCATAATCCTATAAAGTTTTCAAGTAATGCTAGGTATACCAAGATGGATCCACAAAATCGATATACTAAGTGAGGTAATGGATTAGAAGTTGAGATTCAATCGGGTGGATCATACTCAAGACTTGACAATAAAGTATAACCACTCACTCTGTATACTAATAGGCTCCAACTATTTCATGGAAAATCAACAACCACAAACTATTCCGTTAATTGTCTTCCTTGTGAAAATGCATTAATGGAAAATGTCTTCATCACCGACAACCACCTTAAATACAGTTCTCTATTAATAATGGAAACACTCCCGTTTACTCATTTTTTCTAGAAATACAAAATGGAAGAAATGAGAAAAATAATTTTTAATTATTTCAATTACTCGTCTTATGCCTCTCTGTCAATCTCTCTGCATCGAGGTTGGGATTTCCCGCCATGGAGGTCATGACCTAAAGATTTGGGTTCGCTTGCCTCGCGCGCCCCCAAAACTCTGGTTACTCGAGGCCAGCAACCTGCATGATCATGGTGGTGGGATTGGCGCCGTTTTTTTATTCGATTGCAAAGCCACAGAGAGCAAGGACCCACGACCACGGAGGTTGCGACCTATATTGTTTCCCTTTAACGACGATTGCCCGTAATCGCTTGACCCAAGGTCTGTGGTTGTGGGCTTGGTTTCATCAACACAGTTTGAGTTTGAGAGAGAGAGAGAGAGAGAGGAGTTTCAATCAGTAAGATAGGGGAAATCTGTGAGATAGGTCGTGTAAAAAGGTAAAACAGCACTGGCAACGACGACGAAGAACATTTGAGATCTGTTTCTTTTTCTTTCATTAATTATTTTGTTTATTTTGCTAAAGCTTTCTCATTTTTTATTTTTTTTTTAATATAACGACATGTAGGTTTTACTTTTAAAAATACAAAAGATATTGGCTAAACTAGGTTTTGTAGGGTAATCCATGCAATCAAACCTGCCCTGTCAAATGTTGCATTGTTTACTATGTGGAGACTTCTTCCCTCCATCTTTTTGAATTATTAGCTCTATTTGAAATGTCAGGGAAACCCCTAAGCTGCTCCACTTCATATGTTTTAGGGTTAATACCCTGAAAAACCCCAAACTGGTACACTTGTGACAAATTTACCCCAAACTATTTTTTTGACCATGAAAAACTCCAAACTAGTATACCTATGACAAATTTACCCCGACTGACTATAAAAAAAACCATAAACCAGTACATTTATGACAAATTTACCACAAACTAATTTATTCGACTGCAAAAAACCCCCAAAATGATAAATTTGTGACAAATATACCATTTCTAAATTGGATTAATATCACCAAAAAAATCACAAAAATTGTAAGCTGTGACAAACAGAAGATAAAATCCTAAATTGGATATCTTTAACCGTGTATCGTGTCATTTAACTAAATAATTTGAAAATAAAATTTAATAAAAACTAACAGAGGGTAAATTTGTCACAAGTGTAATAGTTTGGGGTAAATTTGTAAAAAGGATATCTGGGTTTAGGGTTTTTGGCGGTCGAAAAAAAATAGTTTGGGATAAATTTGTCACAAGTGTACTAGTTTGGGGTTTTTCAGGGTATTAACCTTATGTTTTATAATACTTACATCTTCAACCACAAAAAAGCAAAAAAAAAAGGTAATCCATGTGTTTCATATTTATTGACGGACAATCAACACTGTGGTGTCATATTCTAACGTGACGTCGACAATGTTCTTGAAAAAAAATCTATTTCGACAGTTTGCGTACGATGAACCCGAAACCAACTCGTGGTCCTCCCACGTTTCAATCATTGTACGAAGAACTTCAGGATAAGGTTCTGTTTTCCTTTGGTAGAATACGAATTACGACCAATGTTGTGCTAAAAGCCCTTCAAGAATTTCATTCGTCTCTTGTAATTCATTTCGGATTTTGCTTTCTTCCACAGAAAATGATAGACTCAACCTGAAAATTAATCTGACATCTTGTAAAAGCAATAACAGTTAGGTTTAAAATTTGGGAAAGGTGCTTTAAATACAGTTATTAGTGATGGGAGAACGGTAATAATTTGAACAATATCGAATCAACGCAGCGGAATAAAATAATCTCCCCTCTTGTGTAAACCTAATAGGAATCTATATAGTATAGTAAAATAAATACCAAGCACCCGAACACAAGACAATTTTTTTACGTGGAAAACCTCGTCGATGTGAGGAGATAAAAAACCACGAGACCGGAATCCACCTGAAAATCTTCACTATCAATAAAATTGTTCTTCTCTAGCAAATACTAGAGATACATAGCATCAAACACCTCAAGAACATAATTCTTGGCAATACACATGAACTTCACAAGAGATCAAGGATAAATCTGACCAAAAACGTAGGTTTTAATCAATCCACGAAAAACCTGATATATAGAACTTCAAACAAAAATCAAACCGTTCAGATTCGATTAAATTGCGCCACGAACATGCTGACAAAATTTCAGCTCAATCGGACCACGAATCGACCTCTGATGCCAGCTTGATGTAAATCGAGATATTCTTTTCAAACCAGATTTTCTCGCTTTTTTCTCATCGCATTCTTTTTTAAAGCGCTACCTCTTTATATATAGATAGTAAAAAATCATATTTCCTCATATAACTTATTATATGGGCTCAAGCCCTTTTTGGGCTTCCTCCACATATGAGTGAACCCAGCTAACAATTAGGTTGTAGAATGGACGCGCAACGAATTCAAGAGATGGAGGTTTAAACTCCTTTTCGTCCCTAGACAAGACGAGATCGAAAAAATCGAAGTCCGAGTGTCGGAGGTGTGAGAGAAAGTGACATTTTTGTCGCAGCCTTTCCCTCTTTTGGACCAATAATTTGTTTTAGTGGGACACAACCACGCGCAAGCTCTTGTTCTTTCTCAAGTATCTCGCTCCTCCATCTCTAAAAATATCCAGGTTTGGCTTGTGTACCAGATGCAAGATCACTCTGCCTTTTTTTCAAGTCGTCTCTAGTATCACGGCGGAGCCGTGTTTGCTGCAAATGAGTACTATTATCCATGTCTCAAATTGAATATTTCGACTGCCGATGTGAAATTCCTGTAGCAATGCCCAAAAAGGATCATTGAAAAATTCACCCTTTTAGTCTTTAACTCATAAAAAAAAATTAGGATTAATATCCTGAAAAATCACAAATTTGTACACGTGACAATTTACTCCAAACTAAATTTTTTACCATGAAAAATCTCAAATTGATACACCCGTGATAAATTTACCCCAACTGACCATAAAAAACTAACCACAAATTAGTACATTTGCTACAAATTTACCTAAAATTAATTTATTCGACTGCCAAAAACCCTAAATTGGTACATTTGTGACAAATATATAGTTTGTTAAAATGGATTAATACCACAAAAAATCACAAAAATTATATAATTATGATAAACGGATAGTAAAATCCCAAACTGGTATATTAGTCAACTGTCACATGTCATTCAATTTAATAATATGACAGTAAAATTTAACGAAAACTAATAAATTTATCACAAGTATATCAGTTTATGATAAATTTGTCAAAGGTGTACTAGTTTGGGATTTTTAGTAGTCAAAAAGTTAGCTTGGAATAAATTTGTTACAGGTGCACTAGATTGAGATTTTTCAAGGTATTAGCCCAAAAAATTATGATATCTTTGAAAAATGGGGCAAAACGGGGAATGGGAATTTAGATAGAAGAATTTATGTGAAAACAGATTGGAAGAAAAATTGAATTTTATGACATTTTCTCTTTCATTTCCTCTTCCCTCCTTCATCCAAACAATCTGACTATTATTTTTCACCATGACTTCTTTTAAATTCAATGTTTCGACCGATATTCACAACAAGACTTGATTTAAAGTAACCATATTTAGATTTAATCTATGCAACTCTTTCTCATCTAACCATCTACTTGAGCTTGTGCACAACATTAGTCTTCTGGCATAATTGTTCGAAAAGTCATAAATTTTACTGTGCGGTTGCTATCTCAAACTTTTCAATTTAGTCAATTTAGTTCTAAATCTCTTGACAATTTGCTAATATAATATTTTCGGCCAATTTTAAATGAATATCACTAAGGTGAATGTTGGTCGTCTTACGTGACACGGCCTTACTATCATGGCTGATTTTTCTTTTTTTTTTACTATTTCCTTCCACCGAAGCCCTAGACCAGAGAAGGGGAATATAAAAAAGATAAAATAAAAAGGAAACAAAAGAAAAGGAAAAAGGGAAAAAATAAAAATGGACAAATTTAAAAAATATATATAAATATTCTCAATGCTAGCACCGCACATAATTTATAGCCAAAATCAGCTATAATGACTATATTGATAAACTGTCAAAAAATTGAGGACCAAATTGATCAAATTCAAAATTTATGATTGAATTAGCCGCCATATAATAGGTTTAGAACTTTTTGGATAATTTCCTCTTAGTTTTCCCATTACACAAGCACATGTTGCTCACTATTTAACAATGTTCTTGACTTTAGGTAGAGACAATAAAGGATGTTTCCATATGATAAAATCATATATTTACTTTCATCAGTAACAACATCTGAAGAAATGGGGATTGATCATTTTAGAAAATGATAAGATGGTGGAACAATGAGGTCTGTCCGAACTAACGATATGGTGGCAAAAAAAGCCACACCTCGCAATGACTCTCCCTCTCTCTCCTATGTATATATCTCGTTTTCTTCTTTGTCTGTCAGTGGTACGAAAAGAAGGATATTCATGAGAACCACATCGCCCTATTCGATTGGTTGATGCTTGGTTAATTCACGACTTCGTGCTGTTAGTTTCCACACTGTAAAACTTGAATTTGTCAACTTCCACGTACAATTTTGAATCAAAAGCCAGACGAGCAAGAGAAAAGTCGGAAGAGGGAAGAAGAGCTCCCTTTCCAAATTTGGGTTCTGAAGTCTAGGAGAAGAGGAAAGCTCCTTTGTTGGCAAACGGAGCGTCGCAATGGATTCCCATTGTAGGATGGTCGGTGAGGGAAACCGCATGAACAAAAGATGAGAAAATTTGGACCCAGCATTAACTATTGACCAAGAATTTTCAATGTTTCGATGAAAATTTGGACCAAGCATGCAACTATTGACCAAGAATTGCTAATGTTTCAATAAAAAGTTGGACCAAGCATGTAACTATTGACCAAGAGTTTCCAATGTTTCAATATCTGGCCACCCGGAAACTTACAAGGAATTGTCGTCTTGGTAAAAGTTTGTTAGAAAAAAGAGCAAACGTGTTAATTCAAATTTGAGATAATGTGCAACAATTTTGAACCTTTTGTATAGTTTAAGTTTTTTTTTTTTTTTTTTGCCCCATATAGTTTAAGTTGTCATAAAAAGAAAGATGAGAGATTTATGAAATATAATCATTCTTAAATTAAATTTAGTCGGTGAGTAATTCATTGGTAAGATCTTGATTATCGTATATTATGATTTCATTTGTGTATAGTTTTGTACGGTTATAATGCATTTCAAATGAATGCATGAGCTCTTCATGTAACTCTTCTTTCCATAAAAGTTTGAGATTGAAATGACCAACTAATCTCGCAAAAATTGTGATAGGGAAAATTAAATCCATAACAGAGCATCAGGACACAAATGCATGAGCTCTTCACGTAACTTTTCGTGTATTTCGTCTTTCCATAAAAATTTTACACAGGTTTTAAGCCTTTAACAAATGAATAAAGTTCGAAAATGTGGACACCGAAAAGTGCCAAGGTTCATCCTTTATGACCCGCGCATCAGGACACAAATTCAGTCAGAAAATGCACATGTGAAATGCTCCTGGGGACTTTGGTTTATCTTTCTCGTTTAGGGACGAGGCCAACGAGGACTTGCCATTATTAGAAAGTGGGGTTAACCCCACAGTATATGGTCCACCATGAATGGCCTCCTGGCAATCACGTGGTCCGATTTAGACTTGATCGATTGCGACAAGGAATGTCATGGAGGACCACACGAAAAGAAAAGATTCTTCTGGAGTACTAGGTTGCTAAAAAAATCCAACTCCAAATATGTAAAATGAGAGGCAATTAAGCACCTGAAAAAATTTGAACTCAAAGTTTCATACTCTGATACCATGTAAAATTTTGTAAAATCACTACGAACTATTCTAAAAGTTAGGTGAAAATATAATTTAATATTTAATCATTCTACCTAGCTAATGGATGAGTTGGAAACCTTGTGCACAAGGTCATTTTCATCTGCATTCGTGGGAGCAAAGATTTTTTGGAGTTCGTAGCTAATGGGTGCATTGGAGACCTTGTGCTCAGGGGTCATTTTCATTTGCGAGTCGCGGACTTTCATTGGAGTGATTCCCTTAGATGAAGGCGCGCCGCAGGACAAATGCTCAATCAATTACGTAAACAAATTGAAATCTTGACTATTCGATGCAAAGCACAGATCCTCTAGGGTTTTCATGGCTTTATTAAAGTGTGCTTGAAATGTTGTTTGCACAGTCTTTTGACTAATTGGATCAAGATCATGGAATTAGCTGGATCTCAGGAACAGGTTTTCGTGATCAAAGGTCCAGATAAGCTTGGTCTACATTGTTTATAGATGATGCGGTTTTTCTGCGTTACGCTCATAGAGAAGGAAGCCGGCGTGTCGATTGGCTAGCGAGGATACGAAGTTATCAAGAAGACCAATTTTATTACTCTCGAATCCCAGTACATGGGAGCTCCTGTATTGCTAGGAAATGGATAATTATAGGGGCAAATTCTAAAATTCTCACCTTGACCGTTGTTCACATAGATTAAACCCATCATAAATGTTAATCGTGTGAGCCTCACAAGTAAGTCTCCCGATCTTGCCTTTGATTGTTTTGGGTCGACGGACTCGTGCATTGGGAAGAGTTTCTCTAAATCGAAAGCTTTTTCCATTATGTCTTGGGATTAGCACTTTACTTGGTTAAGGTTCTCTATATTTGGAACCCTCAAGGATGCGACATATTCCGTGTCCAAATCACATCCTCTCCTTTCCAAGTGTTACAATCTTGAGGTCACGACATGAACTGATGGAGCCGTTCACATGTATCGAGAGAAACACGGTTACCC
Source organism: Eucalyptus pumila (assembly GCA_016097595.1). Taxonomy (NCBI): domain Eukaryota; kingdom Viridiplantae; phylum Streptophyta; class Magnoliopsida; order Myrtales; family Myrtaceae; genus Eucalyptus; species Eucalyptus pumila. The sequence continues at coordinate 9,311,303 of CM027850.1, read as the reverse complement.
CCTGCTTGATGGCAACGCATGTCGTACTTCGTTCGACTCTTCATGAAATCTTATTTGCTATGGGTGGTTTCCTGAGGAATGTTGATTCATAACCAAGGGGGCCGACAAAGCACTAGCCAACAACGACATGGGCGGTATGCCGTCTCTATATTCAATTAACAATACGTGTGAGGACCATGTCCTAGTACTGCGGTCTCTCATTTTCTGAGGAAATCAAAGTCATTTCTCTAATCGAAACAAGTGAAAAATTCCGCCAGCTTCAGGCACAGTCACGATCAAGCACTAAGACAAACCAAAACGACTACGGCACTCGCCAGGATCTCTCGATGAACTTGCAAGATTCATGTCTACACAGCGCTTTTAGTCCCGTCAACTCGACTCGTCTCGCAATCAGGCGTACATAAATTAAGAATACAACAAGTTCTGGGGACGTTCTTCTTCTTCTTCCTCGATCCCATCTGGTGTAGAACAGCATCCCATTCCTTCCACGCTCCGTCAATTTGGATAAAAGCTTTCCTACATAAGGTTAAATATGGAAGTATTTTAGTAATATGAATTAGGTTGGGTATAGGTCAGATTAGGCATGGGTTAATAGATCTATATTGCAAATAAATTGATCATAAACTGATTAATGGGGGAAAAGTGCCAAAAAAGTCCTAAACCTTTTGCATTTGTGTCAATTTAGTCCTAAACATTTTTTTGTGCAATTAAGTCTTAAACCTTTTTACGTTGTGCAAATTCAATCCTTTCCGGCCAATTTTGGCCGGATTTTGCTGATTGGACGTCAGCCAACTGACATGGCCTGATCGGCGCTAACGTGAACAACTTATTATAATATTTTAATATTTTTTTCTTTTTTTCTTTTTTTCTTCCAGCCGGTCGTCGGACCTCGGCGACCAGCCACCTCACCCGCCTGACGCGAGGCCTGGGTGGTGAGGCTCGCCCTCGCTAGATCTGGCGAGGGTCAACCCCGCCCATGGCCGGCGAGGGCAAGCGAACCTAGGGAGAGAAGGGAAAGGGTCAAATTTGGAGGACAGAGGACCGAATTTGAGAAGCTGAGGACCCGCCGTCACTGCCCCGTCGCAACCGTCACTCCCTGCAATTGCCTCCACCCCCCCCCGATGCCGTCACCTTACTGTCCTTGCCAAACCTCGAGCCATGGGCGAGGCTCACCCTCGCCAGATCCAACGAGGTGGCCAGCGAGGTCGACCTCGACCTCGACCTCGCCAGCCGTCACCTCTGGCCGGTCGCTGAGGTCCGGCGTTCAGCTGGAGGAAGAAGAGGAGAAGAAAAATATAAAAATATAAAAATATAAAAATAAAAGAAAAGAAAATATTTAAAAATATTAAAATATTATTAAAAGTTATCATGTTAAGACCGATCGTCCAGCACATCACCTTAACCTAACGTCAGTCAACAAAATTCGGCCAAAATTCGAAAAAAGTTAAATTAAATCGACAACGTAAAAAGGTTTAGTACTTAATTGGCACCAAAAATGTTTATGACTAAATTGGCACAAATATAAAATGTTTAGAACTTTTTTGGCACTTTTCCCGATTAACGGGTCACTTTGGGTCGGACCATTTATAAGCCAACTTAAAACTAGAGCCATCCATGTGACAGGTCTAGGAAAAGGAGATCACCAAGTTCACATTAATGGCTCGTCCAAATTCGGGTCACAAGCTGGGGGACCACAAGTATCATTGGCTTTTCTTTGGTTGTAGACCTCATGGTCTTGCTCAGACTTAAGTCACCATCTTCGTACCAGGTATCGGCATGTTGTGGAGGCAATGTCTTCTTCTCCATGGCCAGACACTTTCACAATCAAACGCTATAAAATATTGCTTGAGATATTATTAGATATTAAAGATATTAAAGATATTTCATCATTTCCTACGAAAGCTAGTTTACTTCTGAAGTTAATAAAACTAATTTCCCTATCGGATTTAAATTAGTTCTTTTCTTGAACACATTATTACAGATTGAAGTAATATGGTTATCCTTGTCTTATTTTTTGTTCTAATCACAGATATCGTGAATAGATCAAGATACATGATTCTATTTCTGAATCCTTAGAGCTGGCTCCGACGGAATCTTTATTGAAAAGTAAAAGAAGAAAAATGTATTTAGTGGCATGAGTAGTTGAACTCGCTAGACAATATCTGCTACAAATGCATTATTCCTTAGAGGCTTTTTCTTATGCTTTGTTACAACATGTGGCAATTGATACGATCTCACCATCCAATTTATTCGAAATAGACGCCTCATGTTTTCCGGAGATCTACAATTACCGCACTTTTTATCTTGATACAACCTTCAGAAAAATCTGCTATGTTGGAAAGTGACAATCGCTAGGGGCGGGCACGATGAGACTAAGGGGGATTAATCTTGACCGCATGAAATACACGTGAACTTTTCATGTAGAAACAAGAATGACACTGAAAGATTTCGATGTTCGCCATGAAAAGTCTTTGCGCTTGTACAGATATTTTTGACATAGTCGTGTGCTATATAAGACCCTATCTCATTCTTGCATGCGAAACATATGATCGTTGCTAATTACATTAGCTTCGAAAAACCTCATGATGCTTGTCGTATTAAGTGGCTTCTCCGCTTGTCTAATCGGTGCACATCTCTCCCATCAATGGTTCCCTTCAAATGAGAAAACTGTGGTGTATGCACGTAGGTATGATTTTGATTGGATGTGATAATGCGCAAAATCCCTCTGGCCAAATCGCTTTGTTTAATGCTGTTGTTTAGAGGAGGAACTACAAATTTGTCGTGTCTGAATGAATTAAATTTCTATTTATTTCGAAGAAAATTAATGACTTGAAAAATATTTACTTACAAATGATCGTTCATATCAATTGCAAAAATAACTGAATGAAAAATATTTTCATCTTTCATAAGATTATTTACACATAAATTATTGTCGATCAATAAATCAGGACATGTATTGGGCCAAAAGTTGCTCATATTCGTAATTGATGAGTGACCTACTTCTATTGTAACAAAAGATTCCCCTTTTATGTGGAAAGCGACCGTATCAATAATTATGATTTTACATATGAACAATTTCTCAATATTTTATTCATTTGCAATAAAATATCTTCTTTATGCAGCTATAAAAGATATAAACATTTTCGGAAAGATATACTATTTCACTAACCAAGTCATAGGTATCCAACATATTCATATGTAATGATTTTTCACAAAGTGATGACAAAAGATCTAACTTGTACAATTTTTTCTAGATATTAGATCATTTATTATTGACTCGTTGAGAATGATTCTGATCTAATTCATGGCTTATTAGAAGTAGAAGGTGCTCTGATGGGATCCTCATGGACAAAAAAAAGATTATAGTCAATATGATAATGGTCAACTGACATTGCTTCTTCGACACAAACCAAAAAATATCTTAGATGCAATGCAAAATGGATCTTGTTCTACCGTTGATGAAAGATTTCTCTATGAAAAATACAGGCCTCAGACGCACATCTAAAATGCTCCTAGGTGCTATGTTTATCTTCCTTGCTTAGGGACGAGGACCGTGAGGGCTTTTACCTTCGTAGAAAGTGGGGTTGACCCACTGTTGGAGAAATCCTCTTGAAGTGTTTTGAAGTTGACAAAACGTTTCCATCAGTCTAGTCTGAAGACTTGCAGACTCTGCTATTTAAAGTCTGAAGACCTAGGACAGCCAAACTCAAGACTCAAAGTCATCCTCATTGACATTTCTAATCCGTTGAAGAAAGGCTATCTTAACTGGATGTTTATTAAGGATGTGGCGCTTATCGATTGGAGAAGATCTCTTGGCTGGATATGACATGGCGGAATCCTTTATTTGATCATAATTGATTCAAAGATTAAGGATCCGATGATTGGCAAAGTATACTTGGAAGATTCTACTTATGGAAACCGAGATCCTGATTGTATGGACGAACAGGATTGATGGGCTACCAACATGTTCCTTTAATAGCTCGAATGATCTTCCTAATTGGTTTCGTCCAACGGGTAGATTGGAGGAATTCCTTTGGTAAGTGCCAACGGGTATGATGGCATGAAGGAGTATATAAGGAAGATGTTCCAGTTGTTCGAGAGTATGCACGATAGAAGAATTTCAAAGTCTGAAGCTCCTTGTTCTTAGACAATTCATTTATTGAGCGAAATCTTGTAAACAAAAGAGAGTCTATATTTGTGAGAAACCTTGAGGAAGTGTGGTAGAACATCTACACTGTGGAATCAAGGAAAAGCATCTTTAACTTCTCTTTTGTTCATAGTGAAATCCAAGTAGGTGGGTGTCAGTGCGGAAAAAGTGGACGTAGCTTGGAATAAGCGGCAACCACTATAAATCTTGTGTTTAATTTTCTCTTCCCCAACCTTTGTTTTACTTTGATCCTATTTTCCTTTCTATCGTTTGCCTAGAATCGCTTCCGTATCTCGAGAAATTGTTTGTGCACCTATTCACCCCCCTCTAGGTGCTTATACTAGCTGTCTCACCCACAATGTATGGTCTACCATGAATAGCCTCCTGGCAATCACGGGGGTTCAATTTAGACTCGACCGATTGTGACCAGGAATCTCGCGGAAAACCAACATGGTAGCGAGGATTTTTTGGAGTTGTAGCTAGTGGGTGCACTAGAAACCAATTTCTCGAGGTCATTTTCATTTGCGTGAATGAACTTTTGAGGGAGCAAGGACTTTTTGGAGTTGTAGCTAGTGGGTGCACTGGAAACCTCGCCTGAAGGACATTTTCATTTGCGTGAATGATCTTCAATTGCGATAGCGCACTTTTATGGTGTATGGTGGTCGTTGTTGGGTCGGTCGTTGTTGGGTCGATTTCTACAGAGGAAAGCATGGACCGACATCGCGAGGCGTGGCGCTCCACAAGCGACTCCATCAGTTAAGTAAAGATATGAAATGAAATCTTAATTATTCATGTAAAGCAGATGCTCATTTAGAGTTTTCGTGGCTCATCGAAGTGTCTTTGAGAAGTTGTTGCATAGTCTTTAGACTATATGGATCAAGATCATCAGAACTACTATGTGTTCAGATTTACATGATCAACGGTTCAAATAAACTTGACTTACGTGATCTCAAGATGATGCGATATATTTGTGCTGCGCCCGTAGAGAAGGAAATTGGTGTCCATTTGTTAGCGAGGATGTGAAGGAATCAAGTAGACAGGTATATTACTCTCAAATTCCAGTATGCATGTGGGGGCTCCAATTTTTGCTAGGAAACGAATTATCACATAGGCAAATTCTTAAATTCTTACCATGATCGTGTTTCACATAAACCGATTCCATTGTAGACGTTAACCATGTGGGCCTCACAAGTGAGTCCACATGATCGTGGCTTTGATTGTTTCGGGTCTATGGCCCTTGCCTTCAAAAGAGCTTTCTCTTATACTTCATTTAGTTCATGAAAAATATTTTTTGACATTTACAAGTCAATAAAAAAAAAAATATTTTCCTAGTCAATGGAAATCAATATTTAAAATATGATTAGGTATTGGTATTTGAACTGAAACTCAACGCTTGAACATGGAAATCCCAACGTTTGTTCGCCAATCCTTGGCATCGCAACCATGTCTTCGTCACCTGGGCGTAGGTCCATCGAAGTCAAGCCCGTGACCTCTATGCTAATGCCCATATTCTCAATGCCAGTGCCCAAGTCCATCAAGGTCAAGCTTGGGACCCTAATGCCTTGACCTAAGCCTCTAGTTTTGGCGCTAGAGTCCATAAAGGCTTGGCCTGAAGCCTCGGTGTCCATGCCTGAAGCCCTTGCACTTGGGCCTAGGTCCACAAAAGCTGAGCGTGGAAACTCGATACTCAAGGTCAGATCCCTATTACCTAAGCTCAGGTCCATAAAGGCCAAGTTGAGGACCTCAGTGCTGTTAACACCTAAATTTTGTCATTTTTATTAAAATTTAATCGCATAGATAATTAGGGATTAGTCTCTAAACAAAAGGTTTTAAAAAAACTATTTTTTAAAAAGTTATTATTAAAAAAAAAAAAAAAAGCGAGGTCGGGCTGGGGTTAGGTTGGCCCAGCCTTCTCTCTTTTCCCTTCTTCTTCCCTCCTTCCTCTTTCTTGCTTGGGCCAAACCCATTTCCTTTGTTCTTTTCCTAGCCCGGCTCATGCGCCATCTTCTTCCCCCTTCCTCCCTCACGCAACGCGCTCTCCTCTGTGGCGACAAAGACGTACAGGAGCAGAAATCAAATTGTTCGATGGCGCACACAACCCGCTTTGCCATTTTGGCCAAAACCGAGCGTCTTCGTGTCAATTCGTTTTGTTGAGGTGTCGTTTTTTTTTTTATTAGCATGCCCCGGCGTTGGTTGTTCGGTCGTTTCGCTGTCCCCGCCACTGTCATCTTCTACGTCATTTTGCGTTTCTTGCTTTGTGGCCAACGATGGCCATCCGATGACAAAAGGAAATCGGTGGAGAGGTTGGCCGGCAAGTGGTGATCGAAATGGACGCCCGTCGTGGGTGCCCGTGACAACGCCTTCGGAGGATGTTATTGTTTCGGATGGTATGGGTTCGGTCGAAATCCATGGAAGAAGAAGTTTGGGGAAGTGGATGCAGAGGAGCTGTCGCAAAGAAGAAGATGGGCAGGAAGAAGAAATTAAAGGAAAAAGTGTAGAAAAAGTGAAAAAAATAGAGAAAAAGAAAGCAAAAGTTGGCTTTGGGGAGGAGTCGCAAAGAAGAAGTACAGAGGAATAGACAAAAAGAGAAAAATATAGAAAAATAAAAGTAAAAAATATATATATGGAAAAGTTTCTCTTTTTAATTTGACCGGGTAAGATTCGGTTTTGGGTCGGGCCGGCGAGTCGGATTGGGTTTACAGTCTGAACCTGCTGTCCCGAATATAATAATGTTAAATATTAAAAATATATTAGAAATTTCAAAAATTCAAAAAAAATCAAAACAATTAATTAAAAAAATAAAAATTCAAAAAAATTCAAAAAAAATTCCGAAAATTCAAAAGCTTTCAAACAATATTAAAAAATTCAAAATTTTTCAGAAATTCAAAAGTTCCAATTTTTTAAAAAATTCAAAAATATTAAAAAATTAAGAAAAATTCAAAAAATTCTCGGAAAATCCCAAAATTTGGAAAATTCTAAACATTTCAATAGTAATTAGAAAAATGACGCAAAAATTCTAAAAGATTAAAAAATCCAAAACGTTTTGGAAAATTCAAAAATTCAATATTTTCGAAAAATCCCAAAAAAAATCTAAAAAATAAAATTTTTTAAAAAAAAATCTTCAAAAAGTTTTAAATTAATCTTTTGGGTTATTTTCTCCCGAAAAATAGAAGTCTTTTAATTTCGAATCATGCTCAAGGTTAATCAAGCCATTAGGGCTATACCTTAAGGTTTTAAGCAGTATTTGGTTCAAGCGTTTTTTAACGCTTTCAAATTTAAAAAAGTTCTTAAGGAAATGTTGGACCGTTTGGTTTAATTTTTTTGCAAGCTTTCAGCTTTCAACTTGCCTTTAAAATGCTAAAAGCCCAAAGCTAGTAGGGACTAGCTTTGGGCTTTCAACATTCCATCGAATGCTGAAATTATTTTTTCTCTTACAAAATTATCCTCACTAATTATTCATATTTTCGATTTTGCCCCTGTTTATTTTTTTTTTAATTGAAAAAGGAGGTAGCCCTTCGCCGATCCGGCGAAGGGCTACGATTGCCGATGAGCCAGATCTAGCGCCAGTGGTTGTTGGCTGAGGTCGCCCGAGCTCGGACAACCTCCGGCGAGGGTCGCACAACCCAGCTAACGGCTGCTGGAGGTCGCCCAACCTCGGGGGACCTCAACCGACAGCCAGCAACACCAGATCGGCTCACCGGTGGTTGTAGCCCTTTGCTGGTCCGGCGAAGGGTTTAGTTCAATTTTCAAAATATATATATATATATATATATATATTATACCCATCAAAGCCCATTGCGAAAATTTTCTTTACTAAATGCACATTCAACTCAAAGTCCATTTATAAAAAAAAATTACCAAACACAGTTGTATTTCCCCAAGTAGTTTTGAGCTTTCAGTATTTGCATTAGACTCAAAGCCCATTGCAAATGCTGAACCAAACGTAGCCTTAGTTGTCCTTAAAGACAAATATCCTTAATTACACAATATTGGTACAACTATTTTGGCTCCCCTTTGGTCTAGTTGGAATTAGCATTTGCCTTTTCCTTAGAGTTAAATATTTGCTATCTCGTGAAATGTATTTAATGCTTCCATTGGTTGCTAATTGTTACATTAATGATTATGCACTTGTATGATCACCTCATGTGAGTAGGTATAAAATCAATCCAGACTACCTGACAAAAATATCTTCTTCTTTTTAAATGAACAAGATTATGTACTAAAGTAGCACTAATTGATTAGTTAGTACAATCAAATCCCCAAAACTAGATTCTTTAGTTGCGTAAAAAGTAAAGTACACTCTCATACCTCACTCGATTTCGAGCCGATTCCAACAAGTTAGTAGCAACTCCTTATTACAAAATTCTTATGAACCCTCCAATGTCACGTAAGGTATGGGCTTGAGAGAGCCCGTGCTTGATAATGGGCCGTAAGCCAGTCTTTTAGGGTGCGCATGACAAAATTTCTATTCCAGAAATTGATTTCTCAATTTCTATTCCCCGAACAAATTTCTAAGCAAAGAAACCCGTTTGATAATAACTCAAAATTTCTATTTCTGGAACAGAAATTCATTTGATAACAGAATAAAATTTCTATTTCTAGGAATAGAAATTGATTAGATAACAACACGGAAAATCCTCAAATACAAAATAATAGTCGAAATAATACTAAAACAATATAGGAAATCCTCAAATACAAAATAATAGTCGAAATAATACTAATACATTACAAAAGTTGAAAATACAATTTCATGGAATTTCCGGCATATTATTATCCCTTACCATTTTATTGGTAATGGTTTTCCTAAGCGTATTTATTTGGTTTCCCTCCTTGGTCAATGTATCGTTTACAAGCTCATCCTACATAAGTTCAGACAAGTACTATGGAAGCATGAACATGGGTGCCATCAATGGCGCCTATATAGCCCTGTTATTTTATCAAAGACTAGTATTATACAAGATTATCAAAAAATAAAATTGATGGTGTAAAGGAATATATGAGAATTCTATCTTGAAGTAACGTTTATAGTTAGGAACCAATCAGGGGAATGTCAGTTTATTTTGATTCTTGAACTAAGGGCCCGTTTGGTTCAGCTTTGGGGAAATGCCATTGGGAGAATGCAAGTATCTTTGAAATAAAGAGGCTTTCGGAAATGTTAGACCGTTTGGTAAATTTTAGCATTGAAATGCAACTTAGCAAAAATACCGTTTGGCAAAATTCACATTTGTAATTAGCTTTTGTTATTATTATTTTTTTTTAAGTCTGAAATCAAATTCCGGCGGTCGGCCACCGCCGGACGGCCAGATCGGCCGTCGCGCGACCGCCAGATCTGACCGCCGGAGGTCGCGAAGGCCAAATTTGGCCTCAAGACCGCCAGATCTGGCCTCGCCTGGTCGCCTGGCTCACGCAAGACCAAGCGACGCCGACTGAGGTCCGCGCGACCAGGCGACGCCGCCTGAGGTCGCCCGACCTCCGGCCACCTCGCCTGAGGTTTGTGCAACCTCAGGCAAGGCTTCTCGGCGACCAGATCTGGCCGCTCGCGGCTGAGCGCACCCACCGCAAGAAGAAGACGAAAGGCGAAGAGGAAGGCGAACGGCGGAAGAGACGATGAACAGTAACTCGGTGAACAGTGAACTCGCATCTCCGGAATGCCCAATGCTCAAAGCTGGTCCCCCCCGGCATTCGGCTTTCGGCATTTAAAATGCCTGCATTTTGCAAATGGGCATTCAAAAGCCCTTGCCAAACATTCAAAATTTCTCCCAATGAGCTTTGGGGGCCCAAAGCCCCTTGGGAATGCCCAACCAAACACGCCCTAAATCAGTCCAGTTGCTCATCCCTAATTTCTTTATTATTGCTCAATGAACCTTTAATGGCCCTTGCATAGCAAAGAGAGAGATTCTCTTGAATCTCTTGCCTTCAAATTAAAATTCAAATTGTGTAACAATCTAATTATTTTGATTTTGCAAGAATTTTGAATCCGTAAAGAAACAAGGTTAAATTTCTAGGTACGTTTTTTATTCATCTATTACGTAAGAACTTTTTCTTCAACTGGCCATGCGCATGCCCTTTCTAGGAGGAAAGAGCCCCATTGTTTTTAAGTAAGCATTTAAGAACTTTGGTCGTTTTTGAAAATTGGGGACCCATTCGATTGCCTTTCATCCTAAAGAGGAAATTATCAACAAAAAAAAATTAAAAACACGAGCAAAATAAGAAAAAGAAAATTAGCAATAATTTGTGAATTTGTGGTTATGAGTGAATTAAGTTAGCAAGAAAGCGCAAGGTTCTTTTATGTGGTTTGATTTCAAATTCTGATTTCTTCAATTTCTCTATTTCTGGAATAGAAATCTATTTCAGAAATAGAGAAATCAAATAGCATTACCAAACGGATTTATGTTCCAAATCTATTCCGAGGAACAGAGAAACAAAGAAATTGAGAAATAGAAATTTTGTCATGCGCGCCCTTAGATAATACCCTTAAACATATTCCCTCCCTCAAGAGGTAGGTCGTGACAGGTGCCCATGCTTAGGTGCCCTTGCCTCAGTCCTTGATGCCTATTAAGGTCCATCAATGCCAAATCTAAGACTAGTGCCCTTATCTAGCTCCCCAGTTGCCCATGCCTAAGTTATTAGTGACTAAGTAGTGTATGTGTATTTAAAAATATCAAATTAGATTTTTCATTTCAAGTTGTAGTCAAATACCAAAAAATATTGTCATTTTCGAGAAGAATGACTTCCTACCAAACATTTTTTAGAAATGTCATATCTTCCGCAAAACAAATGGAACCTAAATCAAGTGATTTATATGTCTTGGGATTAGCGTGACTTTGCTCGATTAAGATTCTCTATCATTTAAACCTTGAGGATGCAACAGATTCCATGTCCAAATTGTTAGCTAGGTTCACTCCTATGTGGAGGAGACCCAATGAGTTGCAAGCCCAAAAAGGGCTTGAGCCCATATGATATATTATATGAGGAAATAGGGTTTCTCACTATCTATATGAAGAGATAGCCGCAGAAAATGAAACAGTAACAAAAGAAAAAGAGAAAGCAGAAAATCTGGAGTTTGGGGCAATATTTGATTTACATCAAGCTGGCGTCGGAGATCGATTCGTGGTCCGATTGAGCTGAAATTTTGTCAGCATATTCGAGGCGCAATTTTATTGAATCTGAATGATTTGATTTTTGTTTGAAGCTCCATACATCAGGTTTTTCATGGATTGATCAAAACCTGCGTTTTTGGTCGGATTTATCATTGATCTCTTGTGAAGTTCATGTGTATTGCCAAGAATTATGTTCTTGAGATCTTTGCTGCTATGTACCTCTAGTATTTGCTAGAGAAGAACAATTTTGTTGATAGTGAAGAATTTCGGGAGGACTCCGATCCCGTGGTTTTTGATCTCCTCACATCGAGGAGGTTTTCCACGTAAAAAATCGTCTTGTGTTCGCGTGCTTGGTATTTATTTTACCCTACTCTATCGATTCCTATTAGGTTTACACAAGATGGGAGATTATTTATTCCGCTGCGTTAATTCGTTATTGTTCGAATTGTTACTGTTCTCTCATCAGAGTGGTATCAGAGCATCTGGTTATTGCTTGATTTTTCTGCCTTGTGTTAAACAATGGAAACAAATACGAGTAGAATGGTTACACTAAATGGTTCGAATTATCATATTTAGAAAGGGAAGATGGAAGATCTTTTATATGTGAAAGATTTTTATTTGCCTGTATTTGCTGAGGAGAAACCAGAGAATAAAACTGATGCTGAATGGTCTATATTTCATCGTCAAGTGTGTGGTTATATCAGACCGTGGGTAGATGATAATATTTTGAACCATTTTATTGAGGAAACACATGCACACAGTTTATAGAATAAGCACGAATAGTTATATACTCGAAAGACTGGGAATAATAAGTTATTTTTTATAAAACAGATGATGACTCTAAGATATCATGATGGTACTTGTTTGACTGATCATTTAAATTCTTTTCAAGGAATTATAAATCAATTGGCTGTAATGGGAATCAAGTTTGATGATGAGATACAAGCACTATGGTTGCTTGGTACTTTGCCGGGCTCCTAGGAAACGTTCTGAACATCTTTGTCTAATTTTTACCCCGAATGGTACGACTACCATGGATTTGGCCGAGTAGTATTTTAAATGAAGAGATGAGAAGGAAGACACGAGGATCGTCCTCTTCACATTCTGATGCCTTGGTTGTTGAGAAAAAATGGAAGAAGTGAGTCTCGAGGTTCAAGAAATAGAGATAAAAGTCAAGATAAAAGCAGAGGTAAGTATAATAAATTTGCTAATGTTGAGTGCCATTATTGTCATCAGAATGGACATATTCAGAGGTTTTGTCACTAGTTAAAAAGGGAGAAACAAAAGGAGAAAGGTAAAGAGAAGAAAAGTGATAATGACAATCATGACAATCGTGTCGCTGCACTTAAAGAAGACTTTCTCACTATTTTTTATGGTGATGTGGTGAATTTTGTATCTCATGAGACAAGTTGGGTAATTGATAGTGGTTCATCCATTTATGTTACGTCTCGTAGGGATTTCTTTACATCATACAGGTCAGGTGACTTCGGATCTGTGAAGATGGGAAACAATGGACTAGCTCAAGTTGTAGGCATCGGTGATGTGTGCCCAAAAACCAGCAATGGCACAAGGTTAATATTGAATAATGTTAAACATATCCCTGATATCTGCTTGAATTTGATTTCTACAAGCAAATTGGATGATGAGGGGAATTGCAGCACCTTCAGTTGGTCAATGGAAGCTCACGAAAGGTTCTCTTGTTATGGCTAGAGGTGAAAAATATTCTTGGTTGTATATTATGCAGGCAAAGTTATCCACCAACAAAATTAATGTAATAGACAGCGAAGATGCAGCTGAACTATGGCATAAGAGGCTCAATCACATCAATGAGAAGGGTTTGTCAAATATTGGCCAAGAAGAAGTTTCTTTCAGGATTGATAAGTTCAGCGCTAAAGAAGTGTGCTCACTGTTTCGCAGGAAAACATAACAAAGTTGGATTTAAAAGCTCCCCTCTTTCAAGAAATTCAAGTATACTAGTATTAGTGCATTCTGATATTTGCGGTCCTATGAAAACAAAATCATTTGGTGGCTCTCTTTATTTTGTTACCTTCATAGATGATTTTTCAATGAAAATTTGGATTTATACCTTGAAAACTAAAGATCAAGTGTTAGATGTTTTTAAGCAATTTCAGGCTTCAGTGGATAGACAAACTGGAAAGAAACTGAAATGCATCAGAACTAATAATAAGGGAGAGTATATTGGACCTTTTAATGAATATTGCAGACAACAAGGTATTCGACATCAAAAGACACCTCCCAAGACACCTCAGTTAAATGGCTTAGCTAAGAGAATGAACAGAACACTGGTTAAAAGGGTAAGATGCTTACTTTCACAGTCAAAGCTACCTGGATCCTTTTGGGGTGAGGCTTTAAGTACAGTTGTGCATGTATTAAATCTTACTCCATGCCTTTAGAGTTTGATATTCCTAATAGAGTTTGGACAGGCAAAGATGTTTCTTATGATTATTTGCGTGTCTTTGGGTGCAAAACATTTGTGCATATTCCCAAAGATGAGAGGTCTAAACTTGATGTGAAAACATGACAGTGTATATTTATTGGTTATGGACAGGATATGCTTGGCTACAAATTTTATGATCCAGTTGAAAAGAAAATTGTAAGAAGCAAAGACGTTGTGTTTATGGAAGATCAAACAATAGAGGATATTGAGAAAGTAGAGATGATTTCAACACCACAAGTTAGTGATAATCTGGTTGATTTAGATCCAGTTCCTCTTACAAATATTCCTACACAGGTTGATGAAGAGCAGCAGGAAGTCAATGTTCCAAATAACGCACATGTTCCTGAACATGTTGAAATAGATAATACTATTCCTGAACCAGAGGCTCAATTAGATGTTCCACTGGATGTTCCAGTCCAGAGATCCGTTAGAGACCAACGACCTTCCACCAGGTATTCTGAAGATGAGTATATATTATTGACCGATGCAGGTGAACCAGAGTGCTATGCAGAAGCAATAAAAGATGAGTACAAAAGCAATTGGTTCGATGCTATGTGAGATGAGATGCGGTCACTTTATGATAATCATACTTTTGAGTTGGTGAAGTTACCTAAAGGCAAAAGAGCTTTGAAGAACAAGTGGGTATATAATTTGAAGCAAGATGAACATACTTTACAACCACGGTACAAAGTTAGATTGGTTGTTAAGGGATTCAATCAAATAAAGGGTATTGATTTTGATGATATATTTTCTCCGATAGTGAAATGTCTTCTATCCGTGTGGTACTAGACTTGGCAGGTAGCCTAGATTTAGAAATTGAGCAAATGGATGTTAAAACAGCCTTCCTACATGGTGACATGGAGGAAGAGATATACATGGAACAACTTGAGGGTTTTAAAGTGAAAGGGAAAGAGGATTATGTATGCAAATTGAAGAAAAGTCTCTATGGCCTAAAACAAGCACTGAGGCAGTGATACAAAAAGTTTGTGTTAGTTATGACAAAACAAGGCTATAAGAAGACTTCCTCGGATAATTGTGTGTTTGTCCAAAAATTTTCTGATGATGACTTTATTATTCTCTTGCTTTATGTTTATGATATGCTGATTGTTAGCAGGAATGCTTCAAGAATTGAGTTATTAAAGAAACAGTTGAGCAAGTCTTTGCCATGAAAGACTTGGGCTCGGCGAAGCAGATTCTTGGCATTAGAATTACCCGAGACAAAGATGCTAAGAAGTTGCTTTTGTCGCAAGAGAAATATATCGAAAAGATTCTTTAGAAATTTTACATAGACAAGGCTAAAGTGGTTAGTACACCTCTTGCTGCCCACTTTAAATTAAATATGAAGCAAAGTTATACGACTGATAAAGAAAAGAAAGAAAAGGAAAGTGTTCCATATGCCTCAGCTATAGCTTAATGTATGCGATGGTATGTACACGCCCAAACTTGGCGCACGTAGTTGGCGTTGTTAGTCACTATTTGTCAAATCCAGGCAGAGAGCACTGAAATGCAGTGAAGTGGATTATGAGGTATCTTCGAGGAACTTCAAATTTGAAACTCAGTTTCGGGATCGGGAAACTTGAGTAAGTTGGATACACAGATTCCGACTTGGTAAGAGATATTGATACTCATAAATCTACTTCTAGTTATTTGATTTCTTTTGCGAGTGGAGCTGTGTCATGGAAATCAAGATTGCAGAACTATGTTGCACTTTCTACAACCGAAGCTGAATTTATTGCAGCGACTAAAGCTACTAAAGAGATGTTATGGATGAAGAAGTTCTTAGAAGAACTTGGGTTCAAGCAAAAGAGGCATGTGCTATTTTGTGATAATCAAAGCGCAATTCATCTTGGTAAGAATTCATCTTTTCATTTTAGATCGAAACATATTGATGTTAGATATCATTGGATAAGAGATGTTCTAGATGAAAAGTTGTTGGAACTTGAGAAAATTCATATGAATCATAATCGCTCTGATATGATGACGAAGACTCTACCAAGAGAGAAGCTTGAATATTGCCAATTGATAGCAGGGATGGTGAATCCCTCCACATTGTCGTGAGAGTGAGATTTGTTAGCTGGGTTCACTCCTATGTGGAGAAGACCCAATGAGTTGCAAACCCAAAAAGGGCTTGTGTCACGCCCCGATCCTCGGAGATGCACACATCCTTCTCCCTTGGTCGATTTTATAATGCGATATCCCAGGATTATATATCGCCGACCCTTTCATTTATTAAGCACATGCAGAAATAGTTATAAATCCCCAGACTGTAAATTAATGGGATAGAAAAGCAATGCCATATTTTTCATATTGAAACTTATAACCAAACTTTTATACAAAACATAAACCATAGTACTTCACAACTATTCACAACTTTTTACTCTAACTCTATTCACATCAAAATGGAGTTCACAAAAGAAGATGGAATCTCAGTCCATCCAGGTCGTACTCAAGATCCCTCTCGGTAGTATCTTCTTCTTCCAAAAATCCTTCTCCTCGGGTTTCA
This sequence comes from Eucalyptus pumila, assembly GCA_016097595.1. Classification (NCBI taxonomy): domain Eukaryota; kingdom Viridiplantae; phylum Streptophyta; class Magnoliopsida; order Myrtales; family Myrtaceae; genus Eucalyptus; species Eucalyptus pumila. Next base: position 9,295,095 of record CM027850.1, on the reverse strand, counting down.
CTTCAGAGTTCTCCTTCTCAGATTCCCCCTCCTCAGCTCCTCATCAGGGTCCTGAAATGTTGTCCCACAACCGAAATGAGACTACGTCTCAGCGAGTTCTACTCTACTAAGACTCAATTAGAGAACCAATACACTACTCGATTGCCTAAGCACAGCATGAGTTAGAGGACTTACCTTGGCCTCAATCTCAACCTGCAATTCAAGGTTATATACGAACGCTTCATAAATCATAACGAACAATCAATCAAATCACGACAATCTGATCAAATCATTGATCAATCGAACTAGTCAATCACATGTCAGACGGACCATTCTAGGTCATTGATTCCACACCATATACCTCCCATCGAGCACTCGGTCACAGAGCCACATCAATGCTCTCGAGCATCAAGTTCGCCAAGGTGACTTATCCACTAGACAATTGCGTGCGTTCATTAAGGCGTCATTTTCGCCAGTGACATGCTTAGTCACCGAACCACGCATGCCTATAACCATATACTCAATAGACAATTGTGTGCGTTCTTTAAGGCGCCATTTTCACCAGTGATATCCTTAATCACTGAACTACACATGCCTGTGACAATGTGTTTAATAGATAAATGCATGCGTTCTTTAAGGCGCCGTTTTCGCGATGATATCCCAAATCACCGAACCACGTAGGCCCATACACCATGTCTGATCGGTTCAAGCCCAGAGTATTTCCGATTCACTCTCACGATTCTACTCACTTTACAACTCAACGATGCATTATAAATGCTAAATCAACATACTTGACCATCTACCAATCAATCATTCAATTTTACTCAATTTCAAACAATTTAGGGTAAATCTCTAAAATATCACAATTTATTTAATTTCATGCAACGTAGAGCTCAATTAAATAAACAGACTGCGCCACGACAATCAGTACGAGATTTTGGTCGTCGGCCATCTCAACCTTAATTTCCGAAAAATGAATAATTAATTAAATAAATTTTGAAAATTAAATAATTAATATTAAAAATTCAATTTAGCTCAAAATAAAGCCCGATTAAATAAACGGACTTCACCATGGTCATCAACATAATATTTCAGTCACTAGCCATACCAGTCAAATTTTCGGAAATTAATTAATTAATTAATTAATTCCGAAAAATAATATTTAAATACCAAAAATTCCACTTAGGCCCGAATTGTCAAATTGAAGCCCGATAAAGGTTCAGAAAAATCCCGAGCTACCCTTAATAAAAAGTATACCATGTCTACCTGTTAAATACACATTCAATTTGTCTAATTTGCATCACAATTAACTAATAAACACTAATCTAACCACCTAAACCTAATTAAATAAAACTAAACAACCATTAAGTATAATTAGCCCACTAAACAAGGATTAGTAAGATTACTCACAGGAATCGCACGCAACTCGGATCAATCTGACGGGTACGGCGCAAGGAACGATTCCTTCCAAAGCACAGCTCGGGTCCGAGGCTCGGAAACATCCCAAAACCGACCACGAACCGGCTAGATACCCACTCTGCGAGATGGCTGAGTTGGCTGAAAAAAAAACCACAAAACAGCAACAAATTACCATAGCAAGGGCGGCAAGGCACGGGGGTGGGCAAGTGGAGGTCCGACGGGGTCGAACGGCAGCTGGAGGTGGCCGAATAGGGGCAGAACAGGGCTAGGCAAAGGCGGATTCGCACGGGGGAGAACGTATGGGCGCGAAGGGCGGGTGGCTGAACGCACGGTGTCGCGCAGGTGGTGCGCACGGCGAGCTGCTTCGGTCTTCAAACAACGATGGCTGCTGCTTCTGCTTTGCTGTCTTCGCCAGTTCGCACAAACAAGAAGGAAGTAGAAGAAGTCGGTTATGAGCGAGAGAGAAAGGATAAGAGTTTGACTAGTCAAAGTGAAAAAGAAAGAGAGAGAAGACACCAATTTGAATTTGGCAAGGGGCAAGTGTTCGGTGAGGAAAAATGCACGAGGGGGAGGGGAGAGAAGAGAGAGAGAAAAAAGGAGAAAAAGAAATAGCACAAGAATAAGAAATTTACCTTATTCTTAAAATTACTATTATTTTCAATTTCTCTTTCCCTTTTTATTTTCCTCCGGTCTTCGATTTTTTCTCCAATAATTTCTTTTCTGAAATTTCGAACTCGTCAATAATTTGACGAACGATGAGACAAGGTCCTATAAAAGAATTATGACACACTTAAAATTCGATTCCCGAAATCGAGTTCAATTTCATGGTTAAAATCGATCAGACGTGATTTTAGTCTGATCCAACCAATTAAGTAGCTTTTATGGATTTTTACCACGGATACATCCCTTAACGACTTCACTCAATAGGTTAGTTAACTCGTGAGTGATCAACTCAGAGAAAAAGGACCGTAGGCACGTCGACGAAAGGTCCATTTCACTTTGTCGAAACGGGATCGAATTTCGGGATATCACAACTCTTCCCCTTTTATAAAAATTTCGTCCTCAAAATTTAAACCTTACATTCTTTGATCAAAAAGGTATGGGTACAACTGTCTCATCGATTCTTCAATCTCCCAAGTCGCTCCTTCAGTACCGCGGTGTTGCCAGACCACTTTGACTAATGGAATGGTCTTTGTACGCAGAACTTGCTCTTTGCGATCGACAATCTAAACCGGGCTTTCAACGTATGACACACAGTCATCCACGTCCAATTCCTCAAAATTGAACACGTGGGTCGAGTCAGGCTCGTACTTCTTAAACATCGACACATGAAAGACGCCATGCACTTGTGCCAATCTTGGCGGCAACGCAAGACGATACGCTAGGTTTCCGATTCTTTCAAGAATCTCAAACGGACCTACATACCTCGAACTCAGCTTGCCTTTCTGACCAAAGCACGAAATTCCCCTCATTGGTGACACTTTCAAAAAAACGTGATCACCAACTTGGAATTCCAAAGACCTTCGACGCTTATCTGCATTACTTTTCTGCCTGCTCTGCGCTGTCTTTAATCTATCTCTGATCATTGCCATGGCATCTACTAACTGCTGAACTAACTCTGGACCTGTGATTTTTCTTTCCCCGACTTCATCCCAACATACTGAAGTTCTGCACATTCTGCCATACAACGCTTCAAAATGAGTCATCTTGATACTCTGCTGATAACTATTGTTGTAGGCGAATTCCACCAGATGAAGCAAGTCTTCCCAACTTCCTTTGAAGTCTATTACACACGCTCTCAACATGTCTTCAAAAGTCTGAATTGTCCTTTCAGACTGGCCATCTGTCTAAGGATGATATGCCGTACTATACTGAAGTTTTGTACCTAAAGCACTCTGCAAGCTCTTTCAAAAAGCAGCAGTAAACCTCGGGTCTCTATCAGATGTTATCATAACCGGCACTCCATGCATATGAACCACCTAACGCACGTACAAGTCCGCATGCCTATCAAGACTGAGGTCTTTCAAACTGCAATGAAGTGAGCTGACTTTGTCAGCCTGTCGACTACTATCCAAATTGAATCATTCCCTCTCTGACTCCTCGGTAGTCTAGTCACAAAGTCCATCGTGACATGCTTCCATTTCAACTCGGGGATCGCAAGAGGTTGCAGAAGTCCTCCCGGCTTGCAATGCTGGGCTTTTACTTGTTGACAAGTCAAACACTTGGCGATATACTTGGCAATGCCCGCCTTCATACCTGACCACCAATAGTGTTGACGCAGATTCTGATACATCTTAATGCTTCCAGGATGAATGTTGTAACTGCTACGATGTGCTTCAGATAAAATCTCTTCTCTAAGCTCTACATCGTCAGGTACAACCAAACGTCCACGGAGCCTCAGTACCTCATCATCAGCAACTTGAAAATCAGCCTTTCTTTTATCAGTATCATCTTGAAGAATTTTTTGTACATCTGGATATTTCGGTTGGAGTTCTTTGATTCTGACCTGGACATCCGGTTCAATTCTGAGGGTGGCCCTAAAACTTGAAATGTGACCTACCTCAAATTTGAATTCTGAATCTCGAACTCTCTCGATTAAGTTCCACTCCTAAACCAAAATCCGCACCCCTGAAGACTTCCGACTCAATGCATCGGCGACCTTATCGCCTTTCCTGGGTGATATAGAATATCACGGTTGTAATCCTTCAGCAATTTCATCCATCGACACTGTCTCATGTTCAATTCTTTCTAAGAGAACAAATACTTGAGACTCTGATGGTCCGTGAAGATTTGAAATTTTTCACCACACAAATAATGTCTCCAAATCTTCAGGGCAAAGATAATGGCTGCGAGCTCTATGTCATGCGTTGGATAGTTCTGTTCATGAGGTCTTAACTGACGAGAAGTGTATGCAACAACTCTGCCATGTTGCATCAGCACGCAACCCAATCCCCTGAATGACGCATCACTATAAATCTCGAATCCTCCAGGACCAGATGAAATCGTCAGCGCGGTAGTCGGCTTTTCCTTCAACTCTTGGAAACTACGCTCGCACTTATCTGACCATACAAATTTCTCTCCTTTCTTTAGAAGCTTTGTTAGAGGCGATGCTATTGATGAGAACCCTTCCATAAACCGTCTATAATAACCTGCTAACCCCAGAAAAATTCTGATCCCTGTCACTATTGATGGTCTCGGCCACTTAATCACGGCTTTTATCTTGCTTGGGTCGATGGAGATTCCTTCTTCAAAAATCACATGACCTAAGAACGCAACACGAATAAACCAAAACTCTGTTGACATCTCAATTTTAATTCGGTTAATTTTATTTTATTAATTAAGTTTTTATTTTGTCCTTTTCGGAATAATAAACAAAAAAACCAAAAACAAACAAAACAAATACCACAACCAACAAAAAATAAATAAAAACAAAGGAAAAAGCAAAAGCAACAGCCCACCCCTTTTTTTCACGTGGGCTCGCACGACCGCCCCCCCTTTTTCTCCTTCTTCTTCCTTCTTCTTCTTCCTCGCTCCTTCCTTCTCCGCCTCTCGTAGTTCACGCACAGCGACGACGACGCGCTCGAAGACAACCTATGGCCGAGGAGGGTAGGCCGACGTCGGCCGAAGAGACAGATCTCGGGTGCCATCATGGATTTCCTTCAATACCGAGCACGCCTTGTGGAGGAGCTCGGATGGGATGTTGGTTCGGCCGGCGGAGGCGGTTCGGCGTACGAAGATCGGCGGTCGAATCCCCGTCGACCGCCGCCCCCTCGCCTATAAATAGCGAGGCACCAGCTCCGTCGAAGGACACGGCGAACTCGGAGATCTACCCTTGAGAGACTTCGGGGTTGATTCAACGAGCGAGCACGCGAGAGATCGGGTCGCGAGCTCGAACGACCTCCCTCCGAGAGACTTCGGGGAGGCCGGCGGCAAGCGAGCCCGAGGGAGAGGGATCCGAGCGTGTGGAGGCCGAGTGAGAGGAATCCGAGCAAGAAGGCCGGATCCGGGAATCGAGTGCCCTCCGCCGCCGCCGCCGGTTGCATGATCGTCGCCATCCGTTTTCCCCTCGCGCCATCGCCATTCGGTCGTTGCTGCTCGCCATCCACCGCAGCCCCGACGCCGTCGCGCCCTGTCACCGCCACCGTTTGTCACCTCGTTGCATGTACGCAGCCGGCACCGCCGCCCGTCATGTCGTCGCCGTCGCGTCTCCCCCTCCTTTCGAACCATGCCGCCACCGAAATCCCCATCACGGACCCATGGTTGCTCGCCCTCGCTGTCCTCATAAGCGGATGATCATCGTCGTCTCCACCGTTGTCTCCGTCGTCTCCACCGTCGTCGCCGTCAAGCCCGTCGTCGCCGCCGTCCGCCCGGTGACGCGCAGCCCTCTCATCGCGCCGCAAGGGAGTAAAGGGTAGAGGAGGCTGGGAACCGGGTCAAGTCGCGGGTCTGTTGCGACCCGGTTCCCTTGTTTCCGGGTAGGGTTTCCCGAGCGGGTTGTGCGTGTGGGCCGGGTAGTCTTCGGGCTGAAGTTTTTATAAAAGTGGGCCTATTTTGGTTTTGGGCCTAGAGTTATTTTCTTAAAAGAAAAAGACAAAAAAAATCCGAGTCGGGCCCGCAACGCGGGCCCGTTCGCGTTTGGGTTACCGGCCCGGGTCGACCCAACCGCGGATCGACCGGTCGGCTTTTATTTTAAATAAATAAATAATTTATTTTTAAAAAAAAATCAAAAATAATTTATTTCCGAAAAAATATTAAAAAATGTTTTAATTTCCAGAAAATCGAAAATGTTTTATTTAAAAAAATGTTAAAAATGTTTTATTTTAAAAATTGAGAAAAATCAAAAAAATAATCTATTTTCCAAGAATATTAAAAAATATTTAAAAAATATTTTATTTTCCGAAAAATAAAAAAAAATCAAAAATATTTCATATTTTCCAAAAAATGCCAAAAATCCAAAAAAAGCCAAAAATTCATGAAAAAACCAAAAAATTCAGAAAAAAGCCAAAAAGACTTGTATTTTTCCAAAAAAAAATACCAAAAAACCCCAAAAAATCCCTTTTATGTCCAAAAATTAGAAAAAGACCTAAAAAATGTTTTTCCTCCCAAAAATGCATGGAAAATCCCTCGAACATCCAAAAAACCTTAGGGTTTAAACAAGATTAGGTACCGAAAGGGTATTAGAGATTAACTAGTGTAATCAAGTCCCGATCCTAATTTCTGCAGTTGCACAGCGGGAGTGAGTATTTCTCCCGATACTTCACTTGGGTTTCTAATCAACCCACCCCAAATTGATTAGTGGCGACTCCAATTTAAAAATTGATTTACAGGTTAAAAAACTCAGACCATTAAGTCATGAATTGGTGGACTTGGGAGAGTCCGGGCTTAATAAATTCAGCCGAGCCATTAGCCTCCTTAGGCGCTCATACCCGATTGCGAGCGCCGAGAAAAAAGAGGTCGCGACAGCTTGGCGACTCCGCTGGGGACTTGAAGACTTAGGCCATTTTTGTCTTGTTTAAATTCTTTACTGACTTAGGTTTTTTCTTTATGCAGGTCAAAAGCTTAGAAATTTATTTTTGCTTAAAATAGATTATCTTGTGATTATAAACTGTTGTGCATGCTTTCTTGTTTTAAACACTACACATGGCACACACAACCCGGCCGCCGGACTGGGCCGCCATAGGATTTCTAGGATGGTGTTAAGAAAGATACGACCTCGAACGCGAGACTGCGATGTAGAGGTTGCCTTTCTTTTCCCCGAATTTCTTAGCCGAGGTTAAGGGGGTATCGCTAACGCGAGACTCGCGACGGGCGGATACCTTTTTAATTTCATCAAGCCTTCGAGTTAGAAATCGAGCCGCACGTCCCATGCACATGTCTTTGTGCTTGCCATTTTTCTTTAAAAGCAAAGTGATTTCTTTACTTTTACTCGGTCTTTTATTTGGCCCATGGCAATTTAGGATAAGCTTTTCAAGTCCCAGTTTATATGCGATGGGGAAAGACGATATCTAGTTCATCCCTACTCCCAAGGCAGAGCTCTTCAGATGGTGGGGTCAATTAGATCAGTTTGCCCAAGAGCGTGTGAAGGCCAAAGTCGGTCATTTCCTATCGTTGATCCAAATCACTGTTCGCCCTGAAGTCATACAAGCCATGGCACATTTCTGGTGCCCAAAGACAGTTACTTTTATATTCGGTAGGTTTGAGCTAACCCCAACCCTAGAAGAATACAGCATCATCACTGGAATGCCTCTTGAGAAAAAGCTCGTCAAACCATCAACTGGCGCCCTCCCGTGGCGCGGGTTGGCGCGACTTTTAGGAACTGAAATCCATGTCATGAGGCAAATTCTTGAAAACAACCATAATGTATGCCCTTTAGAATTCGTGAATGCATGTTTTCAAAATCAGCCTATGACCCGAAAATGTGAGATTTTCCTCCTGGCTTTTTTCGGGCTCATCATTTTCCCCCATCAAAGAAATGCCATAAGTCCTAAGATGGCATGGATAGTTGATCAAATCTCGAGAGGGGGGAATTATGTCAACATGATTTTAACTGAAACATTCTTGTCCTTTAATCGTTTTAAAGACAACTCGGAGAAAATCATGCGAGCCTCTCCAGAAATTTTACAAGTCTGGTTCTTTTCTCACTTAAGCGAATTTCGAGACTTCATGCGATCGTGCGAAACAAATGCTTTCGAAAATCCGTTGCAAAAATTTATGGTTTTAGGACCATACATTCCCAATCAAAGCTGTTTAAATTGGGTTGACCTCCTAAGAAACCCAGCTCCTGAGGCATTCCAATGGTGTGCTGGTTGGTTCCATGAAAAGAGAGCTCGCTTTGCTTTCATACGCACCCGCCCAATTCCATTGCTCGGCCTCACCGGCGCCATTCCCTATTACCCGCATCGGGTAGCACGACAATATGGAGCCCTTCAGGAGATCCCACCGCCTTTCAAGAGGATGATCCCTCCAGTTCTTTTCAACACAAGCCGTGACTATGCAATCGAAATTTCTATTGTTGAGGAAACGGGACAAGTGCCATCGCAAAAGGATCGTGGTACCGAAGGGCTTGTGGGAGAAGAAAAAGCCCACCACGCCTCCATGTCCTACATCCACAACCATCGCATCCCGACAAAATGGAAGCCATTAATCCCTCACTCAATCAGAGAGAGCAACCCGCACGAGCAAGCAGAGCTCATGGAGAGGGATTTGGGAATGGACTGGATGCACACCTCAGAGCCAGCCCAAGGAAGCAGACGTCCTCGCAAGAACAGGGCTCCCCGTCACATATAAATTGGCAATAATGTGCCCCTTAGTGTAAATAGTGTGAAAGTTCTGTCCCATTGTTTAGGGACTCTTGTTTAATATCTAGTATTTCATCCTGTCTTTTCAATTTCAAGTTCTAGATGTTAGGAGTTGGAGTCTATAAATCCTCTTTTGATAAAAGAAAAAAGCGGTTAGACCATTGCCATGGGTCAATCTTTGTTTACTTCCGTGCTCATTCCTTGTTTTCACAACGAACAGGTAATTATGAATCGCCGGCCACTAATCGCCTGCGAATGGCCTCATGCAATAGGGCCCGATCAAAGTGATGTACAAAATCGTCTCATTAACAATGAAGACGGCGTGGGACAGATGTCCATTGTCCTTCAACAACTCTCGAGACAAATGAAATCCACTCAAGTCGAACCCAACTCTGTAGTTGCCGTCATGACACCCGCATATTTGCCAGAAAATGGCCAGTACCATAGACAGTTTGAAAGGATCATGAAAAAGTTAAGCCAGCTGCAGGAACAGAATCCCATGGACCTATCCAATTACGCCGGCGTTGAGATTCCTGAAGAGCTCAAAGCACCTGAATGCGAAAGGTATGCTGATACCTCCCGCCCAGAGACTTACTTACAGGCCTACCTGGTTCGAAGGATGATTCAATCATACCAATCGAGCTTGATTGGCCGCTTGCGATGGTACATTGTCAGGAAGATTAGTCCCCTTAAAACCTGGAGGGAACTAATTCATGTTTTTCACCAAGAGTATAATCTTGACATCACCCTACCCTACGAAGAGCCGATGATCGCGGAGCACGAGGAACCGTTAGTCACTGAGATAGGAGAAGAGCATGTCAATGAAGCCTTGCATGATAAATGGGCAGCTGAACAACACCTATTCTTGGAAAATTTCCCACTAGGAAAGGCAAGGAGCCTTTGTACGAGATCAAAGACACGAGCTGTTCAAGACCGCACGACCGGACGACTCCCCAAGCTTACTCCAAGAGCTAGGGTCCAAAGAATACCGACCCCTATCAACCCGGAAAGCGAATCGAGACGGTGAAACTCTAATGTCTCTCACTTCCCTTGACGAGAATCGAGCGGCAAAACGAAGGGCCTTACTCAAAAGGTCGGACCAAAAGCCAAGAAAAGAAAGCCTAAGCGAGATCAATGCAAAGATCTCGCCGACGAGACACCACCCCAAAGCTTCGAGCATTCCCAAGAATATAGCTTCGAAGGCTACCATCCCCTAGAATACAATCCCAAGGACTTCCAGCGTTATTTCGACAATGAAACCGACGATTCATCGTATAATCTGTTTCCTACTCTCATCCGGGGATGAAGGCCCGTCAGAAGAGGAAGCATACGTCTTTATCCGCTACGATCCTAACGAAGTACTAAGCTTGTCCTCTGACCATGAGGATAGCTTCAATACTTTATCCTCATTCGGGAATTTCGACCAAGAAGAAAGCAATGGGATAATTTCGGTAGAATCCAACTTCCCTGAAACAGAAAAAATCACCACTACAACAGATATGCAGTGGGAAAACCAGTGGCCTAATCAAGACATACCAGGCTCGTCTTGCCCTCATAGGATCATGACCCCCATAGAAATGTGGATACCTAATCTTCGCAAGTATAACGGCACGACTTGCCCCGTGGCCCACTTGCGGTACCTCCATCTTGAAATGAGTCGAGTACTATGGCCCGATGTCATTCACAACTCGGGCCTTCCAAGAAAGTCTTACGGTCTCGCATTGCAATGGTTCGTCACGCGAGATATCGGCCTCATGAGGGATTGGAATGAGCTGTCTTCCACATTCTTGCATCAGTACCAGCACCAGATTGGAGCTGAACTGTCTTGCGAGAGCTTGGTTCACTTTAGAAGAAGACCAATGGAGGATTTTCAAGCATATGCAAGGAGGTGGGAAGCTTTTATGATGCAAAATCTACCCTCAGCTAGCCGAAGAAGAAATGATAAAGCTGTTCATAGGAGCTTTACCCCGCAAGCACCGCTGTTGGTTGCATGGGTTACATTTCCACAGCCTCAATGAAGTGGTCCTCTCATGCGAATACTTCGAGTCTACTGGAGGCGAGGAACTCAAAGGCGCTTGATTTCAAAACCAGCACTATCAAAGCACTTCTTTACACAGGAGTTTTCATGGGTGTTACTTGTTTTTGTAATTATATGTTTCTTATCTTATCTAGTGTGCTACGGTTGTATTTTCCATTCCAAGTACTCTATTGTGCAGTTATAATATTTTGTTTTAAGAGCATGAGGCGGTACTCCAAACTAGCCCGGTGATGCTATCCAACCATGAAAAAATATATCATCCAAGGAGAATACCGAATTTGGGCTTCCTCATGCTTTTTCTTCCCCAAAGACGTATTTTGAAAAAAATATTTCATCATCCAAACGCTTTTGTTAAAACAAGATGATAAATTTAAGCACGTTTGTCTTTCTGACTCACTCACTTCATGTCTCAGAAGATAATTCCTGTCCCCTTTGACTTAGTGTGACATGGGGCATTTGAAGCAAGCACATTATGTGAACTCACTGAATTCAATGACACTCTTCCAAGAAGACAATGGGGCAAATAAAAGATCATCCCACTTCAAAGAAGGTAAGTTTTATTCTCTGAATATAATTGTGGAAATGATGTCCTCTCTCTTCTATTTACAGGAGATGAAGGATGGGACGTAATAGGCACAGGCATATTATCAAACTTGAAGCATGCATAGCATGATAGCTCATGGCAGGATGTCGCAAGTTCATTGGCGGGACTTCCAGCTTCAACGAGCCAAGAAGCACAAAGAAGGAATTGCTTCTCTTCCTTTAAAGTGACTACTGTCAACAGGGAGAAAATCTAGACAGTCAAAGCGATCCATAGCCCCACACCCTGGACAATGACTTTGGAATCTAGAAACTTCACTCGAGACACATATTCTTCCAAGAAGTAATTGCCATCAGAGAATTGGAGGTTTTGATTGTCCATCTTAGATTCCATAGAAGCTTGAAGTACATGACTTTGCTCAAATGCTGTTAATGGTCATATAGTCAAAGACATGAGAAAATTCCACAGAAGGAAGGCGTTGAAGATGAATCAACAACCAGCAATCATGCATACATGGTCACAAAGAAAGAAGGCCAATTGAAGGAAATATTGAACTATGCTAAGATAAAGAGGCCATCATCGACATTCAAATATCTTTAGGAACTAGCACATACAAGCTTTGGAGAAGAGTAATTTGGTATCGTTTCCAATACTCCCCACTCTTTGAATTCACTTTTGACATACTTTCTCCTATTGACAGGAAGCATAGGATTCAAGAAGCAAGCTTAAAGGTTAATTTGGGCAAATCAAATGATCCATATCGATTTACCTAACTTGGTATGAAAGGAAGTGTCGTCCAGGAGCCGGTTCGGTTAAATAAAAAAAAAGAAGCGCCCTACGGACACCATCAGGGCCTCTAGCTGAGTGGTATCCGGGAAGAAGCAAAGTCGGGGGTTCGAATCCCCGACGCGGCAGTTAGCCGCTTGGTAAAAAAATAATAATTTTTTTTTTTTTTTTTTTTTGCTTCTCTTGCACTTTGCAAATTACGAGAGAACAGATGACCTAACAAAGCAGGGGACATAGGACTTTGTGTCCCCATCTCACTTCAGGTCTATCCAATCATCTGCAAACCAGTGAAGGGTAAAGTTGTATCGTTTCTAGTTATTCAACTCTTGAAAGAGTTCATGACTAACACATTCCCTCTTGTTTGTTGTAGGATCACCTGACTGTCAAAAGCAAGGATAACGAATCAATGAGAAGCATGTCTTGTTTGTTGTAGGATTACCTGACTGTCAAAAACAAAGATGATAAATCAATGAGAGGCATGACAAACTCTCCTAAGCGAAATGGCGTCCAGAGTAATTGCCAAAGCAAATGACAGAGATCCTTCAGGCCTCAACTCACATTTGATTTTGGCCAGACTAATTGATCTACTTGTACATCTTCTCTTCTGTAGGGGCAAAAGCAGAAAGGCTCGTCAAATCCATGATCAGATCCCCAACCCTGGCTGATCCATCTTATGTCATGTCCCTACTTAATAGGGACAACCATCGACGTCCATTTGCGAATAACCCTTTTGATGTTCAAAATCTAATATTTGGAAACACCATTATGTTAGCCCATAAAGTTGTCAATAGGGTCTTTTTTTGAGTCAAAACCATTCACTTGTTTTGAAAAGTTCAAGCTTCATCATAGTCGAAATGTTGCATGTCATTTCCAGATGAATTCTGCATGATGATTTTGCCTGTCTAAGTCACTGATTCCACTGAGGATTATTAGAATAGACAGCTAAGTGAAGAATACAAGATTGATTGAGCATGCTGGATGAGGTGCGTCAGAATGATGAAAGGCAAACCATATCATACACACAGTCCCCAATCTATACACTTGTGAGATGAGTGCAGAAGATTCCATGGCTGCAGGGTAAAGAGTTCTCTCGCGAATGGTACGATAACCAAAACAGTGAGAGGCGTTTCATTGCTCACCCCATTGAGCCCCATACACTGATGAAATTTATGTCCTATCCCTGTCAAGAGCCACCCCACACTGGGGCAGATCGGAGGCGAAACAGCATCACAAGGTGAGAAGAGAGATAGAAATTTTCTTGCTCGCACTTGCATCAATCTTCGGGTGTCTTTATTGCATATGAACACTCACGTTAATTTAAGTGCCCTAGAGTCATGAAGAGCAATTCTTTCTTTACGCACTTGTATCTATTGTACAACTCAATTGAGTCTGTAAATTCACCCTCACATGGAGGCAAAACAGAAGCTATTGCCGTTTGAGGAGCATAATCAAAAGCGCCGACAAAAGATGAAGACTCAATAGTCTAACAAAGGCGTTTGCTTGAACTTGTCAAGATCAGCTCTCAAGCAACAAGAATGAAAAAACATGGGCATAAAAAAGCAGTGTACCTGGTAAAAGCAAGGTCAATGCCCATAAATGAAGAACTAGAATAAAAATAGGGGCATGAAAAAGTAGTGTGCCTGGTAAAAGCAAGGCCAATGCCCCCCAATCAAAAATGCAGGCAAGAAAATGTTGCTATTATGGTCCATAGAACCTCTATTTGACAGTGAGAAGAAAGACTGGTGACAAATGCCAAGGCAATCACCAGCTCTCACCCTTTTTACACATGAATCAAGCCTACGTTGCATCCCATTGTAAAAGTCTTTTCAGACTAGGGGCACTTCAATTAACGTAGGATTTCATATGTCTATAAGCATCGCTCGAAGAAGTACGAGCAAGATTACTCTATCTCTTTTCGCATGACTCTTGACTTGCAAACCTGGAGATGATCGTGCGGCACTTCGTTCATGAGCCTTGACCTCGACGGTCCCATTTGATGAGCTATTAACCAAGTCTTCATCACAATTTCAACAAAGACTTCTCACATTGGTAAAGTCGTACCACTTGCGAGAATACTCAGACCCCTGTTGACATGATGATAGTGAGAAGTGTGGTCCTTATAAATCCTGCATCAATGGTCAGGATAGCCTTTTCCATGAGAGTGAGCGAAAAGTCCTTTCAGACTGAAAGTCCCTCATCTAGCATGCTCAAGACATCTACATTCTGAATAAAGGTTGTCTTTCAAAATCTTCCCCAGTGGAATTCGAATGATACAAAGCAGACAAAATTGTCATGCATGAATCACATTTAAATTCATGAATTTACAGCATATACAATCATGTGTGCATATTGTGCAAATAGCAAACATACTCTCAGAGATCAAAGATATTGCCAGGTAAGCATATTTCTATCCACATTTGTCTTAAAATACCTATCACTGTTCAGGTACTCTCTTCGTGACACTCGACCTATTCGAGTCGTCCCTTGAGTTTGGGTGCTTGCAATTGTCTTAGTATCCCATTGTCTTTGAATACCCACCACTTGCCGGGTACTCCCTCTTAACGACACTCAACCTGTCCGAGTTGTCCTCAGAGTATTGATACTTGCGACTGTCCAGGTATCCTTTTATTTTTAGGTACCTCTCACTATCTAGGTACCCTCTTATTGACACTCGACCTGTTCAAGTTGTCCCCAGAGTATTGATACTTGTGCCCGACCAAGTATCCCTTTATCGTTGAATACCTACTGCTGTCTAGGTATCCCCACTGTCTGTGAGTACCGGCCACCGTTCGGATACTCCTTTTTCCTGACGCTCGACCTATTCGAGTTGTCTCCAGAGTATTGATACTTGTGCCTGACCAAGTATCCCTTTATCATTGAATACCTACTACTGTCCAAATATCATTTTGTCTTCAAGAACCGGCCATTGTTCGGATACTCCCTTTTCATGACACTCAACTTGCCCAAGTTGTTCCCAAATGATATATAGTAGCTGTTCAAGCACTCCACGAAGGCGCGTTGTGCACTGCGGTTACCCAGGTATGCTCTCTTATCATCATGATACCTGGACCTGCCTGAGTGGTCCCAAATCATATCATTAAATACTTGTGTTCATCAAAGTATTCCAGTACTTTGTACACCTGTGGCTACCCAGGTGTTCTAGCCCTTTTGAGTGCCTGCGGCCATCCAGGTAAGCCTTGTGCTATATTCAAGTTTACGTTGCCAGGAGGTGAGAGACCTTCACGAATATGCGGGGCACGCCCTCGATATTCCCAATTACCAGGAGGTGAGAGACCTTCACGAATATGCGAGGCACGTCCTCGATATTCCCATTACCAGGAGGTGAGAGATCTTCACGAATATGCGAGGCACGTCCTCGATATTCCCATTACCAGGAGGTGAGAGATCTTCATGAATATGCGAGGCACACCCTCGATATTCCCTTTACCAGGAGGTGAGAGACCTTCACGAATATGCGGGGCACGTCCTCGACATTCCCAATTACCAGGAGGTGAGAGACCTTCACGAATATGCAGGGCACGTCCCTCGATATTCCCTTTACCAGGAGGTGAGAGACCGTCACGAATATGCGAGGCACGTCATCGATATTCCCAATTACCAGGAGGTGAGAGACCTTCACGAATATCCCAGGTACGTCCTCGATATTCCCACTACCAGGAGGTGAGAGACCTTCACGTATATGCAAGACCCATCCTCGATATTTCCACACGAATATCTCAGGTATGCCTTGATTCTTCCTTCGGAGTTTGTACCTGTGATCATCCAGGTACCCCTTCGATACTTGTGATCATCCAGGTATCTCCAAAGAGTTTGTACCTGTGATCGTCCAGGTACCCCTTCGATACTTGTGATCATCCATGTATCCCCAAGAGTTTGTACTTGTGATCGTCCAGGTACCCCTTCGATACTTGTGATCATCCAAGTATCCCCCGAGAGTTTGTACCTGTGATCGTCCAGGTACCCCTTCGATACTTGTGATCATCCAAGTATTCCCCAAGAGTTTGTACCTGTGATCGTCCAGGTACCCCTTCGATACTTGTGATCATCCAGGTATCCTCCAAGAATTTGTACTTGTGATCGTCCAAGTACTATCTCCCAACAAACAGATGCCTTGAGAAAGGTCGGCGCATCTCCCGTCAAGGCGACCGAAGAAAGGTTCGGGTCCTAGACGAACAACTTATTGCTTTAACAGGCGACCGAAGAAATGTTGGTCTAGACAAACAACTTATTGCTCTAACAGCGACCGAAGAAAGGTTCGGGTCCTGGAAAAGCAATTCCTGTCAAGGCGGCCAGAAGAAAGGTTCGGGTCCAAGACCAACAACTTATTGCTCTAACAGCGACCGAAGAAAGGTTCGGGTCCTGGAAAAGCAATTCCCGTCAAGGCGACCGAAGAAAGGTTCGGGTCCTAGACAACCCACTTTTTGCTCTAACAGCGACCGAAGAAAGGTTCGGGTCCCGGAAAAGCAATTCCCGTCAAGGAGACCGAAGAAAGGTTCGGGTCCTAGACAAACAACTTATTGCTCCAACAGCAACCGAAGAATGGTTCGGGTCCTGGAGAAGCAATCTCCTCATGCAACAGGTAAGATGACACCTTGATACTTGCCAAACTCGGGGTTCACACCCTATCTCACTCACTCCCGGTAAGTAACTACAGGTATCTTCTTATCTGTCTCAGTATATGTAAAGTTATATTGCTCTTTTTTCCGCATAGAATAATAGGTCCCAAATAAAGTATAATCTGCTACACATGCATGGATAAAATTGAGACATCAATCTATCTTTGAATGCAACCTCTGCGAGCTCACCTTCAAAGAGGGCAAATTTGTTGACATCTCAATTTTAATTCGGTTAATTTTATTTTATTAATTAAGTTTTTATTTTGTCCTTTTCGGAATAATAAACAAAAAAACCAAAAACAAACAAAACAAATAACAAAAACAACAAAAAATAAATAAAAACAAAGGAAAAAGCAAAAGCAACAGCCCACCCCCTTTTTTTCACGTGGGCTCGCACGACCGCCCCCCCTTTTTTTCTCCTTCTTCTTCCTTCTTCTTCTTCCTCGCTCCTTCCTTCTCCGCCTCTGTAGTTCACGCACAGCGACGACGACGCGCTCGAAGACAACCTATGGCCGAGGAGGGTAGGCCGACGTCAGCCAGAAGAGACAGATCTCGGGTGCCATCATGGATTTCCTTCAATGCCGAGCACGCCTTGTGGAGGAGCTCGGATGGGATGTTGGTTCGGCCGACGGAGGCGGTTCGGCGTGCGAAGATCGGCGGTCGAATCCCCCGTCGACCGGCCGCCCCCTCGCCTATAAATAGCGAGGCACCAGCTCCGTCGAAGGACACGGCGAACTCGGAGATCTACCCTTGAGAGACTTCGGGGGTTGATTCAACGAGCGAGCACGCGAGAGATCGGGTCGCGAAGCTCGAACGACCTCCCTCCGAGAGACTGGGGGAGGCCGGCGGCAAGCGAGCCCGAGGGAGAGGGATCCGAGCGTGTGGAGGCCGAGTGAGAGGAATCCGAGCAAGAAGGCCGGATCCGGGAATCGAGTGCCCTCCGCCGCCGCCGCTGGTTGCATGATCGTCGCCATCCGTTTTCCCCTCGCGCCATCGCCATTCGGTCGTTGCTGCTCGCCATCCACCGCAGCCCCCGACGCCGTCGCTGCCCCGTCACCGCCACCGTTTGTCACCTCGTTACGGACAGGTAACGAGCCGGCACCGCCGCCCGTCATGTCGTCACCGTCGCGTCTCCCCCTCCTTTTGAACCATGCCGCCACCGAAATCCCCATCACGAGACCCATGGTTGCTCGCCCCGCATTTGTCCTCATAAGCGGATGATCATCGTCGTCTCCACCGTTGTCTCCGTCGTCTCCACCGTCGTCGCCGTCAAGCCCGTCGTCGCCGCCGTCCGCCCGGTGACGCCGCGGGACCTCTCATCGGCGCCGCAAGGGAGCAAGGGGTAGAGGAGGCGGGAACCGGGTCAATTCGCGGGTCTGTTGCGGCCGGTTCCCTTGTTTCCGGGTAGGGTTTCCGAGCCGGGTTGTGCGTGTGGGCCGGGTAGTCTTCGGGCTGAAGTTTTTATAAAAGTGGGCCTATTTTGGTTTTGGGCCTAGAGTTATTTTCTTAAAAGAAAAAGACAAAAAAAATCCGAGTCGGGCCCGCGTTGCGGGGCCCGTTCGCGTTGGGTTTGCGGCCGGGTCGGACCCAACTCGCGGATCGACCCGGGTCGGCTTTTATTTTAAATAAATAAATAATTTATTTTAAAAAAAATCAAAAATAATTTATTTCCGAAAAAATATTAAAAAATGTTTTAATTTCCAGAAAATCGAAAATGTTTTATTTTAAAAAATGTTAAAAAATGTTTTATTTTAAAAAATTGAGAAAAATCAAAAAAATAATTTATTTTCCAAGAATATTAAAAAATATTTAAAAAATATTTTATTTTCCGAAAAATAAAAAAAAATCAAAAATATTTCATATTTTCCAAAAAATGCGAAAAATCCAAAAAAAGCCAAAAATTCATGAAAAAAACCAAAAAATTCAGAAAAAGCCAAAAAGACTTGTATTTTTCCAAAAAAAATACCAAAAAATCCCTTTTATGTCCAAAAATTAGAAAAAGACCTAAAAAATGTTTTTCCTCCCAAAAATGCATGGAAAATCCTCGAACATCCAAAAAACCTTAGGGTTTAAACAAGATTAGGTACCGAAAGGGCATTAGAGATTAACTAGTGTAATCAAGTCCCCGATCCTAATTTCTCTAGTTGCGAGGAGTGAGTATTTCTCCGATACTTCACTTGGGTTTCTAATCAACCCACCCCAAATTGATTAGTGGCGACTCCAATTTAAAAATTGATTTGAGGTTAAAAAACTCAGACCATTAAGTCATGAATTGGTGGACTTGGGAGAGTCCGGGCTTAATAAATTCAGCCAAGCCATTAGCCTCCTTAGGCGCTCATACCCGATCGCGGGCGCCGAGAAAAAAGAGGTCGCGACAAACTCACATTTGCTAAACTTAGCATACAGCTAATGAGTTCTTAAGGTCTGGAGCACTACTCTCAGATGATTCTTATGCTCTTCATCACTTCTCGAATAAACCAAGATGTCATCAATGAACACGATCACAAATTAATCCAGATATTCCTTGAACACTCTGTTCATCATATCCATGAATGCAGCTGGAGCATTCGTCAACCCAAGCAGCATCATTGTGAACTCGTAATGCCCATACCGGGTACGAAATGCTGACTTAGGAATATCCAATTTCCTAATCCTCAGCTGATGATATCTTGTCCTTAAGTTGATCTTCGAGAATACTGACGCCCCTTGCAATTGATCAAACAAGTTATCTATCCTCGGCAATGGATACTTGTTCTTGATCGTTACCTGATTGAGCTGCCGATAGTCGATGCACAAACGCAACGAACCATTTTTCTTCTTAACAAACAGAACTGGCGCTCCCCAAGGTGATGCACTAGGACGAATAAATCCTTTATTCTGTAACTCTTACATCTGCACCTTCAGTTCCTTCAATTCAGATAATGCCATTCGGTAAGGTGCCTTTGAGATCGGTTCTGTCCCTAGTGCTAGCTCAATTATAAATTCAATTTCTCTTTCTAGCGGTAACCCTGACAAATCTTTTGGAAAGACTTCTAGAAACTCCTGTACCACTGAAATATCTTCCATTTTCAGCTCCTCAACTGTCGTATCCACGACAGTTGCTAAGTACCATCGGCAACCCTCGTCTAACAAACGAGCTGCTTTCGGCGACAAGATTAAGGAAATTGAGGGTCATCCTCAATTCACGACAAACTCGAAACTCTTACCCCTTAACGGGTCAAACTGAATCGTCTTGCGATAGCAGTCCATTTTAGCTCATTGATTGGTGAGTCAATCCATGCCAATTATCAAATCAAAATCATACATGGCTAGAACTAACAAGTCAAATTTCCCCACTCGCTCACCAATCTCTAACTTGCACCCCGAACATCCCAAAGCAGCAATAACTTTATCTTTCAAGGGTGTAGATATGCAAATTGCCGACTCCAACAATACAGGACTCAACCCTAACATCCTAACATATTGCTCGGCAATGAAGGAATGGATTACTCCCGAATCAAACAAAGCATAAGCAGGTTGGTCATTAAGCGAGACCATACCTATAATCACGTTAGGGGGCAGCTTCTACCTGACCTTGTGTAATTGCGTACACGAGGCCCTGAACTGGAGGTCTCTACTGTCCTCCTTGCGGTGCATTCTGAGGGGCATACCCTCCTATCTGTCTCATCGATGACGGCGGCGGCAACTGAGGTTGTCCTCTTTGCTTCCTCGGACAATTTCTGACTATATGGCCCTGTTGGCCACATTCAAAACACGCGCCCGTCCTAGCTAGGCACGGTGCTGTCTCGTGTCTTCTTCCATAGAAGCGACACGCACCAACACTACTGGGTACCGGCCTATTAAATCCACTTTTCTTACTGGACGGGCCTTGGAATCTGTTTCCCAACATCGGCCTCTTTCCTTGGCGGATGTTGTCTCTATGAGAGCTAAGCCTCGATCCAGATGAGGCAGCTTTATCGTTCTGATCTTTCTCAATCTTCTGAGCTCTCCAATATATGTCGTTATAAGTCTTCAAATCTAGAAGGACTAAGGCGCTTCTCAAATCCTGTTTGAATCCATCTCTAAACCTCCTCGCTCAGTTCACAGGATTCTCAATTAAATCGGCGACATATCGCAAAAGTTCAGCGAACTTCGCCTCATACTCATCAACGGATAGGGAACCCTGGCGAAGACGTTGAAATTCTACCATCTTTACCTCTCTAGTAGTCTCGGAGAAATACTTATCATTGAAGGCTTCACAAAAAGTGTTCCAGTCCTTAACAGCACCTTCTGGAAAGATCGTTTCACGGGTAGTCATCCACCAAGTGTTCGCAACTCCATTCAGCTTGTAAGTTGCTAACATTACCTTCTCAACCTCACTGCACATCAGCAGTGCAAACGCCTTCTCGAGCTTTTGAACCCATGAAGAAGCAGCTTCGGGATCTCCAGACCCAGTAAACAACAGTGGATTTAGTCTTAGGAAATGTTCCACTAGCTTATGGATTGGTCTTGCAACGACCACTATCCCCGGTGGACCTTCAACATTCACGGCAGCTGGAGCAACGACAGATGCGGCTACAGGGGCAGCTCCAGTGACAGCGGCAGCAATGGCAGTTGCAGCAGCCTGAGCAGCGGCTTCAACCACAGTGGCTTGATGATCCATTCTAGTACCCATCGCTTCCATAACACGCAAAATCTTATCCACCCTAGGATCATTAGGGGCTGCTACCCCAACATCTACAACAAGTGGAATCACTCCACTCAAGCTAGCCTATGCTGGTGCTCGACCACGTCCGCCTCGGGTCCCGACACGAGTCGAAGCTCTACCTCGAATAATGGCCCTACTGGTCCTCTTTGTAGGAGTTCTCGACTCTTGATCGCTCATAATGTAGCTTTACTCAACTAACACCTGTTTCCAATTCAACACCAAATTAGAAACGGAGCGATCAAAACAACAAACAATTTTAGCACTCAGCTACCACAGACATGCACCAGCATAAATTTAAAGGCATTTCCTACTAACTATCCCATGGTCATCGCTCCTTATCACTCCAATCTTGAACTTCGCTCTGATACCACAAAAAGGGGATGTCACGCCCCGATCCTCGGGGACGCACACATCCTTCTCCCTTGGTCGATTTTATAATGCGATATCCCAGAACTATGTATCCCTGACCCTTTCATTTATTAAGCACATGCGGAAATAGTTATAAATCCCCAGACAGTAAATCAAGGGGATAGAAAAGCAAAGCCATATTTTTCATATTGAAACTTATAACCAAACTTTTATACAAAACACAAACCAGAGTACTTCACAACTATTCACAACTTTTTACTCTTAACTCTATTCACATCAAAATGGAGTTCACAAAAGAAGATGGAATCTCAGTCCATCTGGGTCGTACTCAAGATCCGTCTCGGTAGTATCTTCTTCATCCAAAAATCCTTCTCCTAGGGTTTCACTTCAGAGTTCTCCTTCTCAGATTCCCCCTCCTCAGCTCCTCATCGGGGTCCTGAAATGTTGTCCCACAACCGAGATGAGACTACGTCTCAGCGAGTTCCACTCTACTAAGACTCAATTAGAGAACCGATACACTACTCGGTTGCCTAAGCACAGCATGAGTTAGAGGACTTACCTTGGCCTCAATCTCAACCTGCAATTCAAGGTTATATACGAACGCTTCATAAATCATAACGAACAATCAATCAAATCACAACAATCTGATCAAATCATTGATCAATCGAACTAGTCAATCACATGTCAGACGGACCATTCTAGGTCATTGATTCCACACCATATAACCTCCCATCGAGCACTCGGTCACAGAGCCACATCAATGCTCTCGAGCGTCAAGTTCGCCAAGGTGACTTATCCACTAGACAATTGCATGCGTTCATTAAGGCGCCGTTTTTGTCAGTGACATGCTTAGTCACCGAACCACGCATGCCTATAACCATATACTCAATAGACAATTGTGTGCGTTCTTTAAGGCGCCGTTTTCGCCAGTGATGTCCTTAATCACCAAACCACACATGCCTATGACAATGTGTTTAATAGACAAGTGCATGCGTTCTTTAAGGCGTTGTTTTCGCCAATGATGTCCTTAATCACCGAACCATACATACCTATAACAATATGAGTACTAGACCGATATGTGCGTTCTTTAAGGCGTCGTTTTCACCAATAATATCCCAAATCACCGAACCACGTAGGCCCATACACCGTGTCTGATCGGTTCAAGCTCAAAGTATTTCCGATTCACTCTCACGATTCTACTCACTTTACAACTCAACAAAGCATTATAAATGTTAAATCAACATACTTGGCCATCTACCAATCAATCATTCAATTTCACTTAATTTCAAACAATTTAAGGTAAATCCCTAAAATATCACAATTTATTTAATTCCATGCAACGTAGAGCTCAATTAAATAAACGGACTGCGCCACAACAATCAGCACGAGATTTCAATCGTCGGCCATCTCAACCTTAATTTCCGAAAAATGAATAATTAATTAAATAAATTTCGAAAATTAAATAATTAATATTTAAAAATCAATTTAGCTCAAAATAAAGCCCGATTAAATAAACGGACTTTACCATGGTCATCAGCATAATATTCTAGTCGCTGGCCATCCCAGTTGAATTTTCAGAAAATAAATAATTAATTAATTTAATTCCAAAAAATAATATTTAAATACCAAAAATTCCACTTAGGCCCGAATCGTCAAATTGAAGCCCAATAAAGGGTCGGAAAAATCACGAGCTACCCTCAATAAATAGTAGACCATGTCTACTTGTTAAATATACATTCAATTTATCTAATTTGCATCACAATTAACTAATAAACACTAATCTAACCACATAAACCTAATTAAATAAAACTAAACAACCATTAAGTATAATTAGCCCACTAAGTAAGGATTAGTGAGATTACTCACCGGAATCGCGCGCAACTCGGATCAATCCAACGAGCACGGCGTGAGGAATGATTCCTTCCGAAGCACGGCTCTGGTCCGAGGCCCGGAAACGGCCCAAAACCGACCACGAACCGGCTGGATACCCATTCGGTGGGGTGGCTGAGTTGGCTGAAAAAAAACCACAAAACAGCAACAAACTACCACAGCAAGGGTGGCAAGGCGCGGGGGTGGGCAGGTGGAGGTTCGACGCGGTCGAACGACGGCTGAAGGTGGTCGGACAGGGGTGGAACAGGGCTGGGCAGAGGCGGATTCGCACGGGGGAGGACGCATGGACACGAGGGGCAGGTGGCTGAACACACGGCATCGTGCGGGTGGTGCAGTCGGCGGCCTGGCGGCGTGCGGCGACGACAGCAAGCAGCTTCGGTCTTCAAACAACGGTCCCTACTGCTTCTGCTTTGCTGTCTTCGCCGGTTCGCACAAACAAGAAGGGAGAAGAAGAAGTCGGTTACGAGGGAGTGGGGGAGAAGAGAGAGGAGAGAGAGAGAAAGGATAAGAGTTTCACTAGTCAAAGTGAAAAAGAAAGAGAGAGAAGAAGCCAATTTGAATTTGGCAAGGGGCAAGTGTTCGGTGAGGAAAAACGCACGAGGGGGAGGGGAGAGAAGAGAGAGAGAAAAAGGGAGAAAAAGAAATAGAAAAAGGAAATAGTACAAAAATAAGAAATTTACCTTATTCTTAAAATTACTATTATTTTCCATTTCTCTTTCCCTTTTTATTTTCCTCCGATCTTCGATTTTTCCTCCGATAATTTCTTTCCTAAAATTTGAAACTCATCAATAATTTGACGGATGATGAGACAATGTCCTAAAAAAGAATTATGACACGCTTAAAATTCGATTCCCGAAATCGAGTTCAATTTCGTGATTAAAATCGATCAGACGTGATTTTAGTCCGATCCAACCAATTAAGTAGCTTTTAGGGATTTTTACCGCGGATACATCTCTTAACGGCTTCACTCAATAGGTTAGTTAACTCATAAGTGATCAGCTCAGAGAAAAATGACCGTAGGCACGTCGACGAAAGGTCAATTTCACTTTGTCGAAACGGGGTCGAATTTCGGGATGTCACAGCTTAAGCCCATTTGATAAGTTATATGAGAAAATAGGGTTTCTCACTATCTATATAAAGAGGTAGCCGCAGAAAAGGAAACAATAACAAGAGAAAAAAGAAAGCGAGAAAATCGGGTTTGTGTGATATCGATTTACATCAAGCTGGCGTCGAAGGTTGATTCGTGGTCCGATTGAGCTGAAATTTTGTCAGCATGTTCGTGGCGCAATTTTATTGAATCTGAATGATTTGATTTTCGTTTGAAGCTCCATACATCAGGTTTTTCGTTGATTGATCAAAACCTGCGTTTTTTGTCAGGTTTATCCTTGTTATCTTGTGAAGTTCATATGTATTGCCAAGAATTATGTTCTTGAGATCTTTGCTGCTATGTACCTCTAGTATTTACTAGAGAAGAACAATTTTGTTGATAGTGAAGAATTTCGGGTGGACTCTGGTCCCGTGGTTTTCGATCTCCTCACATCGAGAAGGTTTTCCACGTAAAAAATCGTCTTGTGTTCGCGTGCTTGGTATTTATTTTACTCTACTATATCGATTCCTATTAGGTTTACACAAGAGAGGAGATTATTTTATTCCGCTGCATTGATTCGATATTGTTCGAATTGTTATTGTTCTCCATCACAAATCACATCCTCTTCCTCCCAAGCAAAATTATCTCAAGGTCATGACATGAACTAGATGGAGCCGTTCACATGGATCAAGAGAAACAAGGTTGCCTCCGCTTGATGGCAATGCATGGGGAGAAATACCGAAAAAATCATGAACGTGATGAAGTTATGACAATTGTTCTAAACTTTTTTTTTCTTCACTAATTGAGTTTTAAGTCTTTTGTATTTCTGTTATTTCAATCCATCCAACTAATTATGGCTAAAATCACTGATATGAACTCCAGTTGTTCTACATTGCATGACTGATGCTTATTAGACATTTTTACATTAATATTTTAATATTTTTTCATTGTTTATTTTTTCGTCTTCCGTTTTTTGTTTTTCTTCCCTTCTTCCTCTAGCCAATCGCAAAACCTCAACAACTAGCCAGAGGTGAGAGTTGTAAGGTCTTTTTCCTTCTATTTTTTCTTCCCTTTTTCCTCTAACTGATCGCCGAACCTCAATGACCAGCCAAAAGCGAGGGCCAATGAGGTCAACCTCGCCATCACTATGTGAAGCTCGCTAGATCTACAAAGGGTGAGCCTCAACAGTGGCTAGAGGAGGCTCAACCTCGTTGTCACTAAGCTAGGGTAAGCTTCACCATGGCTGGGCAAGGCTCACCCTCATCGACCCTCTCCTTTCGCCAATAGTTGAGGTCCAACGACTAGCTAGAGGAAGAGGGAAAGGAAAATAAAGGAAAGAGAAAGAAAAATACTAAAATATTATTCTAAAATTTCCACTTCAACTCTGGTTGCGACATGTAGGACAACTGACATACATGTTAGCGATTTTTGGCCAAAATTGATTGAATTGATTGAATTGACACAAATGCAAAAAGTTTAAGACTCAATTAGTTTTAAAAAAAAAAAAAGTTTGAATAGGCACAATTATAATAGATCATGACTTTTTTTATTATTTTCACCGGTGCATGTCATACTTCCTTCGACTTTTCCTGGAATCGTATATGCTCTAGGTGTTTTCCCGAAGAATGTCAATTCCTAACCAAAGGGGCCAAAATAGCACTAGCCAACAATAACATGGCCATTTTGACCAAAAAAAAAACAATAACATGGCCGGTGTGCCGTCAGAAAAATGGTGTCCTAGTACTGCGATCTTTCTTTCTGTGAGGAAATCAACGTCATTTTCAGAATTGAAACAATATACGAAACACGCCAACTTACCACCAGCTCTACAATAATGGCTCGTCCGAATTCGGGCCACAAGCTAGGGGGGACCTCGAACATTCTTGGCTTTTCTTTGGTTGCAGACCTCAGTCTTACGCAGACTTGAGTCACCATGCTCCTACCAGGTACTAGTATGCCGTGCATTCTTGGCTTTTCTTTGGTTGCAGACCTCAGTCTTACGCAGACTTGAGTCACCATGCTCCTACCAGGTACTAGTATGCCGTGGATGAATTGATACATATATATGTACACACACACCCACACACATATATATACATAGATACACATATATCTAAATATCTTTTCTTCTTACATTGTGAAGAGTCTTACTTAACGTGAATGAACGGAGCAGATCCACGAAAACATTGTTGTCCGTGCTTGAGGGGAATGCATGATATGCTCCTTTCCTGGAATTGTATTTGCTTTGGGTGTGGTTACCTGATGAATGTCGATTCCTAGCCAAGGGTGTAGGAAAACACTGACCAACATGGCCGGGAGGAGTGCGCTGGGGATGGTATTAGTGGAAGCTAATACAACGAAGTCAACGGCAGAGGGGGAGTAGAAGTCGAGGCATTAATGGAGGCAAAAGCGATCGCAGTAGCCCAAACATGAGGTGGTTTGTTTCGCCAAAGGGGCAATGGGAGAGAGGAGATTCTGGTGGCTCATCGCTGTCAGCAAAGGCATCGGAAAAGTGGAGGTACAATTAGAGAGAGAATGAGAGGATATTCGATAAATTTTCAAAAGTCCTCTATCCTATCTTAAGCTGCACCAAATATATGATGGAATTTTAATCTAAGAGTGTTGACTCACTTATTATACAACTAAAAGATATTTACAATATGGAACGTGAAAATCCTATAAACTTTCAACAATCCGAGTAAGTTGATGGAGGAAAAAAGTGGACAATTATATAAATAAATAAATAAATAATAAGTTTGGAAGGCGAGCTTAGAGAAATCAAAATGTGGCTAGGAAGGTGAAACCACCAGCTCCAATGATGGCTCGAACAAATCTTGGCCACAGGATAGGAGACCATGAATATTGTTGAAGTATTGTCCCATCACCTGGCGACAAGTCTTATATGCTATTTATATTCATATGGTCTCCTTCTACCTATAAGTTTAAATTATTGGGTTAGACAATCTAACTTGATATCAGAGCTAGTGTTATATACCTTTCGTGAATGTGCGTCCACCCTCCATTAGTCAAATTTTCCATATTCCATGCGTCGCTTGTAATTCAGCATGCATATGAGAGAGACTATCGAGGTAGTGTCCTACATCGCTTGATAATGAGTTTTACATGCATTTTATATTCATGTGATCTCTCTACATCTATCAACTTAAACTTTCAGGTGTAAAAGTTCTAATAAATACGATTGGCTTTTCTTTGGTTGCAGAAAAATTGTCCAAAAAATTTTAAACCTATTGTATAGCAACCAATTTAATTATAAACTTTTCAATTTAGAAATTTAGTCCTAAAACTTCAGATGATTTGTCAATATAGTCCTTCCAACTAATTTTGACATCAAATCACTAACGTAACAATCCAATCATCACCAATCATCTTACATGACACGGCTGACACTAACGTGGATAACTTTTGCAATTTTTTAAAATTTATGATTTTTTTCTCCAAGGCCTAGTGACTAGCAAAGAGAAATAGGAAAGAAAATAATAAAAGGAAATAAAAAAGGGAAAAAATTACAAATCAAATTTAAAAAAAAATTAATAATCATCCATGTCGGCACCAATCACATTGGTGTTCACATCCTCGATTTCTTATCAATTTTGATCAGAGGGACTATATTGGCAAATCGTCGAAAAATTTAAAGCTAAACAAGTAAATTTAAAAAGTTTATGACTAAAATTACCGCTACACAATAGATTTGAGACTTTTTGAACAATTATTCACTCTGTTGCTAACCTCATAGTACGTCACCATACTCATATTGTGCATTGATCTACACATTCAATCGTGGGCTAACCCCAAACCAAATCAGGAAGATTTCGATAACAAACGCATATGATAGATAGTGAGCTGTTTTTATTTTGATTTGATTCTGTAATCTAAGTTTTCTGTGCCCATCGCCAGTTAAACCTGCTAGACGTATGTCTCATGTGCTTTGATAGAACTGGTGGCAAGTTAAATTTAATCTATTCATGCTCTTTATTTTATAGATTTTACTTAGAGGCATGCCTCATTTTTTTGGAAATCTACAACTATTGCACTTCTTATATTAAAATACTATCCAGAAAAACCTGCTATGTCGGAAAATCACAATCACTGGCCATGGGCACAGGGAAACTAAGAGGGATCGATCTTGATCCTAAGAAATACACAATAACGTACACGTAAATATGAAACTAGCACTAAAGTGAGACCACGTTCACCATTTAAAGTCTTTGCATTCATACATCTATCTAAATTGGGTGCATGCTATATAAGATCCTAACTCATTCTTGCATGTAAAAAATATAATCGATGCTAATTAAATTAATTTTGAAGCGCAACACATGTATTTGTCAAAATAAGTGATATGAGATTTTATAGGACCACTACCAACTATTCTAAAAACTTAAACTATTAGATGAAAACGTAACTTAATAGTTTAATATTCTATCACTCTCCCTCATGCTTAGTCAAGTCTTTTTGCCAAATATTAGGCGTGAAAATATTTCAATGAGGTGAATAGAGTTTAGAAAGATTTGAACTCAAAACTTCATACTATGATACTATGTAAATATTCTAGTATTTTCCAGAGTGAGGGGCAGTAAAGAGAATAAAGGCTACATTTTTAGTCAATTGAACTCTTCATCCAATACCATCTTTACTCAGTTGAAGGGAGAGATTATTAAGAGCACATGCAAGTCGTGTTAGAAAGTCGCATATTAGAGAATTCATTTGATATAAAATAATTAGTATATCCAAATTAACCCATAATTTATTAATTTAATTTTTTTAAATAGTTAGAGATAGTCCACAAAATCTTACAAGCTAGGCATGGCATGAAGTGACACACATGCCTCTCCAATCAAAGGTTCCCTTTCAAATGGAACAAACCTGATATAAATACAGATATGAATTTGATTTGACACGATAATGACCTAAAGTCCTCTGGCCACTTCATCCAACGCTCTGTTCAAGATGCCGTAAGAGGAGAAATGACAACTTTGTGGTGTGAAAAATGATGCTTCAGAAAGCATAATGTCGTACCTCCACCTTATAACATCGATATGTCACTAGCAATGTCTTCATCTATATGGATCTTTCTTGATGGATAAAAAGGCAAGGCGTACTGATTGTCTCTCGAGACGTGGACAAGTGAAACACGATCTCGTTTTCATTACAACCGTGACTAGTTGCTGTTCATAGAGCATTATACACTTGCAAGAACCTGAAGCGATGTTTTGTACCGCTAATCTTTCTCTTCGTGCTCCTCGACAGTATTTTGCAAAGTCGTGTCATGTCTGAAGATTCGTCTTTATGAGGATGGAGATTGATTGTTAACCCAGCAAAAGATGCCTTTGTGAGAGCCTTCCGGAAAAAGTCTTTGCAAAAAATGAAGAGGATTTTGGTTAAAGAGATTTTTCAAAAAAAAAAAAAAACGTATTCAGCAAAGTATAATTGAAAAATGCATTGAGAAGCAACTTTAGTTTAAATGTTCTTTGGAAAAGAAAAAAAAAAAACTACACTTGGAAAAGACTTTAGTTATATTTTCCCAAATAATAAAAAAAAAAAAAATTGAAGATCAGCAACCAGCAATGCTCAAGCGATGGAAGGATGCCAATGAGCCATCACCAAGGTTAGATTCGGCCTCACCGCTTTCACACATGGACGAGAGTAAAATTGAAATTTTGCAAATGGATTTTGCTAGTATAATAATATTTGAATTAGTATGAAAATAACAGTTTATTGTGAGCCATAAATTTTTGAATGAATGAGTCCCATAGCAATTTATAATTATTTGTTATTTAATTTTTTTGTGATACATTATAGACTGTTGTTCTAATAATAAATTAAAAATTGTCAGACAATCATTTCTCTTTATAAATATAGAAAGTGCAAAGTTGGAAGAAAAAAATTATTTGCATTCCATAAATGCTCAAGCCAAAGCTAGGTAGGCCTCACATTGAACTCAGGGATTTTGGAAATTCTGACTTTGACCCAAATTTTTGAAATTTTCTTGCCAAAAACGGTGACTTTGACTCAAAGGCCTTTAGAGGCACAAAGCCCATTTTCAAGGTTCAACCGAACGCGGCTATTGGCTTTGAACTCAGGGTGAAGGACCGCTATCTGACAGAATATATGAATTAAGCAAAGGACCACGATGTATTCATATAAACATATGTAAATACCTATAGTTATCCATGTCGAGCTATTCTGAACTTGATTTGGTACGCCTCTCTCGAGTAATATTATCTTGTAGTTGTTTTCTTACAGGATAATGATTCAACACTCTTTTTTGCTACTCTTTCTATAAGATG
This sequence comes from Eucalyptus pumila, assembly GCA_016097595.1. Lineage (NCBI taxonomy): Eukaryota > Viridiplantae > Streptophyta > Magnoliopsida > Myrtales > Myrtaceae > Eucalyptus > Eucalyptus pumila. The sequence continues at coordinate 9,264,056 of CM027850.1, read as the reverse complement.
TTAAATATGATGTCTTTATATTTATTCGTTCTTTTGTTGGCGATGTAAACCTATTCGGGAGTGAACTTATGCTGATGTTGGTGAGGGCTAACCTCCTTCATTTTATTTTATTTTTGGTCAACGCTAACCTCTATTATTTGCCATGTAATATTTCGTGCTAGTTTCAGAAAACTATGATATCGAGGAGAAAGATTCCTTTGATGCCTGCGAATTTGAAGTGCGATTTGTTCTTTTATGGGAAAAAATGAATTTGGCGGTTTGGCTAAGGGGAAACTCTATCGGATTTTTGATGAAAATTGTATGCTCGTCCTGAATTAAATTACTAAAATGAGTACGTATGTCTAGCCGTCTCAAGGGGATGAATAGCGATTTTGGGTGTGGACACTAAACAAGCAGGAAAAAGGACAAGGAGAACCAAATGAATCTGGACTTGAAATTTTCTTGTAACGTTCGTGAAGAAGGAAACTCGTGTGGCGCAACCCTAAAAGTTAAAGATTAGTCAAGCTTTTAAAAAGTGTGAGACTCCTATTATCACGAAAAAGAAAGGCACGCAAGGCATAATACCCTTTCAGAATCAGCCACGATGACAAACATGAAATTTCCAAAACAAAGGGATTCCGTCGGTGGCGGAGAGATAATACGAAAGATGCTTTATATTACATCGCAATTATATGAAAATCTTCTCTGGGACCGAGGAAACTTTTCCTTCCTCCAATAAATTCACTTTCACCTCTGCATAAATAATCACCTTGTTCCATCGTCCGCCTTCCATATGGAAATGCATAGTTTGTTCAAATGTGTTGATGAACACCTTAATTAGGGATAAGGTGGAAGATCTTTGAAGAGGTTTATACACCGCATGCAGATATAATCCAAATTTACTCAGAACTAGATACTGTGACCTTCTCCATAGCAGTACTTTGCAATTCATGAAAGTCTATTTACTAACAAAAAAGATTCGGCAGAACTACATTGTATGTCTAGGTAAATGAGATCCATGGCCAAACCGTTGCCTTCTAAAATAATCTTGTTAAATCCCAACATAAAACATCGATGTAATGTTGTAGGGTCTTTAACATTTATGTTGGTACTATTTGTAAAAGTTAGATCGCACCGTCACTTGGATCATGAAATAACAATATGTATTCTGTGGCAGTACAACATGGAATGATCACCAAAAAAAAATAGTTGGACAAACAACACGACAATTGAAAATTTGACGACAGAAGTTCAATTATTAACAACACCACCACAAAAGCACAAGCCTGACAACCAACACCTTAACCATGAGTCATACCTTGCACAATCTTGCAAGAATCGCATCTCTCAATCTCTCCTCGCTCGCCCACCCAATCGGCGTCCGGATCACCACGTCCTGAAGCATCGTACCCTTCACGCTCGACAGGCTCGCGTGGTGGACTTCGAGCTCCAGCTCCTTGAGTGCGTCCATCAGCCTCGCAGCCGGGTGGTCCCGGTTCGGGCTCCGGACCCGAACCACCGCTTCATCGCCTACCACTTTCACCTCCACCTCCATCTTGCTCAAACCCATGACAACATTCAGTGAGGGGCTCCATCCGATCTTGCTCACTTGCAATGTCTTCTCGGTTTCATTGCCTAAACGGCTGGCCACTTTATTCAGGCTAGGCTTTTGGGGCAGAAACTTGACCTCGCCCTCAAGTTCATTGATCCTGGACCGTAGCTCCTTGATGTAACTCACCGCGTCGGAGAGAAGAGAGGCTTTGTCCATTTTCGTGACTTTGGGGACGACAGATCTTAGGGCGTAGAATCTCTGCTTCAGCTTCTCTCTTCTTTGCCTCTCGGCTTCCACATGGTTCAACCGGGGAGGAAATGGCGACTGGGCTGGCTCTGCATCATCCGTCTCCATCTTTGTAATCGCAGCCCTCTTGCAAGGGGGAGTGATATTGTGCGACGCGCCCGCTCTTTTTATGTCACTCTTGAAACCCCAAGGCCCAAACGTGTCTGAAGGACACGTGTCACAGCGTGAAGCGCCAGCTCCGTCTAACGTGGAACATTCTTCCTTTAGAACACCATTGGACTGATGCTCTCCATGGACATGAGGAATAATTCCAGTGCTCAAGAAATGAGAATTGAAGAGGGATTTGGCTGAGTGGACTAGACTCCAATCTTCTTGTAGTCTTTTGGTGGAACCCAATTCAAGAACCCCCGTATCATGAGGAGTTGATATACACACAATGCTCTTGATTCCAGTCATGCTTGCTTCTCTAACCCTCTCACACTCGTAAGATCCGAGCTCATCCTCACCGCACAGCCAGATGTAAGTCCCAGAACATAATGCCCGCCCGAGGATGCTCTCCTTGGAGGAATACGACCTTGTGACTGAGACAATGAAGTACCGTTCGAGATCGCAGACCTCGTTTTGGACCAACTCAGTATCCATGTTTGAGGAGGACCTGAAATCAGCGCTGGCGGCTGTCCCGAGCTCTTTGGACACCCTTTGATTGTTGGAGTTATGGGTTGCGAAGCCTTTCATCCCTCGGAATTGGCCGTCGCCCCAGGTTAGGACGAGACAACCGCGGTCATCTCTTGTGGGCCGCCAGAAAATGGAGTAGACCCAATCATCGGGTCGGATCTGCAGTAAGAAGTGAAGATATTGCTGGAGATCCAGTGAGGTTTCCTGAGGCAGAGGGACTAGAAAAGAGGAAGAAGCAGAAGATGTGATTTCTTCCATCGGGTCCGGTGGTTGTGAGGTGGAACTAGGGTTTCTTTTCCCAACTTTCCTTGATAAAAGCGCACGCTTCTTCTTCCATTCATGCGGGCATAATTTATACAGTGACATTCACTCTTTGTCATGAGATCCGCCGATTATATATGCTCCGTACTTTTACATGAGCGTAGACAATACATGTCCTTCGCGCGGAATTTCCTTGCTGGTAATGATAACACGCCACAGGACCCCTCATAATTCTCGGACAACGGACAAATAGAAGTTCTCCACTTTTGATTCCCAAAAGGAAAATCTCCGTCCAATTATTGTGAAAGTCCCCCTTGGAGCAGAAAAATATCAAAGGGTCTAGGATCGAAACAACCAACTCCATTATCACATGACAGTCGATGACCACATTAGTCGAAAGGAGAACCAAAAACGACCCTTCTAACTTCCTTTCATATTGATAGGATTAATTGCCCCTGTGATGCTTCTTTTTCGTGTTCCCATCTCTTTAGGGATTGAGCATGTGTCATGTACACATCAGCACTTTGTCATTCGCTCGACTTTGAAGCACGTTTTGATCAATCATGCACGTTTGTTCCCCCAACTCAGGTATGTCTCGTGTCTCTCGCTTTGATTCATTGGTTTTGTGGAGCATTTCATGAGCCATGATTCCACTTTCCACAATTTGGCTTCTAGTCGTAAAAAGAATAGTGTGGGAAAATACCTAATTTCACTAAGGCCCTAAACTAATGAACAAGTGGTTGATAAGAGTATTGCCATACCTTGAAACTTATCTTGTAAGCACTAAATCTTATTATTTGGAATCCGAAATCTACAGGTCTTAGAACAACCTCCACAACAAAACCCCGTCACATGTTTTAGGGTACCCTGTATTTCTTTTGAAATTTCTTATTATATGAATAAAAATACCACGAATCCATACATTCACAATCAGGATTAATTGTCCAAAAGGTTTTATATATATTATACGGCAGCTAATTCAATCATAAACTTTTTTAATTTTATCAATTTAGGCATAAAAATTTTGACGATTTCTCGGTTTAGTCCTTCCAATCAATTTGGCCAGAATTAATTACGTTAATGACAACCATCCTATATGGAAAAATTTTAAACAATTGAATCTTTTTTCTTTTATTATATTTTTATTTTCTTTTTTTCTTTCATTTTATTGTTTTTCTTCCCCATTAGGCCAGCCAGTGCCTTGGCAATGGCCAAGAACCCTTACTAGCCACAAGATAGGACCACAAAACCTTGTTAGCCACTGGGTGAGGGCCATTGTGACCCTCCCTAGCCACTATGCAAGCCAACGAAGGCCGCAACAACTCCCACATCACACAAATCTAGTGAATTGAAGGCCTTCATAGCCCTCATCCCACATAGATTTAGCAAAGCAAGGGTATCATAGCCCTCGCCTCTTACCTTACACACATGGGTCACGATAGCCCTCGTTCGCAATAGGCAAGAGTCGCCAACCATCGGTGACCCACCAGCCTTTGGGGAAGAAGAATAGTGAAAAACATAGAAAACAAAAGAATATTTATAAAATTATCTATGTCAACACTGGTGATGTCACGTAAGATGGTCGATATCCACGTTAACAATTTCCAGTTAAAATTAGCTGGAATAACTATTGGCAAATTATCAAAAGGTATAAGACCAAATCAGTCACTATATAATAGGCTTAGGACTTTTTAGATGATTTTCCTCATTAACACATAAGTGCAATTCATAATAAAGTACATGTTGATGTATATAAAAATAAATATAATACCAAGAGATAATAACACCGCACGTAAAAAGCGAAAGATAGATCAACTTCATTCCACTAAAAGGGCTAGACAAGGCTGGGAATGGGGTCCTCAATCAAAGGATTAGGCCCTTTTAAAAGCGCAGTCCATATAGTACACACCTGGCCGGATCCTAATTGGGACGACTTTCGTGGGTGCTTTGAATTGAACCTCCTCTTTATGATTCCATGTGTTCGTACCAACTACTAGACAATGAACATGACTCCTATTGAAGTTTCCTCGAATGATCCGAAAGGGAAAACACGCAAATATATGTGTGTAAATAAAAAAGAGAAAAAGAGAAAAAGAGCTAGAGGTCTCCAAATATTTTTCAAATTATTCATCTCTGAATTTTATCTTATTTTATTTTATTTTTGTAATTGGAACCCTAAACTATATGCTTTTATGTTCGATTTGATCATTCCATCAAGGATATGGAAATCACGATGTGGCCATTATGTCGTCGTTTAATGCTGATGTGGCCCCTAAAGTAACGTGAAAAGAAAAATCACAGATAAGAAAAACTAAAAATATAAATTTTGAAAAAAGAAAAAAATGGCAGAAAAAGGATAGTTGAAAAGAAAAGACGGAAGAGAAGATGGGCTGCAGATCGGGGGTCACACTACCTTGACTGGCCAACCCTGGCGAGCAACGGCGAGGAAGCGCGACCCGGGCCTAGTGACAGACGGGGTCACGACCTTGGCAATGTGACATCGAGTGTCACGTAACCCCAAGCCAGACTTGAGTCAGGCAACCTCAAGCTAAATCTAGCCTTGGCCAAGGTTGAGCAACCCTGATGACGACCGAGAAGGGCATAGCAGCCTTTGCCGACGCATGGGTGGCACCATCGCCGCCCCTTGTAGCCCCAACCCCCGGCCCTCCTCTTCAATCTCTCTCTGTGTGTTTTGAAAAAATATATATATATATATATTTTATCCAATCAACACGAGAAGATTACATGTAAGAATTAATTTGTCTACTTGAACAATTTAACAAAGTTCGAGGTCCTCTGGTGTCTATTCCAAAAAAAAAAAAAAAAACTCATAAAGGGAAAAAGAAGAGAACTTTTCTTGGTGAATTCAATTAGTTGTACAATGGGAATGATTATTTTTCGCATTTAGAATCTAATGAGAAGTTCATTAAAAAATTGAGAGGACTCTCTTAGTTCACTTTTTTGTCGATTATTTAATGTTATATCGTTCACTCATTTTAAGGAAAATCCTAAAAATCCCTCAAAGTTAGGGGTGATCGGTTCCCGGTTCGGTCCGGTTCCAAGGTGGAACCGGGAATCAGACTAGGAGAACCGGTTCCCAATTTTGGGAACCGTGGACCGAACCATTTGGTCCTAGGACCGGGAAGCGAACCGAACCATCGGTTCCGGTCCGGTCCGGTCCAACAAATCCGCATTTTCCTTTTTCACTAAAGAAAAACCATACTCCGAACTAATCAATCCAATTCGGTTCCCGGGCGTTCTAAAAACTACTCACACATGTTTCCATGCGCCATGTGCAAAATATTCACACTTCACTTGCGTGAATATCAATCACAGTTTATGTGTTTCACGCTTAATTTTAAGCATAAAAGCCATGAACAATTTGATTAAAGGTTGTGCTTAGTTTAGATTTTATAGACAATCTCTCTTCTATGCTTTCAATGTTTAGTCGATATCAGACTTTTTGAGACTTGAAGTGCCTTGTTGTTTGCAAGTGAGGGGAGCAAGAGAGAGAGTGTGAGCACGAGGAACTCCTAGAGCCTTGTCTCACATCGAGTAGAAAATGAAACTAACAAGTAAGTTTTCTCTATAAATAAAAAGTAACAACAAAGTTTTGGTGGTCTCTTGGCCACATAGAAGATTGTTACCTCAATTGCAATTGTAATTGCAATAAGTTTCATATATAATATTCATATATTATATGTGTTTATATATTATGTATATAAATTATATATATAAAAAAATTGGTCCGGTCCGGTCGATCCGGTCGGTCCGGTTCCCACCTTGGAACCGGGAACCGGACCAACCGGCCGCCGGTTCCAAGATTAGGAACCGGGAACCGGACCGCCGACTGTGGGTACCGCCCAAAACCGGCCGGTCCGGTTTGGTCCGTCCGGTCCGGTTCGGCGGTTTCCGTTGCACACCCCTACCCAAAGTGGCGTTCATCCCTCAAAGTTCTTCCAGACTTGGCTTTCTTTCAAAGTACAATCAACTTGATTACTTTGAATTAATAACCCCTGAAGCGATGCTCATCTCTGAATGTTCTCACTAAACTTGACATCGTTCCAAGACCTCCTTCCCCCCCCCCACCCCCACCCCCTTCTCTCTTCTCCTCAACTTGATTATCTTGACCCAATAACCTGTTGAGCTCATCACCTTTGAATATAACGACCGTTCAATGAACTCATCTTCGTCCCGTAAGTCTCGATAATAGATTGAAAAATGGAAGATGAATGATCACAGCAGATGTGGAAGTAGAGCTACAATGAGAACGTTGTGGATTGAGTAACCCTAGTTAGGCGCATAGACGAGTAGCTGGCCTGGGCGTGGCCTAATATGGCCGGTCAACATTATAGCCCTACTTTGATGTTTATTTCATAAGGGACTTAAGAGAAAATCCTAAGATAACTTTCGAGAGCTGTCATCTAAAAGAGTTAATAGTGTGAACAAACTCATTTTTTATGATCGATTCTTTTGATGTTGAATATTATTTAGAATTGGGAAACACAAGAGAGTTAAGTATTAGAGCGATTGTAATTTTCTCTTCATCAATCTCATCAAAATCATCTTATTAATCTCTCACCATGGAGTAGGCACACCACCAAACCACGTAAATTGTCCATGTTCAAGTTTAATATCCTCAATTTTGTTTCTTACTCAAGTGGTTTAGCATGTTCACGCTCCGCATGGTCATAACAGTCCCAGTTATCAGTTCAACCACCTCACAAGGTAGATCGAGAAACCCAATGATTCCGACCAACACAACCCCTTCCTAAAGGGACACTGTACCAGCATGTGAATCACGTTGAGTTGCGTTCACAACAATTCTAGTGATGTTATTCTGACGCATAAGAGACGGTTTTTGCTATATGATGTTATAAGTTAATCATAACCTTGACCTAAAAACGAGAGAGAGAAACAACTAATAATAGCTATATGAATACCCATCAAACAGGTGGACGGGGTTAGGTTTGGGTTAATTCAATCCAACTCAAATTGGCCCATTTAATTGTTTTTAGCCATTTTCATACACCACAAATCTAGTAGCTCATACCTAACCTGACGAAACACAACCCAATGCATACCCAATCAATACCTAACTTAACCCATATTGCTAAGATACTTACATATTTAACTCATTTAACACCCATATTATTTTGTGTTTTACATTGTAAATTTATTAATGACTCATTTTCTGCATATAAATATTCTTTTATAATAACTTAACCCATCATATATGGGTTTTTTAGTCAAAATCAAAAATAGATTAAGAAATAAGTTTATGACCCATATTACAAGTCTAGCTATATGTAACTTCGAGGAACTCTCTCCTTATTCAAGTTGACCATTAAAGTGCTGCACCAAGAAGATGTTCTCTGCTATGTGAATCAAACGAAATAAAGGTCAATAGTGGGATTTAGAAAGTGAACACGTTCAATCGAGTCAAGTTCATACGAAAGAAAGTGTTGGTTCTTTTCGTCAAACGAATGAGCCGTCGCCGACCATCTGAGCATGCATGCCAGAACTGAATCTACAAACCCATGCACGCCAACTTTTGGCAATTTCCTAGCCATTACAAATTTGCATCAACTACTTGTTCAGCCGCATAATCTCCAATTTAGAAAATATATAGAGTCGCAGAACATAAGAATGCAAAACATTTAAGTAAAGAAATTGTGAAAATCTAAAAGACTTAGACAATCATGAAATGAGACAAATAGATGTAAAAAAGCGGTTGCTCGCACAAAAACATTAGGTGATTGTTGATTTTATGGTTCGAGGTGTTAGGTTTGCATTATCATTAAATTAATCGCAATTTTTTTTCCAAGGATGACGGTATTTCTCTTTCGTAAATGACTTCGTCCCACTCGCTTATCGAGTTATTTATTCGGTAAATACCAAATATGTTTCGAACCAATGGATGACTTAATTGTGGTATCTTAGATTAGGGCGGGAGGGATAAAAAAATTATTTTCTCCGCTGTTTGGTGACTTAGTTGGCTCGAGCTGCGAACTAGATAAGAACTGGCCAGATGAATTCCATATCACCATGCCAGATGCTTTTCAGGAGCTTTAACTGGACAAAATGGAGAATGACTTGCGAGTACTATAGCGGTCGAATCCTGTGCATCACACAGGCGAACGTAGAGAGAGGGAGGGAGAGAGCATGTAATTTTTCCTCGGACGCCAGACAAGCTTATATGTTTTCCTCGGATGCTGGCCCTACGAACAAGAACACCAGCCAAGAGAAGGAATTCTAAAACGGGGACTCCATGTTCCTTTGAGAGAGAGACAGGTAGAACTCATGTCGTGTTCCATGTGGGCGGCTAAGAACAGTTTACATGTGGCTCCTTTATTCCCTCCTGGTCTGGTTGTTCAATTCCGCCCCGACACTGAAGATTCAAGAGAAAGGAAGGGGGCCATCTCAGGTTGCGTCAAGATTCGCCTGCACCAGTTGATATGATATATGACGTGAGTGGGAGTTGATGTAATTAGGGGCATTAAAACGAGCGGTTGATCATACTCAACGCCGATGGTACCCAATTTTTCAAACTTGACATACGGCGTTGAGTATGATTTTTTTTTTTTTTTTTTGGTATGTCATGTTTGAAAAATTGGGTACTATACCACCACGTGAACGGTTCTTAATTTACCTAGCATTATTACAAATGAAATAAGCATAAGCGAATCTCAATGCCTATTTAGCCGTGGAAAAAGCAAGTCACCAAATACATAGAGACAAACCGATCAATCATGTTCGACGTCATATACGTTAAAGTTTGTAACATTGTTTAGCTTTTCAACCTAGCATTATCGAAGAGGGATTTATACTAGGGACGAAATCTGGTGGCTCATTTGAACGAAGAAAAACTATTGGCGGAACACATAATTTCTCACTTTTGGATGTTTGGCATGCTTCCGAAAAATTAGGGTTTAGGTCAATGAGAAAGGAGAAGTTCTAGATTGAGATATGAAAAAAATAAAAATAAAAAGCCACGTTAACATCTAAATATTTTTCCATGCCTAGCATTACGATAGAGCCAGAACTTTCAAAAGTTAGAACAAGCTCGTCCAAAAAAGCACTGTAGAAAGTCAGCATAAACCGCACCCTTTTGTGGATTAAAAGAAAAGAAAAATAATACATAAAATCACCGCATTGAATGGCGCTGCTAGCTTCGACCTTTCTTCCCCTCACGAATGGGAGAAGTTCGAATCCTCAACACGTCGTAGGTGGACTTACCCGCTTTACGGGGGTGGTGGGTTCCTCCGTGGACTCAGAGTCTACCCGCTAGCTGTCGATTTACGAATTTTCCTAGGTTATAAAAAAAAAAATCCATAAAAAATTATGAATGTAAAAGAGGATCTATGCATTTAATGAGACTAAAAGTCATTTCCGATATGTAGTCGACCTCTTACCACCTCCATCGGTCGAACCACCATCAAATGGCCATCGCCAATCGTCGTTCCCAAGTCAGTACTAACTTTTGAGTCAACTCTGACAGTCTTGATTCGTCGGTCACTCCTGATCATATCCAACTCCTCTGTGCAAGTTTCTAATTTGGTTCTCGAGTTGAAAAACAATAATTAATTATAATAAAAAAAAGGGGATCGTGCTATTTACTTTAAATTTTACACTAGTCCTACGTACGTTTCGCATTCAATTCAACTTTGACCCAAAACGAAAAGCGAATCCCCTTAATGAAGTGCCGGTTGTTCTTCCCAAGGAAAGGAAAAAAAAAAGAGTGCGTGACATTTCGATATTCCTGTAGTATTGAATAAGATAAATTTTTCTTTTTCTTACCTTAATGAGAAAAGCTGGACAGATGCCCGTAGGAATAAGAGGGAAATTGTAATAGCACGACATGTCAACGTAACACGGTTTAGGAGTGAGACTGAGTTAAGCTATTTGCGAGTAGTTCGGCTTCGCTTGGTTTCGAGTTGAGTAGAGCTCAGACTCGTCCGTTAGAGCTGGTATTTTTCTTGCAAAAACATTTGATAGTCGTAAAATCAGTTGTATGAGATGCCCATGTATTAAAATAAATGCATGAAAAAAAATTACTTTCTAAGCTCGATCTCTTTTCTTTTTATAGCTCAGCTGCAATCTAGTCGAGTCGAGTCGAGGTCAAGAATCTCGGTTACCTATTTGAGTCGAGCTCACGAGCAAAAGTTTTAACACTCCATCAAGCTCGAGCGGAGTTTCGAGCACCAAGCACGGGGAGTCGAGCTGAGTCTTAGCTTAGCACTGTATCGGTTCAACGCGACTCACTTGCAAGCCCTAGCATGGATCCTGTGGCCCAAAAAAACGTAGTAGTAACGGACCCTTAAAGAAAAGGCCCCGCCTAATGTTGTGCATGTGCAATTGTGCGTGATGATTCAACCATTTTCTTGGCCCTTTGAGAGAGACAAACAAGCTGATAAATCAAGCCCAATTCAAATTGAAAGGCCGCCCAATTCATCAGACTAGTCTAGCTAGCTCAGTAGCGAGGGCATGACTTTCTTAGCCATTGAGGAGTCACAATGATGTAAATTAATGTAAAACCTCTGTGCCTTAATTAATCTTCAGGTGTAATGCCCGGGCGAGAACAAGTTTCCGCTGTTTTCAATCCAATTTCATACACTGTATATTCTCATTCCCCTCTAATAAAAAAAAGGGTCTAGACCCAACAAATGTTTGTAAAATATTTTGTTGTGTTCAAGATTTTCGCTTATTTAAACGAAGATAGTTGACGTTTTAGAACGTATTGCTCACTTTTGTGTTCTAGGGTTTTGAATGAATGAATGAACAGTTTGGGACCAAAGATACGTCTGTCGCTGAATGTCTGTGTCTGCTACGACTTGATGCAGGCAACTTATTGGCGATGGAGAGACAAACCCTAGGAACTCAAGTTTATCCTTTTTCACCGAAAGCTTTATTCTCGACAACCAACTTGTGCTGTTGTTAATTCAGCTGATTTCTTGTTCGCCCATTTTTTCTGATCCAAACTTACCACGTACTTATCCACTAATCTTTTTTTTATACACCTCGTTTGAATTCTGTAAAACGATGACCAAACTTCGAAAGGAAAAGATGAATGAATTAATGTAGTGTAAGATTAATAAACAGAAGAAAGTTAGCTGTCTTGATGTCACTTTCGGCTGAAACTCTATTTCTGCATCACTTTAAAACGACAAAGGGTTTTTTAAAGGGAGAGATTATTAAAAGATAAAGGCTTTGTGGATTCACTTTTCTATGAGCCATGAATTGCTACTTCTGTTTCATGTCGAGTTCAGACCGTGAACCTCTTCTTTCCGCCCCTTTTCACAATTCAATGTACATACATACGCTCTTTCCAATTCCTCATTTCTTTCTTACCATGCAGAACAAGACCCTCGTCTTCTTTTCACCACTTTGTATCGATTAGATGTTTTGTCTCTCATCTGCCGTCTGATCAAGAAAGTATGGAGTGTGCGCACCTCTTCTTTCCCCTCCTATTCAATGTACATACATACACTCTTACCAATTCCTCGTTTTCTTTCTTACCACGCAGAACAAGACCCTCGTCTTCTTTTCACCACTTTGTATCGATTAGATGTTTTGCCTCTTGTCTCCCATCTGCTCACAAAACTATGGAGTGCGCGCGGGCGTGAGAATCTAAGCAAGAAAAAGTCACATAGGGTGGGTCATAAACATAACAAATCAATGCAGCTAAGTTCCAAGAAAGTCAAACCAGATCGAATTCCAAAAGTACAGTGCGGAGTAGCCTTGGAACTATGTCCTTACTAACAAGTTAAAAAGAATATAAAACAAACAATCGATAAGACAAAGATTTCAGGTATTTGAGTTCAAATTACATAGAAAGACAGACTTGAACACATCAAGTCTTTGCATCTGCTCTTATGAGACATTTCAAGTCAATAATTTATCACAAAGCACTTATCTACGTCACCGTCCCACGTATTAATTGTGGCACGAGTGATTGTATCTGCAGTGTCGTGTCCACATATGAACCAAGATGTCGTATAGACATGGGCACATAGTTCACGTGATATGATCATGACTACTGATAATTAATGAGGAAAAGGACTTCGCTGTGTTCACCATCTTTGATGAGATTCAAAACAAAAAAGAAAAATGTTTTCATTCACTAGTACACTGCCAAATGCACGGAGGATACATCGTAGTCCATGATGAATTAATGATCACAGTCTTCTGGGTAAAGGTGAATTCCTGTGGTAAATGCTGATGTTGACTCCACTTCGCTGTGTGTATGTGGAAGAAAGAGAAAATCTAAAAGGGGGGAGAGAGAGAGGGGGAGAGAGAGAGAGAGAGTAGTCAGAAGGAGCCATTTATGACTCAGTCTCCAGCCCAGTGTGGTCTTCTCTTGGCTTCAGAAATTGATGACAGAATGATGCACACAGCACTAGAACCCCATCATCATCAACAAGAAGAACAAAAATGACCATTGTTTTCCTGTTGATGACGTTCCTCTCGTGGTTGTTCTCCTTTTTAATCACAATGTCTCCCTAAACCCTAACTGAAGAGCTCAGAGGTAAAGGAAACAAGAGGACACACATTGGAATATATGTTTGATTTATGCAACTGAAATTGGATGATTGTTATCATCTCTTCTTCCTTTAAGACTATCAAGGGAGGGAACGAATTTAGAAACCTCTTTTCTCTCTAGGTTTATAAATCATATCATTCTGTCTCTCTTCTTATGCCTAGCATATGGATAAACAAGTTTCTCTCCACGAAAGATGATATTACTAAAGCTATAGCCAAAAATTACCTGCAGATATTCCATTATTCACTTTGGTCCTAAATTAAATCAAATGGGTAACGCTTTACTAATAAAATAATGGGCGGTGCTCATTTCATGTGGAGTAGTACAAGGCAACCCTTCTTGCACAAGACAACACTGCAAGGTCTAGCAACATCAGAGGTCCCATCGTCCATCGCAAATCACATCACTCACCTCTTCTCCTTTCTCTCCCCTAAACAAAAAAAAAAAAGGGCTATTCAAAACGTAATTCTTTGCGGTATCAGATCTCCACAGGTACCGATAGGGTTTCTGCAACAATGGATATCGATGCATTGCCGTTTTCCAAATCCTTACAAAGAAAAAAACAAAGACAAGATGAAGTCTATCTTCGTCAGTACAAGTTCGCCAATGCTGCTTTCAGTGACGAAACCAAGAAAGGGTATTTATCTCCCACTTTCTCATCCGCATACTAGGCTAAGGTTTAACCACCAAGGTATGTGTCATACATTGTATATATGATTCGAGATATCGACATTCCAATATAATCAGTGATTTACATGATACGAGAATGCATGCACTTGAGACCAAATCAGTCAGAAGAGACGCTAAGAAACAATCTAATCCAAGGGCTATATCCTTTGGTATTATAGCAACAGTTCATGTCGCTACCCATGCATCTCCATCAAAGTTGCATAACATTGAATGGTCATGACAAAAAAAACATACAGAAAGACCAAGAACTAGTGCCCATGCGATAGATCCACGTGAGTCTGAAACATTGTGCAGAGAATTCTTTCTTTTATGCTAATAATTTCAGTGAAGAAACAGTCTTTAACTTATTCTTAAAAAAAAAAAGAAAAGAAAAAAAGAAGGAAACAGCCTGGAGCCAGTTTAGTTTGACTAAGACAGATAAAGTGATAATCATCTGACTCGTGTCGGGGAAAACTCTAATCTTATACAGTGAGATCACATGCGAATACGAGAATTGGAAATCAAACAAAAAGGGTGAGAACAGATGAAAACCCTAAAGTCTCGGTCTTTTTCTTTTTCCTGCGGAAGAGGTGAAGAAAGTGAACGAGCGAAGGAGCATAAACAGACAGAGAAGATACTCAAAGCATCATGAAGAAAATCATAGTCCAATGATGAATCTGAATCTCAACTCAGTTTGAACCAAAGGAAAAAACAGAGACTGACAGAGATCCACCCAAAAAAAAAAAAAAATCCCAACAACTCATCCGTGAATCTTTCAAAGCGTAATGATGAAACTTTTCCTCATTCAGTCAGAACCCCAAAAAAAAACAAAAAGATAGTCAAAACCCATCATCATTACACAATGATCTGCTCATGCACATACGAGTAACGAACAACCCACATCTATAAATATTCCATACCAATCATAGCCCTAAAAAGATCCAACCTTTTTGAGAGAGGGAGAGGATCATACTCAAAACTCTCGCACCTCAGGCACTGAGACGTTCTTGAAGATTGGAAGAGCAATAATTGGGGGGAATGAAGCCTGGTCCGACGCCGCTAACGCTAGATCGGTGACCGATGCGACGATCTAGAGAACAATTGATCCAATTGGAGAGGAAAAATTGGCGGATCTACGGTTCGCGGCCTCGAGCCAGACAACATTCCCCTC
This sequence comes from Eucalyptus pumila, assembly GCA_016097595.1. Taxonomy (NCBI): domain Eukaryota; kingdom Viridiplantae; phylum Streptophyta; class Magnoliopsida; order Myrtales; family Myrtaceae; genus Eucalyptus; species Eucalyptus pumila. The sequence goes on along the minus strand of CM027850.1, from coordinate 9,248,960 downwards.
AAAAAGATTGGCTTCCCCTCCTGCTTGGAGCCCAAGAGAGATGCTTGGAATTGTCTTTGAGTTTGAAACTGAGAGATTGAGAGAGAGAGAGAGAGAGAGAGAGAGAGAGAAAGAGAGAGTTGTGTGATAATGGAGAAGTGAGAGAGGGAGATAGAGAGGGAGAGAGAGAGAGATGGTTGAGGTTGGGTTGTGAGAATTGAGAAGGAGAGTGATGGAGATAAAAAGGGCAGGGAAGGAGAGAAGGGGAGCGAAAAAGGACAAAAAGAGGCAACAATGTTAAAGACCGCCTTGGCCCTACAACCCATCTTCCTTACCGAGAATGCCCCCGCACGCTCTTGCCTCATCTTCCTCTCTGTCGTTAAGTGGTCTTTGAACTACACCGTATACTAGACTTACCGACGTACACGAGCAAATATAAAGAATATGAATATATGCGTCTCGGCATAGGGAGTTTAGCTTAGAACGAAGCTAACCCATAAGGGTAAAAAGCAAGGTGAATTAGGGGTTGGAGAGTTAACCAATTTCCAAAGAAGAATAACACCCAATCAGGCGAAGCACATCATTTCAAAATTATCATAGCGAAATTCACAAACAACCCTCCACAGTTTTAGATAAGGAGGCTTTTTTTTTTTGGGGGGGGGTTCAAAATTAAGTAGGAGATCCGTATGTGGTTAGCTTTTGCACATATTTCCTGTATTTTTACTTTAGCCAATGAACTCGATAAACAATGGAAGTCATAACATATATATGAAGTTGCATTTGTAAATCTGCTTATGTGGTGAACAATGAATTGAGATTTATCCTCTCTCCCTGCCCTTTATCTCCGATATGTAACGATCACATACACATTTTTTTCAAGGAAGGGACAACTTGCCTCTCTCATGAAAAGCTCTCAGTATTGATGACGTGCCTATATAGCGTGATGTAGCTTAGCCCTTTCTATTCTCTCCCTCTTGTCCAAATCCCTCACGAAAATAAAGTGAAAATCGGATATTTGGTCGCTCGTAAAAATGCATGATTAATTTTTTGGTAGCTTGTGCTTTACAGGGTGTACTTAGAACTTCTTAAAGAATGTAGGACCAATGACAATCATAATTCATGTGATTTTTATAGAAAGTTAAAAGAAGAGGTTATGGAGTTGCTAAGTGGATATTTTGCTATTAAGACATGGTATCTGCACATTGTCCGCGCCTAATTAGCTCTTGTCTGTATCATATAATGGCGATGCTATGGAATACTTTAATATGCTCAACGAATAACTTATACTCTAACAATTACATTAAGAAGAAGAAAAAGGATGATTTTGTCGGTTAAAATTCCATATAAACCAATTTAGCCAGACCGACCATAAAACTCACGAATGAAGTCATAATTTAACTCATGATAATCAAAAATATGAAACTACTAACTCAAGCAAAAATGAATCACTTAAATTTCTATCTGGGACTCTGTTGCTCCAAAATCCTTTGTTAGCATTTTCTTCTCATTTTCTCAATTGTAGATAAAATGATACTATGGTCCTTAAACTTCAATCTAATGTGCAATGTTATTCTTGAACTTTTAATTTGTTCAATATAGCTTTTGAACTTTGATTCAATGTTAAATGCAGTCTATAAACCTTTAAATATTTTCATGTAGTTTGGGGAACACATTGAACATTTTCTAATAGTTTAGAGACTATATTGAACAAACTAAAAATTTATGGGCAACATCACATACCGAATTAAGATTCAAGAATCATATTGCACAAATTAAAAGTTCAAGGACAACATTGCACATTAAATCAAAGTTTATGGACATGCTGTTATATCTCTTTTTATTAGTGTAAAACCCACTTGATTCCCTCAAAGATATTCATACTGCTTAAATAATCGACTTAAAAAAAGAAGGATTACCACCTGTTATACTTTATTTTCCTTTTTGTCAGCGTCTCTGTAGTGCACGTCACATGACAAATCTAACTAACCCACTTTCACCTCCTTGCTTTTGCTTAAGGTTTTTTTCTTCTTTCTTTTTTTTTTTTTTTTTTTGTGCCTAAAAACTAAAGGACCCCAGTAACCCTAAGTTGTAAGAAGACAAACGAGTAGGGCATGTGATGTAAGGTTGATAATGGAGTCATGAGTCATGACCTGATGATACACTACAGAAGAAAGAGCACACCAACAACAAGTCAACCACGTCTTGGGTTGATGAGCTGATTCATGGGTTTCGTGTCAAAAATAGTTTTAATATATAAATATATATATAAATAAATATATATATATATATATATATATATATATATATATATATATATATATATTTGAATTGAGGAGGGTATAGCAGATGCTCTTACTTTTAACTTTTGTGCATGGAAAAGGTAAAACCACCCTCGTTCAGCGCAATTATTTACTCCTGTTTATCGAGTTATTTTCTCGTTTGTTTTCTTGCTCTTTTTACTTAGCTCGCGGGGGATTCGAGATGACGACAGGCGAAGACTGACTGACAAATTTTCTTTTTCTTTTGAAGTCTTGGAGTCAGCTTCCTGCGGTTCGTTCAGGTGCTCTCTGGACCACAAAAAGCCTCATATGGTCTCTCTCTCTCTCTCTCTCTCACATATTTTTCAATTTTCTTATTTTTCTTTTTCCCCTGATTCCAAGAAATGTTTCAGCAAAAGGTTCTTTTTGTGTTGACCCTAACCCTAGCTCTTCTGGGTCCATATTTCACATCCCTCAGTTCACCCTCCTCTTTTTTCTCCATGAGGCCTCAGTTTTTTCTTGGTTTCACTTGCTTTTGGGAAAATGTGGAGGGTTAAGACCACGACTTCTGGATTCTTTTAAAGGTTTCGAACAGAAAATTTAATGTGGTGTTCTTCTAAAATGAAGTGGATTAATCTCTATTGAGATTTAGTGAAATTTTAGGGTGAAATATATCTACCTGACTATTATTTGAGATGCATTCAGGTATCCAAGTGTCCATAATCTCAATTGCACAACATTTAAGTCAAATGCTTAACTAAATACTTATGTCTCGATTGATGAAAAGCAAATCACATCCACATATCGGGTAGTGAAGATTTGTAAAAAATTTCTTTCATTAAACTCTAGCCTCAAGTGAGTGTGCCAAGAATGAATCAAATATGAAATCCCACTCTAGTAAAAGCTCAAAGCTCTAATTAGTTTCTAATTTGAACAAACTGTCATGGCTAAAATTTATGGAAGCTAAATAAGTTCAAACGAAAATCAGAATATTTTCTGTTTGTGTCGGCACCCTCCAAAGCAAATTCCATTTCCACCTGCCCAATATGTTCAAAACCGAACCATCTAATTTGGATCTTGATTGGCAAACCTTTTTCCCCCCTACGTCTGATCCCAAAAGTGTAACAAGTAGGGAAATGAGTATTGCACTTTTCTTTACACTCAATCTCCATCTCTTCTTTCGCAATCTTCTGCTTCTTCCATTTCTTCCAAATCAAGCAAGAATTTTTCTCCTAAAGCTAGATAAAGCTCCTTTTTTTTCTCTTCCTTTTCTTCTCCTCCTTTTTCTTTTTAACCCGCCTTTTTACCCTCTCTCTGTGCGGGGTTTGAATGGAGTTAGAAACTTTATCTCTATTTCCACAATATAAAGAGTTAAAAGACCTTATCATTATCGCTACCTTGTTTTCTGCTCTTTCCCTTTGTTTCCCATCGCACAGAAACCGCGTTGTCTCCTCTCTCTCTCTCTCTCTCTCTCTCTCCCTCCGGGGCCTTTACAGCCTTTCCCTAATTCCTGCGTTGCTTCGCTTCGTTCGCATGGAGTCAAAACCGAAAGCCTAAAACTCAGAACCTACTCTGACCATTTCTCAGTTCACAGGCATGGAAACAGGATGTAATTGTAACATTCATCGTAAACCCTTTGTTTTGTCTAGGTTCATTCAGTGCTCGTGTCTGTAGATCTACATTTTCGTATATATTGAATTACATATGGAGTTTCAGCGCCATCTATCATATTTCATAACGGACTGAATACAAAAACGTCAAAAACTTAAATACCAAGTACTCGTGCGAAGATTTTGGTGGGAGCAAACCATGAGTTACAAGGCATTTTTTCCCATTTCATCGACCAAATCCCGAATAAAAAATAAAAATAGCTCATTTACGTCATTTATATCTCGTGTATTTTAGCGAACCTTAATTAGAATTTATTTCCTGGATTATTTGGGGTTGTCATGTCACAGCTGGCATTCAAATTCCCCTTAATTCTTTCGTGGGTAGCTCGATAGCTGGCGGTGGTCTTAGAAAGGACAAGCATTTGCTGTCGCTCGTGAGGGGGGACAAAAAGAAAAGAAAATTTAAATTCTTTTTATAAATTGAATTATACCCCTTTTTCCCGGGATGAACATAATAATGATGATAATAATATTAATAATATTAATAATAAAAAGAGGGCTCTAAAATGGGAGAGTGGTTGAAAAGTAGGGAAAAGGCCAACTACGCTTTTTCGAGTATATTCAATGGCTTTCTGGGCTAACCCTACTCCACAAGTTTGTCTTTGATTGAGGGGGAAGATTCTCTCCAAGAACCACACGACGTAGGAAAGACGAACGACGGTGGCATACGTTTCTTGGTGTTAGAAAATTTCGAGCACGAACATGTAGGCCACGACATATTGAATTTCGTATTCAATGCTGCGACAATTTAATAAAGAGCAGGATGGAACAATTTCTGAGCAAGAGCAGGATGGAACAATTTCTGAGCAAGACCATTGTATGTCGTTCACGCCGATTTTGAGATTTTGGCAATTTGGAATTTCATGTACATACACTCTTTGTTCAAAAGCTAGGAAAACGGGTTTTCTTTTTTAAATTGCCTTTGTGGTACTAGAAATGAATTGTTTATTACAGCCTTAATCTGCGCTCTTTCAGTATGTGTTCAGGACTTTGTTGTTCTTTTCAATTGAAACTTAGGACTTAATTGCATAAAAGGAAAGACTAATGAATGGATTACATTTTCCAAAAAAGATTTGGGGCTCAATCGCATCGATAAAAATGTTTATGATTTGATCGTGGTCTTTACCTAAATTATAAAAACTTCTAATCCGTTTTTGTGCATTATCTTATGTCAACTTTTTACACACTAAATGTTCTTGTCCATTTGTAGCCCTTTTCACTGTTCATGGATTGGCGAGCGAAATAATTAGGTGTCATAATCCCAGTACATCAAAGGTAATGGAGGCCGAACCGAACGCCAATTATTTTCGTTATCATCATAATTGCATGGTACGGGATTTGGATATCACATCAATCGTACGAAAGCCCGCACTTTAAAATTCTATAATTTCGATTGGTATGGTTGAAGCGTGATTTTTCCTTTTTTTTTTTTTTTTTTTTTTTGGCTCTTTTCGATTTCAGATCGTAAAGGGTGTATTGTAAAGAGTAGAGGATGAGGCCATCAGGCCCATGAATTTAGGAAAGCCAGGCCCAGCTTGGTCAACTCGACGACTTCGCATTCCGGTAATCCTCAACATGAAGCCCCACTTTCTGAGTCAATGTTAACTTTTCTGAACTAAAAGAAAAAGTCAATACTAACTTTTGTTTAATTAATGTGAGTTGTTGAGAAAAGGATGGGGAAATTGGAATTTTAGGGTAAAAATAGCTCTGTTGACCGAGGTTGACCCTCCTTTTTGCTCAAAAAGTTAGGTCTATTCGAGTCAAAACTAACTTTATTAAAATTAGGATGGAGTCCCAATGGGCAGACGATTAGTCAAAAGAACCTTTCTTGATTTACCCTCTTGAGGATTAGGAATTGGCTTTCTCAAGGGGAAGAACCACGCAAATCTCGAGAATGTTGACTTTTGAAGAAAAGGGAAAGTAATTCTTTGAATGGGAAACGAAGTGGCTCCAGCGATGTTCAAATGTGGCTTTATACTCAGTTCACACTTGGGGGATATTATTTGGGATAATTAGAGTCAGAAGTGCAAGATTTTAAGGCGAAATTGACAGATTTTTAAGATGATGAAAAGGGTAATTTTGGTTGGAGGAAAATTAGCCCTTCAATCAAGAGAGTTCAAGACAAACTACTCCAGTTAGACGTTTGGTGATTAAGCGTTATGAGGGGGAGAAATGTGGTATGATCATGTAAGCTAATGATATTCTCCTAAAACTCTTAAAATATGGAAGGAGAAAATAATTTAATGAAAGTTCTGTTTCGTAGAAAATGATTGATTTGGAAGACATTTTCTTAAAAGTGATCGTTTATATTGATTAAAATAATTAACCAATAAAAAAATTATTTTCATTATTGACAACAATTATTTTATGAACAATAAAAATATTTTGCATCCATTTATTTCTGTAAGTGATACAAAAGAGTATTACTAAGATAATTTTTTTTAATTTATTCATTTTCCGCAAAACAAATTGAGTCAAAAAAGAACAAATAATCAAAGTGAGCAATATACAACATGCCTAAGAAATAAGCATCCAACATGCATGAAAATGCCATAAAAAAAATCACATAAGAAGAAAACGCATGTATCTAGTCCAAATATATGAAAATTTAAAACAGACGTATAGGCTACATGAGCTGCTAGATCTAATGGTGTAAGCGGTTACGATAGGATTGTATTTGATTATGTCAGAATTTATTTATTTTTTAATTCAAAGGGTTAACAAACAGATGAGTATATACGTAAATGGGAAATATTTGGATTCCTCCCCTTGATCATGTACAATACAAAGAACTATAGTTTGCTGGATTTGTTGAAACTGTCTAAACAATCTAGCAGGAGGACTATATTGCGTAAGGAAAATTCGATCCTTCAAATTCGACCCTTCTTTTCTGGACCGGTTGTGCATAAGTCTTCGATAGCAGAAAATCAATCTTGCATAATGAAAATTGATGTGATTACACGTACTGGTCGGTCTCGGAAAAGGGTCCACAAATATAAGTCAAGACGGGCACACAATGCAGCATACTTTTTGGCATGGTCAAGAAGCTCATGTAAGGAGACTCCCCAATTCAAAAGCTCAAGTTGAAATACAAGGGGAATCATACTTTTTGGCCTTGTCAAGAAGCTCATGTAAGGAGACTCCCCGATTCAAAAGCTCAAGTTGAAATACAAGAATCATACTTTTTGGCATGGTCAAGAAGCTCATGTAAGGAGACTCCCCGATTCAAAAGCTCAAGTTGAAATACAAGGGGAATCATACTTTTTGGCATGGTCAAGAAGCTCATGTAAGGAGACTCCCCGATTCAAAAGCTCAAGTTGAAATACAAGGGGAATCATCCTACAATGAGATGGAAAATGATGATCATAGTTGCCGGTGGACAGGAGGTGATTTGCTACAGACATGCTACATCGACATCGTCGAGTCTTATTCAGGTAGACAAATCGCGATTTCATTGAATTATGTGAGAAATCCGATAATACATGATGAATCGTTGTGGTTCTCGAGCCAGTTGTTACTTTGACTCGCCGGACCACAAAATACATGACTTGTGGAAGCATTATTTCATTAGGCTTCCGAGTGATTACTAAATAATTAGATGGCCTCCTTGGCAAAGGAGGAACAAGATTGATATTGAAGAGGCACTTAGAAGAAAGGAGTTTCTTATTAGACCTCTAGGCAATGCAAGTTTTCCGTGTCGTGTTTCCTATCCTCATCTTTGCTGAGAGAAGCACCGGGTTGAGATACTCGTCTCTCTAAATGGTCGAGGAAATCCATAACCACAGGATCAGTCCAAGGAGCTCCGAGAGGAGCCTCTGCACCTGCAGCCCACCCAAGATGACCGCCTTTTGGAGTCACTATCAACAAGCAATTCGGATTTTCCTGCAGTGAGAAAAAGTACGTCGAAGAAAGGGATTACACATGTGAACAGGACATCAGATGCACACGGCATACACAAATTCATAAGGCCAACAATGAGAAATTGAGGTCCTATGGACGTTTTGAGCTCAAGTAATCACTGGGGGAGAGAACGAGAGAGTACATGCTTCTGTCAGCCTGTGTTTACATGTGTCCATATATCACCATTTCAGAAATAGAAAAATTTTATTTCCCTTGAATGAGAAAAAGGAGATAACAACACGTGCCTTACATGCTTTAGGTCGCTCTCTCGCTACTCTCGACCAAATTTTCAACCGACATTTCAATTTCTAGTTGTCTCTCAACTTTTTTATCCAAAAAAAGGTTTCATTGCACGTGTTCCTCTAGAAATTTTATCAGGACAACACTTAATAAGGATGTGCTTAGTTTAGATATGCAAGTTACTAGGCCTTGCATGTTACCTTTAAATTCAGAAAGTGGTGAGAGTTGATTAAATTAAATGAAAGAACAATCCACGAGCTACAGAATCTTTCATTCCCAAGATGGATCAGTGTCTGACTGAAACTAATATGGCGGTCTATACTGCGGAGAGTTTTTCAGATATCGTGAAGGGAGGATTTGAGAGGGAAGCATGAAGACATTCGAGGCATAAACTAAGTTAGCTACCTCCGAAGAAGATAGTCAAGGTGCTATAGCTCACTAAACTGTATGGATGCACAATATCCCATCTGAAAGAGATGTTACCGAGTTTCTTCCACAATCACAGGTAGTGGTCTGTTGGTGGTAGAGACAACAGAGGCAACTGAGATTTACTAATCGATGCTCTAACCATAACTTAACACCACATCAGGGAATAGACATACAAAGAGGAAGGCATAGGGATGAGGGTCAGTAACTAAAATTACATCCGCTCTGTGGCCTATTAAAGAATCTAGGAGGAAATCATTGACATAATTTAACACTTCTACGAATGAGATGTTCAGGGAGAGGAGACACTTCAGGTGTTGCAGTAAGCCCTTTATTACAAGGATTGGGATCTTTATGACAAACCTTGATATCTTCACGAGGAATTCCCCGAGCTGGCGCAATAGGATCATTTGCAGCCTGAGAAGAGACCACAAGTCTTGAATAAAAGCTTGAACAGAAAATTTCTACACTAGGAGCTGAAAATATCTATTCTATGCACAATCCTCCAGTCAAATCAGTCGTTTTTTTTATTATACCAAACTTCAGTCATATCTACTTAGCATCCTAATCATACTATATCTCTCCCTTTTACTCTTCAATACAACAACATTCAACAACTCAAGTCATTCAATAAAGCTTGAGAAATAATCTCGATCCCTTTGGCATTCAGAATGATTCCAAGCTACAGGTTCTCAGTGCAAACCAATTTCTCATCATTAGGATATTTGACATTTGTAGTAATTTAAACTTCATTGAAAACTATAAGTCAATCAAATGTTTTTGAATGTTCATCTGATTGGATGTGTTTCATCAGAAAATCTTTTTTATTAACTTACCATCCAGGAAACTCTTCCATAGTACATAGCAGAAGTGTTTTCATGGATAACCAGCTGAACAGAACATAGTACCATATCTAGGACTATTGGGTATATCATATTCATTTCTTTGACTTACAGTAGTATACTTTTTCTATGCTCTTTGGTTATTTCCTGTAACTTGAATAATCATATGTCCTTACAGAACTTAAACAATGTGTAGTATCAACATGTAAGATTATAGTCCACAAAATAAACTGAACATATATTCCTGCAATTCTTCCTTTACTTGCAGATGATTCTTGGGCATGTTAGAAAGGGAAACAATGAGCCGTACCAAGCTTCTAAGTATGTGTCTTATCTTCTTGCGTAAAAAAATTCTCCAAGAATAAAATTCACCTGTTTTTAATTAAAAAGTAACCAATCTCAGGTTTTCAACACCTGCCCACGTCCTTATTCTAGCAGCCTTATCAAAATTGGGACCATTAAAGGGTAATGTAATTTCTCTGTGACTCAACAAGAGTAGCAATTTGAAACAGATCATTTAATTGCAAGCATATAAAGTACACACCCAGCTCTGAAATGACATTTTTAAACTCCATAAATAATTTATATATACATGTGTCATTGTTAGACCGACAAGCATTGCAACTCGAAGGACCATCTCTTCCATTTTTATAAGCAAATCTATATATCTACATGTATATAAAGATCCCATTTACTGCAGATGCATATTATAGCAAACATGACAAATAAATAATCTAAAAGCTCCTCTTTTTTTCAGAAATGGTGCAACAGCAATTCATTGAAATAACACATAAAATGAGAAATCTCTTGATAACCTGTATGCACAGTAAAGGCTTGCACACATGCTTTATGGTATCCGAACTGCTTGAATTAGCATAGTACTCATCAGCTGACTTGAAACCAAATGAAACTGCAAGCATAATAACAATGTGTGATTACACTGGTCACATGTAAGACACTTGGAATTGGTCACAGGGCAAAATTTCATGATTTTGGATAATGCATATACTTGATGTCCAAAACAATACACATGCTCCTGCAGGCCCATGAACCAACTAGCACCAAAGGCATCCATGTCAACAAGAAAAACGTACCACGGGTCAATCCTTCATCGAACTCTTTGACAGTTTTCGCATTAGCAGCCAATGTGATATTATATTCGCCACCCATGTCTTCAAAAAGGAGGAGATGCCTGTATGAAGTATGATATAACTCTGCCTCTAATTTGAGAATGAGAGAAATCTATTTATGCATGAAAAGGATGTACATAATTACTTCTTAAAGATCTCCCGTAGAGAACGTGCAAGAGCTTTGTCATAAATATTGTTAAAGCCCTTACGGAAATCCTCATCTGCAATGACTAAATTGAAAGGATTACACAATGATACAGCTCCGGAAAGAGGGCAAGTATGAGATTCCTGAGAAAAAGACATGGTGAAAACATTGATGAACCATGAGTATACCATGAACCAGGAATTTAAAGGGAGACAAAATGTAAAGAAAATAGAAACTAACAATGCTATCTAAAGCTTAGAATAAAAACTGATCCCTCCCCCCACCCAAACCTGTTTTCACCAAGAGCAAGTACAAAAAATAGAGTAAACTGCTTCCGTGTAATACATAAACCAAGACCAAAGTAGTCAAAAAAAACTTACTGTTGTAGAAAAAAGGGTAACACAACCAAAGTATTTCTTAAGATAGAGAATGCCACAGCACCAGAATGTTCTTCAAATGCAAACCCATCTTAGACAACAAAAAAATTCTCTGAGGAGGGCAGTCATTTACCCCAACTCTTCAAAACAAATTTTTAAGAAATATTTTGGCAAAACTAGTTTTATTGGTCTAAGGCCCATATCTATGCAGAGTTAAGAAGAAACGAGCTGAAGAAAGCCTTGTAACTCAATTATAAATTCTAAGTATCATCACAGATCCCATATTGTTCTATCATAGAAATTACTATTAAGATCTGGTAAATCGAAGACAGCGTTTACATAAATACGACATCAGAGCAGAACTGGGCACCAAAACTCAATTACCTTACCTCTCCAAGATAGCGAACGAGAATGTTTGCCCCGAGAGACCAGCCAACAGCATATAAATTGGCTTTAGGATACCGATCACCCACGTGGGCTACTACTTGACGTAGATCACCTGTAAACGAAGCTGAATAGAACTGTGCGCAAGCAAAAAAGTTGCCATCAGCACAATAATTCTAGTGGAACTAAATTTAGAGTCAGAGTCTTTTAGTCGCATCCCACAGTTAATTTGATCACAAATCAAGAACAGCTGCAATAATAAGAGCAATATCGCCCTACAACAATTTCTCTGTAGAAGAGTCCCATTCATCAGTCCTGGATTAACAGCTTGCAGTATCGAATTGTCCAGGAAAAATGCGAAAGATAAGGCATGCTGAATGGGTTGGATTCTATTACCTGAGGTGTGGTGACGGGACTATCTCCACAGCCACGGCTATTGAACACCACGATTCGCCATCCCTTGCTTCTAGCTCTCAACAACATATGCCTGACGTACGAATCTCCGCTGCCACCCGTCAAACCAGGCTGCAATCAACCACTAGATCGAACTCAATTCAACATTACAGATCGCGACAAATAGCTCGAAGAAAGCATTATACTCCAGTCTAATCACAAGCCAGTGCTTTTTACAAAAGCTATGCAAGTGCAAGAAAATCGGGCCATCGCAAAGCATAAACGGCATCGGACTTTTACTACATGGATCGATGGGATGAAATCCATCTCAATCTTGTCGTGGTTTTCCAAATTATCCAGTAAAAATAGCATTTTTCTTCCCTAAATTACGAGCTTAGTTCCTCCAATTTGTGGGCAACCAAACGGAAAACAATCGAGAGAAACGCATGAATGCCGCCACGTACCAGCAAAATCAGGACCGGCGAATCCGGCGGCACGCTGCGGTCGTCGCCGGAGACCCAATCGAGGGCGACCGCGCCGCCGTCGCGCGTGCGGAGGCACTCCCGCCGGAGCCTGACCTCCGGGAGGGACCGGAAGAAGGAGGCGAAGATCGTCTCGACGTGGCGGTTCCAGCCGACAACCGGGAACGGGGAGTACGGCCGGTCGAGCGTCGTCAGCGCCGGGAGGAGGAGGTCGCAGCCCCCGCCGAGGACCTCGAGGGAGGGATGGGGGCCGGACATGGCGGGACCGGCGCGGGCGGCGGAGACGGCGGCGACGCGGCGGAGCGGGGCTGCCGGCGGCGGGGGGCGAGGCCGCGGAAGGAGGAGAGCGGCGGCGGCGGCGGCGGCGGCGAAGAGCCGAAGCAGCACCTTGGCATTTGGTCGCCGCCGGGCTTCGCGATCAGGCCGTCGCGAGAGAGGCGTTGAAAATGGCGACTCGGGAGTGCTTTCCGGTGAGGCTGCGAGTAGTATTAAAAAAGGCCACGTCAGACGACCCATTTAATGACTATTTAAATTAAGTAATCACTATAAATGTTACAATTTATTTAGGACGACGTTAATTGCAAGAATATGTTTAGGTAAAGATTATTGTCAATACTGAAAATATTTTTCATTGATTAATTATTAATAGCAATATGAACAATCTTTTTTAAGAAAACATCTTTCAAATCATTAATTCGGAAGTTTTGCAATTGTTAATTATACATGTTATGAGAAAATTAAATATATTCAAAATCAAATCCTTGCTCTAACTACTTAACGAGTTTCATTGAATGCATTTTGACAACACTCATTTATTTTGCAAGCTATAAATATTGTGGGTTCGAAAGCATCTCAAAGAAGCTCTTTAATAAAAGAGAGATGACATTCGTTTTACTTGGAATTTTGTTCATTAATATCTATAGGCACTTGTTAAACACCCAACTAAGAAAAAATTATGGTCTTTTATGTACGATTAAATTTTTGAAAATTGATTCTTTCGCTACAAAAGATATTGGACAAGCGCTCTGAAGCTATGTGTTCCACTTTCCTCATCGGGTGTGTTTTATATTCCAAATTTTCTTCAACTCTATCCAATTTTATATCGTTTTATTATATCATTTTCCTAAACTTCAATAAATGCAAGCCTTGTACTCTCATGGCCTTATTAAACTTGTCCAAGCAATCGAAAGAATTGAAACAAAATGGGCCAACCCATCCATAACAATCTTCGCATTCCGATCAACAAAGTTAAGCCCTAACGCGACGAAAAAATCACCAATGTTAATGTTGTTAGGAAAACCACCTACAAAATCAAGATGACCTCCAGCATCTTTTTTTAAGAGTAGGGTTTTAATAACAATAATAAAGAAAATTCGTTAATTTATAAAGCATTGTCATCTTCGTATTTGGGATAATCAATTCCTTGAAATTTTATACATATACATATATATATATATATATATATATATATATATATATATATATTATATTGCTAAAGATGGTTAAAAATCGACCCAAATGGCACCTGGACCCTTTAAAGTTTGGACCAACCCCACCCCAAGCGACAAACGTCCAGTGGCCAATCATGTTCTGAGCCATTTTTCACGTGGTCGTGGTGGTTAGGATGACACGACTCCGGTCGGCTTCGCTTCAATTCCCTCCAATCGTAGTGGTCAAGACACCAGGAAAAAAAAAACACATCAAGAAAGCGGCATTTCAAATCATTTCTTTCCTTTTCTTTTTTCAGTGGCTTTCAATGTGTCGCGGATTTTTTGTACTGGAGTGCAAAGGCGTTGATAAGCCTCTCCAAGAACATTATTATAAGGGCCTTATACCCATTATAGAATGTTTAGATTAAGTAATCATTATTTTACAATACCCGTATCTTGAAATTCAAAGGTTAATAATTTTATCGACGCAAGCCCACAAAGATGTTGATAGTCATTGTTTCTCTTATCTACAGCTTTCAAACTTTCCCGTACTTAGATATCTTACTAAAGTTAGGATCCTCGCTCTTTGATTTGGGATTACACAATCAATTCTTAACTTTTTGTTATTAATTAATGTAGTCCATTCGATAAACTCCTAATGCGAGAAATCTTATGTGGCTCTCAAGTCGATGATCGCATGGCATCTAAGAAAGACCACATGGGAGAAATATTGGATTTCCCGTGCAAGAAACCCACTGAGTGAGAATTTGAGACTCGATTGCATAATTTATTAAACATCAATGACTTAGTTAATCAAAATGAAATTTTGAAGAACTCGATTGACCCACAACAAGAACTCTAATAACTCATCGTGCACTCAACCCAGAAAAAATAATTACAAACAATTATAATATAAATGACAGTTTGAGCTTAGTTATTTCATCCTTGTTAGAAGTATAGGAATACCAAACTACTTTTTACGATTCGATTGCTAAAACAAAGACCGGTAGATGTCATACACGTTGCCCTTTTTCATCTTCCACATCCAAATGCTAAATAAAAAAAAAATCGAGATAATAACACAAATTGTTCATAAATTTTAATCTAATATGCAATATTGAGTCATGAACTTTTCGTACATGTTCAATTTTTTTTTTTGACTGAGAAAACCGTCGAAGATTACCCTTCATGGATCACACGACTCTCCAGTACCTGGTGACACCGTTAGGTCTCACCGCAAGCGAGGACTTCAGACACTTTAACAACAAGAGGCTTTAAACTCTCAACCTCCGCAATGAGTGAGATAACTCATACTAATTGCGTTGCATGTGGTTGGATTGTTCAATTTAATCTTCAAATTATATGAAAATGTATAATATTATTTTTCTAGTCTATTGATTAAATTGAACATGTATCAAAGGTTCATGAATTACATTGAACGGTTTAAAAATTCATGAATAACATTATACATTTTGTTAAAATTTATAAACGACATTATACATCGAATCAAAATTCATAAACCATTTACATCATTTTTCCAAATAAGTTTTGCTTTGGGGCCGCATTGATCGATGAGATCATCGATCGATCCACATTTCCGCGTCCCTTTTTTTGCCCTCACAGTCGTGCATTTGCAAAATGAAGGGTGCCCACGCACTTCCACAGCGCTTTTGCGTTGGGCCACGATCCCGTCTCGACGCTTCTGGGTTGGGTCAGTGTGGTGGCCCGTTGCGAAGTGGCAATCAGCCGGTATGGGGCCCAAGTACAACCATTCCCAGGGGGCCCTCCGGACGTACTTGTCCAGAGCCTGAACCCGGTCCGGTTGACCCGATGCGCAATCACCGTTAAGTGTTGCGAGATCGGCGATGTGGGCCTCACGTGAGATCCATAAAATCGATGGTTATGATCCGCCCGGTGCAGTAGGCCCGGATCTGGAAAAGCGAGTCCCCCTTCCGGTAGCTTGAGTGGGCTCTCATTGCTTGGTCGCGAGCTCTCCCGTAGGCACCGTGCAATCTATGCTTGCACCCTACCAACATCTTCGGCCTAGGAGAATGGACCTTAGTTGGTAAGTGAATACTTCATTATTGTACGTAACCCCAGAAGAGGGTCAGAACAAGTGGAAGGACTGTCACTTATGGTGACTTGTATCTCATTTACGATTTTGTCCTAGAAGAGGATTTGATTTTTAGTCCGAACATGATTGACTGCTGAGAAGTTGAAGATGTTAGATTTGGGATATGAAGGTCATGAGTTAGACATCTTTTTATTTCTGAATGGTCGATCAGATTCTCGATGTATGTATAAAATTCATTCAACATTAAGTCCCCCTAAAACAGAGAAATATTTTCTTAGATCAGAGCCATATGAACCAAATATCATTGCCATCATCAAAATCACTTGGAATTCACGTTTGGACTCCCTGCCATTGCCACCAACCATTGTGATTGTACAATCCATAATACTTCAAAATCTATCACGTATCGGACCCTCGATAAGATAATCCATGTACTTAAGGATCTATCTCCATCATACATCCCTAATATGTCCAAGAATTGCATCATAGCTCCATACCCACCAAATCCACAAGAGCATGGCAAAAGCAACCCAAGCAGCCATAATGAAAGTGAAAGCACTCCTCACCCCCTCCAAGAAAGTAGGAAGGAAAACAACAACGAAAATGATGAAAAGCAAGAAGTAACAAAAGAGAAATTCAATAAAAAGAGCAAAAAAGATTATTATTTTTTTTTTAGAGGAAAAAACGGTGGTAAAGGACAACTGAGGGAAAAGCCCTAATGCCGTGCTTCCTGTGACTGCTTTTAGAAGGGAGCGGGAGGGCAAAGCAAAGGTGGCATCATGTGGTCCAGGCATCAATGAGTGCCCCTGTCCTCCCAAAGGCGCCCCTCTCGATGCCCTCTTTTTTTCAATTTCCATGCTTTTGTGTTGGGGCCTGGGATGGAGTTTCACGTCCTTTTGTAGAGCTTGTCCTTTTTGACTTTGGTTTCATGTGGTTTCATGTGGTGTTCCATTTCTTCTTCTTTCGCCTTTGTCACTGGTCTCCTGCCTTGAGGTGAAAGCAAACAATCATAGCGGCTGTCTCAAGCATGGAGAGCACATCTGAAAGTCTTAGATGGGGTTAGAATGGCAATCTGAGTTTTTTTTTTTTTTTTTTGGTGTGTCGGTGGAGGAGGCGGGCCTATGCCGACGGTTTCAACGAGCCGCACATCTGCTATCCAATTTCGGTTTGAAAAAAGAAAAAAAAAAAAGAAGCTTTGATTAAGAGATTCGGAATACAATCAACATAAAATGCCAGTTACTTTCGAAGGAATGATAAATATTAAGTCATTTGCCAAAGGAAACATTTTCAATGGAATAAAGATATGGTAAGGATGCTAATGAGTTTACCACCCATTTAGAGAACATTTGCACATCATCATTTGATGAAATTTGATAATAGTGATGATTTTTCTTGACACCACTATACAGGTATAAACTATGAAGTAGATAGTATGAGATGATCATGATAGTATAATTTTCAAATACTTCTTATTATAAAACCGCTGAAAAAAAGTATTCCACGGTCAAAATACGAGCCTTTGACTAGGTTTCTTTACCATAATGATGTCAGGGATTCGATCAGCTCGTCGCTAATAACAAATTCAAAGTATGCAATCATTCATGTGACATTGCACCAACTACTTGACGGTGAATGGACAAACTTTATAGACTTTCATCTTTTAATAGACTAAGAGCATCAAAAACATTTTTAATACACAAAATAAAATGCGAAAGTTAAGAGATATAAAAATCATATTGAAGGGTAAGATGGTCAATTTGTGAGACTCTGTTCCCCGTATCTCTCCTTTTTAACAATATTATACATAGATAAATATATAAAATTTGCTTCAAGATCAGTAATACTGAATTAGTTTACATAAAAAGTCGAATAATTAAAATATGGAAGAATCAAGCAACATAATTATCTCTTATACACACGTCAATCGTTTATTATTTAGCTTCAAAGGCTGATACGCACAGCAATCTAGTGAGCGATCATTAATAAGTTAGGTTACATACGGGGCAAAAGTCGAAACAATATTATTGGAGGATTGAGGGGAGAAATGTTATGCATAAAAGGCTAGTTGCCAAAAGAGAGATACTCAAACAAGCGATTCATATTTAGAATTCATTAAAAAAATCTTCACATTACTTCCTACATAAGTTTCATCGATTAGCATAGAAGGCATCATTTGATCACAAATTAAATCTCGTCATGGGTCTGGTAGGTCGCTGAACATGTACAGCCTACAGGCACACCAAACTCGAAGTACAACAAATTAGATAAGCGACTTTTTTCTTGTGCTTCTCAAATCAAATCATTTCTAAAACTGATGTCCTCTCATCGAAAAATGAGCATGAACAGAGCTTCTCCGGCACGATATTCCACTGCGACATGACATGAAAAAATGGGATAAAAATTGCAAGAGGTTTTTCTTTTGGCAAAAAAAAAAAAACTCCCGAGGAAGAAAAAGTTGGGAAAAAAGAATTGCAAGAGTAAGGGAGTGAGGTCGAATGATGACGATACCGCGAGCGGAAATGGCGGGCCTGAGAAGGAGAAATGGGCCGGGCCGGGCCGAGATTCCCCACGGGCCCACGCGCGCTCCTCGTCTTGTCCTCTCTTCGCCGAGAAGGAGACGTGGCAAAAAAGGCGAAAGCGAGAAAAATTAAAATACGACGAAAACCGTAATAAAGGAAAAGGCCTAATCATCATTTCTATTTTTATTTTTATTTTCTATTTATTTTATATTATCTCGCGTTTTTTTATTTAGTCGATAGCATCTCCACTGTTCATCATATTTTCTCCCCTCCTTCGTCTTCTTCAATGGAAAAGCGAGTGAAGAAGCTCTCTTGAAGAAGAAAAGCACCTCGCCGGAAAGCAAGCGGGCGCGGCCAAGGGAGGGCGGAGCGAGATTGAGAGGCGGCGGCGGCGGCGGCGGCGGAGGCGGAGGCGGAGGCGGGGGTTTTCCGTTGGTGATGGTATTGGCCATCCGGCGACTGCGAGAGGAGATCACCGATCGGCTCGCCGGAACCCGCCCGGTCGCCCTGTATTTAATGCTCCTGCTCACCGGCGGCTTCGGTGGCGGCGGCGATGACGGCGGGGCGGCGGGGGGGTGGATCTTGTTCGCCGAGGGCAGCGGGAGCGGCGGGAACGGCGGGAACGGCGGAGGCGGCGGCGGGGGGTTCTGGTCCTCGGCGGCTGCGCCTTCCAATGTGGGGACGATAGCCATTGTCGTGACGGCCATGGCCGGGCTCGCCTTGGCCGCCACCCTCGTCTACTCTCGGAGGTAGAGATTACGCCGAGAACTCCGAAAAATCGCGATCCTCGAGAACGGAGGGCGAAACCTAGCGCGCTCGATTCCCGTTTTTCTCTTCGTCGAAATCAGAAACCCTAGGGAACAAGTCACTTTTTTCTTCGGTAGATTGATTGATCGATTGATAGGTAGAACTTAGAAGGTCAGATGCTCGCTCAACAGAAAGAACCCTTAATGAAATCCCTACGGCGAAGCCACACTTCGTCGTCGTCGAATTCCTCTTCGCCGCCAAATTCAACGTCGTCGTCGTCGTCTTCATCGTGGATTCATTTGCGATCGGTCTTGTTAGTCGTCGCTTCTTCATCGTCCTCACCAGTTCCTTCCAATCGGTGAGTTCCACATTCCTCTTCTTTTAATCTTTCTACTAATACTTCGATTCGATTCTGTTCCTTTTTCCAGTTTCGTTTGGCCATCTGATGTTCAAAATGGGGCCATTTTTGGCCGGCTCTGGATTCCACTCACTCTTTTGGGTTCTCGATTTCTTGAATTTGCCTTTGGATCCAGATCTACTGATTTTGTTTGATCTCACAAAACTGGTTTTTCTGTGGAAACTCTCTGGTCCGTTGCTCAATCTGTCATTGGTTCTGTCGATCTCTCTCTATCTCTCTGCATCGTGGGTTCAGTTCCACAGGTTCCGGCTATCAATTTTAAGTGCTGAGACTGTTGTGGTAGTTTGAGGAGGTGTAGAAAACTAATGCATCAAATGAGGACGGTGTGATAAGGACTTAAATGACAGCATTTTTGCTTTTGTGCATTTGTTTTGCGTTTAAGAGGGGATAGAACCACTTTCGAGTTAGTTGCAAGAACTTGAGAAAGAATTGGATCGAAGTGAATCAAGTGAATGCATTGAAGTTGATTGTTTCATGCTGTTGTACTCTATGACATTTAAGGAAGCTTTTGAGTTAAATGTTAAATGTGTAGGCTCTTGTGCAAAAATCACTAGGTATTTGCACAATAGGAACCCCTATATTCTGCTTCCTGCTGATAATTATGTATGAGGGATGAAAGATTGCGATAGTGTGGATGGTAGAGAACTATGTTGTTTGGTGGAAGATAAGATATTCTACAATCGCAAAGCCTCTCTATTTCTCTTGCTTTCCCTCACTGTGTTATATGAATGTTATATGGTCTAAACTTGCTTCCCCCCCTTCGAAGTGACATTACCTCCCCATTGTGGCTTGCAATTATTTTGATGATTCCTGATAAGATTCGGGTTCTTGTTTCTTAGGATATCGTGAATAGCTGTCTATATAATGCATATAAATAGTCATTGCTTAGCTATCTACTTCATAATCTGTTGAACAACTCTTTGTCGGTCTGTCTTGCATTTTTCTCTCAGTTTAACTAACAATATTCCTTCTCCTCTTTCAGGGGTAGTCTTAAATCACCATGGTCACGGAGAAGAAGAAAACATGCACTATTACCGAAGCAATGGAGGAGCTTATTTACACCTGATGGAAAACTTTCCGATGGTGGAGTCAAATTATTAAAAAAAGTGCGCAGTGGAGTAAGTGACTAAATTCTTTGGGTATATATATAATGATTATTGCACCCATCCGATCTTTAATTTTTGTTGCTGCAAATCTTTGGTTTGAATTAATTTCCTATTTTGTGGCTTAAGTTCAATTTTTTTTTATTTGCAGGGTATCGATCCAAGTATTAGAGCAGAGGTTTGGCCGTTTCTCCTTGGAGTGTAAGTGATTTCCCTTTATGTTTTACTCAAGTGTTTTGCATTTGATCTTTGGAGGACAATTCCACATTATAAACGCTTGTATTTCTGAATCTTTTATGGATTAAGCTGTTAGTGTACACTCTTGTATGGCTATTAGTATATAATTGGTCATTGTTGATTGTGTTAATGGCAACATTAGAGCATGCTTGTGGGGGATATTTTAGTCTTTGCTTCTCTTGCTGACTTAAGGAATTCGGAGATTTTCTTTCATAGATGAAATAATGTTTTTGTTTTTGCAAAAATCAAAATATGGGAGAAACTCGAACTGTTTCAGTAGTAGAACTTTGGTTGTAGCTATTCACATAACTTTTGGCCATGTCTTTGGCTTTTGAGTGAAAATGAATGTGTATAAAAAGCTGATAACACATAACATTAAATGAGGGATTATATGATGGTCGTATCTTTACTTTTGCCACTTGGAAGCGATAAACCAACCGTTTTAGGAGTTAAAATCCAACCACTCAGTTTATAATAAGAGTCATGGTTAAAGTCAAAATTGATGGGGTTACATTCACCTGGTATCCTTAACAGAAATTTTGGAGATGGTGATAACTTGAGTTGAACAGTTAGTTGGTTCTATCCTATAGTCTATAGCTGTCATTTTGTGATCATCCAAGATCTCTCCCATTTGGTGTTGTCCTTTTCCTTGATCTTTTCAAACATATGGAGTTATTATGACTTTCTCTTGATATTTCTATGCTGGTTTTGGTTGTCTATTGCTTTCACCATTCTACTTTAGTGGGTTGACTTTCAACAAGGTGGCATATGCAAAGTACTAACTTCGTAATGTCGCCTCACAAGTTTCTGTTTCCTTCCTTATGTCGATGTTTTCTGTTCTTACAGGTATGACATTAACAGTTCCAAGGAAGAAAGGGATATTGTGAGAAGTCAAAATAGGTACTCTCAGATTAAGTGGCTTATGAATATTTGTCATTCCTGGCTTTAGTTACTGTGTACCTGATGCTTTTTTATTGCAATGTAGAAAGCAGTATGAGAATTTACGGAAACAGTGTCGGCAAATCCTCAGCCGCAGTGAGAAGAGTTTAACATCAAAGGAAAGTACTGGGGACAGCTGTAATGAAGGCAGTGGGGATTTCAGTCAAGTTGTGGATTCTGCCATGGATGATGATGTAAGTTCGAGGAGATCACCTTGCATGGAGGGGGATGGCAGTGGCACTTATCTTGATGGTACAGTCAGTTCTATGAGCGATCAGGCCTCTCAGTCCTCCAATTTGATTGCAGAAGGAGATACAAAAAGTAGTGCAGATCAGGTCATTCAATCCTCTCATACCATTTCAGAAGGAGACTTGGAGAAGAAGAATGGAGATCAGGTCATTAAATCATTCACTGCAACTGTTAAAGGAGATAATAATATGGAAAAGAATGGCGATCAGGATATTCAATCCTCAGGTACAGCAATAGAAGGAGGTAGCGATAAGAGTGGACTTCAGATCCCTCAATCCTGCGGTGCAATATCAGAAGGAGAAGTGCGGACTGCAAATCAGGGTCTGCAATCCTCACATACAATAGTGGAAGGAGATACAGAAAAGGACCAAGGTGAGGTTCTCCAGTCATCCAGTTTAAAAGTGGAAGCAAACATGGAAAAAAGTGGACTGATGCGAGAGGCTGCCTCTGCTGGTGACTCAGATTCTACTGATTCTGATTCCTCTGAGGAGAATGTTAATATACCCGACTTTCTTCCAATCGAAGAGGTCGAAGAAAGTGAAATTAGTGAGCTTACTGAAGAAAGATCGTCTGTGGCTGCTACTGAAACCAAGACTAAGTTACATAGTGATGAAGATTTTGCCACGTGGCAGAGAATCATCCGCCTTGATGCTCTGCGAGCAAATGCTGATTGGGTAGTTTACTCTCCATCTCAGGCAGTGGTGAGTGAAATGAAGGCAAGGGAGTTTGCTGACAGTGTGGGATTGAAAGATTATGACCATCTCGAGCCTAGCCGGATTTTTCATGCTGCTCGTCTGGTCTCTATCCTTGAAGCTTATGCACTGTACGACCCAGAGATTGGTTACTGCCAGGGGATGAGTGATCTGCTTTCCCCGATTATCTCAGTGATGGAGGAGGATGATGAAGCATTCTGGTGCTTTGTGGGGTTTATGAAAAAGGCACGCCACAACTTTAGGCTAGACGAAGTGGGGATCCGTAGACAGCTGAACATCGTCTCGAAGATCATAAAACACAAGGACTCCCATCTCTACAGCCATCTGGAGAAGCTTCAAGCTGAGGATTGCTTCTTCGTCTACAGAATGGTGGTCGTGCTCTTTAGGAGAGAATTGAACTTTGAGCAAACGTTGTGCCTCTGGGAGGTGATGTGGGCCGATCAGGCCGCCGTAAGGGCCGGGATCGCCAAGTCTGCTTGGGGGAGGATGAGGGTGCGAGCCCCGCCTACCGACGATCTGTTGCTATACGCAATTGCTGCTTGTGTGCTGCAGAGGAGGAAGTTGATTATCGAGAAGTACAGCAGCATGGAGGATATCATGAGGGAGTGTAATAGCATGGCTGGTCATTTGGACGTGTGGAAGCTTCTGGACGACGCGCACGACTTGGTCGTCACTGTTCACAACAAACTAGGGGCATCGGTTTCTTGATCCGTTTTCCTTGTTTTCGCTGCCTTCTGTTGGTACATTATTCTGGTCTGACCTGTCGGGGGACCTTATTGACATAGAGCTCGTCTATAGGTCGCTTCACAAGTTCATGCGACTCACAACTAGCGCTCGGCACGCCGATTTCTGTATCAGCTAAACAATGAGGTTTATGTATACTGCCCGCACTTGGTCTCATCGAGTGATGGTGGCAGAATCGCCGCTTTTTAATGAACTAACATGTTCGTTTCCTATGGCCTGTTCTTGCATGGCCTGTTGCTTTCATTCTTTTGTGAACTTTTATTGCGTTTTTCAAAGTTGTGCTCGAACTAAACTCCCAATAGTTTTCTCTAAGCTTTTGGGCCTCTTGGGAGCGGTTCGCAATTCCCTCCGCAACCGACGCCGCCATCAATAGCCTTGCACCCCCTGGCCATCTTAATACCATTCCCTAGGCCACCCCGACCACCACCACCAGACCGTCACTCTCACGGGTTTGCCCTCCCTTCTCCATCCTTTCCCTTCCACAACTACAAAAACAGATCCCCCGCCGTTTCCTTCACCGCCATCACCAACAACTGTCCCTTTCAATTGGCAAAATTCACTACCCGAATTACCATCTCGCCGCTGTCGCATCTCTCCTCCGTGACCTTGATTTCCAACTCTCGAAACCCGACTCTAAAATAATTTACCTGGGACCTGGCTAATTAATCAGCTAAAGCAAGTCGTTCCTGCCAATAACCCGAAAAATATAGGTGAGATGTTTAGACGGCCATCCCGATCACTAAAGATTTAACAACTCCCGCAAAAAGGTCAAGAGTTGGACTTCTGTTAACTTGAAAAACGTCGGTAAATCGGACCGGGCCCAATATCGATTCTCCGCACGGCCCAATAGAAACATCTCCCCTTCAACAACCCTCGTTAAATGCAAGCCCAATATCAATTCCACGCACGGCCCAATCGGAAGCCATCTTCTTCAACAACCCTCGCTTTCGACTTAGCATCAATGCCACCTAAACCTCAAATGGTGCCTATTGATCTGCGTGGCCTCTCCGTCGCCGCTCCTCCCCGCATCCTCCTGGACCTCCCGCCGCCGCCGCCGCCGCCGCCGCCGCCGCCACCGCCGCCACCGCCGTTCCCCATTTCCCCGCCTCCTCCGCTCCCATCTCCAACCTCATGAGTTCCCGCCCCGAGCCGCTCCTCTCCGGATCAACTTCGCTCGCGCATGGATTTGAGGAGGCTCGTCCCGGCGGCGAAGCCCTCCCTCGCCGTCCCTTCCGTCGCCCGCCCCCTGATCAGCTTCTCCTCCAATGCCCCGTCGCCCCTCCCCCCGGACCGCCGCTTCGAGCCGCCGCCCGATGATCCCCGGCCCCAGCCTCCTCCGAGCCGCCGCCCCGCCGACGGGGGCCCGGCCGGATCGGCGGCTTGGGTGCTTTCGAGCCGGCGGCTCGATCGGGGCGTGCTCGAGTCCGTGTCGTCAATGCTCTCGAGCCCGCGCCTCGCGCAGTCCCAGTGTAGGGCGGTGATTGCGCGGTTGTCGCCCGTTGAGTTCGATCGGGTGTTCTTCGCGGTCCGGTCGGAAGTTAAAATGAAGACCGCCCTCAAGTTCTTTTACGTCGCGGCGCAGTCCTTTAAGTTCCCGTTCACCGTCCGGACGTACTGCATTTTGGTCCTGCTGCTCATTGATTCGGACCGGATGCCGCGCGCCAGGTGGCTATTGACGGAATTGATTCTTGGGAAGCTGCCTGTTTCAAGTGCAAATCCCGGGAACCGACACGTTGAGTTGGCTGCCGTGTTGGCGGAGCTGAACCTGGTGTCTGGTCCTGAAGTAGGAGTTCGGGCATTGGATACGTTAATACATGTTTGTTGTACCCAATTTAAAGAAAAGGGTTCCGGTTATGCTTTTGATGTGTTTAGGTTATTAGCTGATAAGGGTATGTTTCCATCTTTGAAGACTTGCAATTTTCTGTTGAGTTTTTTGGTCAAAGCGAACGAGCTTGAGAAGTGCTATGAAGCATTTGAAGCCATGCTTCGTGGTGTTGTTCCAGATGTTAACTTGTTTAGCATTGCAATCAATGCATTTTTCAAAGGAGGGAGAGTGGAAGATTCCATCCGGTTGTTTAGGAGAATGGTAGAATCGGGGGTATCTCCAAATGTGGTTACGTGCAATAGCATGATTGACGGTCTCTGCAAGAACGGGAGATTAGATGCTGCATTGCAGTTTAGAGCGAAGATGACAGAAAACGGTGTGAATCCGAATCTTATAACTTATAGCATTCTGATTAACTGCCTTATGAAATTGGGGAGATTTGATGAGGCCAAAATTTTCATGGAAGAAGCTTCTGACAGAGGGTTTGTTTTGAACCATGTTGTATACAACCCTCTGATAAGTGGGTATTCTAAAGCAGGAAAAATCGGCGAGGCACAGGAGATTATTAAGGATATGACATCCAAGGGTATTAGTACTAATCCAGTAACTTTAAATTCTCTTTTACGGGGTTATATCATAAATGACCAGATGGAGAGCGCTGAGCTCCTTTTGGAGGAGATGCTACTGAAGGGGCTAGCCGTAAATCCCGGTGCTTTTAATTCAGTGGCTAGCTGGTTATGTAGCAGTTCTAAATTCGACCGTGCTCTGAGACTTATGAGGGAAATGTTATCGAGAAATTTAAAGCCCAATGATGCAGTGTTGACCACATTGCTTGGTGGACTTTGTAAAGTTGGAAAAATTTCAGATGCAGTGGAACTTTGGTTCTCGCTACTGGGAAAAGGATTTACAGCCAACACCGTCACATCAAATGCTTTGATTCATGGACTTTATATAGCTAATAATATGGAAGAGGCTTTTAGGATCCTCAAGAAGATGGTAGAAAGCGGTTTGGTCTTGGATATAATAACATACAACATACTCATCTTGGCTTTTTGTAAGAATGGAAAAGTCGAGAAAGGTTTCAAGTTGAGGGATGAGATGGCTAAGAGAGGCATTCCAGCTGACATCTTTACCTACAATTTGCTACTACATAGTCTTTGTGATATGGGTGACATAGAGAGAGCTGCTAATCTCTGGGATGAATGCAAAAGTGCTGGTCTGACTCCTGATATCTACACTTACGCAATCATGATGGATGGTTACTGCAGAGCTGACAAACTTGAAAAAGCAGAAAAGCTTTTCAATGAATTGGTCACAAAAAAAGTGCAACTAAACTCTGTTGTCTATAATATACTGATCAGAGCATATTGCAGGAATGGAAATACTTTGTTGGCCTTGCAGCTGCGTGATGCAATGAGAACTGAGGGCATTCCACCAACTTCTGTCACTTATGGTACCCTGATGCATGGAATGTGCATGAATGGTTCTGTTGAGGAAGCGAGATCCCTCTTAAGTGCAATGATCAAGGAGGGTGCCCAGCCAGATGTTTTCTGTTGCACCACCATCATTGATGGCTATTTCAAGCTAGGCCAGACGGATAAGGCTGAGGCTGTGTTGCTGGAAATGTCTTTAAATAAGATACACCCCAATAAAGTTACATATACTGTGATGATTAATGGATATCTTAGATGTGGTGATATGATAAAAGTAACTAAGTTTCTGAATGAGATGGCAGTAAATGGGATAGCTCCTGATATCATTACTAGCAATGTCTTGGAAAATGGGTTAAGTAAACTCGGGAAGGCAGATGAAGTTTCTGAAATGTGCGATCAGGTGTGTGGCAGAGGATTACTGTTTGATGAAATCACATATACCACGTTGATCAATGGGTGGCTTCAGAGGCCAAATATTAGATATCCAGGGCCATGAGGAAGAATCTTGTGCTTAAGCAACTGTGATTCTGGAACAAGCTCTTGGTCCGTCTGGTAAAGCTCAATCTCCACCATCTTTATTGATCTCTCTTTTGTATGCTCAATGTATATTTATTCAGCATGTCTATTTTTAGGGAAGTTGATTTTCGAGCACTAGAGCCATTAGCATGCGTTTTTCATCCACGAATAGATGACACCAGAATCTAATAGTTTATCTCTTAGGTAGTTCATTTTACTCGCGTCATGTGATATTTAGCTTCTTGGCATAGGTGCTTGTAAATCTTCTTGTCATCCATATTTTGTTTGTCTCAACATTCCTAGGTCGTCCTCTCTTCCGGTTGTTATGTTGCTTGTTTAAATTATAGTATGTGGTGTCTAAGTCAGTTTTATGGACTCATAGATGAGATGCTTATGTCGTACTCCTGAGATGGAATTTCCATTTTCATATTAATGAAGGAATTAAAATTTACATGGATTTTCTTAGTTGACATTGTGGGACAAAGCTTGGTAGTCATTGGGATTGTTGCCATGCCTTCTCATAAGTTGAATTATGTCATAAGCATCACACTTGGGAGTCCAAAGCTGACTTTTGACCCTTCATCTGCCATTGGCTCTGCTACATGTTCATTTGGTAATCTTCTGTCATCTGCTATGTATCTTTATTCTATTGGGACTCTGGATCAACCCATGGAGTGAATTTGTATCTTTTTAATTTCACGCGGTACCAAAGGAGTGACCTGTTTTGACATATTTATTCAGGTGAATTTCGACAATGTGCTTGTCCTATAGCATATGCTGAAGTAACGATCATTTGATTTGGATCTGTCACCACGGTAAGAATGGTGTGGCAGAAGATATGTAGATTCAATGGCAAGTATGCATCTTGAACGTTTGGCATCCATCTACACGTCTGTGTAATGGCTAGGTTCTTTTTGTTTTCACGTTTCTTTGGGAGTAAAGTCTGCACGTAAGTTATACAGGCTAAGTGATATGTCTCTCTAAAATGATCAGGTTCGAGCCCTTGTGACCCTTGAATATCAGGTGAAATGTTTGGGTGGTTTGCATGGGCCTGTATGATCCATAAACTCCAAAAATATTTATTTTCTGATGTTAGAGACAAGTCTCTTTTTTTCCAGCTATGTAAAATCACTACATTTAACTGAGCATCAACTTGATGCATGAAGCTGACATCGTTAGTTAGAATTGATAGCTATTTCATTTATTGTCTGTTGTTGCCCAGCTGCACGGACTGAGCATCATCAACCTGATGCGTGAACAAATTGCCGCTCCTAAGAATTGACAACACTGGATTGCGTCCATGATTTGGTGCCCATTGGAGGTAATATGTCTTATTTCTAAGCAAACTAGAACGTCTGAAGGGATAGCATGATCTATTGAAATTCTCTTTTAGAATTCTTGCTGACATGTTAATTTCTTTTTATGGCTGATAGGTTCGCCTGATGACCACACTAGAGCTCCTCCTGCACAGTTGAGATTACAAATATTTTCAGGTACTTTTCTTATGTTGGCATTAAGCCCCATTATTATTTAGCGTTCAATTAACCTGCGATTTGCTTGCTTCATTCACGTGGTCGGCATAATCAATTTTCGTCTCTTTGAAGGGCATTAGGTTCACTTGCGTTTGGTTTGATCTCTTGATTTGAGCTGTGATCCGAACAGAAGGTTCTCTCAATCATGATTAACAATTCATATTAACTTTTATTATGTGCCTACCAGATGATCACATATGTAAAGGACAACAATGAGAGGATATCATTCTTCCTTTAACTAGATAAAAAAAATGTTAAAAAAATGATAAGATATCACCAAATTCATGTTTCAAATAGCATATTTTGTCTATTTGGTAAGTAAACTAAGACATGAGAGGACAGAGGTGTAAGTATGTTTATTGGTGGAAGCCCAATTCAACATACACCGAATGAGCCAAGAGCTTATAGAACCTAACAAGCCAATTCCAAAAGGGCTTCGGAGTTGATCCTGAATCGAAGTCTTTTCCCCTGGCAAATTCGTGGGATATGCTGAGCTAGTTCTCATAAACTCTAATTGGCCATCCATGCTTCTCTTTCTGAATATGTTTGTATTGTGAATGTCAAGTGTAGGCGGCCCTGTTGCTGATTTAGTCGGACTTATGAGAAGACGGAACAGAGCGGCGTGAACACATCTGAAAGAGTGAACGGCCCAAGGGCAGAGCTTCCTCACCATGAAAAGTGGCCGTGTTCGGATTCCAGTGTCGTGCCGTGGGGGGTCCTGTTCGGTTATTATAGAGCTCGATCCCTTGCCTCGCCATCCGTGTCGCCGCGAGCAACGAGTGCGAAAGGAAAGCAAAGTTTTCGATTCAGCCCATGGTATTCTCAGAGAGAGGGAGAGAGAGGGAGGGACCATTACAAGGGTCGGTTCGGAAGCTAAACGACATTGCACGAAAAGCGGCGGACGGACGGGTATTGCGACGACGACGACTGCACTCCAGCCAGAGCGGCCCCTCTTTTTTTCCGATACGCTGCACGGTACGGCAGGGTCAATCGTATAATTTGCATAGCTGTGTGGAGCCGTGTATGTCACTTCATTCTTTACGATAAGAAAGATAGCAGGAAACATGGAAATAAAAGAGAAATCCGATTTCATTTGTTCTTTTAAATAATTTGACTCCGTCAAAGCAAATTTCATCGGCTTTTGAATTGGTGGACGATTGTAATACTTTTCGAGGGTGAAAAAGAGTGTAGGCGGCGTGCGTTGACGATTGACTTCAGCTTAATGAAAACACTGCATCTAGAATCCAGTAGTTACAGAATAATTATAAAAAAAAAGGACCCGAAAATCAAAAATTTTATAAAAAGGAAAGGTGATGAGGGCAACTACTTGGAACTTGGGAGCTTACCTCATCACGCGGGCGCGGGGTTTGCAAGTTGCAGCCTCTATCAGCCAACCCAAACCGTAATCACCCATTGGGTGATGAAAAAAAAAAAAGGAGTATATTTTATACATCAATTAGAAATGACTGGCTTCCACATCTCACGATTACCCAAATATTAGTTCTAGGAATACGTCGTTTGTGCTGAAAATTCATATCTAAAAGAAGTCTTCTTAAATGTGAAATTTAAGAAGAAAATTAGAACTATCATGTGGAAATGCCAAGTAGGAACGCTGCGAGTGATTTTGGACAGAAGGTTAATAGGGTAAATATGGATTCAAGTAAAAATTAGTGATTTTTTATTGGACAACATTTTTTTATGATAAATATAAGATTAGACATAAAATTAAAGTTTTTTTATGGGACAAAAAAAGTTTAGGATGAATTTGGGACTTGAATTAAAATGAAAGATTTTTCATAGGACAAAAAAAAATTAGGTCAGAGTTAAAACTGAATCTACAGCTCAAGGTTTTTTAGGGCATTAGGTTGGATTCTAAACACAAATTTGTCGAAACTTTTCTTATGTTTTTTTTTTTTTTTTATATCGCGACAATTTCGAAAAGACGTGACAAGAAAAGAAAAATCTCAATAAAATAAGACAAAGAAAGAGACAAAATCCAAGTTCGGCCCCTCCAAAAACCGTGTGCCTGCCCACCCCCGATTTTCCCATTCACACAACTCCTCCCCCTCCGCCCCCGGTCTCCGCCGCCACTCCCCCACCATATCATAATAAGACTCTTCTTTTTATTTTATTTTTTTATTTTTTTATTTTTGGTCGATAGATATTATAAGACTTCAAAACGCACTTTTCCCATCTCCTATTCTCAAAATCCAAAACATCTTCTTCTTCTTTTTCTTCTTCTTCAATCTTCAGTAATTAACATAGCCGTTTTGCTCAAACTACAATGTGCCGGTCGACGGACTTCCCCCACCTCCGCCCCACCCCCGCCGGCGACCGCCTCGACCTCAAGGCCTTCTACGTTCGCTTCTCGGCCCACCGGCCCGCGCCCGAGCCCGGGCCCGGCCCGTTCCCCGACTCCCTCACCCTCCTCTACCTCCCCGGCGCCGCCGGGCGCCCCTTCGAGATCGACGGCGCCAAGGTCCGCCCCGACCACCCCGCCTTCCTCACCCTCCACCGCGTCGTCGCCCCCCGCGGCGGCGGCGACGTCGTATACGGCTCCCGGGACCGCGTCCGGGCCGCGCCGGGACTCCGGTTCGAGGTGTACCTGGGCGGGGAGAAGGCTCTGCGGGGGAGCTTCCGGCGGGACGAGGAGCGGGAGTGGCGGCTGGAGTGCGCGTGCGCGCTGGAGCGGGAGGTCCTGGCCGGCGCCGGGTGGGTGTCGGAGGTCTGCGCGGCGGCGGAGGGGGGGCGCGTGGCGATGAGCGAGAGGGTGGAAATGGTGGCGAGGAAGAGGAGGGGCAGGAAGGGCGGCGGGGGGTTTTACGGGCTGGAGGAGATTCCGGAGGAGAGCGAGACGGAGAGCGAATCCGACGGCGACATGGGCGGCGGCGGCGCCTGCTGCTGCTGCGGCGACGGCGAGGGGGAGTGCGGATCGGACGGCCGGGACGATGACGATATGGCGTGGCCGGACGGCGAGGATTGGGAGGTGAACATGGAGGGAGTGAGGTGGGCGGTCGACGTCGGGATATGGGTGGCGTGCCTCGGCGTCGGCTACTTGGTGTCCAAGGCTTCCGCCAAGAGCCTCCGGCGCCGGAGATTCCTCTGATGATAAAGATTGGAACTTTGGAGGGAGAATTTTGATTTCTAACTTAATTTTTTTTAACCTCGATATTCCATGTAAATAGATCTGATATCACCACCCTCTTCAATTTCCTCATCTTGCAATGCAAATTTTGATGTGGGAAAGTCTCAATTTTGGGCAAAGCTCCATTTCTTGTATCGATTAGCTAGAACGAGAGAGACGATGAAAGTCACATTGCAGATCGACTTTGACTTGTTCTATGGATGAGTGCTCTTGGAGTAGTCGGTCGGGCTCTAAACGTATGTGCCTATGACTTCGTTTCCCAGGAGATCCGTGCAGAGGAAGATCCTGAATTTGAAACTTTCAACACCAAAAATATTCTCTTAAACAAAGGTATTCGAGCTTGGATGGCAGCTCAAGATCAGCCTCATGAAAACCTTATATTCTCTGAGGAGGTTTTACCCCGTGGAAACGCACTTTAATGGAACTTTAGCTTTAGCTGGTGGTGACCAAGAAACCACCGGTTTTGCTTGGTGGGCCGGGAATGCACGACTTACTCCAGGACATCAATGGAGCTTTCTACCATCTAAGGATCATGGAAATGGACCCGACTGAACTAGTGCCGGTCTGGGTTTTAATGTAAACTCGCGCCTTTTCGCTTTAATCCGCCCGATCAGTTTTGAAGACTAAACTACCCAAACCGAGCCAGCGATGGCCTCGAGAAATCCCGGACATTGGGCATTGAGTAATGTTCATATGATCAGCTGATAAAATATATGTACCAACGGTTCTAACCTCGAGAAATCCCGGACATTGGGCATTGAGTAATGTTCATATGATCAGCTGATAAAATATATGTACCAACGGTTCTAACCTGAGCGTGTTCTTGATTCTGGCCTTTCAATGGGAAAAGGACTCAGATGCAAACTCGCGCCTTTTCAATTTAATCAGCCCGACTGGTTTTCGATACTAGACTAACCGAACTGATGGGATGATGGCACCGAGAAATCGCAGACACTGGACATTGAAGAATGTTGTATGATCAGCTTATAAAACATATGTACAGCGGTTCTAACCTGAACCTGTTCTTGATTCTGGGCTTTCTACGGGAAAAGGAATCAGAACCCGCATCTGGGTTCTAATGCAAAGTTGCTCCTTTTCGCTTTGATCAGCTTGACCAGTTTTTGAGACTACACTCCCCAAACCGAACCGGGTGATGGCAGCGAGGAATCGTAGCAATTGGACATTGAATAATGTTGTATGATCAGCTTATAAAACATATGTACACCGGTTCTAATCTGAACCTGTTCTTGGTTCTGGGCTTTCTATAGGAAAAGGACTCAAAACCCGCATCTTGAAGCAGAAATCTAGGCTTACTGCTGCGAAAACAAATATGAGCAGGCCTTCGGCTATGTACACCGCCCCAGAAAAGGCATGCGACAGGAAACTTTCCAAATTCAGTTCCAGAGGCGGGCCTGCACCCAGGTAAGCAAGACCTGCGCCGCAAATTCATAATAGTAAACATTCAGCGCTAAATCATTACATAACAATTGAGAAATCCTTTCCTCAGTCCGTGAGCTCAAAGCACGTACCTCTGACGAACCCAAAAGCCGCGGATGTTCCTGTCTTGAGCTGAATGTTGTCCAAGTCTCTTCTGACTGCGTAGCGGAAGGTGATTCCAAATAGCGCACAGCTGATGAAGTTGATCCCCAAGGGGAGTATCAGCTGGGACACTGCGGTGACCTGAGTGAGCGAAAGTGGTAAACCCGCGAGGGTACCTACCAGTGCCGATACAGAAGCTACTTTAACAGACTCCAATCTCTCTTCTTCTCGATTAATTTGTGTACCATCTTGTTCTTCATCCCGAGCTTTTGCAGTTTGGGAGAGCGAGCGCTCAGCTTCTTCGACCAAGGCCCTTGCTTCCGACAGCTCCCTCTGGGATTCTGCAATCTTCAACATGTGCAACAACGATTTCCTCATGAGAGACAGCGACGATGATCAAAGACCGAAGTAATGTCATAATCAGGAGCAAAAGTTCTGCCGACAAGAAATATGACCAAGACACAACTCGGCTCTAGCGCTTATCAGATTTGAAAATGAAGACTCGATCAACTCATGTTCCATCGAGCTTGATAAAGTCAAGCTCGAGTCGGAGTGCATAACTATTAAATGCGCTCGAGCCTCATAAGCCCCGACTCAAGCTTGAACTCGAATTTCCAACTCGAGCATCAAAAACACAATAAAAAGAACAGAAATTACAGCGATTCTAACGTTACTTGACGATCAAATTCGTCAAAGTTTGATACTTGACCGCTCGAACCCGGATAAAACTCGAGACAAGCTCACATCAAGTGAGCTCAAATCGACCAGAAGGAGCTTGCACGCAGCTCAATCAATCCACCTCCTAAAATATCATCTCTCCCTCCACCGAAACTAATCATTGCCACTCTCAAGCCTACGAATCGCTCATGCCAGTCTCACCACGCATTTTCCCCCAAAATTTCAAATTTAAACAGAAAGCTGGTTCCATCCCAAATCTCCCAACGTTCCGATACACAATGCAGAATTTCTTCAAAAGGGTAAAATTTAAACGTTCCACAGATGATAGAAAGCACCTCAGAAGCTCTGCTCTCGAGCTGCTCGACGTAATTCCTCATCGCCCGAGCCTCGGCCTCTTGCCGCTCGATCTCCGCGAGCTCCCTCCTGGCCTTGTCCACCCTCCGCGAAGCTCTCTCCAGCCCGTCGAGCAAGCCCTTGTTCTCCTCCCTGCTCAGGAGCTCCTCCACCCGCGCGTCCACCATCCCCGACAGCGCGCCCTTCAGGTCGCCGCCCTGTTCGTCCTCGGAGGCGCTGCATCTCGCGACCGAGGGTCGAGGCGCCCGCCGGACGTACGGGAGGCGTCCGTGGAGGGCCGTCCCGAGAGCGGCTCTGCTGCGGCGGCCCGGGGACGAGGGGCGGCGGCGCGACTCGGCGGAGGCGGCCGGGAGGGCGAGGGATCGCAGGAGGAGCTGCGCTTCCATTGGAGCTTTTGCTTATCCTCTCCTCGGCTCCTCGAATTGGCGGCTTGACAACTGAGCATTTTCCTTTTTGCCTTTTTTTTCCCACCATTATGATTTTTAGGGACGTCAATAATTCAATCTATCAAGTACTATTATTATTGTTCTGACAAAAAAAAACAAGTTCTATTATTATTGTTATTATTTGGGTTGAGTCGATTTTGATCCGTTGAATTAAAAAACAAAAAAAATCCTGAAATGTGTGTTTCGTGAGATCGAATGCTTTGATAACATATTTACAAACCCTTCTTAAGAAAATGACTCATAAATAAGTAAAACAAATTAATAAAACTATTTGCGAATTGTTTAAATGAAAAAATATGGATAAGGTTGTGACTCTTTCTGAGGAAAAATATTTTGTATGTAGTAGAACCTAACCTTGAAAAAGGATACATATATTATGCAGGGAGAGAGAAATAATTAAGTCACGTGAATCCCTCAATAACTTTTGATACAAATTTAACTTAATCGCTAGATTATATGAAAATATTTGATATTATCCTTCTATTAATTCAAATTTAGGGATTATGTTAAATATTTTCATATAATTCAAAAATTGAATTGAACGTGTACAGAAAATCCATGTACCAAATTACACATTGGACTAAAGTTTAAAAATCACATTGCACATTATATCAAAGTTTATGAAATATTTATATAATTTTACTAAAATGAGCACATGCACTTGTTAACAGAACATCGAGCTCATTTTTACTAATACATCATAGGCAATAGAAGTGACCAACGTAGCTATATTTTTAAGTGTTGGTCCCACATTCCCTACAGAATGTTCGATTGATTAATGCATAACTTCCTATATAAATTCAACTTAATCCCTTTATCTTATTTCTTCATCCGCCATCCCATCTCATCTCAGCCCATCCCATCTTTGGGCTTCCCTAGGGTCAATAGGAAGAGAAAATACTAGGTATCCTAAAAGTGCCACGTCTTTTCTCCTCCGAACCATTCACACGTCAACACGTAGGAAGGGAACATCACTTTAAGTAATTGTTGTGATTTTTATTTTTTATTTTTTTATTATTACAACACCTGTCAACTAAAATAAACTTTTGAACTTAAGTAAGTCTTTAAATTGTATCATCTAAACTCTAAAGTGTAAAATTCAATGAGATTCCATTTTAAATGGGGAAGAAAAATATAAACTTGGGAATATGGGAGGCTATGGAGGGGGAGAAGGTAGACTTTCCTATTTTCTTCAGAGAAAATTATCATCTGTAGATAGATATAAGGGTTAATACGAAAAAAACCAACCCAGACACATGTAACAAATTTACCCAAAACTATTTTTTTTACCACAAAAAACCCCAAAATGGTATATTTTTGACAAATTTACCTCAAACTAGTACACTTGTGACAAATTTACCCTATGTTAATTTTTGTTAAATTTTATTATCAAATTATTAAGTTAAATGACACGTGACAGTTAACCAGTATACCAATTTAGGATTTTAAGCTCCGTTTGTCACAGTTTACAATTTTTATGATTTTTTTATGGTATTAATCCAATTCAACATAAGGTATATTTGTCACAAATTTACCAGTTTAGGGTTTTTTGTAGTTAAATAAATTAGTTTGGGTAAATTTATCATAAATGTATCAGTTTAAGGTTTTTTATAATTAGTCATGGTAAATTTGTCATAAGTTTACCAGTTTTGGGTTTTTCATGGTAAAAAAAATAACTTGAAGTAAATTTGTCATAGTTATACCAGTTTGGAGTTTTTCAGGGTAT
This sequence comes from Eucalyptus pumila, assembly GCA_016097595.1. NCBI lineage: Eukaryota > Viridiplantae > Streptophyta > Magnoliopsida > Myrtales > Myrtaceae > Eucalyptus > Eucalyptus pumila. Next base: position 9,212,367 of record CM027850.1, on the reverse strand, counting down.
TAACCCTAGATATAATAAACTCCCATGCCTAAGGGTGAGATGGTGGAAGTCACAATGGTTTCCGTCGGGTCGACTTGTACGAAGTATAATATTTTTAACCTATTTGTCAGGTCGGTAGCCTCGTTAAAAGATAAGATCGGGACCCAAATGCAATCAAAAGACATGAAATGGCACATGAACTCGGCAGAAGATTGGACGTTAAAAAAAACCTTACTCGAGCCAATAATGGCATTCCCAATCTTTCATGAACTGTCAATGGATGCAATTGGATTGGAGGCCCTTTCCCTTCATTCTCTCGTCACATCATACTGCTCATGGACTCCCCCAAAACCCCCCACGTGACAACACTGCATGAAAAGGAGACAAGACAGGCTCCGCCGTCCCCTCTTGCCATCTCCACATGATGATTTCCTGCCGTCGATCCTCGATTTATAGAATAAAATGCGTTGTATTCTTGGCTATATATATATTATATGGTTTGCCGATGGAGAATATGACTGACCCAACTGGACCATGTGCCATTACTGGTCTTCTTGCTGGATTCCCTTTTTTGCCATTTGACCCTATGACTCATTTATAGGAGAAAATATTCAGTCTAGGCTTTGCCTATGCCTATGATGGTTATGCTCAGTCGCCATCAGCAAACGAGATTTTCCCAGTTACCGTTATTGACAATCTCCTTTTATCTTTCCGAAAGATCGTCTAATGTTTCACTTCATCTTACGCTAATAATACAAGAATTTCGGCTAGCAGGCCGAGCGTCACCGCCAAAAGATTGATTATGGGCCGGACGAGTGGTCCGGAATTATCGGTCAACGAAGTCGATGCTACACTTTTCCCTACCGACTGAAGTAGAATTGCAGGCTGATTTCTCTTCCCGCTCGCAAGGCATGTCTAGAAAATAAGTTTGGGAGCACTTTCAAGCTGTCAGAGAGTCCTTTTTGGGGCTACCTTTGGTGCGCTTCTGGAGCCTTCTTCACTAAAGAATAGACAAAGTAGTCGAGCATTTTTTCCACGGTAAGGCGCCCAATTTTAACTAATAAATAGATTTAAAGAAAATATCTCAAATCGATACATTGTAATGAATTTATTTCAAATTAATTTTATTGACCATTAATAATTTCAAATTGATACACCTATCACAAACTAATTTTTTTTATCATTGAAAACTTCCAAACTGATAAATTTACTTTCCGTTAATTTTCTATTAAATTGAATTAATCACATGAAAAACTTCAAATTAGTATGTTTATGATAAATAAAGGTAAAACCCAAAATCGGTACACCTATTGATTGTTATATGTCGTCTAACTTAACTCGGAGTATAAAGATGCTCAGGGATGCCAAGATGGTAATATAGATAAATTCGTTACATGTGTACTTTTCGTGATAATAATCATAGATTTAACCATGAGTCCATGAGAGGGGCAACATGGTAAATCCAGCCGAAATGGCTCTCTTCGTCTCCGCCAAGCTGGACTTCACTGAACGAACCAATAAAAGATTTTGCCCCCCTCCCCAAGGCTTCCAGCCCTCCCTCCACCCCTGAAGTTCCGAGAAGCAGAGCAAACACAGGGGAAAATGGCCATTCTCGGAAGACCAGCGAGATCCCATCTCCTCCTTGCCCTCCAGCTCCTGATCTCCGCCGCGCCGGCCTTCTGCCACCAGTACAAGGTCGGCGACCTGCACGCCTGGGGAATCCCCGCCGAGTCCAACTCCCAGGTCTACGCCAACTGGTCCAAGTCCCACTCCTTCAAGCTCGGCGACTCCCTCCGTAAGCTCCTCGATTACCATTTTCGAAACTTAGCCGGTAGAGATTAGTCGAGTCGAAAAGTTTGGAAATTTACGTGTTCTCTTCTCTCTGCATTCGCTTCCTTCCCCCCTGGAAATGGCAGTGTTCCTGTACCCGCCCAGCCAGGACTCGGTGGTCCAGGTCACGCGGGGAGCGTTGGACGCCTGCAACGTCACGGATCCGATCCTGCACATGGACGACGGCAACTCCCTCTTCAACGTCACCTCCCCCGGCGTGTTCTACTTCACCAGCGGGTCCCCGGGCCACTGCGAGAAGAAGCAGAAGCTCCAGATCTCCGTGCTCAACGCGAACGGCTCCGCCGACGCCCCATCGTCCGCCGACGGCCCCAGCGCGCTGGCCGACATCTCCCCGTCCTACTCCAACGTGTTCGGGTCGATCCCGGCCGGGCAGTCCTCCTCCTCAGCGCCCGCGGCGCCGCGCTGTCCGCAGGGCGTTCCGGCGATCGCGGCGGCGATGGCCATCGGCCTCCTCGCGTGCGCCGGCTTCATGTGAGGAGCAGAAATTCGGCGAACAACATGGTTGAGCATTTTACATTCGGCTATTTTTACTTATTCGAGAATTTCTGCATATAGTAAATTTAAATTTTTGGCAAACCGTTGTAATTCTTTGCGTCGGAGCTCGAGAGAATAAACATTTTAAATATTTTGAATTGGACCCACTTTATTGTATTTACTTTCTTTTTTAGAAATCCGAGAGAAAGAAAAAATGAAAATTCTTTCGCAGATTTCTAAAAAGAAGAACAAGAATTACGGAACATAGATTTAGATTTAGATTACCAATGGGTGGTCCCAGAAATCCTGCGTGATGTTGCCGGATGCCTCATTGAAATTTTCAAGGTTTAAAAGTTGCTTTAATTAATAAATTAATTAGAATCAATTAATATATTTTTTTTGCCAGCTAGAATTGCGCGTCGGTGGCGACGACAGCACCACGCCTCGTTGTTCCTCAATGGGCGCCAAGATCTATACCGAGAGTTCTAATCACTAAGATCCAATCACAAAATCATGCCAAGATCCAAATGGCATTTTTCTCAGATATGAAGCACGAGCTTACCCAATTGTTTTCACCAAAGGGATTGATGAAATAACTTTTGAAACGTGGACGGGTTGATATATAAATCAATATAAATTGTAAAGGGTATTGACAGCAATTTTAAAAAGACAAATGATGGGAATAGTCGTCGTCATCTCTAAGAGGAAAGTAAAGGAAATAATAATTTTGTAGTAGATGTTGGATTCGGTAACTAAGTGGAGATCTTTTTCTAAAAGTATATATAGAGTACTTATAGCTCACTATTGACGATTACACAAAAGATTATTCGACTTAAATTTATGAATGATTTCCTAATCATATATGCATTTACAGGGAAAAATGACGCAAAAAGTCATTCAATTTTAATCTAATATGTAATGTACTTTTCTAAACTTTTAATTTGTCCAATAATTTTTGAACTTTCAATATATATATTTGATACAATCCTTGAGCTGTATGAAAATGTTTAATGTAGTCCGTGGTATTAAATTAATGAAAGGATTACATTAAACATTCTCATGTAATTTATGAACCGTATTAAATATGTAACAAGAGTTTTTAAAATATATTGAAATAATTAAAAGTTTGAGGATCACATTGCACATTAGGTTAAAGTTTAAGAATCACATTGAACAAATTAAAAGTTCATGAATTGTATTATATATTAAGCTAAATTTAATGAATTATTTGTGTTATTATCCCAATTTGTAAGAAATCATCAATTACTTCGCGCATTCTTTCTCATTTACCAAACCAGTCTTTTTCATTTACGGACTTTTGTTCTAACACCCAACTGTTTCTTGTCGAAACCTCTATCGACTAAACTGACATTCTTATCGACCCACTATACTATATAGACTAATTGTTCGGATGCGGTGTTCTTGTACCTCTAAAAACTTTTGTCGATGACCGTTGACGGCAATGCACGGTCATTTTTTTGTTTTTCTTTTTTTAATAGTGGGACACTAATATAATTTATCTAAACAACATCAACAACGGTTAAATCAGTGGCCGAGCTGAGCAAATAACAAATGGGGTTTTTATTCAGAAGCTCTTGTTTGACGAGACATCGAGCATTCAGAAAAGACTTTGTTTTAACCCGACACTATCTTACTCAAAATGATGGATTAATTTTAATCCAAATTCGGATAATCTGTTTGGACTTTTGTAGAGTTGAGGGGATATAAATTCGTTTTATTTATTTGGACCATAGAAAAAAATAATTTTTGAAGGATGATCAGGGATAGGTGATTTCAAAGTCGTTTTGGATTTTACCTAGAACTCAAAACCTACTGTACATACCTTCAAACTTGAAATTGACCATGTTAATCAGCTCCGGGATTCACTCGAGAAATAGTCACTTTTTTTCCTTTTTTTCCCTTCTTAGTGGATGCAATAATAAAAATCATCATTTATCAATAATGAGAATCCATTAAAAATGACATGTAAATAAAAATAAGTAAAAAAGAATTTGAAACACGTAACACAAAACCTTAATTAAACTAAAATAATTATTGAAAAACCTTACCATATATAATTTGAACCTGTAAACTCTATTTACTAATGATAATATCCTAAGATATTCTATATCTGAAATAAATAAATAAATTACAATATAAAAAGAAACATTCATTAATTACAAAGTTACAACATATAATCCCAAGTTCCCGCTCTTGATTCGGTTCTTATCTAGACACTAAGAACCAAACTGTATACCATCAACCGTGAACCGAATCGGTGATCATGAAAACTTGGAACCGGATCGGTTCTCATGACCTGTCTGGTCCGTCCGATTCCCGGTCCTACTCTGAACCTTTGCTCACTTCCATAATATGCCCGACATGGGTCATTTCCGTAAATTCCGCCGAAGCCTGAGGACCCCAGTCGTCCAGCGGCCCCTGAAGCAACTCGGGCCGTCTTCTAATCAGTGAGTCCGCCGAGTTCCGACCCCCTGGCGCGCAGGCGCTTCTCCTCCCCTCTTCTGCTCAGCTCTCCGCTGCTCCGATTGCAGAGAAATCCACGCGATCGATCGGATCGAGCTCGCCGCTCGGTAAATCCTTCCGGCACCGGCAGCAAGGAGCGCGAATTCCGAAGCGCTCCGATCCTTCGCGGCTCCCGCCCACCCGCGAATCTACCCTTCGCCGTCGCCGTCGCCGTCCTCCGTTCTTCGATTGCTCGCCTCGGCGGCGCCGGCGCCGCTGACCGAGTCGACCCCGGGAGCACGAGCCGAGCCGTCGGAGGAAGGTAGGGGGTTTACCTGATGCTGATTTTGAGTTCGTGTTTTTGCTCTGGTCTCTGAGCCGAGAATGTAGAGAGCTTAGGGGGTTCCTCTGATCTTTAGGGGGGAGGTGCGCGAGGTGGGTCTGGTCGCTCGCGGCGGCAATGGCGGAGGTGATCGGTCCGAGGCTGTACAGTTGCTGCCATTGCCGGAACCACGTGGCGCTTCACGACGATGTCATTTCCAAGAGTTTTCAGGTAGTGCTAATTTTCCTCTTGAATAACTGATCAGTTACGCTGCATTGCGCTTGCTCTGGTTGTGCGTTGGTCTGTGATGTATCGAGGGCCCTCGGATGGAAATCGGAATAACTAATTAACTTCACAATGTAAGAATCAAGGAGCGGCCGGCGCATGAATTAGGATTGAGGGGTGCGGGGAGGGCGGAGCGAGCGGAAGATTGCATGGGGTCTCAGTTCAAGTGTGTGAAACAAAGGTTTTTTTTTGATAAAAAATTTCGAAAGATTACACCGTACTTAGGATGATTTGAGATAGGTATTAGATGTTTTAAGTTACTGTGAAGTTTTAAGTACTAGACATGCTGGTGGGTTGGAGTCAAAATACAATGTATCGAGAAAATTCAGAGAAAAGCAATGAATTCCAAAGCCAGAAATCATTTGGCTTCGTTGTTTATAAGAGGGTATGACATAATCTTGATGAAGTTGGCTAGAACAGAGTGTAGAAAGTAGAATTCGCATGAAAGGAAACCGAAGCTTTATTGAATGTTGTCACCATGCTGCAACTAGGAGTGTGATGAAGTAGGGGGTAGAGTTCAATAAATTTGTTACTATGTTTGTGTCAGGGAAGACACGGTCGAGCATTTTTGTTCTCCCGCGCAATGAACATTATGGTCGGACCTAAAGAGGACAGGCAGCTCATGACCGGCCTTCACACGGTGGCTGATGTGTACTGCTCTGATTGCCGCGAGATTCTGGGGTGGAAGTATGAAAGGGCATATGAAGAAACTCAAAAGTACAAGGAAGGGAAGTTCATTCTCGAGAAATCAAGAATAGTGATGGAGAACTGGTAGTCCATCTTGTGTTCATAGTCATGGATATGGTTGGTCTCTGGTATGCTTCAGTAGCTCAGGTGATGCAGATGTTCTCAACCGGAAATAGTCCGCCATTTCTCTTTGAACTATTCTTGTGTTTTTGCATGGTGTTTGTAGCTCTGACAATTCGACTGTGTTAATAAATCCTGTGTACAGATTTGCCAGTCATTCTTGTGCTTTGTATCTGTTGAACAACATTGTCCATTTTGTGAAGGATTGTCTATGTGCATTTCAATGCATTGGTCGGTATGTACAGATGGACCTCCTTGATAAATGCAGAAAGAGGCTTAACATGGCCTCTATGCGGAGTGTGGTATTTCCTGACTTTGCAGTCTGTTCTTATGGCAGCAGAAGTTTAGCTTTGAATCTTTTCCTGATGACCAATTATGTTTGTGATTTAAAACAGATTCTCAATGATTGTTCATTCTTGTGAGGATTCCCGATTTGCTCACAGGTCTTGTTGCCTGAATGATGAAAGAAGTGCTGAAGATGTTTGACATTGTTATTTATGCGGTTTGCAACTGGTGAAATACGAGGTGGATTGAGCTACTTCTTTGTATGTGGCGTTGTGCTGCATAATACAAGCCAAAGAAAGTCGAGCTAGGGGCTGACAAAGCACATTCTGAAGGAGCTTATCGAAGTGCCTTGAATACAAAACTAGAAGCAGATGGATGTGATCAATGGGCTTCTCACAGCTCGTTCTTCCACCGATCCACGCATAATTGCCGTCTTCTCAGCGGCTCGCTCCATCCTTGTTTTCCTGATTCATGAGATTGGACTCGGGTGCTCTGTTCCGTGCTCGCCCTCTGGTTTCGAGTCTCGAATCCGGTTTGCCCCCCTGATTAAATGTTCAAATGCACTCGGCCTTCTATCCTCAACTCTGAATTACAGTCGCGAGAGCTTTGGCTCTAACTCTGTTTCCATGCGGCGGGCAAATGCATTTCGTCCGACCACGGCATGGCATCCCGAGGAACAGGAGAAATTACGGTGATTAGTATCCCATTGTTTTGGAGAAAGCTGTAAATTCAATTTCACCCTCTTGCACGCTCCAAGGAACCCGTGTGAAGCTGACTCCCTCGTGCTTGAAAACGTTCATCGAGGGATCCCTTCATGTGAATGATTCCTGCTCTCCATATTCAAGTGGGGCATAGAATATAAAAGGACGGGATTTGGTGGGTGGCGTTGAGGGGCGCTGTTGGAGGTGGCGGTGGCGGTGGCGGTGGCAGCATCGTGTTGGTGGGCTGGTTGCCAATCGGAATATCGGATGGTTGATAGTGATTTTCTTATTAGCCTTTAGGTAGGCGTTGATTACTTAGCAGTCTTCCATAATTGTGGAAAGCAACAGCGTGGAGTTCGTGTGGATGGCATAAAAGGCAGATAATTTGGATTTTAAAATGCGGATAAAACCTTTGATGACAAGTTTCGCAACATAAATTTTAATTTTTGGGTAATGAAACAAGGCGATTTTCTAGATTGCTCTTGCTACATGACCCTTCTTCTCTTTTTTGGTAACTGCTATACGAATTTATTAGAACGAACCAATTCCTCTCTACCGTGCCATTATGCGCCCAGATATGCAATTCAACTTTTGGAGATCGTCCGGGTTATATTCCACACCGTAACACGACAAAGGCCTTTGAAAAAGAGTTTACTTATTGAGTTGCTTATCAAAAACTTAGATTATGATTTTCATATGCTCGTAATTATACATTTCTAAAAGGTTTTGGGTCCTTTTGGCATTAAGCGAAAAGTTTTTCCCTTCTTTTTTCTCCTCGCAAGTCAACATTTATTTGGTGCAAGACCCGTCAAGATATGCAAATATAAACCTCTATATAAGTGACTTTTCCTTCAAAAAGAAAAAAAGAGTGACTTTTCCTTAATTTTATTAAATCTCAAAATACGATCTCCGTGTTTGCTTTCAAAAGAAAAGGTCAAAATTAAAGATGATGTATATTTCAACAGACAATGCCCAGAATCTAAGGAGCATAAATCATTTCAAATCCTTCCATGATGTCACTTGATCCGCTTGTTGAATATTTGAATCAGCACACATTAAAAGATACAAACATCCGATCGCATTTTAGAAAATGATTATGTGCTCTTGGTTCTCCTCCTCTTTTTTGCATCGAGGGGCGGCAGAAGTCACAAAAGCCTAAAGGTCGTCCAACAGGTACCCAAGCAAAGCAATATCTTGAAATTTGTATTTTAGGAGGGTCCGGAAAATGAAGTTTGAAAAAGAAGCGCATCTAAGATAAAATCACAAAGCAATATCCTAAAAATTTATCATCACAAAGCGATATCCTAATGTATCGAATCTATAATTTACACGGAAACGACCTTTTGCTCAATTGCTTAACTCAAATTTATAGTCTTGAAATTACAAAAGATAGACGCAACCACCGGCCACTTGCCACAGTGGCTCTGCTGGATAAGACCCTATTGATCCTTGTCCTCAAGGTGAATGGGGTGGTGGCGCTTGGTGCCTTAACCGCTTGCATAGGGTGGTGGTTTCCTTGTGCTGTCCTAAGGTTTGTCCGTCGATAGCCGACTGTACGGGTTTCCCTAAGTCACTAAAAAAAAAAAATTACACAAATGCATCCCAATATTATAGAATCAATTCCAATTAAATAATCTCTAGGGGGAACTAGACAAGATCAAATCGACTTTATATACTTCTTTTTCATTTTCTTTAAAAAATTAGTATGATATGAACTAAACACCATCTCGTTCAATGTTATAGCACAATGGTTATCTACTCATCATCATTTTCGTTGATATCTTAAGATTTGTTACTCTCTCAGATCCATTTTGGATCGAACTGAGAACTTGATCATTTCTAATTTGCTTTGTTGCAATTTAATCCAATTAATTAATTAAAAAGAAAACCATTTTAAACTAATTATAAAATATATATATATATAAAATTAAATTAAGTTAAATATAAACCTAACGAAAATTCTCTCTTTATTTAGCCACACGGAAGATACTTTTCCCCCCGGGTTTCGTCCATCTCTATCTCCCCACCTATGCCCGGTCTCCTCCGCTGACCATTGGCCCCCCTCCCTTCTTCCTCGCGAATCTCACCCGTCCTCTCCAAAATTCGCGATTCTCCTCGATCGATTCCGGCAGCTCCCCCGCCGATCGCGAATCCTCCGCCGCCGTCCCCGCCCCCGCCGCCGCTTGGAGTTCCTTCCGTCTGCAATCCGCGGTAAGCTTGGATCGATTTCCGGGGAATCGGATCGGATTGAAAGGAGGCGTAAGCGCGAGCGAGGTAGAGAATGTACGTGAAGGCTGTGCCGCCGACGGATCTGAACCGGAACACGGAGTGGTTCACGTACCCCGGGGTGTGGACGACGTACATCCTCATCCTGTTCATCTCGTGGCTGATCGTCCTCTCCCTCTTCAACTGCTCCCCCGGGATGGCCTGGACCATCGTCAACCTCTCCCACTTCCTCGTACGTCTCCCTGTCTCCGCCCCTCTTGTTTTTTTTTTTAAGGTCGTTTCCGGTTCTGGAGGTGCGAGAAGTTCCGGCGTCGTGTCGATCGAGGTTGGGGATCGATCGATCACCTGTCTCCGTCGTTGTGCGGTGACCTGGTGCGTTCAGGTTTTCGGGGTTCTGCCTGTTGAGTCGCTGCTTTGGGGGATTAGGTGGTGCTGAGTGTTTGGAGGAATCGAGCGTGTGTGGGTTTTGGAATGGATTAGTTTGGGCGTCCCGGGCTCATTGATTGTGGCGTTAGGAGCTGAAGGAAAGTGGGTCGATTAGGAATTCATCAGCTTGTTTCTTTTTCAGGATAGTTCCCCCTCCCAAAAGCAAAGAAAAAGAGTGTTGTGGTGGGCTTTAGATGGGCTGATCTCATTTTTATGTGGGTATTGCATTTGCCCTATGTCGCGGTTGTGAGTTCCAAGAATTGGGATTTTTCCATGTTTCTGGTGTTTCCTTGTAAGTAGGTAGATGATCACAGCCAGGAATCTGGGGTGTGTCCTATTGGATGTTGGGAGCATTGGCTAGCATTAGGGTCTGTCTAGGCTGTAGATTGTCATTTCGTTGAGAATCCTGATAACCTACCTTCAAGTGGTGGAGAAGGGCAGGTAAGTATCTGATATATTTTGTCTTGAGTACGAAAGAGATTTTACCTTTCTATTCTGTCGAGCAGAAATTTCAGCACGAGTGTCTGGTGAATAGCGCCATGAATATATGGTTAACATCTATTTCTCCAGCTTCATGCTGATTATTTGCCATAATGTCCTAGAACTATCAGTGTTGAAACACTTATCTCGTATAATTTGAAGGGACTATTTTATGGTTGTATGCTAATAGGTTGTACTCCATGCATCAGTACCATTTTTGTTGAAGTTTCTCAGTCTTGAACTTCATCATTTTTATCAAAGTATTGCTGATTAATGGCCATGGTTACGTGTGCAAATGTTAGATATGTTGCAAATTTTGTGCCTCTATATGTTGGCAATCAGATTCATGATCTTAAAAGTCATGATCCATCTTGAATTTTTGGTCAGGGAGTGCCTGTGATTTTAATTTTATGAGTTACTTTTGGCATTTTTCTGTGATCTTCTTTCTCTTCTTTAGCCTTACTTCAGCTGACCTTACATTAAGCCACAAGGGCATTGGGCCGTACTGTCCAGCAAAATGTAACTCACCATTTACTGCCTCTGGCTAAAATACTTGTTATTGAAGATATTTCACTACATTGGTCTGGTCACTGTGGCTTCTAGACATGGGATGTTATTTTTCAGGAATGAGTAAAATTTATTGATTGGTGAAGAGATCAATAACTTAGGAATTTCTTTGTACCTCAAGTGATTATTACTTATAGGGAGTACCTGTTCTGCAGAAGTGTCTTTTTCATATCTTTATTTTTGGATAGAGGTACATTTGAGTTTCTTCATCTGCTGTAGTTTTTTTTTATCTTTCTTCTGCAATTATAATATCCCTTTTGTCATTTGAGTTACTGAATGTGTGGTGATTGTTACGTCTTTCCTCAGGTAACTTATCATTTCTTTCATTGGAAGAAGGGCACGCCATTTTCTGATGACCAGGGAATTTACAATGCTTTGACTTGGTGGGAACAGATAGACAGCGGCAAGCAACTCACTCGAAATAGGAAGTTTTTGACTGTCGTTCCTGTGGTGCTGTAAGTGATTTGCATGTCATTTTAAGCCTTTTTGCCTCCTTATTAGGCTACTTCTGTAACATAGTTGTGTCTATTGTACCAGTAGGGACATGCCGTGCACCGTTTCTTGTTTATGAAGTTGGTAGAAATCCTCTATAACACATTTTTGCCTATCCTAATTTAAGTTAGAAACTTGTTGCATATTGTGTCTGGATTGATGGTTCAGTAGAACATACGTCCAAGGATGTGTTGAACTGATGCATTTGAAATTACTTATTCGGGGGTTGGCCTAGTGGGCACCCTTCTCACTTGGGAAGGGGGAGGTGGGGAGTTTGATGCTTCACCTTCTTGGGGTGCTAGGGTGGGGACGCGTAAGTAAGGGAGCAGGGTTTTGCAACCTGCGCACAGCACATAGTGCATACACACAATGGCTTGTATAATAGATATATGATAGGATAGGATAGGAACAGTTTCAAAAAAAAAAAAGAAAGAAGATATTGCTTCTCTGGGAATTGGACCTCTGACCTTCAGTTTTCTATTTATTCCTTGTCTACTCTTGCCCTGTGCTGCTCACGTGGTTCCTGACATTTTGTGGCAAAATTTGCAAATTTTGAAAAAATGGTGAAATTAGCCTCTATTGATTTGCGAGTACAATGTGACCATTCTTTGCCTATATTCTGCCCTCTGTGAAAAGGAAACAAAGAAGGAATGACCCCACCCCACCCCACCCCGACCCAGAAAGGCATAAACTTCAGTTTGTTTATGGCCTAGTTCAGGGACTCTTTTACGTAGTTCTTTGTGGAGTTCATCCTAAATAGCCCTTTGGTGCTGTGGTGGAAGTTTTTAACCCTTGTTATGTTGTCCTCACCACTAGTTTTGTTGTTTTCGTACCTTTGGACATCCAATGGTCATAAATCCCAGATCTGAGTTCCAATTTGCATACGGTCGATCATACTCATATCTATGTCTGCCCTGCATGCTCTAGTATATCGTTGGCTGCATCATGTTTAGATATGTGTAATCAAAAGAAAAATTGCACGGCTGTGTATATATAGTTTACTTATTGCGCATCTTATTTGGTAGCATTAGAGGATATAAAATGTTTCACACTAAGCTAGGAGCCTGGGGGGCATAAAAGCATCTTAAACCTTGGTAATTTATTCATTGTTGCACATAATGTCTTTTATAAAATCTGCTATCTTAGATACAATTAACCTCACGATTTAGAGTCACTTATGCTGTTTTTAGTTGCAAGAAGTCATAGCCCCGTTTCATTCTGGCAGGTATCTCATAGCCTCACACACAACAGACTATAAGAACCCGATGCTCTTCCTCAACACATTGGCAGTATTTGTATTGGTGGTAGCAAAGTTTCCCAATATGCACAAGGTACGCATATTTGGAATAAATGCTGATCACTAACTGGAGGCTTCCAAGGTGGATTATTCCGGGATGTATGAGCCAATGGTGACGTTGCTGTGCTGTGTCAGAGCTGAGAACTGGAAGATGTATTTTTTTTCCCTTTGCTTTTAAGGATTTAATGTACGATGCTCCTAGTTACACATCAAACAGAAAAAGTATATTCTTATTAGCCCGGATCCCTAGGATGAATGTCTTCTTTCTGTTAAAGACAGATATCGGGTGAAGCTTACTGCTTTGCTATTTTGCTCCCCTATCATGGGGATATTTTTATCTTCATATAGCTTAATGATGATTTTTGCTTTATGATTTACTTGTCAATGCTATGTTCTACTATTATTTGGAGGCGAGGAAGGTGATGATGTACTTGCTGTTAATGGGTGGCCAAATATATCTATCCCGGCATTAGTAAGGGAAGATGAAGAAATTTTTCTAATTGCACTGATTGAAAAACTATACCGTTGGCTCACATCAGGTCCATGAATGGTCTGCTGTATAATGGTGGTTGTCATCCAGCTATTGCAGGGTTCATTTATGTGGGGTGGTTGTCCTGTAATTAACTGCAGTGTATACCCCGCAAGTTATAGAGTGTCTACCTGCCGATAACAAAACTTGAAGCCCATGCCACGGTCATCGTTGATCCTGACTTTGCTTGATACTGAGACTGTTGGTCCAGGTGAGTTGCATGTACTGAAGTATACATTTAGAGAATGACACGGATGTGGATTAGTAGAGACTTTAAGTTGCCTAGCAGGAGGGCTTTTACCTCCCTCTCCTACCTTCACCGGCGTGGGTGGTTATTATATCGGCCTACCAATTTCTCATACAACTTCCGAAGAAGTTGCAGTGGAGTTTGCCTTCTCCACACGAGAAAACTTCTTAATTCTTGGTTCTATCTTTACCTTCTCTGTCCTTGAGTTATTTGTCCCAAAGTTCATATGAAACAGTTTATATCCTGAGATCTGTCTATGCTGAAGTATAGATTTAGAGAATGACATGGATGTGGATTAGTAAAGACTTTGAGCTGCTTCCAATTAGGAATAGTGACCCACCTCTGAAACCAAACCTGTCCCACGATTTTATGGTGTTGTCCTTAGGATGTCCCTTTTCTTCCACCCATTTTACTCGCCGTTGCAATGGTTGGCTAGCCGAGCTTGTGCGTGTTCCTTGCTCTGAACGCGAGATTGGCAGCAAAGAGAGAGCACAGGAATCGGATGCGACTTTTCACTCGTTCCCAGTGAAAGCTTTCTTTGATGAAACTAATTAGGGGTACATGTTAAATCTAGAACTCTAGTCACAAATCACAGGCTCTCGCCCTTTCACACTCATAGAGGCTTCTCGCCTCGACATGCACTTCGATCACAAAGCTGCGACTTCTACCTTTTAACTTCATCACTTGGGACCCCCCGCTTTCTGCGGCATTGCGGCATTACAACATTCATACTGTGAGCCGATGCCTCGTGAAGTTGCTATTTAATTTTCGATGGCGCCTTGTTATGTGCGACTCGCTGTAAGTGGTCCACCTAAAATTTAAAGCAAGGCGATGGCTTAATCAGGTGTGTTGGGCCATTTTGTCAGGTTCAGTAAGCTCCCACCTGAAGTCGGAACACACAAGTTACAACCTCCGTTCTCAAGTATGTGTGCGAACACTCTCCTGAGACTTGTACTGGACAAACGGTTTTACCGGTGCCCCATCACGTCCTCTATTTCTACAGAAGAATAAGAGGTCTGGTAGCGCATTGAACATGACCAATGCTATCTACCCTTAAACTGTGGAGGACTGGTGCGTTTAGAACCTGCATTTCCAATGAGCTTTGGACACCTAAAGGTCTTTTGGTCAAATACTAGGTGTTTGGGAAAGATTTTAGAAACCCCATTTTAGGCTTTCGGATTTGGTTTTGCCCTTGTTTCTGCCCTTGCTTCTATTGTTCATCTTCTTCGTTGAGGTGGACGTTTGGATTGTGCAGGGCTGCAGAGGGCAGGCAATGGACTAGAGAGAGGCCGGTGATGGTCACGGCAACCAAGCAAATATGGGTTGCCGAAGGTCGTGCGACCTCGCGGCGACTAGGTTTGGTCACGCTGGCGTCGGAGGTCATGCGACCCAGATCTGGTCTCTGGGAGGTCACACGACCTTAGGGGCAACCTCAATCTGGTTGCCGCAAGGTTGAGCGACCTCCGTGAAGGGCTGCCGAGGGTTGCCCGACCCCAGGCGGCCCTCGTTGGTCTTCTCCGGGGGTTACTTGAGGCCGCCGATGGCCGCTTGCCTCGCCGGCCAACTATTTTATTTTTATATTTTTATATTTTATTTATTAATCACTAAAATCCTTTGTAAATATAATCTTTCCAAACACTATTTTACTCAAAAGTATTTCACCATGGACTTTCAAATTACAATTTACATTTTAGAAAACCCTTTTAATTTAAAAGTTTTTTGCATTTTTCCCAAGGTTTTTCTCAAAAGTCTAACCAAACGCACCTTAAATGATGCGGCATGATTTTAAGGGTGTTTAGAAAAGCGAGTTCGAAATAGAAGATGATGAACGCATTTATATATGTAACGCGATCATATAACAGCACCGGTTAGCATGTCAATACTTGTTTTTAGGATATCTCACATCATTCGAACAACTTGATCACGCATGACACCCACACTTTGAGAGAGAGACAGAGAATCTTTGGGTCATCGGATCAATCTCCCGTTTTGCGCAAGGATTGTTTCCGATCATCAGTGTCATGCTAAACGATTCGAGTTCTTTCCTAGTCGTTGGCCGACCCAGAAAGAACAAAAGAAACGAGCGACGTCATTGGGCACCGTGTAACGATACCCCGCGTCGCGCGGGTCGTATTTTGCTTTGCTTGCGGACAAGTAAATCGACACATGCCCGTGTGGGGGTACACCCGATGGCGACGACACCGGACGTACAATTGGTCCTTCCCGCGGCTCCTTTATGTGCCGTAGTAGTACCCGATGTGCCGTAGTAGTACCCGATGCCTCACCGTGCGTCGCGAGGCCGAACAGGCCCCCCCCCCCCCCCCCCTCGTTGAAGGTCAGGCCGAGCATCATTGAGAACCGAAACTTCAAACTTTAATCAGACCGTACTTTGATGGGGGTGGCCAGGTCAGTGGTTCTTGCGCCGTCGACTGACGACGCAAGAATCCCTTTCTGTTCATAGGGCGTGCCGACCTAACGTACCTGTCAGAACACTGATATTACAACATTTTTGGGAGGCGACCCTCCAACGTGACGGGGAAAAAAAGGAAAAGGGTATCCTCCAATTTCGCCAGATAGATATCTTTTTGGGTCTTGCCTTTTTCTTGTTTCTTTTTGCTTGCCGGTTCTAATGATCGTCCCTCGGAATCTAGTATTTGAGCTTTTCCCATTGAAACCAAACTTATACTAATTGCTAGTGAAGCGCTACAAAAGCAGCTTGGCGAAATACTGATATCATAACATTTTGGGAATGCGACTGATGAAATGTTCCGTGTCACTTAATAACGGGATTTTATGCTTTTTGCATAGTTTCTCTCCATCTATAAACTTCAATTTTTTTACAGTTTGCGTATTAGAGGAGGTTTTAAAAATTCCCACATCGCCTAAAAAATAAGGTTTGTATGATCTTTATATGTGTGATCTCCTCCACTAGACTCCAATTATAAGAATTAGTACATAAAAAGCCTAAATATAAGAAGACACTTGTTGCGTTCCTTTGAATTTACGGGGAGACACTCGGGCCTGTTTCTAATTTTTTGTTTCCAGAATTAGTTTGGGACGAGAATTAAGAATAAAAAAAAAGTTGATTCTTGTTTCGAGAACAAAATTGAGAATCAAAACTCTTCTTCTTCTCTTTTCTTCTTCTTCATTGACCGCCATCCCGCGATCGCTACCTGCCACTGCTGGCAGGCTAGGGCGAGGTCTAGTGAGCTCGCCGGTGGCCAGGCGGGGCTCGCCTAGCTGCCGGCGAGGTTGAGCCAATGAGGGCCGGCGATCGGCTTGAAGAAGAATTAGAATAGGAGAAAAAAGAAAAAAAAAAAGGAAAAAAAGGAAAAAGAAGAAGAAAAGAAACAAAATGAGAAAATTATTTAAAAATTAAAATAAATTGATTTAGAACTTATCAAACACAATTCTATTCCAAAATTAGAAATTTTGTATAGTTACCAAACACGTTCTTTTACTCATAATCAATTCTCGGGAACAGAATAAAAAATAATCATTTATGATTAAAATTTGTTTCCAGGAACAAAATCGTTACCAAATGCACCTTTATTGATTATACCTACTAGTAAAGAGATGTTTTCAATGTCGATGCGCTGACTTTACATTATACAAGAAAGAAAGCATCGGTGAAACAACTAACTTTTGTTATTTGGACACACATGTTAGAGATGTAAATTGAAAATTAAAAGAGTACGTGATATTAAGTATGCGATCTTACTTGTACTACGTGATATCTTGACGCGGGAATTGCTACTATCCAAAAAAAAACGTGGATAATTTTTCGACCATGCTTCATGGAAACAGCTCATGATCGTGCGATCATATAAATCATTCATCTTTCAAACATGGGTACCATGAGCATTGATCACTCATGGAATCTTATCCTGAATTCAAAAGGACGTGCTCATTGGAATCTCTTTCTACTCTTTTCAAATATGATTTTGGATCGTCTCGAATGGTTAGCTCAAAAAGAATTACGATTTACCTCTCATTGGCCAATGCCAATCTGTAGCGACAGGATTATCACATGCAATCTCAACATAACAGCATCTAATTTAATCACAGTAAAAAGATACCACTTAATCTTGATTTGGCGATTTGATTATAGGGTTTTTCCTCGTTTGCAGTGAAATTGTTCATGTCTCGATATCATTATCAGATAATGTATTCGAGATCCAGCTTAGAATTCTTTTTTAACATTTTGACCGGTGCTTTAGTGACTTCCAGTATAGTGCTGGCACCTTCAAATTTGCAGTGCCAAATCCCAATGCCGTGCAAGGGGTACTGTACACGTCAAGAAGATTTTTAGTATGTTATGATTGGTGGTGAAAATCAACGCCGCAGCAGATGCTGAGGCAACATCTGCCCATTGAAATAAGCTAAAGGAGCAGGGCGTGGCGTGAGAAGTCAAGTTTCGTTGGGTTTGATCCTGATTTGGGGCTGACCTTCTCTGAATTCGAGCTGAGGTTCGTGATAAGTAACTTCGACCCGGGATGCATCGACGACTACTTCGACCAGACTAAGAAAATGGTAACCCCGATCGGCTTGAATTAAGGGCAGGGACGTGTTTGAATTTAATTGGTTTGCAAATGAAGGGACAGCTCTCGCAGAACATATGATTGCATTGGGAGTCGCCAAGATCAAGTGGATGAATAAAATTGTGGAAATGTGGAGCAGTTAGGAAAAGTTGTCGACAAGGACACCAAAATGACCAACTTTCGTTGAAATGCTCAAAGTCATTATTAATTTTGCGAAAATCTTTAATAAGAGGACTTGTGAGTGGCTGTTCCGACGGAGAAGAATCAAACTAATTCTCTTATGAACTGGCCAAGTAAGCACGATTTAATTTGATTCTCGACTTAAATTGGCCTCATTGTTTACATCTACTATTCAAGTAGTTATAATTAATATTGATGGGACTAGGGGGTCTCTGTCCCTTATGTTATCTTTTTAGGAAACAAGATCCATAAAATGTCGTTAACGATAGAGTATTCTGCTCAATGTAAATTCTAGAGTCACTTGATTCTTTTCTTGTCTCTTCTACTAAAAGCACAACGTATCTTCCAAAAAAGGCTCATGCCCAAATGGGAGATTGTCTTTTCACACGATTGAACATTTTCCGTTGCCCCGACGTCAATTCTAGAATCACTTTATTTCCATTTCTATCTCCGCTAAAAGCTAAAATGCAATGCACCTAAAAGGACCATCCTCAATTGGGGGGAATTGTCCCTACGATTGCAAAATCAAAGGGAGCACGTGAGAAGACAAATTTGACTTCCTAGCTTTGACATGCTTTGTTCCATTAGTGTTGTGCCACCTGTCCAAAAGACAGATCAAATCACTGATATTTTTGCTATTTCGACAAGTAATCAACTTAAACCAATATCGCGAGTTGGTACGAACGGACACTATCGACACACGGTCCTCGCATTTTCATCAATTGTCTTTTCTATGCGTGGAAAATTACATCGTCAGCTAGACATGTGAAACCTAAACTTGCTAGTAAGTGGGTTTTTCATCCGCAGGTTCGCATGTTGTTTAGCGACAAGATTGAAGTAGTGGGGTTGATATGAAACTGTTCAATCCAAGGACTTCTTCTCTCATATGCTTGTTAATATTATACATAATCAACTATCTTGGAAAAAATTATCTAAAAAGTCATAAATTTATGGTAATTTTGCTAATTTAATCATAAACCTTTCAATTTTGCCAGTTGAATCCTAAATCATTTCATATTTTGCCTATTGAGTCCATCTAGTTAATTTTACTTTGGAAATCACGACATAAATAACTTCCATTTTACGTAACCCAATCGACGTTGATATGGACAATATTAAATAATATCTTAATATTTTTAAATTTTTAAATTTTTATTTTCTTGTCTCTTCCTTCCTTTTTTCCTCCTTTCTCTACTTTTGTTTATTTTTATTTTATCTTTTTCCATTTTTCCCTTTGCAAAGCCTTGTCAATGGTTGGCGGAGGCCGCCTGCATTGGGTGAGGGACACTTGGGTTTGGGCTGGTGAGGGCAAGGTTTGCCTCCGCCTAGGCGGGTGCGTGTTGCCTAGGGGACAAGGGAAAAAGAAAGAAGAGAAAGAAAAAAGAAAGAAAAGAGAAGAAACTTAAAAAAAAAAAAAATTGAAAAATATCATTAAAAATTATCCTAATTAGCGTTGGGCATGTCATGTAAAACGGTGAACGTCCATGCTAGCGATTTCCATTCAAGATTGATCGAATAGACTCAATTAGCCAAATGAGAAAAAATTTATAACTTAATTAGCAAAGTTAAAAGGTTTAGAATCGAAGATGACAATAAATTTAGGACTTTTTTAAACTGACTTTCCTAGTTGTCTCGAACCAAGCCAACCCTGCTCACTCCTGCACGTCGCACTCCGATCCAAATCGACTGAAAACCAAATGATCACCATAATCATTGGACCCATCGCCGGATGTGGGGGAGCCTGCCCTCAGCAGTTTGGAACCGCCACCACCACCACCACCACCACCTCGTGCTCTATCTACGAGTCGTGCATTTGTGTTCCGCACTCAACCTGGTTTTTTTGGGCGTCACGCAAGACGGTCGACTGCTGTGCCCTCTTTCGATTATAGTATCACATCTCCATCGCTTCAAAATTGGCCACCAACCACGTCCCGGCGACCAATCGAGATTGTCTGCGTATCGAGAAGGGCAGATGGAGATGATGATGAAGAAGAGGTGGGGAAGAGCAGGAGGGCGGGGAGGGTGGAGGAGGGGTAGTTGAGCTCGAGGCTACCTTCTTCCCATGGCGATTTCAACGTCTTCCCTTCATCGCCCATTGTCGTTTTCCATTTCCCGACATTCACATGATTTTTTGCAGTCTTAACTAGCCGACATCTCCGGTTTTTCTTTTCACCCCTAGCGTGTCAATCACTCGCGATAATTAAAAATAAAAAGAACACGGAAATTATATGATTAGTGAGTCGATATGTCAATAGACACCCGACTAGTTAATTAAGTTAATTATTGTCATATCGTGCGTGTTTGTTAGTATAAGTATTTCTAAGTAATTATTGAAGATTGTAAAATAGAAAGTAAGCACGTAGCTATTTTTGAGATCTACAAGAGATTTCTTCTCGCGGTTTTATTAAAATAAGGCCTATTCGTTTACCATTAAGTGAAAGCATTAAAAAAGTGTTTTCCTACTTTTATGTCAAAATCAATGATCCGTTTATTTCGTGGAAAATAAGTTATTTAAAAAATATTTTCCTAAAAATAATACTTTGTATCACTTGTAAAAATGAACGAACAAAACATATTTTCATTTTTCACGAAAATATTTAGATATAAATTTTTTTATCATTAATTAATTATACATGATTTTGTACTCCCCTTACATGCACATGGTCTCCCTCTGCTTATTGGCTCAAGTATTCAGTTTGGAATTTTTGATATGATATCGGAATTACGATCATTTCACAGGACCGGATCCTTCTTTAATTATATTCAATTTTTTTGCAAGATTATTTTTTGGAAAAAGCCCTTTTTTTTTTCTCGTCCCCAAGATGAATATCTCATTGGAGATGCCTTTTCAAAAGTAAGACAACAAATTCTTTATCTATCGTCTTCCAAATGTGCACGTGGCACCGGTGCTTGTGCTTCATTTCCCCTCCTTTAAGGAAGAGATTCAATCATTTCCCCCCCGCGTTTACGGCCGCAAAAAGGTGAGGTAAATTCTGACCGCAATAATACATTTTTTTTTCCCGAAGGCCTTCCGTGTCCACTCGTCATTGTCCAAGGTCATGGGGAAAGGGGAAGGCTTGAAAACTCCATCTGCCTTCGTGGTTACGCAAATCTCACGAAAGACAAAGCTTTCTTTATTTCAATAATCCGCATATAGATAATGATGTCATGTCAACCCATCAACATTGGATCTTGGAAACCTTGAGAAGCCAAAACGCTCTTGACCGGGGCATCCATTGAAAATTTGAAATCCATCGTTTTCCTCGCGATAGATAGAAGCTCACTGAAGATCAGAAGCAAGCTCTTACTAGTTTGAAATTGTTTATTGCATGGACAACACTCTACGCTAATCAGCTACGTATTATTTTAATTATACCATTGTTGATCTCAAGTGGCATGATCCACTTGCTTGAAACTTAAAAGCACATTATTCCAAAACCCAACAAATCTGATGATTTATAAAATAATAATTAATTCTATTTCTTGCGGATAAAATGTTTTTTTTTTTTTTTACAACCCTTCTCAGTGAAAATTTTATTTGACCGAGTAGTACATGGAATCTGGGAGAAAATGCTCGTTTATCGCCAGCAACTCGAAAGCACACTGTGCCCAGCGGAAAGCGACAGCATGGAAGCGTGGAGCATGTGCTGATAATTAGTATATAATTGGACTGCTTTCTTCGTTGGTGGTAAATCATTGCCAAGGCCTCGAAAAGTTCAAAGGGCTCTCGCGTGGTGTACAACAGAGGACCCCGGCGTAGCTTGCCTCCTGCCGGAAGCAATCTACAGAGAGAGAGAGAGAAGCCAAAAGCATGGGAAGAGCACCATGCTGTTCTAAGGTGGGTTTACGTAGAGGGCCTTGGACGAACAAAGAAGACACGGTGCTTGTCAAGTACATTCAAACGCATGGAGAAGGTCATTGGCGATCCTTGCCTAAAAAAGCAGGTTAAACTTCAATTGCTCTCTTTTCATGTTCAGCTGAAACCCTTCGGAGGCCATTACCGCGAACTTAAAAGGAGTGTCTCTTACGGGGCTTTCCCGGATGAGATTTTTTTTTTCCTTCTCTTCTAATGACAGAAGAAGAGAGAAGCTGAATTGGCTAGGGTTACTAATTCCTCCAGTCATATGCCGTGAGGGTTTTCTTTGTTCTGTTTAGTTGGCACTTTTTTGATGTCGTTTCAATCAAAATTATGGCAAATGTAAACTTTCTTGACCCAAGCGTTGATTTTCCAGCCGAGCTACTTATAGTGTCGCTCTAGGTGGATCATTTCCCTGTATAATTTCTGTCTGCTTTTTGAGGATTAATGATGAGAGGGGTCTTGAACAGAACTTGCAGAACTTGAGAGAAACTGACAGTTTTTTTTTTATCTCTATTGTCTTGTGCAATGCAATAAGGGTTGCTGAGATGTGGGAAAAGCTGCAGGCTGAGGTGGATGAACTATCTGAGGCCAGACATAAAGAGAGGGAACATCACTCCGGATGAGGAAGACCTCATCATGAGGCTTCATGCCCTCCTCGGAAACCGGTGGTCGCTGATCGCCGGGCGACTGCCGGGCCGAACCGACAATGAAATCAAGAACTACTGGAACTCGCACCTCAGCAAGAGGGTCGCTACCGACAGCAATGAAAACCACAGCAAGGGACTGAGAGGCCCAAAGAAGAGAAGCAACAACAACCTCATCACCGCCAACAAGAAGAAGAGGCGGTCAGAGAAGAGCCCTCAGGAAGATCGAGAAGAAGAAGAAGAAGTCGCCACCGCAAAGAAGATAAAAGTCCACCAACCCAAGGCAATTAGGGTTTCACACATATTCCCCATCGCAAGGAACAACAGCTTCGAGACTGTGGAGGTCGCTGACGAAGAAGTGATGGCGCATGATAAGCGCGAGAGCAATGATGTGATCATCAACAGTAACAATGATCTTTCGTGGATGATGAGTGAGGCTAAAGAACACAACTGGTTCTGCGATGATGAAGATTACAATGACATGGTGGATGTCGAAGGGTGCGGCGGTGGCGGCGGCGGCGGCTGTGGCGATGAGATGATCTGCTCGAATGATGATAAAAACACATCGTCTTCTTCCCCATGCCATCGTATTTGGTTGCCCAACAACAACAATAAGAAGATGCTGGAGAAGATATTTGAGGAGTATCACGAGCTGCTCAAGTCCGAGGATCACCTCCAAATGGAATCTTTTGTGGATTCCTTATTGATTTGATTTTTCCATTAGTTGAGTTTGGAATGTGTAAGTGGAGCAGGTCGGTCCGTTGTCCCATGTTAATGATCATCCATTGGAGAAGCTTTTCTCCTTCTTTATTTTTACGTTTTAATTTTTTTGGGTTTTTCTAGAAATCTTTTGAAAGCTTCGCGTGTCTTCCGTCCTCTTGATTCTGTTCAATCCTCCACGCCAAACCCGCCCCCGCTCCCCCTCTCTCTCCTTCCTCCACGCCACCTTTACTGTGATTTTCTTTTTTCCTAATAAAACGATAGCCTACTTCTCAATCAAGCTATGTACGCTTCTATGCTGTTGGTCTTTCTCTAGCTACTAAGTTTTAAGGAAAGATAATGGTCTTGAAATTACGACTCTTGGGGCATAACGACATTGCGTCTTAGTCAAATTAGGGTTCTTGTCAAGGAGTGTGAGGTGATTAAGAGGAAGTCTGATGGAGATTCGAGATATGTACGCTTTTCTCAACCCACGAGCCCTTCCTCTCGGCCATTAAATGGAACCACCTATTAGTGTCCGTATACTTTTAATCATCCTCAAAAGAACATTCTCGTCCACAAAATCCACCTAAAGAAGGGACAAGTCGAGAGCATAACCAACTCATCTCATTTGATTGGAATTGTAATTATGTCCAACAGTATCGTAGGGCCCAAAGGAGAAAGGTTCACAAAAATATTTGAGAGAAAATAGTAGAATTTTGGGAAATTTTCTCTTTTCCTAACTCTGCCATTTTGAATTTAAACATCACCTTATCTTATATATTGGAGGTTGAGGATAATACAAACATTTTTCATGACCAATGTGGCCAGTAATGCATGTTACAAACTGGCAAGGAAAATAGACAGTTATCATACGGACAAAAGCTGAAAAGATAGACATAAACTTAATAACACTATAAATTATATAACTTTTGACCTTAATCACTGACGTAGATATCGACCATCTCATGTGACACAGCTGGCATTAACGTGGGCAAAATAATATGTTAATTTTTTTCTCGAATTTTTTATTTATTCTTTTTTTTTTCTATTATTTTTTTCTTTCCTTTTTTCCTCTAGTTGTTTGCTAGGCCTCGATGTCTAGCCAGAGACAAGGGTCGAGGTTTACCTCGCCAACAACTAGCAAAGCTCACCCTTGCTGGTCATTGGCGAGCCTTAACTCACCCTACCACTTGTGAGGCTTAACCCTCACTAAGTCCAGCAAGGGCAATTTTTGCCCAACCACCGGTGAGGCTGACCTCGCCTAGAAGTTTTGAAACTTTCCACTGGCTAACCTCAACCCTTGCTAGATCTAGTGAGGGTGAACCTTGCCCAAACATTAGCGAGGTCAACCTCGCCTAGTAACAACCTATGTAGCACCGACACGCGACACGACACGAGTGTTCGACACGACACGATACGTCGACACGCCATTTCTAAAAAAAATAGAGAATTTCGACACGTTGCGACACGTTGTATATTAAATAAATATTTTTATTTTTAGTTAATTTGATTCAAATTCATAAATAAATAATTAATTAAAAAAAGAGCCTATAATAAATTTATACTAATAATATTAACAGATCAATTCATTTGAAATTCGAAAGATATATTCATAATTAATGCGAAACATTTTTTAATTTTAACAAAAGTTATTGATGAAACTAAAAATTAATAAGAAATTAGAATCAATTTATTTAAATAAATCCATGATTTTCTACAATAACCAAAATTTATCATTATTCAAAATTTAATATTTTTATTTTTCGAAATCATTTATTTAATTTCATTTATTTAATTTTCCGATTAAAAAAACAATCCCAAAAATCCACCCCTTCTTTCGTTCGTCCTTTTCCCTCCACCCCCACGTTTATTTTATTTTTTTCCCTACCCCCACTTGACAGTGACAGGTGAGCTGTCACTTCTCCCCCTCCCCTCCTCTCTCTCACGCCATCAGACCTCCTTTCTTATTCTTTTTTGGATTTCTTTATGAAAAACCCTAGCGAGCCGCCGAGCCCTCCTTTTCCTATCCTCCTTGCCGCGCCGCACGACCCCCTTCCCTCCTCTCCTCTTCCTCTCGTCGCCGATCCATAGCAACAGTGGCGGCCCTCACCTCTCTCTGGCCGTCTCTCGCCGTCGCGGTGGTCCGTTCGTGGCTTTGTCTTGCAGGCGGGAGTTTGCCTTCTCACTTCTTTCTCTATGTTCGGCTCTTTCTCTAGCCGTCTCTCACTGTCGCGGTGGTCCGTTCGTGGCTTCGTCTCGCCGGCGCTCGCGGCCTCTGCTCCATCTCGCCCGCACTTGCGACCTCTGCTCCCTCGCTCTCCCTCGCCTCCACCCTCCATCAGTCTTCCGAACACGCGTCGACACGCGTGTCGATAAAAGTTGACCGCATGTCGGAAAATCCGACACGCGTTGACCGCGTGTCCGTGCTTCATAGGCAACAACGAGGCTCGCTCAAGGCCGGTGAGGTTGACCTCATCAGCCACTGCTTTTGGCCAGTTGCTGAGGCTCAATGACCGACTAAAGGAAGAAGGGAAGGAAAAAATAAAAGAAAAAAATAAAAATAAAAATTTTAAAATATATTTAAATAATAATCATTGTTGGCCATACTACATAGGATGGCTGGTGTCCTATGCAGAATTTAAAGGTAATCGATTCTATTATTGCAATAGGATAACGTTTGAAGACAAACTTGTGCAGTGATTAGGTTTTATTTGTGTGCAAAGCTATCAAGAGTAATAAATGGCAATTTTTTTTTTTAGTGATTCAATTTATAATAAGCCTACATCCACTCTCCCACGCTAACGATTTATTGACTAAATTTCATTAATGGATCAATCAAAGTTTACAATGTCTAAGTATTCTCCACTCAAGTGGGGGTGATACTATCTTATGATCTCATTCTCTCAATAACAACATTTAAGAAATTATAGTTTAAGCTCACGAAAACAAGTATGTAACGATGAAGCTCTTTTTGAACTGTGGAATTTGTAGACTTTAGATCTTTCGTTTCCTTTAGCATCACAATATCTTTTTATGCACTAGCCGACCGTTAGACAGAAACTCTAAGGATCATTCATCCAATCAACCTATTGTACTTAAATAATATAGGAAGATCTGATTGCTTCTAGGATGCCAAGATTAAAGTCTCCATTTGATTTTGCTGTCCATACAACAGAGATTGGGTCTCCATAAGCTGAATTCCTCATTTGAAAAGTGTCTCATCTCCAATTGATTGTCGCATGAATGATGAACCCTTATTATGGAAGGATTGTGTTGCTATTCATCCCTTCTGAACAATCAATATAAGAAATCCAGG
Source organism: Eucalyptus pumila (assembly GCA_016097595.1). Taxonomy (NCBI): domain Eukaryota; kingdom Viridiplantae; phylum Streptophyta; class Magnoliopsida; order Myrtales; family Myrtaceae; genus Eucalyptus; species Eucalyptus pumila. The sequence continues at coordinate 9,185,694 of CM027850.1, read as the reverse complement.
CCTATTCCTAACCATTTGCGCTCCATATAAACAAACTTAATTCGAAGATTAAAGATCTTTCCAAATCGGCTAATGATGTGTGGCCTATTCCTAACCATTGCGCTCCATATAAACAAACTTAATTCGAAGATTAGAGATCTTTCCAAATCGGCTAATGATGTGTATTAGCTTGACAATTCTCCTACAATTTATACCGTTGTCCTTAATTATTAAGATATATCACAAGCACGAACGCAGAGAAAAAGATCTTCACATATAGATCAATAAGTCTCTGAATTTGATGAATAAGATCTGAACATATTTGCTCTAAAAGTAACACGTAGAAAACTTACCATTAGAATCATTCGAAATATAAGGAAGTGTCTTCAAAATCAATTAGAGAAGTTCCCTCAATTGATGGCATCTCCGGTGGCATGATATGCGTGGGAATAACCCCATGTCATCTCATCATGATTAGCACTATGGGCTTTAAAAACTTTGAAATAATTTTATTCTCTTTGCATAGGATCCTCTAAAGTACTCGATATTCTTTATGAATTTCTTTAAGACTGCATCCAAAAGATTTGTACAATTTAGCAATAAGATAAGGACAATTGATTCGTTCTACTAGCCTTGAGATGTGATGTTTACATCCTCTATTTAAGAAAATCGTTGTACGGACGATGAGGTCTGGAGCCCTTCACTTCAGTCCAAGGCAAAAGTTGAGAAACTTTTGAAGAACCTCTACAAAATGCTCGACATGCTTCTGAAGATGTTTAGCAAGAAAGGAGGTAATGATCCTATGCACGGTGGATGTAGATAATTCAATGGCTATGTTATAGTTTCGAAATAAATACCATTATAACCATCTTAATTCCAACGGAAAACTGATGATCTCAAACGTGAAGATGAGGACGAAAGGGTAGTCTGAATTGACCCCAAGAGGTCTGAGATCTAAACCTCTTATTATTTGGATATTTTCAACACGAAATCCCAAATGAGACGTTTCGCATCTTTGAAAAAAGTGTACCGAAAGGACAAGCTAAATTATTTTCAAGTAGCACATTTCCTTGTAGGTTTGGTGGATCTGAGGTCGATCCGCCGACAGCTTAGTTACCATTGCTAACGGGACATATACGGGGATGAAACTTCTTTAGGTCTTAAGAAAAGATATGCAACAATGTCTTTTTCACCTTTAATATGTTTGATTTCACGAGAATATTGTGAAAACCATTCTACCCATTGAAAAAGTAAAAAATGATGAATTATTTTCACGAAAAATTACAATTGTTCAGATGGAACTCGAAATTCTTAACTTCATATTTGAGGGCTGAGATTTCTTTGAATGTAGTCACTCTTACGTTTCCAAATGTATCTTTTCCCATTAGTTTCCCCATGTAAAACCGATGCTCAATATTTGTCATCAGCATCAATTTGTAATATCCATTTGCCAAGTTTGGTCGTTCCTTGTGCTCCATTCCTTAATAATTTTTTCCGAAATTTTGCATAACATTTGTGCCCTAATAGAAATGCAATTGCATCACTTGCATGAAGAGGCAGCGACGAATTCATGCCGGTTGTTCTCACAATTCACTCCGGTGAAATTCACTTTTGTCATCGTACTCTTTTCCATTCTCTTTCACTTAGTGTATTACCGAAAGTTTGATTTTTTATTCAATGTCAAACACGCAAAACCTTCCTGGCGCATAGAATATGACCCGTGAAGTAATCTATCGGGTTAAGTAGGTACATGTAATCTCTTGCTGAAATTCGAGAAAAAAGGACCTATCCTTGAAAAAATACTCGGTAAGAGATATATTAATTTCATTCAATCTAGACCTTTACTATATCTAATTTCCTATAAAAATAAATAAATAAAGATAAGTGTATTGAAAGTCTTAAAACTTACGAAGAAAGTGCAATCGAGTGCTAAAACTTACGGAAAGTATAATTAAATCCCAAAACCTATCAAACTGGTAGAATCGAGTACTTCCATTAATTTCGTCTAGCTTGGCTAATGGAAAATACTTACGTGTCTTTTTTTAACAATTTTCTCCCTTTTGCGTGGTGATAACGTGACTAAATTATAAAACATAAGGCTAAAATGATATCATTTTCTTCAAATTTGATTTTCAATATAAATTTTGTTTAAATTAAATTTTAAAAATAAGCTAAATAAAAAGGAAGGAAGGGGTGGAAGGAAAAGAAACTGCAGCCCTCTTCGCCATCGCCCCCAACCGGGAATGGCCAAGGTGCCTGCCAAACCTTCTCGGCAATGGTGGGGCACCCTCATAAACCCGTTTCTCCTCTTTCCTCTTTTCTAAATTATCTTTTTTTTTTAAATTTAATATAATTAAAATGTTTTAAAAATTAGATTTGTACCAAAACAATATAGTATTAGTCATGTCACCACTACATAGGATTAAAAAAAAAAAAAAAGCCACAGTAGTATTTTTTTTTTTTTGTTAGCCAAATTGGACGGAGATAACATAAAGACTTGATTGAATCAACTTGATAGATTTTATAATTTGATTGCACATTTTCCAAATTTTAAGATTTAATTATACTTTTTTTATAAGTTTTAGAATTTTCAGTGTGTTGATTCTAAAAATATATGAATAGTGGGATTACCAGTGCAAACATTGTTTTTTTTTTTTTTGGCTAGATATGAACATTCGATTTTTTTTTGTCGAGAAAAAATTGTGTTCATTACTCAAAACATATAGAAGTAAATATTCTTCATGATAAAACAAATTGAAATGGAGCAAGAATACTAAAAACAAAGTCAAATCCAGAAAATAAGGAGCATCAACAAAGTATTAAGCACATACTCGTTCCACAAGAATAGACCTGTCAAAAAAAATCGGCAGTCGATCACTAAATCTCGTGTTTCTGTCAATGACGAGTACACATTGGAAATTTATGCTCTAATAGATGTTGTGCATGCCTAGATTTGATTTTTTTTATACTATCGTTGTACGGAGATAACCAAAATAGATAAATAAATAAATAAAATAGATGTAACATGTGAATAAGCAAATCATCATAATTCAGCGATATGCCAAAAGTCTCGCCTAGAAGTAGAGAATTTGTGTATGAACAAAGCATATGGACATTAAATCTCAAAAAAACATATTTATTAAACTTCCAAATGTAAATCAATACAGGATAACACTTTGTTAAATCATGCGTATGATATTGTGCACATGCGTGCCACGTGTCATGGTTCGGCTGAAGGAGCAAGGGCCTTTCTTAAAAGGCGTGAACAGATAGGTGGCAATGAATTTTGGACTTTAATGCTGGGGCTATTTTGCATTTTTCTTTTCAAAATGTATCATATTAGACATCGAAGAGAGTAATGATAGACCCATTTTTCACTCATGCAAAAAGACCAAATTAATATTTTTCTTCGCCTTTGCTATTTTTCCGTCGATGCCTAAGCCAAAATTCAAAAACTATGATTCAAAAAATTACACAAGAACTACGTGTCGAATTTAATAAAATCGTGAAAGTTTCATGCGCATAAAATTAAAAAGAAAGACCGAAATATACTTGCACCATAACATTTGACGAACAAAAATTCAAAGGTTAAAAAGCATCTCGAGCAAATTACCATGAATGGGCCTAGACTTAGAACCAGGGAAGGAGAGTAAATTTCCTGCAGGTATGCATCCCACATGGGCGAATAACCCCGTTCAAGCCCTTCAGGGACAGCCTTTTAGCAGGAAACCACTCAGCCCTTTAGTTCAGAGCCTAGAGACACTCGAGATGCCGGGATGGAAACGTTTCTAACCTACCCAAGCTGCATTTCTTGAAGGATCCTACCAGGCTGGAGAAGAAGAGGAATTTAGAAAGCCATGGAGGTATTTTCACAAAGCACACTCTTTTATTCTGGGGACTCTGCCCAAAACATTACACCCTCCTTGCCTTATATAGGCAATAAGAGGTCATAAGGACACACACAGGGACCTAGCTCACGGGTCCAGAAACAAACAGGGGCATCGAAAGGGAATTATTTGCACACTATGAACAGTAACTGTACTGTGAACAGTACATTCCCTAGCCTAGTGCTACAGTAAAAGTGAACAGTGATTTGCTACAGTAAAACTGTACGGACTCAACGGTCTCGTCCGTCACGAGCATTGTAGCTACAAACTGAGTCATCCGAGCTGTCTTCTAGTAGATGTGCCTCGTACTTCTGTTCAAGGGCTTCAAGGTCTTCCGGTGAGAGGATTTGGTTCAACCTTTGTGATGAGGATGCTTGTTCATGCGCCCAATGTGATGCTTCTTCTTCAGCCCAGTTTGTATTTTCATTTTCTTGAGGGTCAGGAGTTCTTGGCTGAGGCCAGTTGGATGGCTCTGCATAGAAAGAAGTATCCATGCTTTGGAATTGTTCGTAGGGATCCTGAGACAGAGGTCCTCCAAAGCGTGCATAGGGGTCCTGGGTGGATTGGACAATGTCATATTCGCTTGTCATTTCAGGCTCTTGGGACGATGAGGCTTGTCTGTATTGTCCGAGTGCTTCCTTAGCTTCTGGTGCTAGGTCATAATGATCCCACGTAGTGGGTGCATTATTCCATATATCTTCAGGAATGGTCTTGTTTTCCTGGCACAGGATTCTCTGGAGTTCTCAATATTCATGTTCACAAAGTCGAACAGATCTAGGATAAGATTTGTAAATCCGGGCTTCTCGGCTGTTCAAGTTAGGTTTATATGATGTGGTTCCTATTTCTAGTGGTGCATCGAGAATACTTCCATTATTTCTGCAAAAATTCCAAGGACGTCGGAAAAACAGGATGGTATGGACCTCAGGATTTGGCGTCATAGATCTCAGTTCTTTTTCCAAGTCTTGTTTCCAGCATGTAGGATGATAGAACCAATTTAGAAATTCTAAAAGATTTCTATCACATTCTTTTTCAATGTTTCTTCCGAGCAGGAATATCATTGTGAGGTTGGCAACGAATTTTCTGGTTGGGATTTCAAAAGCTATCAGATACTTATTGGTTAAGTACCATAATAACGTTTTGAGCTGTTCAGGGAAATCATCTCCCTTCCAGATAAGAGGATGAATGAATGGATAATTCATATTTAACCCAAAAGGATAAAGAATCGAACCTCCATTGAATCGAATAGGTCCGTGTGGCTTTGCCACATGAGGTTCTCCGGGTTCTCGGCAAAGGCTGTCGTTCCGGATTTTTGAATAATCTCTTGGGGATATTTCCAGCTTTGTAAATCTTTGATGTTCTCGATTTTGTATTTTACTCTATGGTTGAGCATATGGAAAGCAGGCCTTTTGATATACATGTTGATTTGGGCTGGTGCTTTTGGCCTTGATAAGAAGTCAGCAAGTACATTCTTCTTTCCAGGAATATGCTTAGTTTCAAAGGAGTATTTTGAAAACCATTCGGCATCGAAGCGGTTGGGAATTTGGAATCTGCTTTTGTTTAAACTTGGTCATCTGAGGGAAAGATGCCATGTCTAATTCCACCAGGAAGTGGTGGCCAATGAGATAAAACTCAAATTTTTTGATTCCATTTTTTACTGCTAAGATTTCTTTGAAAGTGGAATGGTAATGTATTTCAGCTTGAGAAAACTTTCCACTCTTATGGGCACGAGAGGAGTCTCTTACCATCAATTTCTTCAAAAAGAAGCATTTCTTGCCCAAAGTATTCATCCTTGGCGTCGGTTTGGAGAATTCGTTTGCCTGTTGATGGTATTTGTAATGGTGGGAGATTCGCATAATCTCTTTGAGTTTCGGATTGCTTTGGTATGAGCTTTTCCCCAAGGTGGAGAATTCTTCTTCAGCATGGATTGCAAAGGAATTAGAAGCTTTGCAATATTTGGGATAAAAACCTTGAGATAGTTAATTATCCCAAGAAATTGCTGAACTTGCTTTGTTGTGAAGTTGTCCTGAGGAAATTTCAATAATTCTTGAGCGATATGTGGCCCTGGGTAATATGTACCTTTGTTAAGGTGCATACCAAGAAATTCAATTTAATGTCGGGCAATATTCATCTTCCTTTGTGAAAGCATAATACCATGCTTCTTTACGATTTCGCAAATTGCTCAAGGAGTTGACGGTGTGTGCTCATCGGACTCATGTAAAAGCGAATATCGTCAATGTAGACAGCTGCACTTGATAGAATTGGTTGGAAGATGCGGCACATGGCCTTTTGGAAAAGGGATGGTGCTACCTTCAAGCCAAAAGGAAGAACTTTCCATTGGAAGTGCTGGTTAGGAATACAAAATCCTGTTTTGGATCTATCTTCAGGATGGATGCCCAATTGCCAAGATCCGGCTTTGAGGTCGAATTTGGAATAGATGTGAGCTTTGGTTAGATCACTAAAGAGAGAATCTCTAGATGGTAAAGGAAATTTATCATCTTGAAGGAAAAGATTGAAAGGTTGATAGTTGATTACCAATCTCATTTTTCCTCTGTTTTGCTCGGCACGCTTATTGACATAAAAGGCTTCACAAGCCCACTGTGAGTCAGAAACTTCAATAAGGCCTTGTTGCAAAAGTTCCGAGCATTCTCTTTGGGCTAGAACCAAATGTTCTGGCTTCATTCCCATGTGACTTGCCTTGGTTGGGTTTATGTCTTCATTTTTCTTGAAAGGAAGGCGAACAAAGAACTTCGGGTTTTCCCATAAAGGATGGGAACACTTTTGAGCAAATTCTGCATGGGATTCTGAACAAGATTCTAACAACTTCTGCATAATCGGGTCTAGTAGACTCATTTCAATGGAAAACAGTCTCGGATATTAACAAACTCGAGAATTGATCTTTATATCTAAGACCTTTTCCGGGAATGATGCGAAAGCGAGAGATTTGAGTCATGATGTCCCACCCAATTATCGATCTTTATTAGGAATGTTAGATCCAAAAATCTTTGCGTTATGGAACACTGCGGGAAGAACTGGACGATTACTGAGTGGTTCGACATTTGTGGAGAAAGTATTTCGACGAATTGAAGTATCGGATGTAAGGGGTCCAGAATTCTTCAGGAAGAATTTTGGTATCTAGGATGGAACAACTTGCTCTTGTGTCAATGAGAGCAATAACAGTGATAGGCTTAGCAAACTTTGATGTAAGGATTTTCACAGGGAAGTGTGGACATTGAGTTTGACTTGAAAATATGTCAAGGTTTGGTTCTGGAGATGATGGTGATATATGGAAAATTTCTTCAGACTCTGAGTCTGACTCGGTTTCACTGGAAGTTTGGTAAGAGGGAATGGCATAAAGAGTTTGTTCAGATGGTTCTTCATCAGCAGAGAATAATGATTCAATATCATCATTTTCGAGAGAAATACCTATTTCGTTCTCAATATGATGAATTAGATGATTCTGACATTTTCTCGCTTGAGGACAATTTTTAGCAAAATGTCCTTTCTGGTTGCAAATGTAGCAGCGATTTGATTTCTTGTGGCTTGTGCGATCCTTTCTTTTGCGGAGGTATCGCCATTTCTTCTTTTTCCAGAAATGCTTGGAGCCATGTTTGGATTTCTTTATCCAAAACTTCTTGTAGTGTTTCTTCTTCCGAGAATACTTGCCACATGTACCATCACAGTCTTTCTTGGAGCATTTAATTTTCAGTTCCTGACGGGAGCAGGCTGATTCGAGGCGTTTGTCATCTGTGATGTATGTTTGTACCATCTTGCGTTTTAAGCATAATTCTTCTAGGCATAGATGGATTTCTTGCTGTATTTCTCCCAAGGGAATGTCTTGTATCCGCCTCTGTTTTCCAAAGAATGATCTTTCAACCATCTGGGATAGTTCCTTCGGGATGGAAGTAAGAAAGACATGCTTCAAATTTGGGTCTGCTCCAACTTGATAAAAGGTTTGAAGCATTAATTTAAAATGCTTATCAAGATGTTTCTTTTGGAGGGAGCAGCATCGTCTTTCAAAAAACTCTCTTCTTTTTATCTGTATGAGATCACCAGGTTTTCCCACAAAGACATGATATAAGAGAGTGAGGGCATGGCTGAAATTAGGTAACATTAGAAAATGAATCTGGTCCTGTTCTGAAAGTGATTGCCACCAGAACTTCAAGCTTCTTGTGAATCTTGTAACGAAATTGTACAAGACATCATTCATATCATGATTGGTGATAGACTGGGTCTTCAGCCATGTATGAAATTCTTCAAGCCTTATCGGCCATTTCTGATAAGGAATATCATCAATGGTGAAGAATTGTTTTGATGCGAGGGACACATGCTGAGTAGGATTGCGAGTATGATTGCTTGTCTGACCCATTTCTATGTCAGAATAATCTGATTCCATGTCAACATCTGGTGGGTCAGCCATGAATACTGATGAAGTGACTGGTGCAAAGGGGAGGGTATCGATTGTAGGAATTGAGAAGGATGAGGAGGAGGAAAGAGATACTGAAGATTCTGTTTCAATATCATGAGAAGTTTGCTCCACTGGGAGCAAAGTCTTAGGAGGATCAGGTTGTTCTGCCTGTTGGATAACATGGTCAGATTCCTGGGTGCTTAAATCCTTTAGAAAAGATTCTAATGGACCTGAGAAAGTCCTTAAAAGACTCATGCGGGAAGAAACGAGTGAAAGATCCGCTCTACTTTGGAGTGGGAGACCCGTAATATCATCATTTATTTCCTCCTATTTGAGAAGATAAAGATAGAGAGAGAATCGTCAGAATTTTGATTATGATCATTATCAAATAGGCTAATATGATAGTTATTCGCGCATGGAGTAAGTGAGTACAGGTGAAAATCCTGCTGCAAACCTGATAGCCTTACGGCAAGGTCGGCCGTGGTGGGTTAAGAAAGAAATTGGTATAAATCTACGGAAATCTCATCCACATCGTGCTATGCTAAATTTCAAGTAACTTGCCACGATTCCTTCTCTTTTGGGCTCCTTAGATATAAAACAGTGAATGATGTGACTTTACCAAAAAAAGAAAAAAACAGTGAATGATGTGATGAGAGCAGGCCGGTTTTCTCAGCTTGTCAGTTCCTGCTGTGACGATCTTTTTTCTTCTTTTCTTCTTTTTTGACTTTTGAAAAAATATCACAAATAGTTTCTATATTATTATTTAATGTACAATTTTATCCTAAACTTTCGATCGGCTCAATTTAGTCCACGAACTATTAATAAATTCCCGATTTGGTTATTGAATTTTCGATCGGCTCAATTTGGTCCTTGAACTATTGATAAATGTCTGATTTAGTCCATTATTATTATTATTATTCTTCTTTTTTTTTTGCTTATAGTAACAAAATTTAAAAAAAGAAAAAAAAAAGAAAAAGAAAATATAGTAACAAAAAAAAACAAAAAAAAAAAGGAACCCTAGCGGGTACTCGTTCATCTTCACGGAAGCAAAGCACCGGCCAATTATGCATGGGGAAATATCTCAAATAAAATAAAATAAACTTACCTAATAAAATAAATATACCTAATTTAATTTTTTTCTTCTTTCTTTTTGAAAAAAAAAAAGAAATCTTGGCCGGTTCGAAACTCCAGCGAGGGGAGTGGCCGGCGAGGGTTTCCGGCGAGGGCACGGCGAGCAGCACGTCCGGCGCGGGAAAGCGATGGTTGACACCAGCGAGGGAGTTCGGCGTGGCAAGGCACCGGCGAGGGGCGTCGCGGGGCGCGAGGCTTGCTGTCGGACATCAGGTAGAGGCGAGCAGCGGCGGTGTGGGCTCCGGCGGCGTCGGGTCGCAGCAGGGACAACGGCATGGCAGCGGTTGAGCGTCGGGCGCAGGCGAGCAGGGGCGTTCGGGTCGTGGCTGCTGCGGAGCTCTCAGATCCGCCGGCGTTGGACACTCGAGTGGCGAGATCGGGACAACGATGGCGTCGCGGGTCGGCACGGGCTGGAGCGGGGGACGTCGAGCGCTAGGTTGCAGCGGCAAGGATCGGCTCGGCGAGGTAGCAGAAGCATCAAGTCGTCGCTGGTCGTCGGGCAGAGCGTTGAGGTGCGGCAGGGACGCGGAGGTCGCCGGATCTGGAAGTTGCGGGCGATTGAGGTGTTGCAAGGTCGACAGGCGGCGGGCAAGACCGGTGGAGCGGCGGTGGAGCAGAGAGGGCTCGTGGGTCGCCGGCGCGGTCGAGGTCTGCCGGTGCGGGCAAGGCTGCTTCCGTGAGGAGGATGAACAGTACCCGGGTTTCTTTTTTTTTTTTCGTTACTATTTTTTCTTTTTCTTTTTTCGTTATATTTTTTTTATTTTTCAATTTCGTTACCATAAGAAAAAAAAAAGAAGGAAAAATAGTAACGAATGACTAAATCGGACATTTATCAATAGTTTAGGGACCAAATTGAGCTGATCGAAAATTTATGGACCAAATTAAGTCGATCGAAAGTTCATGGATGAAATTACACATTAAGTAATAGTATATGAACTATTTGTGACATTTTCCTTGACTTTTTTATGCTTTTGCCTTGAGTCCACCCGCGGCGATCATTGTATCTTTTCCTCAAAACTACTGCCATGAAACGCGTGGAGCTTGTGCGATCCTCCATTTTCCTTTAATCCTTCTCTATTCATCCCCACCTTGTCCTTCCCTTTGTTTAGCAGCACCAGAGAAAGAGAGAGAGAGAGAGCTCGTGAGCCCAGCAATGGAGACAACTGGACATAGGAGACAATCCCATGATGGGGGTGTTTGAAATTTCCTATAATATGAGTTTATATTAATTAATTGATTTTCTATTTTAAATAATCGGGTTAATGGATATTTAAATATTTGTTGAACCTTAAAGTGATCCAATTAAATTGGGTATTAGCATTTATTGATAACGGATCTAATTGAGCAGCAAAGTATAGGCAATTGTGTTTGATTGAAGTCCGTAATGGGAAGGGTCCAGTTGACACGCTGTTGATTAGGGTTTATTAGGTCCATTCCCTAGCCTATAAAATGGTAGATTATACATATCAGTTGTTTTAATCTCATTGAAAGCTGCTATACTGAAATAGGTACACTTTAATTCCGTTGTATTTATTGATCTCGGTGTTGTATAATCATATATGGATCCGATTCTTCTTGATTAATTAATTATTCATGTGAATAATTTTCTATAGGGGGAGCACTTGGCCCGAGGCAAGATTCTTCGTACCAACGGAACAATAATTTAGCAACATACGAATTAATGTCAATCGCTCGTTCTCTTGAGAATCGACAGGGGGGAGTCCGGTCCATCCTCGCGAAGGGGCAAGTTCGTGAACGGTGGAGGTCTCAAATGTGGAAATCGTATTCCTCGTAAAGATTGGGAAAGATGGGGACAAGACAAGGCCTGAAGATGGTCCTACATGCATGCCGACAGAGGAGTAGGGACAGCCGGACGCTGGCCATCGGAGGGAAACGCGAGCCGATGTCCTCCTTGGTCGTTCTTACTCGCTATCCCCCGCGCACGACGTACCGTTTCCTCGCGACTTGGGGAAATGACGAGTCGATCGCGGATTGTCCGTCCCATGACTTTGGTCCCATCGACTTCGAATTATTGCCGGTGTCTGGTCCTGCTGACCGGGCGGGTTAAATGCACATTAACGTCGCGAGTCCTCCAACCGAACGTTGCGGTTCCTCCGATCGAACGTCGCGGTCGCAGTGTCTTTCGCAGGAGTAAGATAGCATCGTGTCGTACAACGTTCGGAGGTGAGATCCGCTGTGAACTTCGTCACAGCAAATGGACCATCCACTGCATGCTTATAACTGAAGCACTTGCAACAACTGCAACACCGCACTAGGTACCGATGAGCATTAAACTTCCACTTCGAGCAAGGACTTCAACCACTCTCGGTGGAGAGTCCCCTATCAGAGCCAAACACAGATGAGATTCAGAACAGTCATTTAAGTGCCTCTGTCAACAATTTTCAGTCAAAAGTCTAACATGGCTTTTCTAATAAATACTTTTTTGAGATAAGTATATTGAAAGTTTTAAAACTTGTCATGAAAGTATAGTTAAGTGCAAGAAGTTTCAAAAAAGTACAATTAAGTTCTAAAATTTATCATGAAAGTACAATTAAATCTTAAAACATTCAAAAAGTACAACCAAATTTTAAATTTGTCAAATTAGTCCAACAAAATCCTTCCATTGATTGTATTATTTGAAAAATTTATGACTCGATTGCTCTTTCATGATAAATTTTAATTTAGGATTCTATTGTACTTTTTGAAAGTTTTAGGACTCAATTACATTTTCGTGATAAATTTTAAGATTTCTAGCGCACTTATTCTAAGTGTTATTATATGTGCTTTTTTAGTCCAATATAGGCTATGAGTTGGCAGGTTTTTGGCCTAAATGACACATCTCTCTTTGTCCTTGCCTTCGACACTCACTCTCGTTCATTGTTTGAAGTCACCCATCATGCAATCGAGGAATCTCATAACAAGGAAAATGTGAGTGATTTATTGTGTTTCGTGAGATGCATTGTTATTTTTTGTCAGCGAAGCGACAAAGCCTGTCAATTTTCATTTAATTTGGTGTAATCGTTCTATTTGCTTTATGGTCCTGTACATTTATTCTTTTTTGGTCTTGAGCGCAACATCAGCATGGGTGGCACCACCGTAACATCACTATTTTCAATGGTGGGAATCTTATTAGCGACAAGTGGGAGTACGATGATGGAAATATCGATGTTGTCCATATTAATGTAAGTAGGATACATAAAAAGAATTTGTAAGGGATACGATAGAACACTTAAATGCAAAATAGCAAAATTGCATTATAGGGTTTTTGGTAAGAGCTTGAAAGACAATCCAAAATATTTGCATGTTGGTCATGGTATCAAAGATTTTACTTATCATTATCTCCATGGCGAGGCTGCGTATGTGTATGTTAAGTATTCTAGTGATGACGATGAAGACACTGGTGTAGGAATAGTGGGAGATGGTACTAAAAAGAGTACTCAAGCTAAGGATGGATCCATTTTAGAAGAGGAAAATGAGGCAAGGCACGCAGCTTGTGTTCTAGAGAGTTCAGCAAATAAGCACATGTCACATGGTTGCTAGTGAAGACAGAGGTGATGAAGAGTGGATACGATTGGATTGGGAAGTTTCTCCATCGCGTAATCTTTTGTGGATTCCTTATTGATTTGATTTTTCCATTATTTGAGTTTGTAACGTGTGAGTGGAGCAGGTCGGTCCGTTGTCCCATGTTAATGATCATCCATTGGAGAAGCTTTTCTCTTTTTATATTTTTATATTTTAATTTTTGTTGGGTTTTTCTAGAAATCTTTTGAAAGCTTCGCGTGTCTTCCGTCTTCTCAATTCTTTCAATCCCCCCTTCTTCTTCTTCTTCCACGCCACCTTTACCGTGTTTTTTTTATCTAATAAAACGATAGCCTACTTCTCAATCAAGCTATGTAATCTTCTCTGTTGTTGGTCTTTCTCTAACAACTAAGTTCTAGGGAAAGATAATGGTCTTGAAATTACTGTTCTTGGGGCATAACAACATTGCCTCTTAGCCAAATTAGGGTTCTTGCCAAGGAGTGTGAGGTGATTAAGAGAGGCTGATGGAGATTTGAGATAGGCATGCTTTTCTCAAACACGAGCCCTTCCTCTATGCCACTAAATGGAGCCACCTATTACTGTCCGTATACATTTAATCAGTATCAAAAGAACATTCTCGTCCACAAGTTCCACTTGATAAAGGTACAAGATGAGAGTACTTGTTAAAGGGACAAGTCGAGAGTATGCTAGTCATTATGTCCAACAAATATCAGAGGGCCCAAAGGAAAAAGGTTCACAATAATATTTGAGAGCATATAGTAGAATTTTGGGAAATTTTCTCTTTTCCTGACTTTGCCATTTTGAATTTAAACATCATCTTGTCTTATTTATCAAAGGTTGAGGATAATACAAACATTTTTCATGACCAATGTGGCCAGTAAAGCAAATTACAAATTGGCAAGGAATATAAGAGAGTTATTAGACAGACAAAAGCTGAAAAGATACGCATATATTCCATAACACAATAAAGTTGATAACTTTTGACTTTAATCACTAATGTAGACGCCGATCGTCCTACATCACATGACCGATATGGTTGACACTAATGTGGATAATTTTTAATAATATGTACATATTTTTTTTAACTTTTTTATTTTTTTTTCTTTTTATTTTTTTTTTCCTTCCCTTCTTCCTCTAGTTGTTTGCCAGGCCTCGACAACCAGCCAGAGGCAAGGGTCAACGAGATTGACCTTTTCAACAATTGACGTAGCTTGTCCCTCCCTGTCATTGGCGAGGTTTGACCTCACCTTGCCACTTGTGAGGCTTAACTCTTGCCAAATTTGACAAGGGCAAGCCTTGCCCAACCACTGGCGAGGCCAACCTTGCCTAGAAGTTCTAAAATTTGCTAATGGCGAGGCTTGACCCTCGCTAGATCCGGAGAAGGTGAACCTTGCCTAGCCATTAGTGAGGCCAACCTCACTTAGCAACAATGAGGCTCGCCCAAGGCCAATGAGGTCTTGCTGGCCCTTGCCTCCGGTCAGTTGCCGAAGCCCAATGACCAATTAGAGGAAGAAGGGAGGGGGAAAATAAAGAAAAGAAAAAAAAATTAAAATTCAAAAAAATTACAAAAAGACCCAAATTAGTGTTGGTCATACTACATAGGACAATTGATATCTATGTTAGCAATTTCCGATCAAAATTGATTTGATGGACTCAATTGCACTTTGATGATAAGTTTTGGGATTCGATTACACTTTTTTAAAGTTTTAGAATTTAATTATATTTTCATGATAAGTTTTAAGACTTCTAGTGTATTTATTATTAGTTTAATTATATGTGCTTTTTTAGTCCAACATGGACTATGAGTATGCAAGTTTTGGCCTAAATGACACACACGAAGTCGTTCTCTCAAAAGACAAATCTCTCTCTGTCCTTGACTTTGACACTCATTCTCGTTCATTGTTTGAAGTGGGCCATCCTGGAAGTGAGGAATCTCGTAACAAGGAAATGTGAATGATTTATTGTGTCTTGTGAGATGCATTGTTATTTTTTGTCAAACTAAGCGACAAAGTTAGTCAACTTTTATCTAATTTGGTGCAATTGTGGGGACTTCATGTGAAATTGTCGTTTTTTTGCGTTATGGTCTTAGAATTTTTTTTTTTTTACTTAGGTACAACATCAGCACAAGTGACACCACCACAACCATCACTATTTTCCATGGTGGGAATCTTATTGGCGACAGGCAGGAATATGATGATGGAAATGTCGATATTGTCCGTATTAACGTAAGTAGGATACATAAAAAGAATTTGTAAGGGAAACGATGGAACACTTAAAATGCAAAATAGAAAAATTGCTAATAGGGTTTTGGTAAGAGCTTGAAAGGCAATCCAAGATACTTGCATGTTGGTCATGGTATTGGAAATTTTATTTATCATTATCCTTATAGTGGGGCTACGTATGTGTATGTTAAATATTTCAGTGACGAAGATGACGACATTGATGTGGGAATAGTGGGAGATGGTACTGAAAAGAGTACTCAAGCTAGGGATAAAATTGTTTTTGAAGAGGAGAGTGAGGCAAGGCACACAACTCGTGTTCTAGAGAGTTCGGCAAATAAGCATATGTCCCATAGTTTCTAGTGAAGACAAAGGTGATGAAGAGTGGAGAAGATTGGATTGGAAGTTTCTCTATTGAGTAATTTAAATAATGAATATTTGGTGTATGCAGCAATGGTGATGATGATGATGATGATGAACTTGCACAAATAAGGCAAGAAGTGAGGGAATTTCATCGAAAACAATTCACACCACTTGGTGGATTGATTAGGGACAAAGGAGCTACAGTGGTTGATGATAATGAGATTGAATATGAGAAAAGTAGTGGTGTTGATGAGAGTAATAGTTCAGAGGATAAGAATGAAGATGATGAAGTAGTTGTGCGTAGAAGGAAAAGTATGTATCATTGTCATGATCCAATTATTGCAAATCTTGCGTTATGTGTATTTGGAATTTGATGATGCAAAACAATTTAAAGATGCTATTGTGAAGTCCTTAATTGCTCAACGGAGGAGTGTTGAATTCACTATATATACCAAGCAATTTTATGAGAGCAAAGTGTTCGTGTCAAAATAGTATAAGGAAGATATATGTCTCAATGAGTAAGAATTGGCTCACTTCAAATCAGATCATTTCAAAAGCAAGTTATTTGCAGCATTGTATTTGACAATAAAAGGGTAACTATTGTTTAGTTGGCTAGCATTTCTTCAATACAATCAAGGTCATGCCAAACAATCCTCAAATGAAATAGTTAGCGAAGTAGCAAGTAGGGGTTAATGCGTCTAGAAATTAGTGTAAATAGTCGAGCACAAGATGATGAGCACACTGATGAATAGGTATATAAAGAATATGCTCCGACATGGGATTATGCTAAGAATGTTGGCTTCAGAACCCTCCCAGTAAAGCATATGTAAAGGTTGTGGGGAAACCACTACCTGACTCTAGGACTAAATTTGATTGGAATTATACATATTTAATGCATGCCAAAAGAGGTTCGTGGCTAGATGTAGAATAGCGATAAGGTTGGATAAATTTTCCTAAAGGGTTTATGCAAAAAAGAGTAATTGACTCATGTTGGAAGATATGGAAATAATTGAATTTTCCTCTAGTCTGGGCTGTTGTTAAGGTCAACAATAAGGACACTTGGTCCTCGTTTCTTATAAATGTAATGACTTGTGTTGAGATAAGTAATGGGGGAGTTGAACATTCATGAGCAATCAACAAAAGATAATGCCATTATCAACTGTTATCTTTCTAATATGCATCTCATATTGTTGCTTACATATGTTTGTTGATGCCATATGTTGAATTATTGTCAATCGTTTGTTGAATTGTTATAATAACTCCTTCATGCATTGTCATATGCCGAGCATGTGAGGCACATATATTGCAAAGAGCACCAACATAGTAGATCTCAGAATTCACAAATAGGGGCTATATGCCTTGACAAGGAAAAGGTTTAGCGCACTTTTCCATACTGAAGCTAAGGATTCGTGTAGAACTTTCTTTAGTGCAGAATTCAAGTGTGATATTGTTGACAAAAACCTCTATGAAGCATTCAATAATAGATAGTAGAAGCATAATGTAAATCAACCATTAGCATTCTTGAGGACATACATGTTATGGTCATTACAAGGCAGCAAGGAAAGAGAGATGAAGCCGCAAAGTGGACTACATAATGTGGTTCTAGGATTACCAAGAGATTGGATGACAATCTGGAGATAAGAAAGTGTTCATGTCGACCCAAAAAGTAATTGGAATGTTTGCAAATGTACAATTTGTTTCATCTAACTCAAGCACCAAAATATCTTGAAAATTAATACAAGAGTAGCAAATATCTTGCTTCATATCATTTCATGATACAGCCTATTAGAAGTAGCAAATTTTGAGAGCCAATATATCATGAATCCCTTGCCCCTTTGCTTCTAAAGAAGCAAGTAGGCAAGTCAAAATAGAAAAGGGGAATGCAGGATTTTAAGAGCATTAGTAAGAGGATGAGTAGGGTTGGGGAAAAAAATTAAGTGTTCACACTATGATAAGAAATAGAACAATAAGGCGGGATGTAAATTGAAGAAGCAACAACAAGAAGGACAACTGAAAGCAATGATGTAAGTTGGATCACTTTAGTGTCAATGCGGCTCTAACTTCAAAATAGCCGCCAACAAAGAACCCAACGCCAATTCCATATCAACCAACCAATCCTAGCACTAACGATGACCCCAACACCATTGTCATAGAGCCAACATCAATTACAAAAAGTTCCCCTCAAATGACTACTCAATTTTGATCACTTCAAAGGTATAAGTGATAGGAAAGCCAATTTAATTACCCATAGTCCGAGTTCCAACTAGAAATAGTACAAGGATGATTGGCATTCAAGTTATCACTTTTAATAAATAAAAATGACACTAGTATGATCACATTTAACAAAGTTTTGCACTTAAATGATCACTTGTGAACATTACAAACTATTGTAGCAGAAATTGTGACGCAAAACTTAATGGAAAGACACTATCCACCAAATTGACCACATAAGAGGACATTTAACCCCCCCCCCCCCACACAATTGATACAGTGAATGAATTCTTGCTTACTTAACCAACAATTTCTAGACATAAGAGTTAACTAAAAATTGTAGCACTATAAAAAGTAGCAGCAAATTTCCCACGCTATAAGGTCACAACTAACACATTGCAATTACGGGAAAAAATAATGGTCGAAGCTTGTTTAGTAGGCTAAATTTAATTTACATTTGAGTAACAAAGCAACATTTTCAGTACAAAACAAGGCAACAACTCCCAATACAATTATATATTCTACTTATCTTTAACTAACCCATACTCTTCTTCTTTGCCACTTAGTTTAAATTTGAGCATAAAATAAGTCATAGTACATAGCAACAACACATTCAATACTTAATAGATTTTGCTTTCACTTTTCATCTTTGAAACTTCCTTCTTCACTAGAGATTCCAACATCTTTAGTTATGCTTGAATTAAGTCATCATTGTCCAACCCATCCATTAATATAGGTGGAGGTTAATGTCATCCTTCAAGTAACTCTAAGATCATATCTGTTACTCAACTTAAAAATTCCGCATCGATCCATCTGAAATATTTGCACTTAGCCTTCCCTAAAATATGTGCATCCATGGAATCTTCTCACACGATTTAGCCTTGTCCAAGTTGTTCTTCTTCAAACTTTCCATATTCACAATAATATTCACATTCATCTCACCTTTGTTGAACCGAATTTCAGCCACTTGTCTTATTCCTACTTTTGGTTGCATTATTCAGCTCTTCTTTGGGGTTTCCAAATTAGGGTCCGAAGAATTTGGGAAATACCTTGATTTGTCCAAATTATGGTTTCTAGTTAAGACATAATGTGTAATTTAGGCCTTTTAATACTGATTGCACACATTGGCAAGCCACATCAACAGGAGAAATTGACAAGCCACATCAAAATTCATCCCAAATCAAAGTTAGCATTTAAATAATCATTTTCTTAAAAATGACGCTTAAATAATCCGACAAAAAGTTTTGATATTAAAATAATCATCATATAAAAATTATGGCACAATTTTCTCGATGAGATCCCATTCTTGACAGCATATAGCGCCAGATTAACGGTGTCTTGTCAACGTGACGAGAAGTCTTTCCATGGACAGCAAGGAAAACTAGTCTGAAGCATATTGAATCAAAATCCTTGACAAATTGACTCTTCAAAGCCAAGATTTGTCAAAGAAGCGGCCCACCTTTTGAAGATCGATCAACATGAAAGAGCACAGAGCCTCCAGTGATCCCGACTTGGTTTGATTTTACCCAGTACTTTCATGGATTTGAGGATACACAGCAGAGCTTGGGCTCCGCCTCGTGAACGACATGGCAGACAACATGACTCACAATTCAGAAAACACGTCGAAATAAGCATGAATCTCCCTATTTCTTAACATACGACACATTCGATAGCACTATAACGAGTCCGACGACAAATGATCATTTGCTAGAGAGACATGGCCAACGCAGAGTCGTCGAATTGGTGTCGATAACTGGGGAAAGGATGGTCAGCAAACAAATGAATGTCACATTAGAACTCACGGCACTGAGTCTCTAATCGTTACACTAATGAAATTTATACGGTGTTGGAAGTAGACTTCAAGAACAATACTCAAATTTCTGTCTCTAGCATTAAAAAATAATAATAATTTCCAGATGCTGGAGACAATAAAAGATGAAACAAATATTCATCTGCTTTCCCTTGAGCAATTTTTGCCAATAAAATACCTATGCTTAATGCTACATAAGGCAAACATACGCAGGGACATCGAGAGAAGCAGATTGTAACAAAAATTGAATCTCCTATGATTTTATTTACAGACAAGTACAACAATAAAAAAAAAAAAAAGAGTGGAGACAAAACCTTTAATCTCAATAGGGCCACAAATCGCCCCAGAGAGATCTCTTAGCTTGATGATGCAAATTGGGATTCTTACTCTTCGTGACCACCACGCGCTCAAATGCACCTTCTGAGCCATCGCGTTTGGTTGACCGGCACACATTCATTGCGACCTGCCTGCCTCTACGAACAGGAGTGAAGATAATCCTGCCCCAACCACCTCCAAGATCAGCTCGAACAGACTCCTCTTCGTCTCCTTCCTCGTCAATATCTTCATCAATTGCATCTGATTCTATGACGTCGGAATCATATGAAACTGGATCTATCTCTTCATGTGGTGGAGTCTCAACTGATTGCATCTTCATGTAGTCCTCTGATTGAAGGAAGTAAAAATTGAACACGAATAAGAGATCTCAATAGAGCAAGTACATACATACATCAAGTGGAAATTCTTGACGCATGCAATAGTGAAACAAGAAAGAGCAACATTAAGTTTAACATGCCAATTATAGAGCGAAACAAAGAGAGTACGAATAATGCAAGTGCACGTGTCCATACCAAGGTCAATTTCAAGATCCTCAGGATTTCTCTTAGCATGCATCTCCTTCAATGTTTCAAATTTCATGTCATCCAGTGGCCAAGCTCCCCTGTCAAGTCATCAAGCATAGAGGTTGAGTCAACCATCACACTGCAAGATAGAAATGCTCTAAAAGAACAAGAAAATCGCCTCAAGCATCTGCTTTAGACAAGTTCCAATAAAGCACGTATCTAAACAAAGATCGTGTCAACTGTCAAATTGATGCGACAGAGAGAATGTTAATGTATCATCCTCATCATTTGAATCAAACCACACATCAATCAACCATATGTTCAAAAACTCTTCCCCATCTTAACCTTTAAGGTAGAGTCCGAGGAACTCATTCTGTCACCATTTAAAAAAAATTTGTTTAAACTTAAACAGATCTTCCGTAAGATGTATCATACACGAAGCAAAATTTCAGGAAAACAAAATCCCACACATTTACCTAGGTCGTTGTCCCCGTCTGAAAGCAACATAGCAAAATTTCTCATCTTCAAAACCTCGTAAAGGCTCACCCTTTGAGCGCTACAAAAGAGAGATATTTATTAGGAATGACAAGTTCTCATCACATTAGTCCTCACGTTGAAGCATGCATTCAAATTGCTTCCAAGATAAATATTTAAACAGCATCTCCAATTGTGGATCAAGGCAACAGCTGAAGGAAAGAAAATTTGAACATTAATACTTATGCTGGTCAAATAGTCATTTTCTGCACTCCAAAATTTTATCAAAATCCTAGTGAAACTGCCACGTGAGAGTTGCAATGGCATTCAAGATGAGACATAATGCAAATTAATTATTATAGTATCAGTATCCTGGTAATCTAACCATCCCCATCTTTAGACAAGACTGGAAGAGAGCATTTCAGCTATAACCAGTTACACGACATTCTGAAATGACACGGGAGTACCATGAGTACAACTCAAAATATGTCGAATCAAGTCTACATTAAATAAATAAAAAACAGGTTTAATACTCAATCCATAGCTAGCAGAATACAAAAGTCCCCTCACATAATTGCAGAATTTTAACAGTGATTAGCATATACTTATTCTTCTATGGGAGAAGATATCATCACAAAAATAACCCTCTGCACGAAAAACATCACAAGTACATTTGCACGATGAAACTTCTATAATTTCGAGGGAAGATGTATCATCAATCAAAAACTTCTCCAGTAGTGGGAGATAGAGTATTGACTATTGAGCCAACTATTTTTAATTTAACATACATCTCTGTCAGCAAACAAAGCTGTCATCATACTCCCAAAGTTTACTTACACTTTTCATCCCTTAAAATGTATTACCTGATGGGATGACTATCCTGGACATGCCCCCATAAACACTTCTAAATTATCTTGAAGCATAAATGTCAAATAAAGATAGAAGTCGTGAATAAAAACCTCAAGTCCATAAAATGCAAATAGTGATTACAATAAAAATTAAATTGTGTGGCAGACACATATAATGAGCAAAAACATAGCATAATACAGTAACTTAAGAAACATGAAATGATATCTTGACTAATGAGAAGAGAACTAAAATCCCCAAAAATAATTAACATAGATACTGGCTCACAGTCCTGCATATTTATCCTCATTAAACATTATCGCGTCCATGAGCAAACCACACTGAAGAGGATGATGGTAATACATGACGTTTATAATTAAAGAATTAAGGCAGCACGACCTAGAAAAATTAACCAACCTTGTAAGCCCGCTGCGAAGATGTCCTCTCCAAACGCTGAACAAAATGGCAATATTTGCCCGTATTCTCTAATGGACAACGCCCATCATGAGGACACTGCAATAACAGCTCCATCAAAGAGAGAAACGAGATGAAGAAGAATACTGGGGCAACCGGGCAACATAAAAATTGACACAAACCAAGAGAGAGGCAAAGATAGTGGAATCTGATTTGGACTTACAGGAGCAACTATAAATACCCCGCTTTTGAGAGCCACCAAATCCTTGCAATCGTGACTTAGTTTTGCAGCTTTGCGCAATTTCTAGGAAGTCATGAATATGCTATTACAACATGAGCAGAGCAAATGAAACATCACACATAGGAAATCAAGCAAATGATCTATTTTTATGAATTCACAGTTACTCAACTTCTAAACAACAACATGGAAGGAAACTTACCCTATTTTCCATCCATAATATGTGAGATCTCATCTGAGCTATGATCTTAGATCCATGAGGTGTCCCTGGTTCAACTAAAACCTGAAGTTTTGTTCTCATTTAAAATGCTAACAGTGGAAATACTATAGCCAGCTGTCAAACTAGAAAAGATTTGTTATTGATTCAGGGAAGACTCCCAACGATGAAGTTGTCAACATACCAGAACATCCTCTGTGAGATCCCACAGCTGACGAACTGTTGTAATTCGATCTTTGAGCGAGGGTATCTCCCCTAGCACATATGACTTCAGAAAGAAAAATAGAATTAATCACCACTAAGGGACTCAAAAATTTCAAATACTCCACCAGACATGGGTCAGTAAACACACAGGCAGTAATTGCAGAGAATAGTATGCTCATATTCAGATCAAATGAACAGTAAGATTCTATTGTCCAATTGCAGGTAACACGGCAAGAAGAGAATACTTACAGCAATCACAAGGTCATGTTTCCTCTCGGACTTGCTGATGTTCTTAGAAAGTGATTGAATGCTGTCATAGCTATGAATAAGTGGCAAGTTCTTCATACCTAAACAATTAACGCATTAGCCAGATATCATTCAGCATGTAATTGGTCAGTGTATTGATGCATTTTGATGAAGATACAAACGCTAATGCAGCTAACAGGTGACAGTAACATCACCTAGTCTCATATCATACAGAACCTGCCAGAGTAAGAGAGTAACCAATTTCTTACAGAGCACCACTACCACACGATGCTGATGGAGAAGTAAAAGTGTTGATTCGACTAGAGTCACCCATTTAATTATATGTAAATCTGCTAGAATCCCTTACTTACAAAATTACCAATTTTAATTATCGTAATCACATGAAAAGATGTGTCAAAACCAAGTAGTGGACCAATCATTACATTGTATGAGGCTCCGACCAGCACGCTGCATTGATTGAGACGGCTCTATCAAATTAACTTTCTCGACAGACTGTGGCCACACTTCCCGGAGTGCCCTGCAATGGTTAATCAAGTTAGACCCTACTTTTGCATCAAAAGTGGGCAACGGACCATTTCACATCCACTTTGGATTACCAGAAAGCCGATCCCGTGCCCGCACCAAAATCCAACACTCTAGCCGGGGAGAAATCAGGTAACCTTCTGCGTATCTGAAAGAAGACATCAAAGTTCTCTCATTACTCCACAAGCATCCTAAACCTCTCACTTCAATTCCAAGATGCATTCATCGGTTGCTCGCGGACCAAGGAAAACCGCAAATACGACATGGCTAAGTATAGTTCAATCGAGCACAGCCATGCCCCATTCTGCGACAAGCTTAATTTAATCGTACTTTTCTTGTGACCAAGTAATTCTCCAAGTTTCGACAGCGACTTTCTTGATCATGCCATAACTCTCTTAGTTTTGAGCTAATGCTCATTCGATCAACCGAAAACGCCGGCTAACATCTCCCTCAACCGACCGACCGCATAAAGATAAAATTCCGGAAAAGACGACACACTCGCGACATGCCTTTTTCGCAGCGAAACTACTACTCCCGTACCTCTCTGAGGACTCGGTAGCAGGCAGAGTAGACGGCCGGCATCCGCGAGGCGACGTAAGCGGCGGTCTCGTCGTCGCTGTACTTGAGGCCGATGTCGCCGTACGCGCTCTTGATCTTCCACCTCCTGGAGCTCTCCGCCGACTTCAGCGGGTCCTCGACCAGCTCCCTCGACGTGGAGGCCGTCAGCATCAGATTGACGTCCTTGATCTCGCTGAAGGAGGCGGACAGCCTCAGGACCTTCCTCTTGAGGTACGGCTCCTCCAGCTCTGCAATTCCCACACCACAAAAAAAAAACCACGACAGGAGTGTTAAAAAAGCAACTTTTCCGACGGCAGTGGAGGGAAGAAATGGATCTGAAGAGCGCGGGGGAACCTCGGAGGTACTTCTTGATGGCGCGGCGGAGGCGGACGGGGACGGTGAGGCAGCCGCGGGACTGCTTGGCGGCGGTGCGCAGGGTCTCCGGAGTGAACGCCCGTTGGACGGTCTCGGGGACGAGGGCCGCCATCGCGCGGGCGGCGGGGAGACGGCGGAGGAGGGAGGGAGGGAGGCGGCGGTGCTGGGGCGGAGATGGGGATTTCGGGGGGTTTTAGCGTGACGGGGGAGGGACGGAGGGCGGTTTTTCTTCTTGTTTAGGGTTTTAGGGCCCTCGATGGATGTGGGCCGAATTTTGGTAAGGAGGCGAAGATGGATTTTCCGATTTTTTTTGTGAAGGAACGGGGCCGTATTGGGCCCTGGAATTGGGCCTCCCGGGTCCTGATCTCTCCGACATGGAAAATCAAGGCACATCACCTGTCGAGTCTTAGGCTGCATTTGATTTGACATTTGAAAAAAGCTTTTAAACGGAAATGCAGAAATTTAGGTCAAAAGGGTTTTTCCGTAAAGAAAACGGTGTTTGGTGAAGTGTAATTGAAAAGCGCCTTGAAAATTAGATTTGATTTAAATGATATTTTTGGGAAAAAAAACTAAACCTGTCAAATATTTTTGTTATATATTCCAAATAAATGGCCAAAATAAAAGAAAATTTACTTATGATAGCCGGACGCCGATAAGCTAGACTTGGATTACCGAAAATGGCGAGTCGAGTGGCACGATGGAGTAGAGAGAGGGGAGGAGAGAGATTGGTGTATAATGGGATGATAGAACTAGAATTTAGATGATTTGATGGGGGCAATCATTAAACCCTGGATATGGCTTTTGAAAGTTCAAGTTCAAGGCAAATTCTTACGTAACTAAGGAAATGCTAGCATTTCCCAAATGTGCTCCAAAAAATAGTTGTCAAACACTTTAGCATTTAGCATTTGTATATGGATTTTTAGAGCTCCAAAGCCCAATTTCCATTCTAAACCAAACACATGCTTCAAATCATTTGGTGTGACGCAAGGAAAAGTACCAAATAGGTCATGAATCTATTACATTTGTACTAATTCAGTCATGAATTTTTTAATTTGATCAATTTAGTCATAAACTTTTTTGCATTGTTATAAATTGAGTCTATTAAGCCAATTTATACTAAAAATTATTGACATAGGTACTAGTTGTCTTATATGGCAAAACTAACACTAACGTTGCCCCTCACCAACTCCAAAGGCTGACGAGGCCACCCCTCGCTTGGCAAGGGGACCTCGCTACAAGGGCAACCTTGTCGGATGGCAAGGGGCCTCATCCAAGCAAGAGGCCTCATTTAAGCGAGGCTACCCTCACCAGGGGCTACCCAAGGCTTCCTAACACTCGCCAGCCCTCATTGACAATCGACAACCTCTGTCAACCGGAGGCAGGTGGAAGAAAATTAAAAAAAAAAAAAGGAAAAGAGAAGGAAAAAAAGAAAATGGAAAAATTAATTAAAAAAACTCAAAAAATAATTGAAAATTATATAAAATGTCCACGTTAGCTCTAGTTATGCTATGTAGGACAACCGATATCTATGTCAATAATTTCTAGCATAAACTGACTAGATGAACTTAATTGATACTAATATAAAAATATCAAACTAAATCAATTCAATTGAAAAGTTTATAATTTTATGATTGAATTGATATAAATATAATAAATTTATGATTTTTTAGGTACTTTTTCCATATGGTGCCTATAGTCCATAACTAAGAGCAAAGCAAAAACCTAAAAGAAAGAGAAAAGTTTAAATTAAGACGAACAAAAAAACAAGAAAGATAAAACCCAAGGTGGCAAATGGGAGAGTTGGGTCTACATGAAAAAATTGCTTGAGTATGGGTAGTTTTCATGTTTGGTTCATTTTGAGATTAAACCTCTTGAATATGGATGGCAGCTGTTTTATGCGACAAGACCAATGTTGATGTAGATAATTTTCATAATTTAAAAAATTTTAAAAATATATATTTCTTTGTTTTTTTCATTTTCATTGTGTTAGCGAGGCGGCGAAGGCCCTAGGGAGCAAGGCCTTCATCGTCGGCGAAGGTCACACCCTAATCTAGCCGAGCCTCTGTAACTAATGATGATCACCCTCGCTGGCTATTAAAAATTCAAATAAAAATATATTTTTTTTTAAATTATAAAAATTGTTCATATTAGCACCGATAATGCCATGTAGGATGAGCAGTGTCTACTTTAACGATATCTGACCAAAAATTGATTAGAATGACTCAGTTGGCGAGCTTTAAAAAAATTTAAAATTAAATTGATTTAATTAAAAAGTTTATAGCTTGATTAGTACAAGCGCAATATAACTTTTATGACTATTTTAGTAATTTATTTGGATACCAAACTCGTGTCATACTTCTCACACACCCATTCATGTCTCAAATCATAGTCGCGGTCTTAGCCTTACATTGTCTTACACATTTGTATCTACAGCACAATCCCTTTTTGACTTGATCGAGCCCCATTAGCGATGCCTAGGCTGAGCTATTATCCATTGAAAGAGCTTTCCTTCCCTTAAACGCATGGCCTCCCCGAACCCCTCCATCCCGCGGCTCACGTTGGCAAAGGCCCACCACCACCTCCACCACCACCTCCCAAAGATACTCCAGAAATTTAAAAATAAGAAACCACCACATGGAGGGTGGCGACCGACCCCATGTTCTTAAATTTTATCCCACACTCTTAATTTTTTCCTCCATTTCCCAATTTTTTCTCCCTCTCTATGCACCTTAACTATAGCATAAAAAAGGGTATCTAAGCACTCCCCATTATCACTATTATTTCAAAACCCCCCATCGATATGATCCTCTACAATCATAGTATCATCATCACAAGAGAGAACCAACCTTAAATCTAACTTAGTTTAGTCCAACCACAAAAGTGTTAAGACAACTGCCGAGAGGAAGCTGCCTAACGTGTATTAACTAGCAAAGAAGAAGGAAAAAGCCATACAAGGTACGAAACTAACATAGATATATTTGCTGATTCTAGGGTGTACACTAGTTTAAATGCTGTACAAAGTATTTTTTGCTCTTTATTTTTTGCCCCCACCCGCTAGCTAGCTAGCTTTCTAATATTGGGTTCCTCCATGGACCGGCTCCCTTTAGAACTAGACATGTATAATCTAAATTTCCTTTCTTTCCTCTCTTCTTTTTTCCCTTTTTCCATTCTCCCCCCTATGTCTTTATCGAACTTCGCCTTTTCTTTGTGCATCTCTCGTCCCATCAATGCGACGGATCGGGCAGACCGAAAGCTGCTTTTGGATCTCTAGAAACCATGATTTCGGAGGCGGACCATAACCGCGAGGCTTCGAGCGAGCTGGACCCCAGCTTGGAAGGCGACGCCTCGTTGCAGTCCGAGAAGTACTTCCCCGACGTGTTGGCCAGCCTAGGATGTGTTGCAACATAGCATGTGGTCGCAGCAGCCTATGAAACGAAACCGTTCGATTCATCACATCACATAGAATACATAGAAACTACATGCACTCTCCCTTTCAAACATGTTAAGTCACGTATGAATTTCAAAGAGGCTCATTCTCTTATGTCTTGAGCACACAGTTCATTCATTCTTTAGAATAATTTATCCCGGGTTGCGAGAAACCACTTGGGCAGATTGAAGAAACCCTAATCATACCACCATCTACAAGATTCTTGTCCGTTGCACGACATATGTACCGCATAATAAAACAAACAAAATACCCATCTCGGATCAAGTGGTAACTGGTAAAGTACCTGAGGGATCGTCTTCAAAAGTTTGGACGCCAAGAAGAAAACCAGATCTGCACACACATTTCAGGACCACATTCAAGAACTCAGCACAGAAAACCTAGCAAACCAAGCATTCGTCAGTGAACGAACGGGAGCTGATCACTGACCGGTGACGAAGCCCTCTCGCTCTCTGGTGAGCCTGGTTCTCACGATCCCCGGATGAACGCAGTTCGCCGTCACGTTCGCCTCCATTTGCTGCAACGCATTTTCCATTAAAATTCAGGAACGAAAGCAAGTTCAGCATAAAGAAAATTGGGGAGAGATGGCAATAAAGAACATGATAGGAAAAGAACAAATTTAACTTTTTTTTCTCGAAAATTAGTAATAAAGTAAAGAGGGCGGACCTTCAGCCTGCGGGCAAGCTCCCTGGTGTGCAGAACGTTGGCCAGCTTCGAGAGAGCATACGCACGTGTCGCGTCGTACTGGCTGCAGTGCAAAAGTCAAATTTACTTCATTCATAGCTCCGTGAAAGAACTTGTCTGTGCTGGATCAAAAAAAGAAAAAAGAACTTGTCTGTGCGATTTACAGTGCGTGCGTGCGTGCGAGTTCGTACAAAAGAATCAAATGTACCCATAAATATCATTTCCAAACTTCCTTCTTCTTTTTCCCCTCGGAAGGAATCCCAAGATATATAGAAATTCTCAAAGCGCGACGTAGAACTCGGCTCTTGGTATTCCCGAAATTTATGTTTTCATGATGAATTACGTTAAGATGTACGTGATCTAATGGCCTAAACTAGATGAATTTCGTACCAAGGGTGCATAAAATGTACGGATTTCGCTCGATTTATTTACCTCTTGTCCCGGGTTATGAGCCCGAGATGGCCGATGATGTCGCCGGAGAACCAGCCGTGGATGGTCGACGAGACGTTCACGATCCGACCTTGCACGCCGGTGGCGCGCGCCGTCTCGACCATCTTGTTCAGCAGCAGCTTCGTCAACAGAAAGTGACCTGAACAACACGACCACCGGAAAAAAAGAAACAAAAAAAAACGAACTCAACGACTAGACAAACCAACTTCTCCGAATTAAAAAATGTCCGAAAAAGATGGCGGAGGAAGAGGATCCTCGTGCGCCGTCCTTACCGAGATAGTTCGTCGCGAAGGTCATCTCGATCCCGTCCTCGGAGATGGCGTGGTTGTGCGCGAACTTTCCCGCGTTGTTTCTGCAACGGCGACGGAGAAAGAAACCGGAGTTAGACTTCGCCGGAGCGATTTTTTTTTGGCAGTCGAAACGTGTCGAGACGTTTGGGCTTTTCTACGTACATGAGGAGGTTGAGAGGCAGGTCGAGGGACTCGAACTCGGCGACGAAGCTGCGGATGGAGGCGAGCGAGCTGAGATCGAGCGCCATGACCACGATCTCCGAGCCCGGACACTCGGACGCGATGCGGGCCCTGGCGTCCTCGGCGGCCTTGAGGTTCCGAGCCGGCAGCACCAGCCTGGCGCCGCGCTTCGCCAGCACCCGCGCCGTCTCGGCCCCGATCCCCGACGTCGCACCTGAATCAAACACCATCATCAACGAGTCTCGTCAGTCCCCCTTCCGAGACGAAAGCGAGCTCTACGGAGCGGGGAAAATCCGCGGAGAGCCGGAGTTTTAGAGTTTAGTTACCGGTGATGATGGCGGTGATGGAGCGGAGGTCGCGGCGGTCGGTGACCTGCTCGGCGGTGGACTTGGAGCCGTACCCGCTGGGGCCGGCGGAGCCGAGGAGGTACTTCACGGTCTCCAGCATGCTGGAACTCCACTCAAACACGCCCCTCTCCTCGATTTGGGGGTTCCTCTTCGAGCCGCGCGCTGGCCGACGAGGGATTTATTGCCGTGAGAAGATGGGGGGGGGTAAGCGGACTGCGGAAAGGAGAGTAATGGAGGGAGAGGGGGGGAAGGGATCGAAGCGTGTGTAGTACGTGTTCTGTCGTGGCAGTGAAAGGACGCTGTCGTCGTTGTCTTCGTCGTCGTTCGTCGTCGGCTTTTGTCAGCTTCTTTCCGCAGGCTATGCTTTCGCCTCTATATATATATCCCGTCTCCCGTAGCTACGCAGCAACAGTAGAGAGAGAAGGAAGAGAGAGAGAGAGAGAGAGAGAGAGAGGGCTGCAGAGGGAGAGAAGGGTCGGGGCGAGGGAGGATTTATAGTGGTCCACAGAGAGAGAGAGAATGGAGAAGAAGATGACAGGTTTGCCGTTTTGATTGATGAAGATGATGATGAAGATGATGGAGATGGAGGGGTTGGATGGACTGGGATATCTTTTGTTTAATTGGGGATTAATGCTTAATATACCGAAAAATCTTAGATGGTTTTGGAGAAATTTTAATGATGATGATGATGACCAGTGCTGCTGTCGAGTGTCGATGGTTTGCTTTTGGATAATTACGTGGAATTTCACTGTACCCCCGAATTATGTTTATAAGTTACATTTTAAACCCCCCCCCCCTTCTTTTGACACCGTTGACCCTCTAAGAGTACCGAACCCTATGTATTTAGTTAGGAACATTATTTGAGATACTTAAAAGGAGAATTCATAAAAATAAATATGAAAAGATAAACTGCTATTAATTAGAAAAAAAATGCAAGATTTGTCAACCTTTTGAATCGGTCTTTAATTCGTGATTAAAAAAAAAAGAATTGGTCTTTGATTATCCTTTTTAGGTTATTATCATTGCAACTTAATATAACTTATTTAATGTTAGATTTGCGAAAAGAAATAACTAAGAAATTTTCTTTCTATTACTTTTTAAAGCTTTTTTTTTGTCATCTTCATTTTTTCTTTGCTTTTTCCTTTATTATGCCGACAAGAGTCATCGATGATCTGTGCAAGGTTGCGAAGGCCTTATGGAATGATTTTACAGTTGACAAACGTTATTGATAACTCTCACGGACACAATTAAAAAAACCAATGAAAAAGAAAATGTTAAAAAAGTCACAAAAATTGTTCATATCAATGTTAATCGTACTATATAGGATGATTATCGTTTTGATTAGTGATTTTCACTTAAAATTGATTGAAATGAATAAATTTAATTAATCGTCAGAATGTTTAAGACTAAATTAACCAGATTGAAGTATTTATGATTGAGTTAGTATAATCGCAATGGATTTAAAACTTTCTTTTGTGTGATTTCCCCTAGTGCGCGCAACATGCAATTCATATTTCACTATATGTTTGGGGAGGCAAAAGAATTGCAGCCCGCATCATCGGCAGTGCTGAAAGACGCGATCGGTTCGCCGAGCCTAATTTAATGTTCCGGAGCAGTCGAATTGATGACGTACAGGCATTATTATGGAACCGACGTAATGCATGGTGGAACGGTCAAAATGTGGAAGGAAGAGACCTCCTCTAATCTTAATTTACTTTTCCCGAGGAACTTTGACCTCGTCATTTCGACACCATCTCTAATTCCACCTTGAATTCCACAGAAAAATCTCATTAGTCAAATCCATGCACCCTTTCCCATGCGATGAATCACACACGATTGAGTAGGTCGCAAGATCATGGCTCCACTAACCGGACCGATGGTTTAGAAAAATCAAGTCTTGTATGAAGTTTGTTAATACAATTCGATTTTTGTAACGTACTTGTGTATGTATCACTTGTTTAATTATCTATTCACAACTTATCGCATTGATTTATAAACTAGTCTTTCGACCCTAACCCTGTAATGCGCATAGAAAGAAAAAAAAAACACCTGAAGTACATTAAATGTAATTGATACGAGATGTCAAATTGGCCAACTAGACGACACGATGGTTATTACTATGTGAATAAGAGCTTGAATCGTACAACTCTTAATGTAGCATTTATACCCTTTCATGGTACTAAGTTTGTGCACTTCGTACAACAGTTGTTGTGATCAACTCGATTTAGGTGCAATAAATTCAAGTACCCAAAGCGATAAAGATTCCGGATTAGTTCTACACCGACGTATTAGTGTTGCTATTAGGGTGTCATATGTAGGATTGATATAGCAATCATGTGCCATGTAAGGCATTGCAACATATTCACATCACCATACTCAAAATGCTTAGACAAGAGAATACATCTAGTGATCACATCACATCATGTCAAAGAACATCATGTCACTATAAAATTAGTCATTAGTAATTAGTCATGTGCTCTCGTTTTAATAATATATACCCATCATTTATGAATGCAATTAAGGTGACTCGCTAGTCTCGATTCGCACGATTAAATGGTTGATCATCGCTAATCGGATTCTGTTTAGTAGGAAGTGCCGGGCGATTAGGTCAAATGACTAAACGGAGGGGAGGCAGGCACGAGGATCGAGGTGTGCTTCGGTTGGAGATCGATCGGTCAAAAGGGGATCGCACGTGGGGGAGTTCTTCCGGAAGTTTGCATTATCATTTCACGGGGTTCATATAATCCCACGGGCCAAAGTTCTCGATGGTCAATGATTCGATTACTTTAATACTTTTAATATTGAAGGGCAACACTAAAAAATAAAAATAAAGAAATAAAAAAAAACATTGATCCAAAAGAAATGGGGAGTTTTAAATCGAGAACCCATGTGGTTCCTAATTTTAAATTATCATTTTTAGGCTTGAAAAATAAATGATATCCTATGTTTAATCATATTTCTAACCTCTCCTTTGTCTCTATATTGACTGACATTAAGCTCAGATATTTAATCTATTTCGTGAGTGGCTACTAGAAAAATCTACCACCGAAAGATCGATTCGGAGCTTTTTTTCCCCTATTCTTGTAACTAGTTTCGATTTAGGGGCATAGACTTAGAGACTCGACTATTTAGAGATCGAATAATCTGAGTCTTATGAGTTAGTTAAGTCCGACTTTGATTTGTACAAGTGACACTAGCCCTAAAAATTTTTACACGCAGTTCAATAAGATATGCAGAAATAACCTTCAGTTCCCAAACCCATATTCCCTTGCCGCGCCGTCCAATTTTGCAAAAATTTATATCATAATTGTATCGAACCCTCCTCTGTTTTTTTCCTCACGAACTCTTTTTTACATGCTAATCTTGGGAGAACTTTACAAACAACAAATATGGACAGTCATGGCAAATGTGCAAAAATGGAACCCATTTGGTTTCTCCACACTACATTTTCAGTAAAAATAGTAAAAAAGTAGCAAATTTAGGCATGTTGTCAATACGCAACGATAGAAAAAAGGAAATGGGGAAGCCACATTTTGTGACTATATATAAAGCACAAAAAAAAAAAAGGTAGGTGGAGGGCCTTGATCATGAACAAAAAGTTTCTCGAAACTTCAGCTTTTTAGGAGCACTTCACATCCCCGTGCCCCGATGGAGGGGCCAAGTGACATCATATTCCTTCAGCTTCACCCAATTCTTTTATTTACCACATTTCAAGTTTATTTTTTCTTATGAGGGTCTGATGAAACTTATTTTCCCACAAAGAAAATGGCATTTTTTATGAAAGTTATGGAACTGGCAATATGATGAGATGATGAGCTAGAAAGAAGGAGCTTCGCTACACGCTCTCCTTTACTTTTCATTGGCCAAAAACTACACCAGCGCAAATTGCTTATCATCATGCACCTTATCCAATATCCCCAAGCATGGCCAACAGATGTTGCAATTGTCGCCAGCTCAAAAAAAAAAAGTGTCCCTTCCTATCCGGCTCAAAGCTAAAATATAAACATATGTTAGTGCTCTTCGTGGCCCAAACTAAAAGAGGTTCACAACTTTTGCAACGGTGCACCAGCAATGGAAACAAATGATGCAAGTAGCCAAAAAAGAGGAAAAAGGGGAAAGAGGAATGTATAACTTGAGGCATCGTTTCCATCCACACCCAACAAATAGGTATCATTCGACGAAAATTTTAGTATGCATCAGATTCATGTAAATTTAAACATTTCACTAACATAAATTTTGATGGGTATTTTGTGAGATCCTTCCAATCTATAAACTTACAATTTCAACTCACGTGCCAGTGATGATACGTTGTTTAGGGATGGAGAGATAGAAATAGTGAGAGGAGGATTTGAAATTTTCATCTTTCGAGGAGCTGAATTTGTTGATCTAGTAGTCTCGCAATCAAGAAAGTCAACAGTAACCCTACCATGCCAAAATTAGGTTTGGCAAGAGAACTAGAATCTAGCTAGGGTGTCCTCACAAAGTAAGAAAAAACGAACAAGAGATTAGATGATAGTCATATTGGCAAGTTTTTCTCGTAGACTTTGTGGAGAGCATGAATTAGATGCTCGTTTTTGTGGTCAAGATTCCTAGCAAATATGACTTGTACAAAGTACATAATTGTACATGTCTGGCTAGCTATGAACAATTGAATAGATGGCTATGATTACAATCATGGTAGGCGGATTTGCATATGTACTTTGGATAGAAAGTATCATCAAGATATTATAGTCAACAATCGAAGGGAGCATCTTGGTCAATCGGGAGATAATATATGCTTCGATTGTCGAGGTAAGTTATTAATTCCTGTTATTTAACTCTCCTCTCATCCATTTTTCTAGGACCCAATTGCTTTTTCACGCTGCAATTTTTGTACAAACACCAGCACATGGGGAGACATTGACTAGACCATCCCTTAGATTCCCCATGGCCCTGATTTTCATTCCTTTTAAAATAATGATGAAGAAAATTAAAATAAGTACAGCACATAACATCGAGCCCAGATCCCTATCCCTTCGCAAAATCATTGTATCCGCTTCCTTAAGGATACCAACTTTCTTTGACTTCTCTTGCTTTTTGAATCATCTCCCAGTTGAATGAGATTATGATTTGAACATATTCTTATGGCTTGTGGCACTGTTTTAGTTGACTTCCATTGCAATTTTTGGTCGGTTCCTTGCTATAATGCATGCTGATGGTCTTCCTCCTGTTAGAAGCCATGCAATGAACGTGAAGTGCTAGTCAACAAAAAGGAACCCTTGGAGTTCAATGAATGAAGTATTTCTATCTACCTTGTGAGAAAATTATGGAGGTCGGCAGACCTTGTTCTTCCCCTCCTGTGAATCTCTCTCTCTCTCTCTCTCTCTCACGCATATGAAAGGAATATAGCATGCATGTATGTTATCTCTTGAAATCAAAGCACACGCCAAACCGAACCCCAAGGAATCACCGTCTTTTCTTGAGCATTTGAGACGCTTTGATCTCATTTGGTCAACATTCATCAATGTAATTGAGGCCACAGGAGAATATGATAATATCCAATGATTCACAAATCCATTAGTTAATGAAAAATCATCCAAAGGGTTTTTAGTCCATAGTGCCTGCATGTGTAATTTTGGCCACTCAGCTTGAAATTCCAAATTCAACCCAAGTTCTAAGTTAGGATCAATCAAGACCTATTGCCCCATTAGGCTGCGACTTTAGAGTTCTTAAACCTTGGCATGGAACACGTGTTTCCACAGTAGTATTGTCATATCTAAAAGTACAAAATAAGTGCATCGATGAATAAAGTGAATTCAGCAGACTATTCTTAATTATTCTGGCTGTGAAAATCAGCAAAATTCAAATGGGAACTCCCCCGGATCCACCTTGCAGTGCATCAAGGCAGCTTTCACTAGGATTTGTCTCCCATGGGCGGATACAACCCCCGTCATGAAACAAATGCAATTAATTAAATAATCAAATCCGAATGTATGTGTGTGTGTGTTTATATATATATATATATATATATATGCACTTCCTTAGCCCCAATAACTCACCCCCCTTTTCCTCATTTCAATGTTCAATTAGCCAACTCCATTTGACTAATGAGGCGCATCCAAAGTGGATCGAATCTTTAAGTTATATTCTCACACTTACATAAATCCCCAATTAATCAAACAAAATCAGATTTTAATATAAACAGCACAAATGTATCGTGCCATACAATATTGCTAGCTTTCAATGATTGCCTCTCCTTTCTGTGGGAACCCCCTAATCTCACAAGGTCCCCGCCCCTAAAGATATATGAGATTTAGGGTTCACACAATCTCTTGGTGTCTAAATTTATTCTTTTGTCTTTGATGAGCCTAATCATCTCCCCACCTTCTCCAATATAAAAAAGCAAAGAAAAATCTTGAGCTATGTGTCAGTTGGGCAACAATTGCTTCATTGGTTTGATTGGAATTGAACCAGAGATGTCAAGATCACGATATTGGTACCAATTTGCTTCTATATAGAGAAAAAAAGGGTGCATTTTCTCATAGGACAAAGAAAGCTAGGAGGTAGAAGAAGTGGAGTGCATGAAGTTCAGCTTAATTTGATGAACTAGGAATAATTATACAGTGTAAGCAAATGGATACTGTTCTTCTCGTAACACGTCGCTATTATTGTTCCTAGAATCTTAGGATACTCAATAGACCTAATCAATCGGAGCGTGCGAGGATTATATACCGCTAACCCTATTTGTAGTTTGTCAAACTTGTTGGGCTCCACATGTATAATTATGGACCTACAATAATCAAGTTTCCTTTACCATCCCCTTTTGCTTCTGGTGATTTGTGAACTAGAGAAATGCTGCCAATCTTGTCAACTCTCTTTTCCCCCCTTTTCCCCAAATCACATGCTTATCTCCCTACAAATTAGGCTTTACAAACTAGAGTGGCCTTGCTTGTATTCCCTAGAGTCTCCTTCAGCGCCCAAGACAAAAGAGTTAGGCCCCAGAAGGGCCCACCACCACTAAATGATTTTGATTAATTATACACTGAAACGGGCTTATCTTTTGTTAATCGACGGTCCACAAAGCAACCATGGACACTAATTTAGAGGGGAGAGATGAGTAGTTTATGAGAAATCCAAGCTTGTGTCGATCTTGATTTGATTAGTGTGCATCTTTTGTCCAATTCCTTTTGTGCCAAAACCCCTTTTGTCTGTTCCTTTGGGCTCTAGATGCCGATATAGAACAGTGCGACTAAACTACACCAGCGTTGGAACATTACATGATATGGGATCTTCTCTTAATTCTTATTTTATTTTTTGTAAATTACAAGATGGTTCTTGAGCCAATCGGAGATCTCTGTCGTGACCAAAGACCTAATCTTTTAAATTCGGACTTTTCCTTTTGGCGAGGAGGGAGAGTGGGAAACTTCCTGGGATGGGGTACAAGCCCTGCATATGTCAGATTATCACAAACTTTTATGGCCAATGATGCTTTAGAAAAATCCACAAGGAGTTCGTGCTATCGTCATTTGACTATTTTAAGTGCACTGCTAATCCAAACAGTGATCCATGGCTCTAGATAGAGATAAAGCCCACTCATTCTCAGTTCATCATAGAAGAACAGTGTTCTAAATTCGATCTATTGCAGGAATCTCACGACAATTGAGATCGCATGTTCACTGAAACAGACAGATTGCCCAGCAGAGAAACAGATCTTAGTGGATGAAGCAAACTGGGGGTTTTAGTTTTAGATTGGCGGATCCTTTAAGGATTGCATTAGTCCGTTTGAGGGTGCTCCCACGTCCAAAGAACTATTGTTGCGCTTTAGACTGTTCACAATTTCAGAGATCAAAAACTAATTTATCATCAAATGAAGAAAGAACCTCGATCGAACTATGAAATCTTTTGAAGGACACCTAAACATGAAGTATGGAAGTTGGAAAGGAAGGCACATTTTAATTGGGCTGTGAGAGATGAGATCAGTCCCAAAGAAGTCCCCATATCAACAATAAATGTGCAGGTAGTGACTAACAATCCTAATCATATGATGTCTCTTAATTATTGCTTTCAAAATAGATGATTATTTTGTATAATGAATACATTACCTAATAGTGAGAGCATGTTATAACCGATGATTCGATGATTGACGGTATTTAGAATTGTCAAATTTGCATTAAAGATGGTCAGAGCAAAAAGGTACTAGCTGCAGGACATTGAAGAAAATGCCAACACATTTGGCCTGTGAAGCCACATCAATCAACGTGGAAGAGTTTCAGACTTTTTTCTGTCGATCGAAAAAGATTCCTTCCATTTCTTGCTTCTGTACATAAGAAGTCCCATAAGACTTTAAAAGGAAGATTCTGAAATCCATGGGCTTTAACAGCCCTATTCGCTACTCGGATTGGACTCTCATTATTGGACTCTCTAGGGCGATGAGCTCCTTGAATTTCTTGAAAATGGCCATTAGATACTTGCACTCGATGATAGGAACACTTAGGCTACTTTTCATCGTTCGAATTTCTAATTGAAATAGGAATGGATAAAATTTGATATGAAATCTTGAGATCTTTTTATATCCTGTGAATTATTTGATGAATCGTAATATTAAAGTCGGATATATTCACATTATATCATGTACATTTTTTTGATATAAACGGTATATTATTGTAAATGAACCTAAATGTTAATAAATGGAGATGATGGAAATTCCTTGTAACACTATTCCTTAATTTATTTTTATTTTATTTTTCCTATTTTTTATATTATTTTTTCCCCTTTCATCATTCTTTAATAAAATTATATCAAATAGTAAGCTATACTAACATACCTAAAATATATAATAAATATAAATATATAATTTATATATTGAATGTTTATTATAAGATAGAATTAAAGTTGAATTGAATGTTTATTATAAGATAGAATTAAAGTTGAATATATAAATTAAAATAACATTAATTAAAAATAATTTTTTATTTATTTTTAATTTTTAATTTCTTAAATTAGAATTCAAATATTATTTATATTGAAATACAATTTCAATTTTGTTAATTTAATAAGTTTATTATTCGAGAAAAATAACTTTCTTATCATGGACATTAGAAATTTTATCCATCTCTATCACATCTTTTTCACGGGATAATTTTATCTAGCTTATATTCTCCTTATATCCGACTTTATCCTGTCCTGAGCGAGCAACGAACGTAGGATGGATATGATCCCGAATTTTAACTTGATTGCCTGATTGTCAAACGCAGCCTTAAATCCCTCATGGATAGATTTGAGAGACTCCAAGCAGGCAAGGACTTCCGCTTCCGCTTTACAATAGACAGAAAATTAGAAAATAATGACAACGTACCATTTACTTCAAATGGAAAAATCTTCATTTATAAAAACCAATGGGAGATAGACATGTTTTAATCTCAAACGTGCACAAGCACATCATCCAACCCGTCGTGTGATTAGAATCTATTTAAGTATTTAAATATTAAGACCAAAAAAAAGTACTTAAATATTACAATTTAAAATGGTTGGCAATAATGGTTGGCAATGATCTTACAAGATATCACAGAGTCCAAGTATCGGTTTGAATTTTAAGGTTTGAACTTTATTTTCAGCTGAGAATGACATGGAACGACTTCTGGAGGGGATCGAATTGGTTAAAGACATGAACAGAAAGATATCATAAGGGAACTTCGACTCAATGAGAGCTTTTCATTTTGCCATAGGCCATTCTGGGACAGAGCATATCACACCGTCAACCTCCTATTTCACATTGATAGGTTTTAGGGTGTATTTGGGAGTGGCTTGCCAAGCCACTTTGGACATCCAAAATCCTTTAGGCAAAAAAATGGTGTTTGGGAACTTCTTTTGTAAAGATACTTGGGAAAAAGTGAGCCGTTGGAAAGTTGAAAGTCCAAAGCTACCATGGAGATGCCTTGGGCATTTAGCCTTTCCAAAATGCTGAATGTCAAGATAGATCGTTATCTATCACATCCTTTTATTTCCCATTTGATCTAATTCTTACTGTCAGGCTGAGGGGAGAACACTAACATTTTGTTTTTCCAATTTTGTCCTCGTGACTATTCACCTTCTTCTCCATTGAGGTTGGCCAGTAAAGTTGCATGAAGCCACGAGGGGCCGGCGACGAGCTGGATGGAGGTTAGAGGCCAGTGTGGTCACGGCGATCGTCAGCGGCCAATTGTGTGACCTTGGTGTCCCCCCGCAAGTTGCATTGCCACGACCGTTGCTGTAAACCAGATCTGAGTAGTCGGAGGTTGCGCAACACCTAGATCTAGGTCGTAGCAAGGTTGTGTGGCCGTTGTGACCCTCGGTGATGTTGCGACCCAGATTTGGGCCGCGCAACCTCCATCTACCCAAATCTAGGTCGCCTGCAGCCTGGAGGCGATGAAGAATCAAGACTTGGAGAGGCCAAGGGAGCGGAGGACGTTCCCGTGGGTGACGGCGACAACAATGAGAAAGGCATTGGTGACGCGGAGGCAGAGGGAGAGGTCGAGGGTGGCGACATTTGGGGTAGTGGGCGAGGGCGGTGGCGAGGTGCTCGGCATGGAGGAGGCCAAGGGACTTGTGGTGGCGGGTCAACGACCTGGAAGGAACAACAGATGAGGGAGAAGGACTTGTGGTCGCCGCTAGCCACCGGCAACCAATGGCCACCTACCCTTCAACGTCCAAATATTTTTTTTATTACAAAAATTATTTGTAAATGTAAATTTTTCCAAACATTATTTTGCCTAAAGGGGACTTAATCTCACTGGCAATCTATCTGCCGATCTTCAGGCCATCCAAACTCGTCCAAGAAAGCCAACACAACGCCATTCGACCAGCCAAAACCAGTCTGTCACACAACACGAAAGCAAAGCTGTGATCAGATTAAAGCACGTATTGCCCATTTTCGAGCAGCTGCATAAACCATGGCCCCTGCTAATAATCCCAAAACAGAACAGACAAGCATTGACCCTTCTCTTTGAATTACTTCATCATTAGGCCTAATGAAGTGACATAGCCGTACCTGAGGTATATATTCACCACCGCCCCCAAATTCCCCGCATTTTTGCACATCATACTTTTCGTACATTGCACCAGTTTTCTTGTAGGCAACGTAGTTAGTCCTTATCCACCTGACAACTATGTCTTCCGCCAAAGACCTTGCCTCGCTGGATCCGGATCTAGCCAGGCCTTCAGCTATCATATGCTGAAGAGGGGCCCAGCCGTTTGGAAAATCCCTGCACATATACAAGTCCAACCGGTGAATATAAAAAAGTACCTTCAAATGACATCTTTGTCCCTCTCTATGTATCGGAAAACTGACCAAGTAGAGTTCAAAATGCCAAATTGGCTACTAACCATTGTTCGCTAGAGTTTGTCAAAGAAGTTGCAATCCCTGCATCACGGAGCAGACCTGAACTCCGTAAACTCTTGGCGACTTTCTCTACTAAATTCTTATCTGCATCTCGTTCATAGCAACAGCTAGTCATTACTATTCAACCAGTACAACATGACAAGATATCAACAACTAATAACTCTCTCCCCAAATCAAACATTTCTGACCAGTTCTCATAAGATGCAAATAATTCAGTGACTACCTTTGACATAAAATTGAGAAGGGCTTGACAAGCCATACTTCTAATACTTTTATGAGACTGACTACAGTAGGATGTTTATAGCACATAACAAACCTGAATTGAACACATCGATCCACAGAG
Organism: Eucalyptus pumila; assembly: GCA_016097595.1. Taxonomy (NCBI): domain Eukaryota; kingdom Viridiplantae; phylum Streptophyta; class Magnoliopsida; order Myrtales; family Myrtaceae; genus Eucalyptus; species Eucalyptus pumila. The sequence goes on along the minus strand of CM027850.1, from coordinate 9,144,100 downwards.
GTAGGAAATTTGAAGCAAACATATTCTTGTTCTGGTTTGCAGCATCCCAATGTTGACCTTCCTGTTAGGAATAGGTTAAATATCGCAATACTATTGCCCCGAGGAATATACAGATAATTTATTGCGTGCATAATACCATGCATGAACTGCTATTGCCAACCCAATAGTCAAGCCACTGTCCCATCCTTTCATTCCAGAAAACGGTGCTGACAGCCTTTTCTCTAGCCTTTGCAGCTTCTAAGAAGTGTTTGGCAATGTTATCATTCCCAGCAATTTTTCCAAAGAAGGATATGTCAAGTTCCATCTGAACCAACACAGAAGTTGACGGTCGATTTATAAGGGTTCAAGTGCAACTAAAGAGTCAAACTGCCATACCCTTAGTATGTATATGTTCAAATCAACCGGTAAAATTGATGTTGTTGCCAGTGTCGTAATATCCTCAGGATTCCTAGTAAAGACAATTGGAGTTTATGTATTTTGTTAGCTATAAAAAATAGTGGAAAGGAATTACGCTAGAATATCAAATTTGATTATGCGAAGCTCTTTGTTATTTTCTATTTATACAATAAATGACCAAACTAAAGGGCACAAATAGTGATTCCATGCTCCTCTGTTAATACCCTCTCAATAGCAGACAACCGAAACATCTCACGTGCAAACATCAGGACAATTGCTCTTTGCACAAAAGAACAACATTGTAAAAACAGAACTCTTCCATATCCAAAGCAAAAGGATATTGTGTGTGTGAAAGCAGAAGCTTAGAGGAAAACACGGCGAAAAAAATTTCAGAAGCTGGACTATGGCATGAGGATGTAACAGTCTCACGGCAACTTCGCAAATAGAAGCAAGAACATACTCGTTGCAGGGAAATCTGGCACAAACCGTTCAAAATTGGGTCCACGAATTTAAAAAAAGAAAAAAGACTAAAGCTCAGCAAACAATTAGACAAGTACCATTCTTGGAATAATAACTGAAAATTTGGGTCCACTATATAAATCAGAACTATTCAATAAAGCAAACAGAAAGGATTAGACTGATAGATTGCTAACGCAAAACTACCTCATCCATCTGGTACTAAAGTCCCATCCAGATTCAGCTGTCGAAGCTACTTCCCGATAGAACTTCTGCTTTTCAGAAGTGCTTGATATATTTGAAGCAGACTCCTTGTCCTGTCAAATGGGAAGTGAACAGGTACTCATAAGGTTTACATTAACTTCAGATAACAGACCATACACTATGAAAGCCGAGTTGGAAAGGACTTACGATCGTTGAAGATTCGGGCCTGGGTTTATCCCACATTGCGTAATAACGACTCAAATTATGACTACAGTCACGGTCCTGGACGGTGATCTGATGAAGACCTGTAGAACAAGCACAGCGATGGTGATAGGGACAATGCAATTGATCAAAACATTGAAGTGAAAGAATTTATGATACCTGATGTCCAAAAATCATGCTCTTTCAGAAGAGCAGGGAGAGACTTCAAGACAAATTCCTTGTCATGTGTCTTTTCATAGATGGCACGAATCATTGCACTCAGAAGGGGAGGTTGGCTGAAAAAAGTTGGCCGGAATGTAAGTCAAATTTCAAACCATTAGCAGGACACGCCTTATGAGATTAGTCAATCACAAATTCTGATCATAGAAAATAACAAAAAGAAAAAAGACACAAAAAAGATTAGACAACTTGGGTTATGAATCTGAGTAGAACATCAATTAGACAGAATCCAGCCTTAAACAACTTCAGTATAATTGGTGGCATCTTTCTAACAAGAAATCCACAGAAGTCTAAACGAGTTCCCTCCAAAGGCACGTATGTCAACAGAAAACCACATCAAAACAACTTCCAGACAAAACAAAGACCTCATTTCACAAATGAAGAGCATAAATTCATATTTACAGGTCTGGGGAGAAGCACTTGCCTCCGGTTCGTGTAGTAGGCCCTCGCACCATTTAGGACATGGCCATATGTGTCTAGGAGGTAGATGAGATTGTTGACAATCGTCTTTGCCGTCACATACATCTTAGAAGCTAACAAGCCCCTGCACATGGACTTCTCACATTACTCCCACGAAAATCAATTTTTCGACTATGGCACAAGCATTATTACAACCTTTCCAACCAATGGTCAGAACAGAGTACAGAGAGATAAACAAGAGATCACATGTCTGGCTACTTATTGCGAAATTCGGCAACTGTCACTGCTAATTACTGATCTACTCCTCGCCATAGTGAACCCATTACTAATGCAAGTTCATCAATCAAACTGAAACGCGAAAATCTATAAGCAAGAAATGGAAAAAGAACTGACCTGATGACCCAGTAAGAGTCCCAGTAATACACCTCCCTGAACCGGGAACCGGGAATAACGACCGGCCCCGGCAGCGGCAGCAAGGTGTGCCAGTCCGGCCGCTCCCGCACCGAGTCGTCCACACGCCGGCTCAGGTTGCTCCACAGCGCGTGCACCTTGAGCGCCCACGCCCGCACCGCGGGGCTCTTCACCCGGGGCAGGAACCCCGCGGGCTCGGGCACGAAGTCCGGCGGCCGCGCGGGCACCAGGTCGCTCCCCGCGCCGCCGAAGTGGGCGGCGACGAACTTTTTGAGGTCCCCGGCGGGGACGGAGCCGTTGGGGGAGCGGGGGAGGGCGGCGAAGGCGCGCTCGACGGAGGCGAGGTCGGACCTGAGAGAGAGGTCGATGTAGAGCTTGGGGTCGAAGTCGCGGGGGCCGAAGGCGGCGAGGGCGGCCTCCTGGAGGCGCTCGAGGAAGGCGAGCAAGGGAGTGGAGGCGACCGCGGCGGCCATTGCGCAGGCGCGCGGCCGAGAAGCGGCGGCGAAGGCGGAGGAGGTCGTCAGGAGGAGGAGGAGGAGGAGGGCGGCGGCCGGCATGGTCGGAGGAGGCGGCTATCCACCGGCGAAGCAGCGGCGGAGGAGGAGGAGGAGGAGGCGGGGGGAGGCATGGCTGGAGCCTCGGAGGATTGATATGGCCGGCAAGAGAGAGAGAGAGTGGTGGCGGGGGGGACCGGCGGTTGACTTGACCTGTCGTGTTCCTGGTGGCGGGTAGCGAATGGCGTTACGCAGGGTTGGACTTCTGCCGCGAGGAAGATCGGAGGAAGGAGGCGAAATCGTCTAGATGCGTGGAAAAGTTCTCTTGCCGAGCTCGTGGAATCCGATGCCCCCCACCACCATCTGTTGTCGTCGTCGTCTCGAAGGTGATGATGATGTGAGGGGAATACGATGCTGCCGCGGGACACGTGGCGCTGCGTCCGCGCCCCGAAGGACAGGTTCGTCTCCTCGCGGAAGTTTCGTAGAAGGGAGATGCTTGCGGGGCAAGCTGGTGACTTTTTATTCGGGGAAAGAACTGATGGTGCGTTCGGTATTGCGGTTGGTGGTTCCATTCGAAGGCGAATTTGAATGGCATTGATGAATTGTGCGATTGAAAGTAGGAGAGTGATTCGGGGGGAACAAGGGGAGATAATGGAGAATAAGGGCGAGTAGAGATTCGTGACTATAATTAAGATTGAGGATTTGAAATTGCTGGTAATCAAGTTTGATCATCTGAAAACAATTGGGGTGCTGTAGCGGTTATTGTAAGCGATCATTCGGGTTCTATCACAGCATACAAGAAGTATTTTGGATTAGCATTTTGAGTTGTAGACGTTAATTTAACATTCTATGCATGCAATAGCGCATGAGGACATCTTTGAGGAAGATTGTGATAGAGATTTTGTCACAGTTATGCAACTGGATTTTTAATGTCTTTACGCTAATCATCTCCTAGATAAAAAGACATCTAAACGCTACTCAATGTCCATCCCCCCAACACTTCTACAATGCTTTGGCTACATCGTAGGATGTTGCCGTGAGTCATGGTAATTAAGCACGAACATATAATAAAGCGTTGTGGATTTGATTTGTGATAAGCCATGCTAACAAAATATATAAAAATCGTGAAAAAAAAATGAAGAGTCTAGTGTATAAATGCATTTTAGAATTCCCTCCATCCTATGTGGTCTTCGGCTTCAAACTCGGGGGTTGGCAATCGAGTGGGCTTACAAGGAGAATGGCATTAATATCATAGCAAAATTACTCGCCATAAAAATTCATAAGTAAAAAATATTAAGTACTTTATTCGAAGAAAATGAATTGTTTACTCAAATTAATTAGGGAGAGCATCAACCCTGGCCCGATCTTGGAAAGGCCTCTCCTAGCCGGCCGTGGTCCGATTCCAAGGCAACTGGGCCAGCCCCATATCAAGGATGGGTTGGTCCTCAGTTAATTCTCGAGATTCAATGTAATTTTCGAGTCAAAAACAATGTATAAAGGCGTGAATCAACATATTTCAAGCTAGATTAATTGTCCGTAACTCAATATATTCTTACCTCTTACCAAAAAAAAAAAAAAACATATTTCAAGCTAAATCCATCCGAATTTGTTCTAGTTTACTTAAAATTTTAACGATCAAATTCGGTTTTCTTTTAACATTCTGCGGTTCGTTCAGGCAATATAACAAATAGTTAGTTCAAATCTACAGCATTCCTCGATCCAGCCATGATACATTAACCTCCCAAACACTATGAATCGTTCTAAACTTGCGTGAGTTTGTCAAGATTTTGATCCAAAAGTTACATCGACTCAGACGAGTTTCTCCGGCCAGAAAACAGGGGCTTCCGGGAGAGTAATCCTACCTGTCTCGTTCGGCGACTCAAGAACTCATCAGTCGGCGACGGTGAGGAGCGACTAGTTGGGGCTCCTTCTTCGGCTGTAGAAAGACCGCCGAATGGGTAAAGGCTGGCTCACGAACTGACCCTTGACCGGAGCTTTGGAAACCGGCGGCGAGCTCCGGCGACTGGGTCCTCGGTCACTCCCCGAGAACGGAAAGAATACTCTCTCTCACGCCCTCCCCTCTCTCTTTCTCTATCTGATATTGCTTCGGCGAAGAAAAAGATCGGCCCCTCTGTTGCTTGACAGAAGGCCGAAACTGAGGGAGAGGTCGACGTAGAGCTTGGGGTCGAAGTCGCGGGGGCCGAAGGCGGCGAGGGCGGCCTCCTGGAGGCGCTCGAGGAAGGCGAGCAAGGGAGTGGAGGCGACCGCGGCCGCCGTTTCGCACCGTGCGTAATGGAGAAGCGGCAGCGAAGGCGGAGGAGGTAGTCAGGAGGAGGAGGAGCGGCGGGAGGGAGCGGAGGAGGGCGGCGGCCGGCATGGTTGGAGGAGACGGCTACCCACCGGCGAAGCAGCGGCGGAGGAGGAGGCGGAGGGAGGCATGGCTGGAGGTTCGGAGGATTGATAATGGCCGATCCGACAAAGCGGAAAGAGGGGACCGGCGGTTGACTTGACTTGACTTGTCGTGTTTTGCGGCGGTCGTTTTCCCTTTTGGTCGTGGGCGAGCGGCGAATTGCGTGCCGCGGGGTTGGAATTCCGACGCGACAAAAGAAGTTTCGGTCGGGGAATTCGATGCCCCACCGTCTGTTGTCGTTGACAAAGGTGGTGGTGATTAGGGGTGTGCAAAATATCCGGAAACCGCCCGGAACCGGATCGAACGCCCGAACCGCGGTTCTTGAAACCGATCTGGTTCATGATTCCGATTTTTCGGAACGGTGGATTCCCTTGTTCCACGGCGGATCCGCCCACGGACCGGACCTAAACGTTTTAATATTAAAAAAAAATTACTAAAAAAAACTAGGTTAAATCTCATTTCCTCACTTCCTTCATCTTCGGTTCTCTCTCTTTGTTTCTTCCTCGATACCTCCTAATCCTATTGCCATTACGATTCCTCCTCAAGCGTCAACACCACCGCCACCGCTATTCGCCCCCTCGCGTCGGCCGCCACCCGCCACAGTCTCAGAAAATTATTTCGCGACCATTCTATGTTGAAAACCCGACCATAGACCTCCCCTCCTTCCCAACTCATAAACCCGATCTAACTATGTTGAAAACCAAAATTGTTTCGCGTCAAAATCGGTTCCATGGATCCACCCAGGAACCGGACCGGATCGATGGTCCGGTTCCCGGGTGGATCCATGCAACAAATGGGTGGATCCCAGTTCCAATTTTTCGGAACCGATCCTTAGCAGGCCGTTCCCAGTTCTAGATCGGGAACCGCCCGCCCGGACCATGCACACCCTAGGTGGTGATGACTAATGATGATGGTGGATGGGGGAATAACGATGACGCCGAGGGGACACGTGGCGGTACGTCCGCGGGCCGGAGGACGGATACCTCTCTTCGCGGAAGCTTCATAAAAGAGGGATGCTCCTGGAGGGCTTTGTTGGTGACTTTATTCGGGGGGAAACGTGATTTCGTTTGGAAGACGGCGAATTTATAACGGGTTGGTGAACTGTGCAATCGAAGGTAGGTGAATGATTTGTGGGGAAAGGGGGAGATTGCGGAGAATAAGGGCGATTAGAGATTCGTGACTCAAATTGAGGTTCACGATTTGACATTATAGTATATGATTTTTGAATAATTGATAAGTTTGAGAAAGTTTGGTAATTCAAAAATAATTATCGTAATGGTTACCGTAAGAAATCATTTGAGTTTTCTGATGAAAGTTTGAAGAATGAGGCGTTTTGGATTAGCATATTGAATTGCGGTAGTTAATTTAACATTGTGCAGGCACGATAACGCATCAATTAAGTCCGATAGAGATTTTTAATGCAGCTATGCATTCGGAATTTCAAAGTCTTTAAGCAAATCATATCCCGAATAAAAAGAGATGTAGACACTACTCAAGGCCCATCCCCCCAAACATTTCTACGATACTCTAATTATGCCGTAAGATATTGTGGTGTGTCACTGTAATTAAGCATAGACATATAATAACACATTGTAAATTTAATTTGCGACAGGTCATGCTAACCAAATATATAAAAATTCGCGAAAATGCCAACACATTTGGCCTGTGAAGCCACATCAATCAACGTGAAAGAGTTTTCTTACGCCAGACTTTTTTCTATCGACCGAAAAAGATTCCCTTCCATTTCTTGCTTATGTACATAAGAAGTCCCATGAGACTTAGGATACCAAAAAAAAAAAAGTCCCATGAGACTTTAAAAAGAAGATTCTAAAATCCATGGGCTTTAACAGCCCAATTCGCTACTCGGATTGGACTCTCATTATTGGACTCTCTAGGGCGATGAGCTACTTGAATTTCTTGAAAATGGCCATCGGATACTTGCACTCGATGATGGGAAAACTAAGATCCCAATCGGGTAGATTAGAGAGGCTCGAAGCAGGCAAGGGCTTCCGCTTCCGCTTTACAATAGACAGAAAATTAGAAAAGAATGACAACGTACCATTCACCTCAAATGGAAAAATCTTCATTTATAAAAACCAATGGGAGATAGAAATGTTTTAAACTCAAACGTGCACCGTCACATCATCCAACCCTTCGTGCGATTAGAGTCTATTTAAGTATTTAATTATTACAATTTAAACTGGTTGGCAATGATCTTACAAGATATCACAGAGTCAAGTATCGGTTTGAATTTCAAGGTTTGAACTTTATTTTCAGCTGAGAATGATATGGAACAACTTCTGGAGGGGATCGAATATATTAAAGACATGAACATAAAGATATCAGAAGGGAACTTCGACTCGATGAGAGCTTTTCATTTTGCTGTTCGCCATTCTGGGAAAGAGCACTGCACACCGTCCACCTCCTATTTCACATTGATAGGTTTTAATCTCACTGGCAATTTATCGGCCGATCTTCAGGCCAGCCAAACTCGTCCAAGAAAGCCAACACAACGCCATTAGACCAGCCAAAACCAGTCTGTCGCACAACACGAAAGCAAAGTTGTGATCAGATTAAAGCACATATTGCCCGTTTTCGAGCAGCTGCATAAACTATGGCCCCGGCTAATAATCCCAAAAAAGAACAGACAAGCATCGACCCTTCTCTTTGAATTACTTCATCATTAGGCCTAATGAAGAGACATGGCCGTACCTGAGGTTCATATTCACCACCGCCCCCAAATTCCCCGCATTCTTGCACATCATACTTTTCGTACATGAAACCAGATTTGTCGTAGGCAGCGTAGTTAGTCCTTATCCACCTGATGACTATGTCTTCCGCCAAAGACCTTGCCTCGCTAGATCCGGATCTAGCCAGGCCTTCAGCTATCATATGCTGTAGAGGAGCCCAGCCGTTTGGAAAATCCCTGCACATATACAAGTCCGACCGGTGAATATAAAAAAGTACCTTCAAATGACATCTTTGTCCCTCTCGATGTATCGGAAAACTGACCAAGTAGAGTTCAAAATGCCAAATTGGCTACTAACCATTGTTGGCTTGAGTTTGTCAAAGAAGTTGCAATCCCTGCATCACGGAGCAGACCTGAACACCGTAAACTCTTGGCGACTTTCTCTACTAAATTCTTATCTGCATCTCGTTCATAGCAACAGCTAGTCATTACTATGCAACCAGTACAACATGATAAGATATCAACAACTAATAGCTCTCTCCCCAAATCAAACATTTCTGACCAGTTCTCATAAGATGCAAATAGAAGATGAAATTCAGTGACTACCTTTGACATAAAATTGAGAAGGGCTTGATAAGCCATACTTCTAATACTTTTACGAGACTGACCACAATAAGATATTTATAGCACACAACAAACCTGAATTGAACACATCGATCCACAGAGGTAGGAAATTTGAAGCAAACACATTCTTGTTTTTTTTTTTTTTGGTAAAGGCAAACACATTCTTGTTCTGGTTTGCAGCATCCCAATGTTGGCCTTCCTGTTAGGAATAGGTTAAATATCGCAATACTATCTCCCCAGGGAATATACAGATAATTTATTGCGTACATAATACCATGCATGAACTGCTATTGCCAACCCAATAGTCAAGCCACTGTCCCATCCTTTCATTCCAGAAAACGGTGCTGACAGCCTTTTCTCTCGCCTTTGCAGCTTCTAAGAAGCGTTTGGCAATGTCCTCATTCCCAGCAATTTTTCCGAAGAAGGATATATCAAGTTCCATCTGAACCAGCACATTCCAGAGAACTTATGGGAAGTTGACGGTCGATTTATAAGGTACTTCAAGTGCAACTAAAGAGTGTACGTTGCCATACCCTTAGTATGTATATGTTCAGATCAACCGGTAAAATTGATGTTGTTGCCATTGTCGTAAATTCCGGAGGATTCCTAATAAAGACAATTGAAGTTTATGTGTCTTGTTAGCTATAAAAAGTAACAGAAAGGAATTACGCTAGAATGTCAAATTTGATTATGCGAAGCTCTTTGTTATTTTCTATTTATACAATAAATGACCAAACTATAGGGCACAAATAGTGATTCCGTGCTCCTCTGTTTATACCCTCTCAATAGCAGACGACTGAAACATCTCACATGCAAACGTCAGGACAATTGCTCTTTGCACAAAAGAACAACATCGTAAAAACAGACCTCTTCCATATCCAAAGCAAAAGGATATTGTGTGTGTGTGAAAGCAGAAGCTTAGGAGCAAAACACGGCGAAAAAAAAATTTGAGAAGCTGGACTATGGCATGAGGACGTAACAGTCTCACAGCAACTTCGCAAATAGAAGCAGTGACGTACTCGTTGCAGGGAAATCTAACACTTGGCACAAACCGTTCAAAATTGGGTCCACGAATTTAAAAAAACTGACTAAAGCTCAGGAAACGATTAGACAAGTACCGTTCTTGGAATAACAACTGAAAATTTGGGTCCACTATATAAATCAGAACTATTCAATAAAGCAACAGAAAGGATTAGACTGATAGATTGCTAATGCAAAACTACCTCATCCATCTGGTACTAAAGTCCCATCCAGATTCAGCTGCCGAAGCTACTTCCCGATAGAACTTCTGCTTTTCAGAAGTACTTGAAAATGTTGAAGCAGACTCCTTGTCCTGTGTACTCATAAGGTTTACATTAGCTTCAGATAACAGACCATACATTATGAAAGCTGAGTCGGAAAGGACTTACGATCGTTGAAGATTCAGGCCTGGGTTCATCCCACATTGCGTAATAACGACTCAAATTATGACTACAGTCACAGTCCTGGACAGTGATCTGATGAAGACCTGTAGAACGAGCACAGTGATGGTGATAGGGACAATGGATATTGATCAAAACATCGAAGTGAAGGATTTTAACATACCTGATGTCCAAAATGCATGCTCTTTCTGAAGAGCAGGGAGAGAATTCACGACAAATTCCTTGTCATCTGTCTTTTCATAGATGGCACGAATCATTGCACTTAGAAGGGGAGGTTGGCTGAAATAAGTTGGCCGGAATGGAAGTCAAATTTCAAACCATTAGCATGACACACCTTATGAGATTCGTCGATCACAAATTCTGATCATGGAAAATAACAAAAAGAAAAAAGACACAAAAAGGATTGGACAACTTGGGTTATGAATCTGCGTAGAACATCAATTAGACAAAACCCGGCCTTAAACAACTTCAGTATAATCGGTGGCATCTTTTTAACAGGAAAAAAAGCCACATCAAAACAACTTCCAGACAAAACAAAGACCTCATTTCACAAATGCAGAGCATAAATTCATATTTACAGGTCTAGGGAGAAGCACTTGCCTCCGGTTCGTGTAGTAGGCCCTCGCACCATTTAGGACATGGCCATATGTGTCTAGGAGGTAGATGAGATTGTTGACAATCGCCTTTGCCGTCACGTACATCTTAGAAGCTAACAAGCCCCTGCACATGGACTTCTCACATTAATCCCACAAAAATCAATTTTTCGACGATCGCACAAGCTTCCTCTTGCATTATTATAACCGAAACAGAGTGTGCATGGTTCAAGCGGGCGGTTCCCGACCCAGAACCGGGAACCGCCCGCTAAGGACCGGTTCCAAAAAATTAGAACCGGGATCCACCCATTTATTATGTGGATCCACCCGGGAACCGGACCGCCGATCCGGTCTGGTTCTCGGGTGGATCCATGGAATCAATTTTGACGCGAAATTTTTTTGGTTTTCAATATAAAACAATTACGTAACATCAAAGTAAGAGAAAGAAAGAAAAATCAAATTTAAGTACGTGGAATAAAGATTCATTTGTTGTAATTATAAATGTATCTCATAGATAAAAAAAAAAAAACGCGAACAGATGGAATGCAACATTCTCCCATTTCATGCTTGCAAATAACCATAGATGGTTAAATTTTCTGACCAAAGGTAAAAGTTCCTAGAATGAGATGAGATGTAGGGTTGCTTTTAGTAATTTTTTTTTTTAATATTAAAAAGGTTACATGGTCCGGTCCGGGTGGGTGGGTGGGCGGATCCACCCACGGAACCGGGAACCGAACCGGTACTCACCGGTTCCAATTTATTGGAACCAGGAACCGGACCGGTTCCCTCAAGACCCGCCGGTTCCGGGCGGTTCCGGGCGGTCCAGGCGGATCCGGGTATTTTGCACAACCCTAGTACAGAGAGATAAACTAAAGATCACAAGTCTGGCTACTTATTGCGAAATTCGGCAACCGTCACTCTACTCCTCGCCGTAGTGTACCCATTACTAATGCAAGTTCATCAATCAAACTGAAACGCGAAAATCTATAAGCAAGAAATGGAAAAAGAACTGACCTGATGACCCAGTAAGAGTCCCAGTAATACACCTCCCTGAACCGGGGACCGGGAATAACGACCGGCCCCGGCAGCGGCAGCAAGGTGTGCCGGTCGGGCTGCTCCGGCACCGAGATGCCCACGCGCCGGCTCAGGTTGCTCCACAGCGCGTGCACCTTGAGCGCCCACGCCCGCACGTCGGGGTTCTTCACCTCGGGCAGGAACTTCGCGGGCTCGGGCACGAAGTCCGCCGGGTGCTCGCGCACCAGGTCGCTCCCCGCGCCGTGAAAGTGGGCGGCGATGAACTTTTCTAGTTCCTTGGCGGGGATGGAGCAGTCGCAAGACCGGGGGAGGTCGTCGAAGGCCCGCTCGACGGAGGCGAGGTCGGACCTGAGGGGGAGGTCGACGTAGAGCTTGGGGTCGAAGTCGCAGGAGCCGAAGGAGGCGAGGGCGGCCTCCTGGAGGCGCTGGAGGAAGTCGACCAAGGGAGTGGAGGCGTCCGCGGCGGCCATCTCGGAGGCGCGTAATGGAGAAGCGGCGGCGAAGGCGGAGAGGAGGTCGTCAGCAGGAGGAGGAGGAGGCGTGGCTGGAGGTTCGGAGGATTGATAACGGCCGGCAAGACAGCGAGAGAGAGAGAGAAAGTGGTGGTGGGGGGGGGGGGAACCGGCGGTTGACTTGACCTGCCGTCTTCCTGGTGGCGGGCTGCGAATGGCGTCACACAGGGTTGAAATTCTGACGCGAGACAGATGGGATGAAGTAGGCGAGGTCGTCAAGATGCGCGGAGAAGTTTTCTTGTCGAGCTCGTGGAATCCGATGCCCCACCATCTGTCGTCGTCGCGAAGGTGGCGATGATGACGGTTGGGGAATACGATGATGACGGCGCGGGTACACGTGGCGCTGCATCCGCGGCCCGGAGGACGGATTCCTCTCCGCGCGGAGCGGAAGCTTCGCGAAAGATGAGGGTTGCTTTGGAGGGCTTTGTCGGTGCCTTTTTTTTTGGGTCGAATTGTCGGTGCCTTTATTCGGGGGAAAAGGCCGGAGGTTGCGGAAATTCGTGACTCAAATTGAGGTTCACGACTTGACATTGTAGTCCATGATTTTTGAATAATTGATAAGTTCGAGAAAGTTTGGTAATTTGAAAACAAATTATCGTAAGAAATCATTTTGGTTTTCTGACGAGAGTTTGAAGAATAAAGTGTTTTGGATTAGCATTTTGAATTGCAGTAGTTAATTTAAATATTGTACAGGCATGATAATGCATTAGTTAAGTCCGATAGAAATTTTTATTTCAACTATGCATATAGAATTTCAAAATCTTTAAGCAAATCATCTCCCGGATAAAAAGAGATGCTGCCACGGGACACGCGGGACCCGTGGCGCTGCGTTCGGGCCCCTAAGGACAGATTCCTCTCCTTGCGGAAGTTTAGTGAAAGGGAGATGCTTGGGGGGCTAGCTGGTGACTTTTTATTCGGGGAAAGAATTGATGGTGCGTTTAGTATTGCGTTCGGTGGTTCCATTCAAGGGCGAATTGGAAAGGCATTGATGAATCGTGCGATCGAAAGTCGGCGAGTGATTTGGGGGGAACAAGGGGAGATTATGAAGAATTAAGGGCGAGTAGAGATTCGTGACTATAATTAAAATTGAGGATTTGACATTGCTGGTAATCAAGTTTGATAATCTGAAAACAATTAAGGTGTTGTAGAGTTCACTACAAAGGATCATTTGGATTCTATCACGAGAATCTAGGAGTATTTTGGATTAGCATTTTGAGTTACGGACATCAATTTAACATTGTGTGCACACAATAGCACACAAATCAGGCCTTCCTCAGGATATTTTTGATAGGGGTGTGCAACAAAAACCACATGAACCGGGAATCAGCCGGATCGGACCAAACCCAGTTTTGGGCGATTCCCACAGTCGACGGTCCGGTTCCCGGTTTCGAATCTTGGAATCGGTAGTCGATCGGTTCGGTTCCCGATTCCAAGGTGGGAACTGGACCGAACCGGACCAACCAGACCAAACCAATTTTTTTAAGATATAAATTATATACATATAATCAATAAAATATATAAACATGATAACTTATTACAACCAAAATTACTATTTGAGGTAGAAACCTCGTATGTTGCCAAGAGTCCATTAAAATCATTTTTGTTACTCTTTTATTTATAGAAAAAATCTCATTATTAGTTTCATCTTCTACTTGATGTGGGATTAAGGCAAGTGAATCACATAAGTGAAGTTTAAATATTTTGTACGTGGGAACATATGTGACTAGTTTTGTTGAATCGCCCGATAACCGAATTGGATTTATCAGTCCGAAGCGCGGTCACTTTTTAGTGCAAAAAAGTAGAGCCAATTTTGTTAAACTGGATTGGACCGAAACCGATGGTCCCCGGTTTTAGGACCAAACGGTCCGATCCTCGGTTCGCAATTTTGGGAACCAGTGCTCCTAGATCGGTTCCTGGTTCCAAGGTGGAATCGGACCAAATTGGGAACCGATCACCCCTAATCTTTGAGGAAGATTGTGATAGAGATTTTTGTCACGGTTATGCAACCGGATTTTCAAAGTCTTTACGCTAATCATCTCCTAGATAAAAAGACTTCTGAACGCTACTTAAAGTCCATCCCCCAACACTTCTACAATGCTTTGGCTACACCGTAGGATGTTGCCGCGAGCCATAGTAATTAAGCACGAACATATAATAAAGCGTTGTAGATTTGATTTGTAATAAGCTGTGCTAACAAAATATATAAAAATCGCGAAAAAAATAAAAAAAATAAAAATCGAGGGTCTAGTGTATAAATGGATTTTAGAATTCCCTCCATCCTATGCGGTCTTCGGCTTCGAACTCGGGGGTTGTCAATTGAGTGGGCTTACGAGGGGAATGACATTAATTTCACAGAAAAATTACTCACCATAAAATTCATAATTAAAAAATATTAAGTACTTTAATCGAAGAAAATGAATTATTTACTCAAATTAATTGGGGAGAGTATCAACCCTGGCCCGATCTTGGATCGGCCTCTCCTAGCCGGCCGTGGTCCGATTGCAAGGCAACTGGGCCGGTCCCAGATCAGGGACGGGTTGGGCCTCAGTTAATTCCGAACCAGGGAAAAAAAAAAAAGAGAGGAAAAAATCGATCTAAAGGAAGAAGACGGAAGAGCATGGAATCACTGCAACCATGTCGGCAGACGCAACAGAAGAAGAAGAAGAACAACAACAAGATTTTCCTTTTTTTCCGCTAGCTGCAATCGAAGGAAGAATCGGCGCTCGACGTAAGTAGGGGGTGGAGGGGGATGCTAGCAATTAGAAGCTCCTCGGATGTCTCTTCAGTTCCACACGGGATCCAGCTCCGATCCGCGACAGGATCGGAGCTTTCAGGAATTGGAACGACATGGGATAGCGTTCGTCATCGGAGCACGAGATATACAGAGATCGGAGATCGATACGGACGACGTTTCGATTCCAGGAACGGCGCATCACGGAAGAAGATACGACGGCCGATCGAGGCTCGGTCGGGGTGAAACTCGAGCTCATAAAGGGACGAAGGAGACGAGAAGAACGAAAAAAGATCAAGACTTTTTTGTAGCTGAACAGTGAATCCTCTCTCGAGCTAGCCCTAGTTTCGGCTTTATACTGAGCAATGGTGAATTGGGCCTCGGCCCATCTTGCCCTCGGACATGGGCTGGACTTGTTTCCCTCGCAGGTTATGATGGCATGCAAAGGGAACATCCTGCTACACCTCCTAGCACTCCTCAAAAATCAATCCCATCCCGGACCAGTTCAATTCTAACCTTAGTCACAGGAATGTGGAAGGCCCAGGCTTGATTAAATTTCATCTCCCTATGTATTTTTTTTTTTTTTTTGGTTAAAATCAGAAATTCATCTCCCTATGTTCTTATGCAGACCGCAAGCAATTGGTCAAGGGCAGTAGATGGGGAAAGATTGTGGTGAAAACCGCATGGCATTTTATCGACCGTTGAATTAGGTGGTTCCAACACGAGATATGCCCGTTCCAATGGCTCGATTGCATTGAGCTTGCAAGCATCGGTGTACCCAATAAAGATTTCGTGATTCAATTCATTCAAACACAGTCATTCTTCCTTGTCCTGGGCCATGCAAATTCTACCCTCATCTCCCACCTTCTCCTCTTCTTCAAACACTCTGAATATACACCGAAATGGTTTGAGACGGTTCGAGACAACCCCAAACAATGCCAGGCAAACGAGTAGCACCACCGTCCCAACAATGAACTTTTGAGCACTGTCAAATAGAAAAATTGCTATATGATCGATACGACTAGAGAAACTTCTGTCGAACGAGGAGCATACACAGAACCAGTGGTCAAAATATCGAAAGGGCCAGTTGAAGTCAGTCTCATCTTCAGTCAGCCTAAGTTCAAAGCTCATGCAGATTAATGACACAGCTGTTATAGGTTTGAACCGTCCCCCACTCCAAAAGGACTTATCATATTCTGGATGAGCATTTTTTTTGTCCTTTTGGCAGTAAATCCTGGAAGCAGAAAGCTGACCCAGTTGGGCTGAGGGGGAGGGGGGGACAAATAACCTGGAAGCATGGAGAATAGACCCAGGGAAGCGGAAGACCACAAACCGGAAGTGGCCAAAAAACTAGTCGTTTGACTGGAAGAGCTTTGAGCAGGTCACCTCAGGCCTCACTGCTCTTCAATAATTTTACTGACCTGAATAAAAAATGCTGAAGGACATTGCAGCAGTTACTCCTCCAAAAAGATTCCATCGGGGAGGGCAACTCCTTATAAACCAAGGACACCAGGTGGAAGCCCACGTCGTAGAAGTGACGACAGGAAAGGATTGGAAGCATGGAGTCATCCAACCCTACAACGCACAAGCAGGGCAAGGTTCCGGGGTCAACCGGCGGGGCTTTGAAGGAGAAGAGAGCGAAGTTCTACATCATTCGAAAATGTGTGTTCATGCTGCTCTGTTGGAAGGAACATGGAGATTGAGCAGAGTTGAGGCAAGCTTTTTCACCAGTCCTGTTTTGTAAAAGGGTAGAGATACTAATGGAAAAACCTCTTAGCTTCCTAAAGTGAAAAATGTTGAGAAAAAACTGGATCGAATATGCATCCAGTCAGTCTTTTTGGTTCAATGCTCGAAGCCTTCATCTCATTAGTAGGAAAGTCCATGACTGTTTCTCACATCTTTCTCTCTTTACTCTTCATTCTTTTCCTATTCCTTTTGAGGCATTTTTCTCCAAAGAAAATTCCATTTCTCGTATCTCTTGAACAAGAATACCGTAGAAGTACAAATGCAAATGGATGCAGCACATACACCAGCAATCATATGCAAGAAGTACAATACATACTGAAAAAGCCAGAGTTTGCTTATACTTAACAGCAACTCCATGCAGCGTAGACCCTAGGAAAACAAAAATGCCTAAAGAGAACGGCAAAGTCTCACACCAGCGATAATTGTTCTTATGAGTTCTTCCAGAATCTCAAGATTGGCACCACAGTTATGGGTTCTGCAACTGCTCAAGTCCTATGGGGGTTGAAGTTCTATTGACTAATTGGCAGTGAAATGTCATCAGATTGCTGATATATTACTGCATCACGACATTTCACAGCCAAGTGGTTATCTTCAGGATCCCTCAATTTAGCTTCAAATTACTATTCACTGCGTGCGTATATTTTAGATACTTATGCAACAACATATCCATAAACAAACGAGGCAGATCGCCTTCCCTCTTATATCAGATTTTAGAGAAGCTCTAACTCTCATCCCCTATGCAGACAAATCCTCTCTATCAATGTAAGCCGCCCTCTTACAAAATTTAAGATCATTTACATCGTCTTACAAAAGAGGCAGCACATCAAACACCATTAGGAACAAAGTGTCCAAACCAGCCAGAGAAAGAAGTTTCGATATGATTACAAGAGGCAGTTGCATCGTACTGCCAAACAGAACCTCCTTTTTCGAAAAGAGATAGATTAAAACTCCTGGGCAATCTCCGGATAAGGAAAAAAGTGCAGACAAGTTAATTGGTCTATTCCTTTTTGTGAATGTTCCAGCCAAGCAAAGACATTTCGAGCATTTTCTTCCTTAATTGGAATAAACGCATCCATGAAGTATGACCAAACGCCCAGAAATTGCAAGTACAAGGAGGTTCGACCTCGTCGACGATTGCACAAACGCAGCAATGATGCAACATCATCGCCACAGAGAGAGACAGAGAGAGAGAGAGAGACAGAGAGAGAATTAGGAGCTCAAATTATCGCTATAAAGGCAATTGAATCCTATGTCGTGAAGAATATCCAATCACATCAACGTGGGCGACCTAAGAAACGCCCAATTTCGAACAGCAGAAAACCTATAAACAAGGGGCGATCGGGTTCGACACGACGTCGAGCAATCGAAGGAACCCGAGTCGCGAATCGCGAGACGATCTATTTACCCAGACCGATCAGACGGAGCGACGTCGCTGTGGCCGCCGCCGGCGTCCCCCGCGGCCGCCAAACCGGGAGGAGGAGGACGAGCCGCCGCGGCGGGGGCGGGCGCTCCGTTCTCGTCGTCGTCGCTGTCGTCGCCGGGGTTGACGGTGGAGACGTCGACGCAGGAGAAGCGCTCGAGGGAGGAGAAGAAGGCGGAGACGACGGCGGCGCTGACCCAGCCGGCGACTTGGTCGATGGCGCCGCCGGGGCTGCTGCTGTCGCCGCCGTTGTTCCGGTTGTCGCCGCCGCCGCCGGCGTAGTTGTTGGTGCTGTCTGCCATTTCCGTCGGTGCGTTCGCCGGGAAGGAGAGGCCTGAATTTCTATCAGGATGTGATGGAAAAGCAGCGTGCTGGGGAACGGGAAAAACCGAAAATCGGTTAGAACGGGGGACGGGTTTCGTGCACGACCATCTTTCAAAATCCAAAATATCGGTGCTTGGTCAAATGACGTCGATCATGGGACTTTACCTATGAGAAAATATTAGGTTATCCTAAACCATCCACACATCACATCGACACGTGTTCTTGGGACCCTTCACCATGTAAAGCCAATTTCAAACCTACCGTGCTATCCTCTCTCTCTTCTCTCTATCTTTACCCAATTCAACGTTTCATTTCTCTCTCCTCTCTCTATTCACTCTCTCCCTCTATCTTTACCCAATTCAACGTTTCATTTCTCTCTTCTCTCTCTATTCACTCTCTCCCCTCTTTCTTGACCTGACGAGGTTCTCGGGAGGGACGGGTTTGAGCCGAGCCGAGTGTGGAATCGATTGAAGGTTAGACGAGAGAGTAGAGTGACCGCTTCTCCGTTTTGCAAGAACCACCCTTACGCACATTGTGCCAAAACAAGAAATTTTGACAATCACTTCACCTAAAACAAGGATGCAAACATAAACGCCGGTAAAAAGAAAAAAAAAATTGAACCTAAAAAGTGGGGATTGTTGTCATAGATCTAGGGCTTTTCAGGAGAGACGGCTTTGAGCAGAGCGAAGCATGGAAGCGAGTCGTCAATGGAAGATTACACAAGAGAGCAGAGCGATTGCTTCTCAGTCGCGAGTGGGGAGGGAAGGAGAAAGTCAAGTACTAGGAGAGAGCGTGATTTGAGAAGAAATAGGTTGGGAGGAAGAAGCCATGGAGTAGAGAGAGATGCTGTCGTCAGGAGGGAGGGTCTCCATTATTGGAGAGAGAGACGTTGTCGTCAGGAGAGAGGGTCTCCATTATCGGAGAGAGCGCAATTTGGGAGAGAACGTCGTTGGGTCAGGAAAGAGGGAGAGAGTGAGAAGAGAGAGAAGATAGAAATGAAGCGCCGAGTTGAGTAAAGATAGAGAGAAGAGAGAGCAGAGTGCACTAGGTTTGAAATTAACTAACGTGGAGATCCCCAAGAACATGTGTCGATATATGAATAGTTCAAAGTAGAAATGATGTGACATTTTTAGGATACCTAATATTTTCTCATTTACTTATATATAGCATTTTCTCCAGAGCCGAAAAAGGCATTTTGTACCAATTTTTATTTTTAGCCTATTTTGTACCAAATTTGATTAATGCAAGATGAGAACCTTTTAAGAATTCGGAATGCAAAAGTCGATAAGCAGGAACGAAGTAATGAAATTGATCAATTGTTCAACGGCTGTTGTGGACCATCATTCATTTCATCTTTCTCCCCAAGTCGGGTTGAGTTGATCTTTACATATGGGGGCAAGATATGAACTCTCCATCTCCACAGTATCAAGCCCAACAAGAGTAAAGACTACTTGCATTCTCTTATTTTGATTGTAGTATTTTTTTTTTCTTGATAATGTCGAGAGGGAAGTTTCCCTGCAGAAATAAATTGGTGGGGTTCTTCATGACTCATGTGAGGATAACTCTCCTTCAGAGCTCCATCACCTTTGGCGTCACCATCAGCATGACCAATTTCACTGTGAGATAGAGACGAGCAATCTTGACACGGCAGCCATATAATGTTCACAAACAAAGGTGAGTGAGAGAGGGGGGAGGGTACGTGCTCTTGAGATTGGGGCCGATTGTCTTTTACTATGTATTTTTCTTATTAAAGTTACATATGAATTACATCTAAATTAGCGAACATCAATAAAAAATCGGGCAAGAGGAATCAACCAATATTTATCCCTAAAAAAAATGACTTTATATCAGTGCAGGAGGAAATTGAAATATACATTCAATGAGGGCTTTTGCCTCATGAAAAATAATGCAACTATGATATAGTCTAATGGGAGACAAATCTACTAATTAGAGAATTTTTTGATAGTTATAAATTAAATTTAAAGTAAGTCCCTCACCAACAAGCGCATCTAGTGTAGTGGTATCATAGTACCCTCCCACGGTACTGACCGGGGTTCGATTCCCCGGATGCGCAAGTCTCTTTTTCGTTTTCTATTTCATTTTTTTTTTCTTTGCATTCAGATTTTCCCCTTCATAATTTGGAATGGTTTTTGTCATTTTATCTCGAGCCCATAATTTTCCTTTGTATATAATTGATGGAGAAACCCAGAAAAAAAAATCAAGGTTCTCCTTTTTTTCTTTTTTCTTTTTTTGCATGAACGGGAAAAGGATTTCGTCTAACAAATTCCGGTATTTATGAAAGATGTCACTATATATATTTCTTAGCTAGTCAAGCCTACACTAAAGTTACTGAAAGCAATTATTTACTTAAGAGTTGCCAGTACAAACTGTTGTAAACCATGAAAATATTTTTCATAATTAATTCCCCCAAACAGTGCCAAACAGAAACGAGGAAAAATATTTTCGCACAACTAATTTACCGTAAAATAGACCTTTACCTGCCTGTGAAGCTGATCCCCAAACCAACAGGGAATATAGAATCTCTGTTCCCTTCTAGCATTTAGACAGACGCTCGCATAATAAGATGTGCTCACTGTCTTACAAAGTAGTACAGTGTGCTGTACAGGTTTTTTCGCAAATGATCAAATCATTCTACTATGTATGGGGAAGCCAACTTCCGCGGCGATAAAGTATCGAATTTCCCAGGCACAACAATTTAACCTATCGCCAGGACAAAATGCGCAAAGGGTCGTAAATTATACCAGGACTAGCAATCCACACTCGGTTATTAAGCTATTGGCAAATGGCCATACACTCAATGTCAAAATCTTAGACTCGTCCTTCCCCGAGCCCTAATCAAGAATAAATGACGGACAAGGGCCAATGTAACTGTGAGTACATCCCTCATATCAGCTGCAATCCTCTCTTCATCCATTTTCGCTTTCTCTCTGTAGCCAAGCCTCCTTTTCTGCTTCGTAAGGTATTGTGACCCCCATGAACCTCTCTTTGCTGATGACGAATTAACCTCACCTGATCCTACGAGGACTGAAGTATCTTCTTATAATCATGGAAATTCCCATTGAAAGGTGACACCCTGCCTTCCGAAACCACCCACAGCTCGTCCACGCTTCCAGATATCAGATGCTCATCGTGACTAACCTGCAAAAAATGAGCAGAAGGAGGTTGTTAGCTGTGAAAATGATCCACCATCAGTCAAACTGAAAGTTTTGGCAAGAAAATCGGTCTCACCATCAGAATTCCTCCTTGGAACAAGACCAGACCTTGAATGAGCGCCTCGACCGCATCCAAATCCTACAGTTGTGGATAGCAAAAAAATAGAATCATACTCATACATCCTTAGAGAAACTAACAATTTAGAAAGGGAATTCCTTGGTAGTCACTGGTCATCAAAGCAGAACTTAAAGTCCACATTTATCAACATAAAAAGGCCAAGTTACATGCAGAGCTCAATACCACCTATAGGCACAGATGTCCGAACTATTTGGTATTATAGATGACTGTAATACACACTGATCAGGCTAGCATAACCATTCTATTCCAAAACTTTGCTACTTGGACCAATTAGATTGGTTTCTATTCCATTTTAAGTTAGACGTATGATGACAAATGCTCACTGATTGGTTCTACTGTATTTTCCATGTAAAGATCAGATTCCGATAAGTTCGATTACGGCAAGGACAATAACAAGCTAACTGAAAAGGTAATCAAATTCATAATCATGAGAGGATAAAGGGTGGAGAGATAAACTTACCAGATGATTGGATGGCTCATCAAGCAAAAGTATGTGAGGTTTCTTGAAAGTTATCTTGGCAAATGCAACTCTGCTTTTCTGACCACCTATTTACATGGTCAAAGCACAATGTTACAAAGTACACAGTACAATTCACAAAACAAATTAATTTAACCTCTAATAGAGCTTCATGATGTTATAGGAAAATCGCTACAACAAAAATTTGCATTGCAATGGTAACAGATAGGGAGGAGATGTACCAGACAAGGTATACATAGGTTGAAGTGCAAGATTTCCGGTTACACCAAAGGAACCCAAGTGAGCTCTAAGTTTTTGTTCAGGTACACCCTGCAGGAAGAATGCCACATTGGAAGGTATTTTCAGATAAAATGACACAATGCATGACTAACTCATATTCTGCAATGGAGTAGATGAAAACAATTGATACTTTAGAGAACTGTATAGATTTGCCCAAGGGTCACTGCTGACCGTGCAAATGCAGAGGCACGCAGCATATCGTTACAACCTCAACCAAACAAGCATAAGTCATTAGCTAAAAATTTCTAGCAAGCTATAAGTAATAGTTCCTACCACACCCGAGATCAAGACCCAATTGGAAGGTGATTTAAGGAATATCAATGCTGTCATGAATTGGAGTTGTATTGAAAGCTTAAAGCCATGAGCTGCACCAGAATTTTATCCCAGATTGACCGTTTAATGCTACGAAGGATCATTATCAATAGAAAGAAGGTTGTTAATTCAAAAGAAAACCAAATGAAAAAAAAAATAAAAATCTGCGACCCCTTTCTTCACATTCACATCACAGCTTCAACATATATAATCATTGTTTAGATTTAAAGCCCTCAGTATGGTGGTTGGACTCTCCCCGAAAGACAAGGACCAAATGCCAAATGTTTCAGAAGAAACTTTCATTTGGAAAATTAAAGAAAGATCTCCCTCCATGCCGCACATACCATTCCGGCAACTTCAGTAGAGAAAAAGGCATTTAACTATTACAGAGATGGTGCTTTTTGATTATTATCATTAATTATTTTGAAGTATCTTTTCTACTTTATCAACAGCGTTTCTTTAGAGTGGAAGATACATAATGTTATTCTCAATGTTATTAATATTTTTATTGTTTGAACATTTGGCAACTAAGACCAGTCCAATGCTGCTTTTCACCATGCATAAACTAAACCAACCAGATAACAGCAAACACCGCATTGAGAGGAGTAACATTTTGCTTAGAAAATATCAATTTAAAATATAAATAAAAACATGAGAACTTACAGGAAAGCAGCGCATCATGTATAGAAGTGGACTCGAGGACAGGTCTAGCCCGTCGACATGGTGCTGACTAAAAACAGCAATGCGAACCTGTCGAAAATCATATTTAACACTAGAGAGTCAGACCAAAGGGAGAAAAAAGCTCCACACTAGCAACAATTAAAGTAACATTGTCAAGTACTCTTCTTAAGTCTGCCATTATTGATGGGAACCAAATTAATAGTTATCATTCATAAGTACTGATGAATTTCAGAAAGATATAAGTAAACAAGCAAAATTCGTTTACCACACATGTCAGGAAACCAACAGTTACAATGTCATTGATCAGTAAAAATGAGACAATACACCTTCGCTGAACGGAAAACTGTCCCAGAACTTGGCTGTAGTTCCCCGCCTATTAGTTTGAGTATTGTTGACTTGCCAATGCCATTTGGCCCAACCACTGTATAACAATCAATGCTCTCTAATTAGTCAGAAGTCTGGAAAATGATAGATGCAGCATGACATTAGGCACTACGGACAATACAGCAAATGTTTCTAAAAAAAAGCAGGTTTCTGTTCTGAAGTCCAGCTTCATACTTCCTATGAATGACGTGCGCTTTTTCAAATAGTAGAGTATATGAGATAATACTATGTCAAGCTTCATATTGGGTCACAACTTTTGTGAAAGAAAAAATCTGAAAAACTATTTGAACTTCAAATGAGAAACAAAAAGTAACCCCTCGAAAGTAAAACCATGCTTACTCGCAATGCGACTGTCTAGATCTATGCCAAAGTTCAAATTCTTGAATAGTAGGGGTCCACCAGGATAACCAAATGATGCATCACTGCAATCAAGTAGAAAATTGTGAGCCGAAGAATCTATAGTAGTATACACACCTCCCATCTTAGGGAGGTACACAAGGGGAAAGGGATTAGCATCCAGCCCTATAGGCAGACTAGAAGAATCATATTCCATTACAAATTTCCATTAAACTTGGCAAGTGCACATAAGGGATGGTGACATAGAGGATAAGCTATAAGAATTCAAAAAATGTATCATGACTACCTGCAAAAGCTGACGTGGAATATCATGGTTGCAAATCATGTCGCACAACATCACCATATACCCCTTAAAGTAATAATTAATTTGGGATCTAGTTTTACATCAAAAGGATAAATTTGGAGGGTGTCCCACTAGTTTGCCCCCCAACTTTTCCGCTTTTAACCCTTTTTAAGTCACTCCTCACTCCATCAATCAGCCTTCAACTTTAGTCTAGTTTGTAAGTCATCCACTAGCAAATAATATGATATCTCTCCAGTAAACTCCAACTTCCGCGTGAATTGGTTGTTCCTAATTGAGTCATAGAGGGCGTAATGAACATACCTTTTGGTATGAGTAGATAAAAGTATAGGCTCCCTAAAACATGCAATGAATTTAAGTTATAATGACTACTTACCTAGGAGTTCAATTATCAAGCGCCAAATTTGGACTACAGACACTTGAAGACAGAGCAGGGTTTTCTGTTTATACTAATTTGATTAAATTTATATATAGTTTCTAGAACATGAAACTTGACTTCTTAATGCATAATGGTTATCAACATGCCGATACATTGGACATGCACAGTGAGTAACAGCCACACATTATGGTTGTAAAATAGGAATCCTCAACACCAGGTCTGATAGACACATACTGATTTACTATTTTTCTTCCTTAACATCGACATAATAAATGTTTATTTATGTGACATCTTAACAACATTTAGTAGAATCATGCACATTGCAAAACTTTAAAGCTAGTATGAGCTCATAGATGATGACCAATAAGCTGTTGTAGTACAATCCAAACCTGAAACTGATTATTGGAGGGCCTGGCCTATCATCAGGTGTTGGAAATTCAAACTTGTAGCTGCAAACAAAGGACAGACAAAAATAGACACAATCATTTAACTGTCAAAATTGGTAGTTAAAGCTAAACAGAAAGATTGAGCATACTCAGGGTCATTGACGACTTCATCCACATGGCCCAGTCGGTCCAACGCCTGACATTAAATGGTAATTTGATGATATAGCATTGTGCATAAAAGCATCTAGATTTGCTAAAACAATCAAAATTACAATGAGATTTTCTTTTGTTGACTCAAGAAAACTGTTGAACGAAATTCAACCATTTCATTAAGAATTTTAATTGAACTTGGACAAAATGCCAAAAGTGCTGGACCCAGAAACAATTAGGAAAAAGAGAGAGGAGCAGGGGGATTCAAACATCTATAATTACCTTGATTCTTGACTGAACAAGTGAGGCCCTCTTCGCGTTATAGCGGAACTTGTCAATGAAGGCCTGGAATTTGCACTCATGCATGTTAAAATGTAACTTATGCAAATCACAATTCAGCACCAATTAATGGAAACTACAGGACAAAGGAAAGGAGCATAAACTATCCAAGAACATGAACATTTGCAGACTTTTAGCAAAATGTCCTAACATGACAGCATACCCATATCATCATCTAAACTTGAAGAAAGAAATAGGCAACAGATCGACCTAAACTCTAAGCAGAATGCCAAACACAAAGGTTTCAACTTAACCAAACTAATTTTTTTCAACAAACCATTTCCCCCAAAACGATGAGTGATTGAGCAAGCATTCAGAATAGTAGCTGATTGAGAGAATCTTGACCCAATAGCATAGTTACAAAACGCAGAAGTAATAAGAAGTACAGGACAAGAGCCTCTTCCTTTTAGAAGCTTTAAGCAGCAATTGGCAAAACAAGCCAACTAAAAAAGATGATTGCTGCACAATAGCAGGAAAGGCAACAGGAAATGTAATTTCACTAACTAAAGAAAACCAGGAACATTCTCAGCATGAAAAGAAAGCATACAGTTCATGGAATCATTATAAAACTGGTAGTAAGCAAAAAGCACACCTGCATATGCGCTCTCGCTCGTTCACTAGACTCAAAAGCTTTCTGTTGGTTCTTAAGCTGTTCCACTCGTGTTCTCTCAAATGCGTCATAATCCCCTTTGTAAGTAGACAATTTTTGCCCTTGTAGATGTATAATATCAGTCACTACCTGAGACAGTAAAATCACGTTGGAAGGAAATGTCAAGACAAATGTGACTACAGGAATTGCCTATTCAATGTTCCAATTCTAGAAACCAGATCTTAAGAAAATAAAGAAGGGGAGAAAGAAAGCTGAAGAGTTCTTACAATGTTCAAGAATTCCCTTGCATGAGAAACAACAATAAAAGTCTTTGGCCATTTAACCAGATAAGATTCCAGCCACAGAACGGCATGGAGATCAAGATGGTTCTACATAAAGAGATTGTACATAATCATTAATCGTTTTATTTTATTTTAATTTTTGATAAAGCTCAAACATTGAAAGTTGTTAATCAGATGCACACCGTAGGTTCATCCAGCAACAGTAAATCAGGCTCTACATATAGTGCCCGAGCAAGTGCAATTCGCATTCTCCATCCACCAGAGAAAGTTTTTGTTGCTTTATGCTGCATTTCTGGAGAGAAACTGAGACCCTGGAAATTTGTAGGTTTCAGATAAGAATCAGTCTAAGAAACAAAGTCCATGCAGAACATGAAGCGACCGTGGATCATATCTGCAAGTGGGCCGACATGCATTATCACTAGAAGTATGTATCTCTACTCCTGAATTTGTCTTCATAACTTACACATGCATACACACAAAATAAATGTTAGTCAGTCCTCCCAAGAAAAAGTCATATAGATGAATTCAACTAGCTCCTATTTCATGGACTAGATTGCTTAGCAGATCCCAAACTACTCTTATTAAAGATATTTCCAACAAAACAAGGACCAAGACCACCAGGCAACATCAGAAGCAAGAAGTCTGTGCATACAATCAGTTCCTAAGCAGCCCCACTTTGTCATCGGTACCAGTCAGCATGCCGGATGAGCATGGGCAAATATATATAGCAAATGTCCACTTTCCCAAACCTTCCTCCATAGTTTCATTTTTAATCAATAAAGGAGCATTCTCATCCTATTTTTTAATTTTCAAAGGCAGTATATCAATCTCCTTCCTTACATGTTCAAGCATCATTCACGCTAAATAATCCTGTGAAAGCCAAATCCGACTTCACCACTGATGTGGTAGTATATACAGGAATAGTCTTATGTGTAAACTATGTAGTTTGTGAACCTACTGAACCAAAAAATAATAAATAAGACTCACTGCTAGAATGGAAGCTGCCCGAGCTTCTGCAGCATCAGCATCAATAAGCACAAGCCTCTTGTATATTTCTTCAAGTCTTTGTGCAATTGCATCTGCATTTGGCCCATTTTGATCCCCATTGCTCTTTCCACTGGCACTGACAAGCTCCAGTTCTCTCTAATAAGAGAATCACAATAGCCAACAGATAAATTCCAGGAAAGAAAAGAGAAAGAGGGGAAGGCAGGATATCTCAACTTTCACATAAGCTCCAGTCCTCTCTATTTAGAGAATGGCATAAGCCATCAGATAAACTTTAGGAAAGAAAAGAGAAAGAAGGGAATGCAGGATATCTCAACAAGCAACATATCTCAACTTTCACATACCTGCTGGGCAACTAATCGAGCTTCTTCTTGCAAGAGCTGTGTCCTTTCAATGTCAGTGTTAAGAACACATTGTAAGGCTGAGGTATCATCACCAGCCACTTCTTGCTCCACATGTAAGATCTGGCAATTTCGAGGAATACCATCGATCGCATGCATAGCCAAGTGCCTGAGGAAAGTTGTCTTTCCAGTACCGTTTCTCCCAATAAGGCCTGAAGATATGGTACAGAAGCAACCGTCAAGTCTCAATCAGCACTAGCCACAAATAAAAGAGATCCATTCAACCATACAGCTTTCAAAGATGTTATGTTTGCTCCTCTCTTTTTCTGTTTTATATGTGGGACAGTAATTTCTATTTGACAGGGAAAGCAAACTCACCATAATGCCTTCCGAAAGAAAGCGTTATGCAACCATCTACAATGAGATCACGACCACCCACAGACACATTGAAGTTTTCCAAATGGATATCCCTGAAAGCTGCTCCAGTACCACTGTCATGATTTACAGACACAACAGGCATTCCTGCTCTGACCGCTTCCATCTCTGCCAAATGCATTTGGTATTCTGCCTGAAGAATCATCCAAAAAGAATTACTACAAGAATCATGAAAATGTTCCATCAGCTTCATGCATCTCAATCATCACGACACTTAAACCACATTTCACCAAGGAAACTAGGTGAGGGGCAGCAAAATCAATCACACCAAGACTAGCTAGTCTAATCGCTCAATCAACAAATCCCTACCTCTCTCTGCCGCTCGTCCTTCCTCTTTCTCCGTTCGATCTTCGCCCGATCACGCTCGGACAGAATAGGACCATCGAAGACCTCCTGTTTCTTCTTGGGGGCCACCTCCTCATCCATTCCATCGTCCATTCTAAAAGGCGTCGCGAGGCTCCGAACTGTCGGCTTAGCCTTAACCAGACCATGCTTCCCGAATTTCTCATTCAATTTGCTGCAGACCTATCACAAAATGTACAAACCAACAAGATTCAAGTCCAAGCTCACCATTACCTAATATTCACATCTCAACATTCAGGCAACGAAAGCAGACTCCGCATTCCGCAACGGCCAAACGATTTAAACTCATCACAAACAACACCTCTCACTCAATTGCCTTCGCCGAAAACACAAACATGGACATCTCGCAAACTAACAACTCCGATGCTCAAACAAGATCGAGCGGCTCTACTGAGCACGAATCGATCGAGGAATAGCTCGTCGGACGCCCGACTGCCGATTCACCGCGACAAAAATCGCAGGCGATAAAGGACGGAAAAGCGGCCGGAAAATCGAACGGCTCCGCGAATCCCGGGGGAAGATAATGTTACCAGGCGGCTCTCGTCGAAGTCGGAGACGCACTCGGCGCCGACGAGGAGCTCGCCGATGGCCTCGAAGGCGCCGTCGCCGTCGTCGCCGAAGTCGAAGTCCTCGTCGGCGAGGACGTTGACGATGTAGTCGACGATGGGCTGATCCACGTCCTGGAGCCGCGGGCCCAGCACGTCGTGCACGATCGAGCTCGCCACTTCAGTCATCCCGCCGTGCGCGCAGGGTTTTTCCGCCGCAGAGCTCAGGAACCTGAAAAGAGAGAGCGCTTCGTGCTTCGTCGGGTTGACGACGGGCGGTCGGGGGCTATGAAACGCCAGTCGTATTGTGAGCTCTAGTAATCTCCCCGCTGCTGGAATGGCGGTCGAAACGACGGGTCGTTCCCGGATGGCTTGAGCTGCGGCCGCCGCTTGGGTGTTCTAATGTGTTTGATATGGTTCACTTTCAGAAAAAAATGATAAATGGTGAATGAATTTTAATCTATCGTCCTTAAATTTGTCTCTAATTTATTCATAATTATTGAATAAAGTCCCCTCAAATTGGTCAAATGGCAAATCGGATGATCTCTGACGACGTTGATTATTATATGCTAAGTCGGATTATAGCTAAGTCGGATTCTTTTTATAAATGATGAGTGAATATATTTATCTTTTAATCCAGCTACTTTATAAAAGGAAAAAAAGAAGTAGGATGTTAATTTGTCCATAATTATTCAATCATATCACTTATTATATACAGATTTAAGATAAATATCTTATTTGTCTAATTCATGTCACTTTTCTTTTTTTGCTTGTCTAACATTCAAACTTAACGGATTGGAAATTACATCAACAAATTTTGTTAACTTCAATTGTCATAAAGACGACGTTGAGTATTTTTTAATAATTTAGGAATGAGATTGAACATTTACCAATAATTTAGACATCATATCTAACAAATTAAAAGATCGTGAATAATATTGCATGTTAAATCAAATTTAAAAATCATCTGCATCATTTTTCCTACTTTAGAACCTAGAAAAGAAAGAAAAAATTATAGGAATTACTAGTCTTAGAATCGAGTTGGAAAAAAATAAAGATTTGATTTTCATGAGTGGTGTAACGTGTATCCCCCTGTTCTGGTCACAGAACAGATGAAATAAATCAAAAATTGCATTTTTGTTCAAGAACGAAATCTTATGGGAACTGTGCATATCCAGTTCATCCTTCGGAACCATATCACATCCCGGATTTGATGAAATAGGATGAATTGAAATAGTATTTTGTAAATACGTAGCGACTATTCCCGACCATGAAAGTCGTGTTTTGCCTTTGATCTCAAAGCTGCAAAAATACCCTTGAAAAAACTACTTCTTTTTCTCTTGTCATCAATTACTGTTCTAGAAAATTGATATAATAACTAAAAAATTACTATGTTAATTTTCATAACAGCAATGATAATAAAATTAGGAACAATCACAATTATTATCATTATACAGTGAATATAATGTATTGCAAAAGTTGTGATTATAAAGGCACACACATCGATAATAATTCTACGACAATATTATAGATTTTTTTTTTATCATTTTGATAACTCCAACAATTTCGTAGCGGGGTTTGGCAAATGCAACAATCTTTGATAGTAACAACCCAAAATCTTTACATGATGTGTCACCATAGACATATGCTTTAATACAACATACCTACAAAATAATTATAGATGTACCAAAGGGACTCTGTGGTTATATAAATTAGGGAAAATACCAAAAGATATACCTGAATTTTCAGCATGTGACAAAATAACATAAATCTATTTCTTAAATTGCAAATTAATTTCTCAATTTAACAAAATTATCCACCTATAACTTTGCCATTTCACTTTCCAAAAATACCCCCACCCCTATCCCAAGCACCCACCGCATGCCACACAGCCACACCTTCCTCTATCTCTCTCCCTAGTCTGCATCTCTCTATCTCTTATGGCTTTCTCCTTTTTTTTTGGCCAAATCTCCTTCTTTAGTAACCATTCTGTTGTCGTGAAATATTTCCTCTAAAAAATGATTTTTTTATTCCACAATATGGACGAGTTTTTGAGCATTTAAAAATATTTGATAACTGTCCAAAAATTTTATTTCCGAAATGAAAATACGTTTGATATAACTCTTAAATTTTTTCGTGACTTAGAATTTCTTTTAATTTTTTAATACTTTTATTATATTTTTCCTTTATTATTTTTCCTTCTCCTCTTCTTCTTCCTCATTCAGTCGATGGCCAAGCAAGCCTCACCTAATCACTAGTGAGGACAGCTTCGCTAGACTAGGGTGATGTTGCCCTCGTGAGGTGAGGGTGAGCCTTGCTGATGGCCGAGCAAGGTAGCTAGTGACCAACTAAAGAAGAAGAAGAGCAAAAATAAAAGAAAAAGCATAAGAAAAAAGAAAGGCTTGATTATAGAATTATTCCCGCAAATAAAAAAGTTACTCTTTTTTCTTATTGAAATGATTCCAAATCTATTCCGCAAATAAAAAAGTTACTAAACAGGTTTATATATATAAATATATATTATTTATTTATTTCGGGGAATAAAAGAATTGAATTAGAGATTGCTTGGTCGATAACCAAACAAAGAGTTATTCTGCCTTTCTCCTCGCACTATGGTTGCTCAACATGGCCATGGTCGCACCCAATCTAAGATCATGGTCATGGCTGCAAGAGCTCCAAACTTGAAGCTTGAGTCCAAGGGCATCGAAGCTTGAATCTTGCAGTCATGGTCCAAATCCACTATTTTTACGGTGACCTAGGAGAGGGGATTTGACTGTCTAGACTCTAGAAGGCTGTGACGAGATAGGAGGTAGATAGCATGGTCACACAACGGTTGTGGTGGAGGGGAGATTGGGTCCATAGGTGATGGACATTAAGATTTGTGAGAGAATTTGGTTATTTGGAATACCGGGTAATGATAACTTTGGTCTTCAAGTAAGAATGGGCGAAAAATGCATGAAACCCTAATTTCTTAGATTGTTTTGTGCTCGCTCCACGCAAAGAGGAAGAAGGTTCTTGGAACATTAATCAAATGACCTTAGGTGAGAAAGTCAAATGTCAAAAGCCTTTTCATAAACTCTTGTGGAAAGTCTTTATTTAATTAATATACAATATGGTAATAGTACATGCAAAATACTTATGCTAAGGTTTTTTTTTTGTCGTATTTATGCTAAGGTTTAGAGATCAACATTTGTTGCCTTTTTTTTTTTAATAAGAGTTTCTCTCTCTCTATATATATAAAAGATGACCCATTTCCGTATCACTTGGGCTTCACGTTCGAATGGGTGAAAAATGCATGACACCTTAATTTCTTAGATTATATTGCGCTTCCTTTACGCGAAGAGGAAGAAGGTTCCCAGAACATTCATCAGACAAACCTAATTTAGTAAGAAAGTCAGATGCCAAAAGCCTTTTCCCAACCTCATGTGAAAAATCTTCGGTCCCCACTCCACCCCCTCTGCAACCTTTTCCTTTTGGCCCTTTACTAATTAGAAAAAATAAAAAATAAAAATATTTTTGTCTAATGACCAGGCGCATATTTTTCGTTTTTCCAGATATCATTTGAATACCTCCAACCAAGACCGCGGGTCGAAATGAACGGTTGAAATTTCCCAGAAAACTCATCTGTGCATTTTGCTTATAGTTTCCTCGGTCTTGTTTTCCGTTGGTCTCAAGTAATTTTTTCCAATGGATGTGAAAATTTAAGATTGGGGGATGCACAAAAGGTTCCATAAATAAAAAATATATAAATATTTATATATGCATGCATGTATGTATAATACATATATGCATTTTCAAAAATAGAGAGAAGCGATATCGTTTTTATTTAAAAAAAAAAAAAAATCTCTCCATCGAGCGGCTGGACACGAGTCCGGTCCAAAGTCCACCGAGGATCCGACGTGTCAACCCCGCGAACCGAGCCCGTAGGACCCTCCGCTACGACGCCCCCCATCTCATCTCGAGAACATATTAGGTGCGCCCGGCGCTCCACGTCACCGTTTGGCCCGCCTCGACTAACAGGAGCAGGAGATTGTGGGGCCCGTGGGCGCGAAAGAAAATAGGAGAATGGGCGTGAGGCGACAGGACACCTTCGACTTCCTACGCGGGACTTGAACTTTCAAGCTTACACGAACAGAGTGAGCCAGAGCATCTTCACTTATATAAATATAGAGCGAGAGAAAGAGACAGAACGCTTGAATTGCAAACCGAGAAGAAGAAGAAGAAGAAGAAGAAGAAGACGACGACGGAGAACCCAGGTTTTGCAAAGAATAATTTGCGTTTTCCCATGTCAACATAGTCGTAAAGAGTCGCGGGAAGAGCATTGTTCAGCGGTCTTTGGTTTTTGATAGGATAGGATAGCAATTGCTGAGCGAGAGTCCGTCCGCATGTTTGCTTTTTGATAGAGCAATGAGTTAACTGGCTAGAGCTTTAGCCGTACTGCATGGCCCTCCCGCTTGTTTGATTGGGGAGATTTCTCACGCTCTGCTTCTCTCGGGCTTTGATTCCTCGTCCTAGGCTTAGAGGACAGAGCAGCAAAAGGACGAGTCTTTCAATGGCTTCGGCGTCTGGGCAGCCGCAGTTCATCACGAGCACGGGGAACCCCAGCTTCTCCAATGCCCCGTTGATCCCGAACACTGAAGATCAGATCGTCGTGCCCGATGTGAGATCCGTTACTTTGAGTGTTGTCACTTTCGTCCCATTCAGCTTTTTTTTTTTAGTAATTTTTCAGCTTGAGTTGCTTGATCACGTTATAATACCCTGTCAACTTAAATGTTGTGCCTTTATGCAATCTGTAGCACAGAACAGTGAAGCACTGTCTTGTGGAGAATTTTGAATATGACGAGAGTCCATTAGGTAGATTGTCGTATGCTCATAAGAATTCACGCATAAAGGTGATGGATTTTCAACATGAAGAGATAAACTATATAATGCGAACAAAATTGGAAATTTTTCGGTGTTTGCATCTTTTGGTGAGTCGCCTTGATGGCTGGAGACTCTAGCTAATATCTCAAATTTAAAAACACTCCCAAAGCAGATAGAGTTTTGTGTTGGGCATGCACTAGTTTTAGCTTATCTATAAGTAATTTGCTGAGTTCAAATAGGATGGGTTTCCTGGTGGGACAATGCCTGCCCAATCAATCATTTATTCCCAGCAACTTCTAGGAACAATAAATTTGATGTTGCTTAACTACTTTATGCACAATTTATGCAGAGGAAGAGCTGGAAGAACCTATTTGCATATATGGGTCCAGGATTTCTCGTATCAATAGCTTATATTGATCCTGGAAACTGTAAGATATCATTCGAGAATTCTTGTTATGTTACGACTCACGAACTCTTCTGCAGTGGTATTTAGAGTAAGCTTTTGTGTCCAATGATGCAGTTGAAACGGATCTACAGGCTGGAGCCCAATACAAGTATGAGGTATGTGCGACTTATCCATTCATGAACCCTCTTTTTGTTGAATTCTGACTCCAAAGTTTAGAAACATTGGAATTCCTCGTAGCGTAGTCTTCAAAACCAATTGTGAGGATCCCCCACCCATAGACAAATTGCTAGAGTGGTATGTGAGCATGAAGTCCTTGCCATGCTTCATGCTGACTGATGATTGAATGGCTCTCTTAAGTTTCACCATTGTTGAGATATAAGATGGCCTGATACATCAAACAATGATGTTGCCAGCAGAGAATCATAGGGAGCTTGCTGTAAGGTTCATCCATATGTGATATTTAATTAAAATTACTTCATTCTGTGCAGTTACTTTGGATCATTTTAGTGGCTTCTTGTGCTGCTCTAATTATTCAGTCTCTTGCAGCCAAACTAGGGGTCGTCACAGGTAGGATCTCCAGACAAGTTACTTTCTGCATTTTTGCTAATGCTGGCTGCATGCTCTTCCTTCATGTCCCACTATATGAATTCAGAAAATTCTGTTTCTCAAACTGTTCGCCACAGGGAAGCATCTAGCAGAACATTTCAGGATGGAATACCCTAAGGTGCCGAATTTCATATTTTGGGTTCTTGCTGAAATTTCTATAGTTGCCTGTGACATTCCTGAAGGTAATATTCTCTGTAGGTCCTGGCAGATTTTAGTGGATCTAATTTGTGGCACCAGTTAAAGGCTTTGATAGTTGCAATGACCATGGCTGCACACCTACGCACATTGCATGTTCAAAATTCATTGCCTATATTTACTTTTCAGGATATGTAGCTCATGAGCTGGACTTCTAAGTGTCTGTCTATACGTTTTCAGTGATTGGAACTGCCTTCGCATTAAACACACTCTTCAAAATTCCACTATGGTGTGGTGTTCTATTGACGGGGCTCAGCACATTGATGCTTCTAGCATTACAGCAGTATGGGGTATGTTGACAATTTCTCGTGTCCATCTCATTTCAGGCTAAAGTTTATTTCCTTGATTCTCAATATCTAATAAGATAGAAATAAGTACAGTAGCAGATGCGTTAATGCAGGTGTATATTGTGAGAATATCATAGATTAAGAAGGTTGAACTTGATTTGGGTTTACCATTCACGGGGTTTACATTTTACAGGTCAGGAAACTTGAGTTCTTGATTGCTTTTCTCGTATTTACAATTGCGGCCTGCTTTCTTGTGGAGCTTGGCTACGCAAAACCAGTTGCTACTGAAGTTCTCGATGGGCTTTTTGTTCCCCAACTAAAAGGAAATGGCGCAACAGGACTTGCGATATCATTGCTTGGGGCTATAATTATGCCGTAAGTTTCTTACTTGTGCAGATATATTTATGATCTTTTTTTGCTCAAAATTCATCTGATACTTTTTGGGTTCTATTCAGGCATAATCTGTTCCTCCATTCAGCATTGGTGCTTTCACGGAAAATACCACAATCTGTTCATGGCATCAAAGTAATTTCTTTTGTAACTATACAGTTTCTACACTGTAATTGTAGTGATTTCATGTGGTGATGCCTTAAATGCGTAACCATCTTTTGCTTTTAGCCTGTACCTCTTTGAATTGCCCAAAGGCTTGATTGATTTATTGTCTTTTATAGAAGTCCTTTTCTTTGGCCGGTCGCCGGCCTTGGCCATGGCGAGGCCGGCGACCGCCAAAGAAGAAAAAAAAAAAAAAAAGAAAAATAAATAAGAAAAATAAGAAAGAAAATAAAAAATAAAATAAAAATATTAAAAAAATAAAAGAAATAAAAAAATTATACAAATTTACCAAACGTGTTTCTATTTATTTTTTGTTAGAACAAGTTTACCAAACACGCTTTTTTTTTTGTTCAGAAATTGTTCCCGTGAATGTAAACATTTTTTTTTATTTCTGCTCCCTGGAACAATTTTTAAACAGAAACACAACCAAACGCACCCTTAATATCACCGTATTAGTCCATTTCCCTCAAATATCTTAGATTGACTCAAATTTAGTCATTCACTTTGCTCTTTGCTGACAAATTCATTCACTTCATTGTAAAAACAACATGTGTTGACCACAAAAAAATCATTCACTTGTTTTGGTTCATATAGTAGGTTAATGGAGATACATAGAAAAATTTATATTATATCTTGAAGTTTTTTTCTCTGGCTGTGATAGTTAGTTCAGCAAACTAATGATAAGCATCTGTGGCACTTTCCGGCAGGAAGCTTGCAGGTCTTATACGATAGAAAGCGCCTTTGCTCTCATGGTGGCATTTCTCATTAATATTTCAGTAATATCCGTAAGTGGTGCAGTTTGCAACTCAATGAGCTTGAATCCACAAGATAAGGCTAGCTGCCAGGATTTGGACTTGAACAAAGCCTCCTTTTTGCTAAGAGTATGTGATTTTAGCAATGGCAGATATTAAAAAGGAAATCTTCCAAGTGCTGTTTGGATTTTTTTTTTTTATGCATTCGTCAATTGAAGGAAGCATGGGCATAATTTGAATGAATTTTTGCAGAATGTTTTAGGTAGTTGGAGCTCTAAACTCTTTGCAATTGCTGTGCTGGCATCGGGTCAGAGTTCTACCATAACAGGAGCATATGCAGGGCAGTATGTAATGCAGGTATTCACCAGTTAATTCTCTACAGTATGGAAATGAAATAATCGAATTCTGCTTCTGTTTCTGAAGTTCAGCGTTGTCATTGTAAATTCGAATATACTTGGTGTTGGGGTCGGTCAAAACAAGAGAGATCAGAAAAAAATATTGTTTCTTTATATTTGTGTAGTACAAGAGCAATGAAAAGTCGTCTACTTTAAATCAGGTGATCAATAGTTACTTTTTGTAGAATATCTTTATCTTACCTGAACAGTCTTGAATAAAAATTAGGGCTCAGAGCAGTTAAAGATACCTTCCACAATCAATTTATTTGACAAACCTTTTGTTTCCTGCAAGTTCTTGTGCATTTTGTGATTGAGTTTTTTAGTGGCCTTTCTTGAATCTTTAGTTTGTGTACTAATGTTTGCTTATTGTATGTCATCGCCAGGGCTTTCTAGATTCACGATTGACACCATGGGTTCAGAACTTTCTAACGAGATGCGTAGCAATAATTCCCAAATTAATTGTTGCACTAATTGGTAGCTCTGCTGGAGCTGGAAAACTAATCATTATTGCATCGGTAGCATCCTTGCCTTATAATTCACTTTGACTGCTATTACTCTGTTAATATGTCAAATGACTGGCTTTAAGTTTTTGAAGTTTAGCCAATTGATGAGGTGTCCTAGAGGCCTCACAACTTTTTGACTCCCAAAAGAGTGTATGTGCATGAATTTTTTTAGGTGCCACTATCTTATATTTGATTGGTCGATTTGTTCTTGCAGATGATTTTATCATTTGAACTTCCTTTCGCTCTCATTCCACTTCTGAAGTTCACCAGCTGCAAGACCAAGATGGGGCAATATGCAAACTCAACAATGGTAAAGCCTAATGTCTGAGACGGCTAAAAATGCTACTATACTGGATGTTTTATTATTAATTAGAGTAGAAGGTTAATGATCTCCCTCTCAAGTGGATTTGAAAGTCTGCATGGTTACCTGTACTAAGCATGCTGACATAGGCGACTTGTGCTCTTGTTTACTCAAGCCAGGCATCAGAGAAGCTACAGACTTGCTCATGCCTTTGCCATCTCTCTCTCTCTCTCTTCCCCCATGTTTTGTCTTCTTCCTCTCATTGATTTTGTATTCTCTCTAGGTAGCTGCAGTCACCTGGGTAATTGGTTCTCTGATAATGGGCATAAACGTATATTACCTCGTGACTGGGTTCATTAAGTTGCTCCTTAATAGCCCTATGAAACTCGGGGCCAAGGTTGTCTGTGGAATTCTGGGCTTTTCAGGGATGGCTGTTTACTTGGCTGGAATCACATACTTGGTACTCCGCAAGAATAAGGAGGCTTCTCATCTTCTGCCATTGACAACAACCGAAAGCCAGCAATCAGAGAATGGACAAGGGGATGCATCGATGTGCAGACGAGAAGATATAGTAAGTATGCAGTTGCCTGAAAGGACCCCCGTGGATCTTGACTAATCATTGCTGGAATGTAGAGAGAGAGAGAGAGAGAGAGAGAGAGAGAGAGCAGCTTTAACTTTCAGGTGTAAAGATGAACACGACATTAGTCATTGTTGACTCCAATATGAAGTAACAAGGTTTTTCATTTTCGTTTTCTGAATGACCTTTCGACTTTGGCAGTATATTTAGAGGCAGTCAATGAGTATCAGACCGTTAGAAGCCACGGTCCCGTCACTTTTAAGAGTACATTTTCTCGTTCCTGAAACCTCATACTTTCGACTCTTTGGGGGCAGATTCTGCACCCTGCGCGTCCAATGCTATCAATGCCAAAGACTGTCAGATGGAGTATACAGACACTACACGGCTCTCCCACCAACCCTCCTTACAAATCAATGACATTTAGGGGAAAAGTGCCAAAAAAGTCCTAAACCTTTTGGCTTTGTGCTGATTTAGTCCTAAACTTTTTTTTTTTTTGCCGATTTAGTCCTAAACCTTTTTACGTTGTGCCAATTCAGTCATTTCCGGCCAATTTTGGCCGGATTTACGACGGATTTGGGGCCACGACGTGGCTAATCGGCGCTAACGTTTTTAATAATATTTGAATATTTTTGAATATTTTTGAATATTTTTATTTTATTTTTCTCTTTTTGTTTTTATTTTTATTTTTATTCTTTTCTTTTTCTTTTTTCTTCTCATCTACTTCTTCCTCCAGCCGGTCGCCGGAGCTCGGCGACCGCCGAGGCGACGGCCGGCTAGGTCGACCTCGCCGGCCACCTCGCCGGTGGCCGCGAGGGCGGCTCGCCCATGGCCGGCGAGGCTCGACTCGCCGAGATCCGGCGAGGGCGAGCCTCGCCCACCCGGAGCGAGGCCGCCCTCGCGGCCCGGGTGGCGAGGGCGAGCCCCGCCGGCTCGGCGCGAGGCCGCCTGGACTCCTCCCCGGCTCCGTTCTCCGATCCCAATCTCGCCCTAGAAATTTCCTCCCTCCTCCGTCGTCGTCGTCGTCGTCTCTAGGGTTTACGGGAGCTCGGGGTGTCTTCGGTCGCGCGACTCCGGCCCCGGATTTTCGCCTGTTTCTCCTGCGGCGGCGATCCGTCGGGGGTGGGGGTTTTGTGATTCCTAGGGTTCGCCGAGGCAGCTGGCCTCGCGCCGAGCTGGCGGGGCTCGCCCTCGCCACCCAGGCCGCGAGGGCGGCCTCGTTCCGGACGGGCGAGGCTCGCCCTCGCCGGATCCGGGCGAGGTCGAGCCTCGCCGCCGCCACCGGAGAGGTGGCCGGTCGTCGAGCTCCGGCGACCGGCTGGAGGAAGAAGATGAGAAGAAAAAAGAAAAAGAATAAAGAAAAGAATAAAAATAAAAATAAAATAAAAAATAAAAAAATATTCAAAAATATTAAAATATTATTAAAAGTTGACACGTCAAATCGATCGATCGCCACGCGTCGGTCGGTAAGGCCCGTTAGCAAAATCCGGCCAAAATTGATCGGAAATGACCGAATTGGCACAACATAAAAAGGTTTAGGACTAAATCGGCACCAAAAAAAGGTTTAGGACTAAATCGGCACAAAGTCAAAAGATTTAGGACTTTTTTGGCACTTTTCCCTAAATTCGTGGATATGATGGGATTAAATTATTCATAATGGAGCTCCTGTGCTTTATTGTTAATCGGGTAAAGCCTTGTCTTTGCCGGTTACTTGTCCTAATCACGTTTTCACCTACCAACACGACTGGATTTCACGAGGACAACTACCGAAAACGAGGTCAAAGACATTTTTAAGGAAAATTGTCCAAATGTTCCTAAATATATTGCACTTTTGCCAATTTTGTCTTAATTTTTTTCATATTTTGTCAATTCAGTCTTAACATTTTCGGTTCTTGCCAATTGAGTCTATTTGATCAATTTTGACCAGAAATTATTGATATGAACGGCCAATGCTGACATGACACTTTCTAAATAATATTTATTTTTTATGATTTTTCTTTTTCTTTTTTTTGGGGGGGGTTTCGGATTTGGCCGGCAAGGTTGTCGGCTGACCCTCACTAGTCATAGGTAAGGGTCGATGAACCTTGCCAATGCTAGCCATAAGATAGGGCTGTGACACCCTTGTGGCCTTCGCTATTTCCAAGCAAGGGCTTGCGTCATCATAAGGGGTGCGACGCCCTCGCCCAGAGCTGTCAAGGTCGACTGGCCCTTGCGAACCCTCAAGAAAAAGCCAAAAAAAAAGTTAAAAAAGAAAAAAAATCATAAAAAATTAAAAATATTATTTAAAAAGTGCCATGTCAGCTCCGATCATTAGCATCAATAATTTTAAAGCCAAAATTAACTAGATAGATTGAATTAGCAAGAAGTGAAAATGTTTAAGACTGAATTGGCAAAATTGAAAGATTTAAAATTGAATTGACAAAAATGTGATAAGTTTAGGACTTTTTGAATAATTTTCCCAAATTCTTATGAATGTGTAATTTAGATTTTAAGTCGGTAGGTATTCGACCACTTAACTCGATGTATTATAGAGGTATGTTTGAGAGATTAGGAATCAAGCCGTGGCCAGAGACGTTCTTCAATTTGGACGACTCAGAGAGTGGGAAATGCTTCCATGAACAGACAAGTCGAGGCCACAAATCCCATGTATTTCAGGGTCTAGATCTGAGGAAGAAAATCTGGATCGTAGGGAAGAACACAAAAGACTAACCTTCAACCCGGAATTTAGCTTTAGAGATATAATTATATTTGCCAAATCCCATTACACGACATACAGGAAAGATAAGAATCTAATGTGTGAATATGCTGCTCAGGATGGCAACTGACATTCCGTTTCTGCCAACGATAACTTGCAACGATTGATCAATTGACAACTTCCATTCCAATGCAGAACTCAGGGTTGGTATCTCCAGGTTTGACTTAGAAAAGTACAAACAAATTCCCACATATTTATCTCATTTCTCCGGATTACAAATGCGCACCATGACGGATCTAGATCATCCCTGAATACGCACCGAATCTTCCGGCGGGGGAGGGACGGGTAGGTGGCCTTTCTCCTGCAAGCTCTTGACAGTTTCGTACAGGCACTGCTTCACCGGGGTGAACTCGAGCCCCAAGTCTCTCAGCTTCTGGTTGGAGAACTTGTATGGTTTTTACTCTTGGGTTCACCTCATCAGAGCACCTGCACAGAGGGGCCATTGCAACCTCAGCTGAGAACGACCCAGTCGTAATCTCAACACATCACATGGATTCAACAAACAAACAAGAATTAAAGCGACTCCATTCGTTCGAGATCAATGAAAAGTTGTCCACCAACATGTGATGTCTCATGAGGATAGGAAAAGGAAAAGAGAGAATGATTGATCAAAGGGATTCAAGACAGGGAGGGCCCAGTTCAGAGAACGACGGACATGGATTGGGTTGGGGAGGGTAGGTGAGGATACTCCTCCACACAAAGTACATTTAAGATCGTGCGTCAATATTTCGTCATACGTCTTTTCTGCCGAAAGTCAAAAGGGTCGGTACACCAACTGCGCCACGTCCTCGAGAGAACGATGATGGCGGTGTCCTTGGGACAATAATGTGTCCGGCCACCATATTCTCCTCCTTTTTCTTAATTCTCAATTTTTACTACTATTGTTTTTCGTCTCTTTGTTCATCTTTTAAGTTCTAATAATGATGATAGGAAGCCCCCTGCAGAATTTTCTCAAATTCCTCCCTTTTGCCCTCTTTAACTAGATATCTGTGGCTTCTAGACAGAGAGAGAGAGAGAGAGAGAGAGAGAGAGAAAATGACACCAATTGGCAATTGGAACTTACAAGAGTGAACCGACAACCCACACCTGCAGTTGGTCCAGTCTTCCATTTATATTATGTCCAAAAATATGCAAAATCGACCTTGGACCACATCAGCTTGAGTAATTCTAATAACTTATTGTTTAAGCTGTTTAAACATTGAAGTTATTTTGGTATTAACTATCATGTACACCTACAACAATCAATCGCGGGACTATCTATCTAAGTTTTAGCAATCTCTTATCAAAATGTTTGTTGCGGGTCATAGCGAAAGCGTTGATAATATAAGTTGGACTGTCCATCAAAGATTACTTACTTGGTCGGTACGTTATACTCAGGGAAGAACTTGGCGAGGATTTCCACCACATCGCCACGGTGGAGGACGCTCTCGGCGCACAAATAGCGGCCTGAGGCAGATGGGGTCTCAAAGACAAGGATGTGGGCAAGCGCGACATCCTTGACGTGCACGTATGCCTGGACCGAGTTGGCGTAGGTCTTGGCCGAGCCAGTCAAGTACTTGAGGATGTGGATGATGCTCGCATTGATCGTCGACTGAAGGAGTGGTCCAAGCACGAGCACGGGGTTAATCACCACGAGGTCAACCCCTCTCTCCTTCGCCTCTGCGCAAGCG
The DNA here is from genome assembly GCA_016097595.1 of Eucalyptus pumila. Lineage (NCBI taxonomy): Eukaryota > Viridiplantae > Streptophyta > Magnoliopsida > Myrtales > Myrtaceae > Eucalyptus > Eucalyptus pumila. Next base: position 9,100,976 of record CM027850.1, on the reverse strand, counting down.
GCCTTCTCCGCCACTGCCTTGCCATAGCAATACCAGTTCTGCAGAACCAAACACGGGATCTATTTTAACCATGGGGATTTAACACATTTGGGTAAAAATGCTAGATATGTGACTAGGTCTTTGGTCAACGATGGCTCAAGTGACGCGTTAACTTGGTCAGCCCAGAAATGGATGCGAGAATTAAGGAGAATAATCAAATATGACCTTAGTGCTCTTGCAAAATTCGAGGTCGCTCCAACAAGACTCGTCCACCACGACGTCTGGACCCCGGTTGGGGTCCACGGTGACTGCACTGATGGAGGAGGTGAACACAACCCGCCGGACCTTGGCCTCCGCCGCTGCGACGATCACATTTTTCGTCCCGATCACTGCTGGCTCCACCATTTGCTCCTTCGCATTCGAACAAGTCAATAATTTGAGATCACCGGAACATTATAAAGGCAGCAAAAGACATCAGTACGGTCGCCCATAACATTTAAGGTAGAATTAATGAAATGTCACTAATGTGCGGATATGATTGAAGGGCGAGAAGGATGCCGGTCTCTCTTTCTCAAGTGGGGACCACCTTTCGAGAAAAGCCAATCGAGCGCCAGTACGAATTAAGATTTTGATGTCATTTTTTATGGTTTGGTCCGGGGTCCATATGGTTGGGTTGCTGGAGGAGAAAAAAAACAGAAGAAAGAGGACACGCATTCGAATCTCTACTTTATTCTATTTCCTCTCTAATGATAATACCTCCTCCTAAATCAACACGAACAATCGTCTGAAAATCTCTCAAGGCATGTATACTCGTTAGATGCAATTGCCAAAACACGATCCATTTTCATGCGAATTCATCGGTTCGCCATCGCACATTCTTGTAATTAATCCCAAAACTTGGTCCCTGTAAACTGGAAGGGATTACAGGACCATGTCTCGGCCATCTGTCCCTTGGAAAAGACCGAGGGATATGCCATGCGTCAAGCTTAAGCACACCTCACTCCAACTCTGCCGACACACTCGTGGCAAGAACCGGAAACAGGACTAGCTAAGAGAGGACGAGGACGGGGAAGGGGATGATTGGGATAATTGGGGGGACTCACAGGATCGTCGGTGACCGGAGAGGCGGCATGGACGACGCCGTCGCACCCCATGATGGCTTCTCTCAAGCTCTCGTAGTCCATCAGATCACCCTTGTACAGCGTCAGCCTCTCGCTGGCTCCTTCCAGCTCTCTCAGATGCCCATTCTTCGGGCCGTCTACACACATATAATCACATGGATTATCTCCAGAAGGAAAAGAAAGTCGCAAACACCAACGGACTCCATCCGACATATCCACCGCATCGAATTCTCGTTTCTTTTTGGTTTTTATCTATCCATACCTGGGTTCCTGACGCATATCAGGCTTTCTGCCTAATAGTACCGGGTTTTAAGGCATTAGGGCACAGGTATAGGTCACTAGGTGAGTCTATCCCTGTTGACTAGGGGAATAAAACAAACATGCAAAAAGAGCTTAGAACATCAATAAGCATCTGACATTCATGTTTGTCAAATATGTGGGTTGGAGAATAGGCAGCTAAGACAAATGAATAAGCTCAAACAACGAAGAATTTGTGAATAACAATCTCAAGCACCAAATATATCCCAGTTTAGGAATATTATGAAAACCATCAAAGGCCTATCAAAGGGAGTGAATGCGTATAATGAGAATATGCTTTGAAGTTGACTAAGTTCTTCAGGGATCAAGCCTGATAGATGATTATTTGAAAGATCTCTGCAACATAGAGGCTTAAATTAGAGACTCCGGAATTTCTCAGTCTTAAAAAGGAAATTACGGCAACTAAGATAATAGGTTTTACACATATCCATGATGCTTCTCAGATTGCCAAACTCAGTCTTCAAGGGTAAAACTATCAACTCAATAGCCAAACTCAAGCAATTACCCATCAATAATTTAAAAAAAAAAAAAAAAAAAAACCTCCACAAAAATAGTAGAAACAGCAAAAAAAAAATAAACAGAAAAAGTTTAAAATTTAGGGAGCTTTTTGAGATCTTCATGATCCATCATAACATCTTAAACATGGTAAACAAAGTTTTGAGAAACAATGACCTAGCGCCTAGAAGGAGCTTCACAAAAAGGATAATCTGAAAGTTTCCAGGGACAAAGAAAGACCAAATATTTAGACTAAATGCACTAGACATGGAATAAAACAAAATCCTCAACCAATTATCATTCTTGAGGATACATTCTATGAAAGTATTCCCTATTTTCACCTCTCCTTACATATGCAAAAATATGAAATTTCAATTACCTTATTGACTTTTAAAATGAAAACACCTCGGTTCACTTGTGGTAGGCTTGTTAATTATAATTATTTTCCTAGAGCAGGATCTTCAAACACCAATGAAGTTAATCACTCACAAGACATGATGTCCCAACTTTATCACTTATGCATATGATATCATGGAACCTAGCAGACTGGAATTCTTTCAACCAGGATGAACTTCCGTGAAGAGAAGGCAATAAAAGTGAAGAAAAAAACACGGAGAAAACCTTGGCTTTGGTGTCTTGTGTATCAACAAGTAACAGCAACCTACCTGATTTCTCCAGTGAAAGCTCCACCTTTCCCAGTCCAAGAGTTTTGAGAAGCTATCTCAATCCGTGGCGTTAATGAGTTCTTAACCTGGTCAATGTATACAAAGGGAGGTGCCACAACGACATCTGCACAGGCCACAAAAGGAATATCAGGCAAAATGAACAGCGCATAATTAAGGCGAACATATGTTAGTTTCAGTTTAGCAGAGTGCGTGCACGCGCACATGTGGCAATGCCCTTGATTATCAGCTTCTTACCCATCCACTTGCTACAAGTTATTAGCAGGCAATAAGCCGCCAACTACAGCCATAAAAGAGAAGCAAAAGATGCTTCCCAATAACTCCATCTAATGCATTTAACATTCTACTAGTGATAGTCAATCTCGAAAAGGATGGACACATAAGCATCATTTATCAACTCCATGGGAGAGATAGTCAAATTTTGCTGTATAGGTAGATATAATTACCAAGACAATAGTCTCGAACTCCAATTTTTAGATTTAAGAATTACCAAGACAATAGTCTCGAACTCCAATTTTTAGACAATAAATTTTGCTGTATAGGTAGATATATATGCATATATATTTCCTGATAAAAGAAAAGGCCAACAACAACAGCTACTCGCACTAGCCTCAGTACCTTATGGGTAGCGGCAACTGGCGAACTCTACAATCTGCACAGATCATTTGTTTTTTAACAAATCGAACTAAACAATGAAAGACAAGAAGCTCTACCGCATTCCTGCCTTCTTTTTTATAACTAATCTACTATGAAAGATGTCTTCACAACATGTAACAAGCAACTGCACAACACGCGCTCAAGGGTATCCAAGGACAAGCACTGCACACCTTAGCTGCAAAAAAAAATAAATTTAAACAAACAAACCACTTCCCGCGACCTCAATCCCTCGTCCGACAACACAGCCCGACCCCACAAGACGACAAAAATTAGATTGCGACCAAACTGTTCACGCTCCATCATCTTCCTCGGATCAAACCCCCACCCCCCCCACGGGAACGCCCGGAATAATTGCGATCGAGGCGCATCCACTCAAACGATCGAAATTTCCACGGCTCGCGAAGCTCCAAAGCAAAAGACATCAAACACGAGAGGAGACGGGGAAGGCGAGGAACCTGAGGAGGAGCCAAGAGGCCTGGGTGGTAGAGCGACTGCTGCTGGAGAAGGGCTCGCTGCATCAACGCCGGCTGCTGCTGCTGCTTCTTCTTATAGAACTGTTGGTTCCACCTCCCCAATGCTTTGAAAACCAATCCTCAATCCTTGCTGGACGCGCCCGGTGAGCTTTTGGGTGTCGGCGATCACCGAGGAGGCACACGCGGAGAAGGTTAGAGCTTGGGACGCAGCCACGACCGGCGGGGCTCTTCGGACCGAGTAGCACCTGGTGGTGACAGCGGAGGCGATCGAGCTTGGAGGCAAGCAGCGGGCTTTTGGGTGTCCACGCTCGCCGAAGAGGCCAAGGCAGAGATGGTCGGGACCCAACCACGATCGGCGGGGTTCTTGGGAGTGAATGGCTCTTGACGGCAACGGCAGAGGTGGCCAACCTAGGAGGCGACCGGCAGAGGTGGCCAAGCTCGAAGGCGACCGGCTGGATTTTGAGCGTACGCGATCGTCGAAGAGGCCGAGGCAGAAATGGTCAAAGCTTGGGACCCAAACACGACCGGCGAGGCTCTTCGGAGCGAGTGGCTCCTGGCGACGATGGCGGAGGCGGCCGAGCTCGGAGGCGACCAGCGGGCTTTTGGGTCTCCGCGCTCACCTTAGAGGCCGAGGAGAAGATGGTTAGAGTTCGGGACCCAGCCACGACCGGAAGAGTTCTTCGGAGCGAGTGGTTCCCGACGGCGACGGTAGAGGTGGCCAACCTTGGAGGCAACTGGCGAGCTTTTGGTCGAGAGAGATGAGGTTGCAGGTTTCATGGAGAAAAATGCAGAACAAAAAATTTTGAAAGAGAACGCGAGGGGAAGGGGTAGGGACGGCTTGCGTGCAAATAGGAGAAAAGGACGCAGTCATTAATGAAGAGAGAGAAGGACGCGGCAAAAATTTGGCTAAAAGAAAAAGCGGGACCCGGCTCCACGTGTCGACACGTGTCGCATCCTGATTGGGCGGGGCGCACGGTGACGTGGAGCGCCGGGCGCACCTAATATTTTCTCCCCCCATCTCCTTCCCCCTATTTCATCATCTCCGAAGTCGCCTTTCCTCCAAAAAAAAAAAAAACCTCCCAGCGCAACGCCTCGAGATTCCCTGCCCTCCGACCGTTCGCCGGAATCTCCAAGTCGGAATCACGAAACCTCACTTCCGCCGGCCGGATTGATTTCGGCTCGCCGTCGCGCCAGTCCGGTTGCCGATTGTTCTCGTTCCCTTCCCGCGCGCCGCGAATTTGCAGGTAGAGGCGTCTGACGATGAGGCTGCTGAAGGTGGCGACGTGTAACCTGAACCAGTGGGCAATGGACTTCGACTGCAACATGAAGAACGTGAAGGAGTCGATCGCCGAGGCGAAGGCGGCCGGCGCGGTGATCAGGCTCGGCCCCGAGCTGGAGATCACCGGCTACGGCTGCGAGGACCACTTCCTGGAGCTGGACACCGTCGCTCACGCGTGAGTTCTTTTTTTTTTTTTCGCTCGCCTCTCGTCGCTCCTTCGCTGCTTTGTTGTGTCCTTGTCGGGAAAGCTGTGCGGGCGAGCGTTTCCTAATCTGCAGTGAGTGATTGTGCCTGAGTGAGTAGCATCGGGTGGATTGATCTGAGCGAGTAGCGTTTTTTTCTAGTTTTTCGGAGGACGTTAGGTCATGTTATAGTTGGAGAGAGTGCTATGTGATTGAAATGTGTAGAAGCGGTAGCATCAAGAGAGCCGGTGCTTGGCTAAGTTGCATTGGATTGTGAATTCCATTTAGTGGGGTTGGAGTTCATAGAGATTGCGGTGATATATAGCCTTCTCGGATTGAATTTTGATTGCAATTGGCAGTCTTTTGGTATCATTTGCACTCGCTACTGGCCGTGTCTCTTCGGCGCACTGAAGGTCTGCCTCTTTTTGAACACCCAGTGGCGTTCATACTGTTCACATTTTATAAAATGTCCAAGCACGAATCTTTTCCTTGGAAGTACAAGGACGGAATTATTTTTCGACAATTTCACTTCCAGAATGTATCATCTCTCGATTAATGTTGATGTTGGGTTTGGTGCTCATTCAGGTGGGAATGCTTGAAGGAACTTTTACTTGGCGACTGGACTGATGGAATACTCTGCAGCTTTGGTATGCCTATCATTAAAGGATCAGAGCGCTACAACTGCCAAGTTCTTTGCATGAACAGAAAAATCATCATGATCCGCCCAAAAATGTGGCTTGCAAATGATGGAAATTACCGGGAACTTCGCTGGTTTACAGCATGGAAGCAAAAAAACCAGCTTGATGACTTTCAGCTTCCCGCTGAAATTTCCGAGGCCGTGTCACAGAAAACAGTACCTTTTGGATATGGATATATACAATTTTTGGACACGTGAGTTACATTTATTTTTTTAGGTCATATGTAAGTGACAAATTTACTTGCCCTATTTGTGTCCTCTCTGTTATCGTATTAATTTTTCTATTTATCTCTACGATATATGTCTTCCTCTTTCAACTTTGCAAAGATTCTGGATGGCATGTTTCGTTTTTGTTATCTTTGGGTGAAAAGGCCCTGGACAATGGATGTCGTTGAGCCATGCTGGGATTACATCTAGGTTGTACTATGCCACATTTGGAAGGGTAGACATGCCACTTGCAGTATAATTGAGGTGTAATCCATTTTGTAACAGTTATCTGGCCAGCATCAAATCATTGAGATTATGAGTCATGTCTATAACTGTAAGGCTTGTGGGATAAATAGCAGATCTCCAATTCATTGCCATATTATTTGGGCTTTTCAAGCCTTTTTCGGCTCATGCTCTTCAATTGAGAATTTCTGTGCACTTTTGACAGGGCTGTTGCTGCTGAAGTTTGCGAGGAACTGTTCACTCCTTTGCCCCCTCATGCGGAGCTTGCATTGAATGGAGTTGAAGTGTTTATGAATGCAAGTGGAAGTCACCATCAACTTAGGAAGCTCGATGTCCGTCTTCGCGCTTTTATAGGTGCAACTTATTATCGCGGTGGAGTTTACATGTACAGCAATCATCAAGGATGCGATGGTGGCCGCCTTTATTATGGTACATAGCATGCATGCAAACTGTGAATGACTACTGTCCTTTCTTTTCTTAATTCCCATTGTGCTTTTGATTTCTAAATACAGACAATTCCTTTATTTAGGTAGTCTTTCTATTTTGTTGTTGTAATAATTAATCTTCATTTGAATCTGTTAGTGTTGTCCATCAGATTTTAATGTCATTGACGTTGTTGCAATTTCTTAATTCAGATGGATGTTCCTGTGTGATTGTAAATGGTGATATGGTTGCTCAAGGATCCCAGTTTTCCTTGAAGGATGTTGAGGTTGTAATTGCCGAAATCGATCTGGATGCGGTAGGCTGCACTGCGACACTACTTTGATATTAATGTACAAACATCGTGTAGGAAGTGTCTGAATATTCAGTTTACTTTACATACCTACATACATACATTTATGCTTTTTAAGTTGCAGCATACTCCACTCAATGTCAGGCATATACACGCATAGCCTATGGACTTTGTGTGTGTGTGTGTGTGGGGGGGGGGGGGGTGCTTTTTTTTTGTTTGGGGTGGGGGTTGGAAGAGATAGTGTTGCCTCTGATAGGCTAGTAGAATTGTTTCAAGGTGTTATTTTAGAAACTTGTAGCTTTTTAGACAAAATTTATGTTTTTAATTTTGGATATTACACTGAAATCATTGACCATATGAAAGACACTTGATGGAAAGAGACACTGTAAAGGTTGGGAACTGCGACCTCTGACTAGATGACCTGATCTCTGGCCTTCTTGTTAGTTGATTATAACCTGTGTGGCAGTTGGCAAATGCATGAGTCAAGAAATAGAAGACTTTAATGGATTTCGCGCCATTGATGTTTTGATTTTATATGCTGTAACAAAGAGTTCTTTTAATAACAAGGAAAAAAGTTGTTCATTGATATCCTGCTTAATTGATGTTAACTTTTTGGATTTGATACATTCCTTAACTTGTGAGATTGATGGCAGGTTGCTAGTTATAGAGGATCTATTAGTAGTTTCCAAGAACAAGCAAGTGCTAAGCCTAAAGTACCATCAGTAGCAGCGCCTTACAATCTTTGTCAATCATTCCATCTTCAGATGTGCCTTTCAGGTCCACTAAAGGTGAGTTCTCTTTAAGAAATGCTTGTGCACATGATTTGCTCACATAGACCCGGCCTTTAACCTAATATTTGTTCGAATGATTGCTAGGAAAGATGCAATCAGTCTGAACATGGAATTCTTTCTTGTAAAGAAACACACCATCCTCAATATGACTTAATGAGAAATGGGAAAAGGATTTTGCAATATCTGAATATAAGAGGCCTTGTTGGAAAAACATTTTTATTCTCATAATAATGTGGATCTTACCTTGCTTAGCCGAATTAGATTGACAGGTCATTTGTTTGTCTTAGTTACAAGCTTAATTGTAAGGTTAAGTGATTTGGCAACAAAAATAATTATTTTCTTTTCTTTTTTCTTTTTAAACTGTTGACCTAATGGATCTTGTTTTCCTTCAATAAATTCATTGATATCTTGTAGAGCAGCTGTTTCTTGCTAGTACCAGATAAAGATTTTAATATGTTCAATTTCTGTCTGCAGCATTCGTTATATATCTGACTCATAATGAAATTGCATATTGTATATAGATCAAGTATCACTCTCCTGAGGAGGAAATAGCCTTGGGACCTGGTTGCTGGCTCTGGGATTATCTAAGGAGAAGTGGAGCCTCTGGTTTTTTGCTTCCTCTCTCAGGTGGTGCAGACAGCTCATCTGTGGCTGCCATAGTTGGCTGCATGTGCCAACTTGTTGTAAAAGGTCAAGTTTTAACGGAGACATGACTCTGCACACATCCAATATGCCCTTCATATTTTTTTTCTCTGAGAACTTTATTGTCCATTTTAGATTTTGGTTGTTTCACATTATCAGTGGGTAGTATAGAATGCAGAGTTGCCACATGTATAGATATTGAGTCGGTGGTTTTCAGCTATCCTTGTGGACAGGCAGGATTTGGGGCACTAACATTCTGCACTAGAAACTTCAAAATAGCCTTTTTTAGACTATCCCATAGCATTTGCTACAAGATAGGACATAATGGCATAAAAGTGAATCCATGTAAACTGGTCCACATACTGTATAGATGTAGAGTTGATGGTTTGAAATTATCTTCATAGACAGATAGGATTTGGGGCATTAGCACTTCTGCATTAGAAACTTCAAATTAGCTTGTTTTGGACTGTTGCATAGCATTTGGTACAAGACAGGACAAACTGGTGTAAGAATGGATCTAAATAGCCGGGTCCACCCAGTGGGAAAAGCTTCATGGTCTTTGTCGTTTGTGGGAGCCTGCCACTTTTTATTTCTGTTGACTATTTCATGATGGGTGTCATTAGCCAGAGTCATTTAAGTACCTAGCGGATAGCCAAATGCAAAGCAATCTAGTAATTTCGTTAGAATGACTAATCCTCTTGGCTGAGCCCTCTGGTCATTTAGTGCTCTAGTTTTATTTCACAAGCCTGCACACCACCAGACAGTCTTGATAGTGTAAACTTCTTGATGGTTGCAGAAATTGCAAATGGTGATGAACAAGTGAAAGCTGATGCAATACGCATTGGACAATATGCCGATGGACAGTATCCCACTGACAGCAAAGAATTTGCTAAAAGGATATTTTACACGGTTTACATGGGATCTGAAAACAGGTAAATTTTTGCTAACCAAGGTTCTCGTTTCATATGAAGCTCCTTGATCAGTACGTGCTTTGGTTTGTGCTCAATAAAGAAAAGGAAACAAAAAAAAAGAAAAAAGAAATAGAAACATGTTTTTTCTCTGTAGCAATTATGAATAATTTGAGAAAATTGATCTCATGCGTTAGATGCTGTTTGTATTATAAGTTTATTGTTCTGAATTTGGTTGGGTACATGTTCTAGCTTTCTTTGTAGTAGGTTGAGCAGATTTTGGAGCAGTCTTTCATAAACCTATTGTCATATGTATTTTCCTTCTCATGTCTGCTAATGTGAATGTTCTGTTGATCAGTCAGTTATGCTGTCCACATTTCCTTTAAAGTTAAGTACATTGACCTTGACCTTACCTGAAACTACAAGTTTTTGGTAGCAGTACTTGAGCAAAGATGAACATTAGGGTGCATATCTGCTCCCAATTGAGGTCCGATTCCTGTAAAATCTTGCTTTCTCATGGTACCAGCCATCAAAAGGAAAAGAAAGTTACTTGAGACTGATAAACATCAAGAACGGCCAAGTCATTTGGTGGGTTTGGACAGACATTAATACGAGATTCTTGGACACATTAATTCCTGATTCTTTGTGAAGTCTCCCTTGACACCAATGATCACCAAAGAGGAACAAGTCATTTAGTGAAGTAAAATACAAAGATTTATTAAGAAAAGAGTAGGTGTCATTTAGAAGAAGGCCATCCTGATCTATTGGGAGAGATTGACTGCTTTGTGCGCGAAAAAAGAGAAACATGGGAGACGTGGTGATTACTCATTGACCGTGATTCTCGTTATTGTTAATTGGATCTTTTGACTGAAGGACCAACTTATGTGATTGTTTACCATTTTGTGTACATTCTGAAATTAATTTAGTTTATTAACAGGGTTTGTTTCTCTCAGTTCAGAAGCCACAAGGTCACGGGCAAAGTTGTTGGCAGATGAGATTGGTGCCTGGCATCTCAATGTTTGCATAGATGGTGTTGTTTCTGCACTTCTTTCTCTATTTGAAAAGCTTACTGGAAAGAGACCACGCTATAAGGTAAAGTGGCATAAAGAAACATGCATAAGTCTCCTATTAAAAGCAGAAGGAGTTTGTTCAGCCTGGATGCCAATTGAAAAAGGCTCTTTTCAAATTTTCTTACATTCTGATTTTCTTTTGAAGATTGATGGGGGATCAAGTGCTGAGAACCTAGGGTTGCAGAACATTCAAGCACGAATCAGAATGGTCCTGGCATTTATGTTGGCATCACTCTTGCCCTGGGTGCACAACAAGTCGGGATTCTATCTTGTTTTGGGTAGCTCCAATGTGGATGAAGGATTGCGTGGTTACCTAACGAAGGTTTATTACAATTATACCTCCACTTTTCAGCACATGCTTTGTATACATTTACACATTAGATATGTAGATAAAACTATTCATAATTGCACAACTGTACTTAGTACTTACGGTCATAGGCCAATGTACAATTTAAGCTGGAGCGTTCAGACATCTAAGATCTAATGAGGATATTCATGCATCTACATGTCTCTGTGCATGTATGCATAGATTCTGGTAGGTGGTGTGTTTGTACAGCCATGAGTGAGTGCATGTGTGTGTTTTCATTGAAAGCATCTTTTTATACTTGGATCATCATGCTTGGTCTATAGTGGCAATCTTCATATGGTAACGTGTCTCTTTTGCAGTATGATTGTAGCTCCGCAGATATTAATCCAATTGGAAGTATTAGCAAGCAGGATCTTCGGTCATTTTTGCGATGGGCTGCCAACCATCTTGGTTTCTCATCCTTGGCAGAGGTTGAAGCAGCTCCCCCTACTGCAGAACTGGAGCCTATACGCTCTAACTATAGCCAGGTCCTCCTTCAAAGAACCATGAATAATTGATCCTATACGATTCTTATTGAACCTCCATGTTTGCTGGGAGACCAAATGCTAGGTTAATGTGGGGATGGGTGCAGTTATCTAATTGAAGCACCGTATGCTTGAATCAGCTAAATTATGAGGAGTGTAGATGGGTTTCACTGAAGTAGTCTCGTGTTTTCTCCCCGTGTTAAGTGAAAAACATAACAGAAGGAGAGAGCGACTATTAGTTAAGTTTGTGGTCAAATCATTTAATAAACTTCTTACATCTCACTCCCTGCCATCTTGTTAATGTTTTATTGGCTTCACATATGTCATCATGATTTAACATTTGTATTGAGATGTCTTAATTGTCTTGATAATCTTCCTTTTTAAGGCATTTACCATTCCTAAATTTTCTTTTGTTGCCAGCTAAGTCAGGATTAAAGTAAACAAAGACATCCAATTCATTTTTTTATTCATATTTTCTTACTTTTACGCAGCTGGATGAAGTCGATATGGGTATGACCTATGAGGAACTATCCGTCTATGGAAGAATGCGGAAAATTTTCCGCGCAGGTCCAGTGTCAATGTTTCAGGTTTGTTCTAAATTCTAGTGCTCCTTTTTAGTTGAATCTAAGGAGGTTGTCGACATTTCAGACCAAATATATATGACAAATTATAATACCGAGGACATTAAACTCAGAATCTTAACCAATGGATATATATGGATCTTGATTCGAGTGCTTAGCATCCGATAGACCTAATTATTGAGAGTAGTTAATATATTGTCCCTTTTCATGTCACATCTGTGATGTTTCCTACTCGAGGACTCATGATTTCTGCACAATGTCGCTTATTGCAGAACCTTTGCTATAGATGGGGCACAAAGTTGACTCCTGCAGAGGTGGCTGAGAAAGTGAAGCATTTCTTCAAGTACTATTCCATTAACAGACACAAAATGACCGTATTGACACCTTCCTATCATGCAGAGGTATGTTGCTTCAAGGGAAAGTTCCTCGTCCAACACTCATTCGAGTTTATTCTCGAATAAAACGCTCAACTTCTCTGGTTTTGCCGCAGAGTTACTCCCCCGAAGACAACAGGTTTGATCTCCGTCAGTTTCTCTACAACGTGAGGTGGCCATTCCAATTCCGCAAGATCGATGAACTCGTGCAGAAGTTGGACGGGGACAAGATTGTGATGAAAGAGTCGACCGCAAGTACATCGGATGGAGGGGGAATGGGAGTTGTAGCAGCAGGCTCAGGGGATCCTAAAGCCGGGGTTTAACTCGACAAAGACGTGCACGGCACTACTACCAGAGGAGGCACGGGAGTCCGACTCCCGTGTCTCGAAAAACGACGAAATAATAATAGTCATTCTTGCTCTTTAGATGATCCTATCTAGGTGCATTGATTAAAATAGAATCCTCCATTCCTTGTCATGTATGAATGTATCCATTTCCAAACTATCACATGAGCCTGTAAATTCTTTGATTTGTTCAGCAGCAAATATAAAAATTGCACACGAGTGCATTTAAGGGAAAGACAATGAGCAAGATGAACATAGACAAGAATAGTACAAGTTCGATGGCTTTTATATGATTCTCATTTAAATACAATAACTTTTTTTTTCAATTACTTGAGTGTCAATTTTTATTAAAAATATTTACTTAAGTGCCATCGTGATTTAGGTGATCGGAAAAGTCAATTAGGCATTAATTTATAATAAATAGGCCAATTTGGCTCATCGGAAATAATCTAATCAACAAATTCTAAATGAATCAGCATCGTTTGGGCCTTATTAAAAAAAAAAAAAACTTTAAAAAAAGAAAAAGAAAAAGAAAAAGAAAAAGAAAAAGGGATTGGTGGCTCGCCAAATCCTCTATCTCTTTGTTCTTCTCCAAAATTGAGCCATGGTTTCTCAATCGAGCTTGAAAAGGGGCAAAAAATTTGGTGGAGATGTTCGGGCGAAGAGCTTGAAAAAGGGGGAAATGTGAATCGGGAGAGGGAGTTGAATAATTATGAAAGCTGGAGTGAAAGGTTAAAGAAAATCAGAAAGGGGGCTGAACTGGAAACAAGATGAGTCGGTAAAGAGGGAAAAAAGGATAAAAGCAAGTATTGACCGAGAAGAGATCTAAGATGCTGGTGTATCCCTCCCCTCGCCTCCCCACATCATCCACCCCCTTCCCCCCTCTCCTCCCCCCCCCCCCCGCGGCCCCCAAAAAAAGAAAAAAAAAACGTCGCCTTGATTAACTACGATTTGCAGGACTCTCATGAGGACCATGGCGATTCATGTCCTATACACAACAATTTCTTTGTGATTCCTTTAAATCAAGTACAGCTTCTTGCATCACCGTTACACTCATCATCTCTGCTTCCCACTTTGCTATTTCATAAGCTTGAATTGTCCACTGCTCGTCCCAAGATTAAACCTCATCTCTGCGTATTGCAAAAGCATTCTCCTTTCTAAAATTTAGGATTTCATTTTGAAATGAATTTGAAGAAGAAAATGCCAAATTGTATCGTTTTTGCCCTTCCTCACCACAATCAGACCCGGTCCGGTCGGACAGCTTCTAGGCAAACAAATGGCTTGCGTTAGGCTAAGGGATAGATTTCATCTCTTCTATTCTCTTCACTTACCCAACCACTTCCGCCTGCTGTTCGAACAAAGGCCTTGGGATCCGAAGCTAAGGAAATTGAATTCCTTGAAGCAAGTAACATTTTTGGGTCTATGTCAATCGAATATTATTCAAGACATAAATCACTTTCAAAAATGCCACGTGGCGATAAAAATTTAATTTGAAATGCTGCTCAGTTGGTTGAAATAAACAAGTAAATGATTTTCCATCGATTTAGCATTCGGTGGTCGAAAAAAAAAATTATGACACTCATATGTAAGTCGTAGCACTAACGCTGTCTTCGCACGAATAAAGACTACTCACCAAAATTGTGACCGCGGCCAGCCTCGTGGTCCACGGTCGTCCCGTAAGACTCCATCAACCGATTAGGCAAACATCTTTCGTTGGTCAAGTTTATGAGATTGACCAATCCCAACCACACAGACCCCCGCTCTCGGTCACACCATGGCCCACGTTGGTTAGTTCGAATCTGGACTGTCGATGACTACGAATAGAGATTCTCAAATTTCAAGCATGAAGACTAGAGAACGCGACGGCGGTGTCCAAAATCTGGGAAATAGTTTTTAAGATAAGTAGAATTACAAGTACTTAAGAATAAGAAAAGTGATCTAAAATGTGTTCATCATCCCGAAAGAACCAAACGAAGGGGAACCATTGCCCGAGTATTCCATATCACAAAAATTCAACACCCGAGTCCTCCCTAGTCTAAACCTAATTGCCCATTCTCTCTCCCGCCCGCCTTCTAGGCATAAGCTCTCGACTGAACCGAAAACTGTTTAGAGCTCGTCATGCGAATCGTCATCATCTTCAGAAGACTCCCCTCCGCCTGGGGCTCCACCTGACCTCTGGTAGACAGCAGTGATGATCGGATTGCACACGGCCTCGACCTCCTTGAGCTTCTCATCGTAGTCTTCTTTCTCGGCGGTCTGATTGTCATCCAGCCACTCGAGGGCCTCCTTGGTGGCAGTCTCGATCTTATCCTTCTCGTCTTCCTCGAGCTTGTCGGCGAGCTTGTCCTTGTCATTGATCTGGTTCTTCATGTTGTAGATGTAAGTCTCGAGGCTGTTCCTCGCGTCAATCCTCTCCTTCACCTTCTTGTCTTCCTCTGCAAATTCCTCAGCTTCTTTGACCATCCGTTCAATCTCCTCTTGGCTGAGACGACCCTTGTCGTTGGTGATGGTGATCTTCTCAGATTTACCAGTGCCCTTGTCTTCAGCCTTGACATTCAGGATACCATTGGCATCAACCTCGAATGTGACTTCAATTTGAGGGGTTCCTCTGTTTGATATAAGAATCGTATGAGTTTAACTCCCAGCGAGCAGTTAAAAATGCAATTTTGATTACGGAAAAATCAAATGTTAAAAGGTGTTAAAACAGATAGGAAACAAACCTTGGAGCTGGGGGAATTCCAGTCAAATCGAATTTGCCCAAATTCCTACAATCCTTGGTGAGACTCCTTTCACCTTCAAACACCTGTTACAACACCGAAGCAAACCCCACTGACTAAGATTCATTCCTTCTAACATTATAACTCCAACAACAAATTTCTAACAGCTCTATTTCCAATAACGGGAAAAAAAGAGAGAGAAGAAAGGTACCTGAATGGATACGGTGGTCTGCTGGTCCTGGTAAGTGGTGAACACTTGGGATTTCTTAGTAGGGATGACTGTGTTTCTAGGGATCAACTTGGTCATCACCCCACCAACAGTCTCAATACCAAGAGTCAAGGGAGCCACATCCAAGAGAAGGATATCTGCATCGAGGATGCCATGTCTCAATGAGTAGCAGTCTAATAAAACATCTCACACGACCAAGCCCAAGAAACTGAAATCATTTAGAGAAACAAGCATTCAAGCATGTGCGCATGAAGTTGAGCATACCTTTGGTTTCTTCACCACCCTCTCCGCTCAAGATACTTCCTTGCACTGCTGCACCATAAGCAACAGCCTCATCGGGATTCACACCCTTGTTGGGCTCCTTCCCATCAAAGTAGTCCTTAAGAAGTTGTTGAACCTTAGGAATCCTGGTACTTCCACCAACAAGAACAATCTCATCAATCTGGTTCTTCTGTAAACCAGCATCTTCCATAGCTTTCTTCACAGGTCCCATTGTCTTCCTGAACAAATCATTGTTCAACTCCTCGAACCTTGCCCTGGTCAATGGCTCAGAGAAGTCCGTGCCGTCAAAGAGCGACTCAATTTCCACTCTGACCTGATGCTGGCTGCTGAGAGCTCTCTTGGCACGCTCAGCTTCCCTCCTAAGTTTACCAAGAGCTCTGTTGTCCTTGCTGATATCCTTGCCATGCTTCTTCTTGATTAATTTAATGAAGTAATCCATGATTCTGTGATCAAAATCCTCACCTGCATAAATAAGCACATAGTTAGTAAACTATCATGTTATTTATGCAATACCTTAAAGTCCACGCAGTCAAAAGTATACATCCTCACCTCCCAAGTGGGTATCACCATTTGTGGCAAGGACCTCAAAGACACCATTGTCAATTGTCAGGATGCTGACATCGAATGTTCCACCACCTAGGTCAAAAACAAGGATGTTCTTCTCACCACCTTTCTTGTCCAAGCCATACGCAATGGCAGCAGCAGTGGGTTCATTGATAATTCTAGCAACATTCAGTCCAGCAATTACACCAGCGTCCTTGGTAGCTTGCCTTTGGGCATCATTGAAGTAGGCTGCATATTGACGAAAGTGTCACAATAGACAAAGACAACAAAAACGATCAACAAGGTTTATCCATATTGTGAGGAAAGTAAACTCAAGATCAGGTGACAGTCACAAACCTGGAACAGTGACAACGGCATCCTTGATCTTCTTTCCAAGGAATGCTTCAGCTGTTTCCTTCATCTTAGTCAAAATCATGGCACTGATCTCTTCAGGGCTGAAAACCTTGGTCTCGCCATCCTTAATCTTGACCTGAATGTAAGGCTTACCATCCTTGTTCACGATCTTGTATGGAACAAGCTTCATGTCTTTCTGAACTTCTTTGTCCTCGAACCTGTCAAGTAATGGTCTCACTTAGCATCACATCCCACAAAATCCAGAAACAAAGACATGATGATAACAGAAGGATGCATACTTTCTTCCAATAAGTCTCTTGACATCAAAGACCGTCCTTTCGGCGTTAACAGCTGCCTGGTTCTTAGCAGCCTCACCGATCAATCTCTCACCGTCAGTGAAAGCCACCCACGATGGAGTGATACGGTTTCCTTGGTCATTTGCTATAATTTCAACATGACCATTCTTGTAGACACCAACACACGAGTAGGTTGTGCCAAGATCGATGCCAATAACTGTACCCAATTTCGTGGCTTCCTCTTTTGCAATGGAAATTGCAAACAGACATCCTGTAGCCAAGAACAGAGATTATTGCCTCTGAAAAAACTGCTCGAAGACCTCAACAGTAATTTGATGAAAGCAACTTTCAATTCCCAATCTTATGGGAGCATCACGTTGCATATCATCATGCAACATACAGCACCCAGACTAAAAGTTGATGGCAAACATAAAAGGAAAACCACACTAACATGGCAAATAAACATGCAACTAAATCGCACAGAATAAATACGTATATCTAATTAAGCAAACATCTATGACCAAGTCAACAAGACAGTAAGCTAGGCGAGAGGCATCTCCTCAAGCCTGCCAATTAAAAGCTCAATCGATGCAATGATCTAACACAACCTAACCGAATTCCCAAGCTAGTCGACAATCTACCTCGCTCATCTCAAATCCTCGAATCGTGCAGTTCCGCAAGTCCAATGGTCCCGAGCAAATACACGACGCAAACGCATCAACAGAGATCACTCAGACCCATCCATGCCACCTTCGCTCGCCACAACACTTACAGCGACATCGAACAAATCGAAGCCACCGCAAGACGATCAAACTAAACGATCGCGAGCCTAACCATCAGCAGATCTTAAAACACTCGAATCGACCAGATCTACCGCATCACAGCGATCGGCGACACTCCGGAACTCGCGGAAACAACGCGGAAGCCAGTACATCTTCAACCGGCGAGCAACTAAGATCTACGAGCCGACAAAGCGGATCGGTTCCGCAGAGGACGAGAAATCTTACCGAAAAGCAGGATCGACAGCACGACGAAGGAGCCGCTAGCTCTCCACGAGCGAGCCATGGCGCCGCTGAATCTCTCTCTCTCTGTCTCCCTCTCCTCCTCTCTCTCTCTCGTTCCTTCCTTCTCCGGAGCTTGAATCCGGCGACAATGGAGGTTCTGGCGAGCGGGATCGGCAGCAGAGCAAAGCGTCGCTCTTTCTGATTTTCTGAGTTGCAGAGAATGGCGAGTTTTTTCTTATATAGGGGGAGGGAAATCCGTGCACCGCGGGTGCAGCGTCAGAACATGTCATCGGCGATGACGTGGACCAATCAGGTTGCGGGGATGGGGTGGTCGAGCCAATGGGGATTGCTCTCGCGTTGGGAGGTTCCTGGCCGTTGATGTGATTGGGGGCTCTCACGTGTCGAGATCGCAATGGGTTTGACTGTGATTTGTCGTGTTGATGAATGATGATGATTACTTAACGAATGGGAATCGTTAAATGCCGTTTCAGTCGTCTATCCCGAATATTTCCTCTATTCAATTTGTTGGGAATATATATAATTTGCGCGACTAATTATTTGAATTTTCATGAAAAAAATGAAAATTTTTATCACAAAATATAAATATATACCACTTCTCATCCCACCGCGAAAATATCACCTCGAAAATATCACCTCTATTATTAAAAATTAAGTTCCTTTTTTTGCGAAAATTTAAATGATCATCCTTACATTTCCAAAAGATGAGACTCATTAGACGAATTCTCGTTTTAGGCACCTGCGCCAAATATTTGCTCCATTCAATTTGTTGGGGGAAGATATAATTTGCGCAACTAATTGTGCGAGCTTTCACAAAAACGATATTTTTTTAAATCTTTTTTTGGAAAATCTACAAAAAGAAAAAATGCCCGAGGTTTCATAAAAATAATACCTCTATTTTTAAAATTAAGCTATTGTTTAAGGATAATGACACAAATAATCTACAAACTTTAATTCAATGTGTATTGTTATCTCTAAACTTTTAATTCATTTAATATAACCCATGAATTTTTATTACATATTCAAGTTAGTCCCTCATTATATGAAAATATGCATTCTTATCCTTTCATATATTGAATATTTTCGTATAATTTATGAACTAATTTGAATATGTACTAAAGATTCATGGGCCACATTAAATAAAATGAAAATTTACAAATGACATCGTATGTTGAGTTAAACTTCATGAACTACGTTAAATAAATTAAAAATTTAACGATAAGAGATTACGTAATGAGCCAAAGTTTAATACCATTTGTACTATTTAAAAAAAATAATATGTATCATCTTTGAACTCTCCATTATTACAATTGGACGTATCGTGAGGATTTACCATCATGGGGATTGCTACCATCGCCTATACCGTTGTCTTCTTTGGTTTCACCACCATGTCCTTCATAACACCATCACCGTTTCATCATCCCAACCCTAACACGATATCACATCAACCATACACGACTTTTGTCGTTATTGACATCACCACCGACATCAATACTAGAGTCCATTGACCATTCTACTATACTAAATTTTAGTAACTCGCTGACACTTTTATACTTATGCGCACCCTTTAATCACGCATTAAAAATATTAAGTGGGTCTTTAGTAACTAAAGTGAGATTTTTTTTTATGTGGATTGGTGTATTCAGTTTGTGTGGATATTTAATTATCGAAATTTTAGGAGCATATCACTTTCTTAGAACTATTTGTAATTGTAACGGATGTTAAAAAGCCATCCGTAATTAGTTTTGGTATATATCTTTGGGTAGAGCGCTGGTTTTGAAACTCCAAGAACTGCTTGTACTTCTCCCTATGATCTTCCCTATTAAATTTTAAATTTTAGAAAACACGTCTGAGTCTTAAAAAAGTATGATTAGATAAATATAAATTGGACACGTTCAATACTTGAATATTTTGAAAAGTATTGATTATTTTAATTTAAGAAAAGTCACAAAATTAAAATTTGCCCTACCAAAGGTTGAAGTCAGATGGAAGTCGTATAAACAAATATTGTGGGACTGGCCAAGGGAGAGAGCATAATGATAATGGATATTAGGAAAATTATAAAAAAAAATCATAAACTTATCATATTTATATCAATTCGGGCATAAATCTTTTAATTTGATAAATATAGTCCAAACCATTTTAATGTTTTACCAATTTAATAAATCCGATCAATTTTAATTGAAAATAACTGAAAGTTGTCTCAAGTAACATTATCAATGCTTACATGGATATATATATATATATATATATAAAATATTTTTAATTTTTTCTTTTATTTTGACACTATAGGCATGTCGGCCACAAGGCAAGTCCATCGCTGTTGTTGGCGAGGCTGCGATGGGCAAAGCCTCACTAGTTGTGGGCAAGATTACCTTTGCTTGCTACCCCACTGGTGGGGCCAACCGTAGTGAAAGAGAAAGACATAGGAAAAAGGAAAAGTGAAAACAAAAATATAAAAGGAAAATAAAAAATAAAAATAGAATTAGAAATTTTCAAAAAGATTGTCTATCTAAATATCTAGCCGTGTTTTGAAGGATAACAAATGTTCACATTAGTAATGAATTATATTAGCAAATTGTCAAAAGATTTATAATTAAATTAATCAATTTAAAAGGCTTAGAACTAAACTAACACGAATGTAATAGGTTAATGACTCTTTTTTTTTCGTTATTATCCCATGCAAATTGCATTGTTCGTTATTCATACTCATTGGTTTTCCAATTATTTATAGTTAAAATAACCATTTTAAATTTAAAAAATTAGTTAGGCTTAAATTTTACCTATCAAATAGTACCAGATATCATCAGTTCATCAC
The DNA here is from genome assembly GCA_016097595.1 of Eucalyptus pumila. NCBI lineage: Eukaryota > Viridiplantae > Streptophyta > Magnoliopsida > Myrtales > Myrtaceae > Eucalyptus > Eucalyptus pumila. Next base: position 9,080,107 of record CM027850.1, on the reverse strand, counting down.
CATCATCTTAATCATCATTAGCAGTATCTTTTCTGTTTTCATTATTTCTATCGATATTATTATTTTGGTAGAAAGAAGGATTAAAACGTTAATAAGGAATTACATAAACTCATTTTTTTCTTAATCAATAGATATTTTTTTAAGCATTCAATGAAAAATAGTAAAATTTAATAGCGAAAAAAGCACCCTAATCATGCACTAATTTTTAGTATTTTAGCCTAATTAAATTAATAAAAAACCTGGACAAAAATGAAAAATTGTGATCCCAATTTCTCCTCGCACTGTTTCTCTCTCTCTCTCTACATTTCTGCAAAGCTTCAAAAGGAATCCAAACCCTACCTCCTCGAAGTTCCCTCCAATGGCGATCGCATCTCCGTCGGCTCCGACCTTCTCCGCCTCCTTCTGCGGCGGCCGCGCCGACCCCGCCTGCCTCACCCGCTCCCCGCCGACTGCCGCCGCGTTCCCCCACCCCCATCGGCGCCTCGCCGCCTCGGCGCGGCTCAACTCCTCCAGCCCCTCCGGCGCCGGCAGCGGCTCCGTCTCGCCGGACAACGGCGACCTGAGCCAGTACGAGCTCCACCACGCGTTCTCCTCCGCCGCCCGCCGCTGGGGAGGGTCGCCGGTGTTCGTCGCGCTCCCCACCGACGCCGTGGGCCCCGGCGCTGCTCAGGTGCGGCGGAGGAGGGCGATGGCGCAGTCGTTCCGGGCCCTCGCGGCGGCGGGCGTGGAGGGGGTGGTGATGGAGGTGTGGTGGGGGCTGGTGGAGAGGGAGCAGCCTAGGGTTTACAATTGGGATGGATATTGGGAGATTGTGACGATGGCGAGGCGATGTGGATTGAAGGTTAGGGCAGTGATGGGGTTTCACCAGTGCGGCACTGGGCCTGGGGATCCTCACTGGTCGGTGTGATTTTTATGCTTTACGATACGCGCGCAATTCGTATTGTTTGTGATGATTGATTGATAGATGTAATGTGGTTCGCCAATTCTTTTGAACTGCCCGTTAGGATTAAGAGAGTTAGATCACTTTGACTAATGGGGCATTGCTTACCATGAACTTCTAGGACGAAATCTTCTCCTGCATCTGCAGCGAATTGGTGATAAAATGAGGTTCATTGCATACATGACATCTGCATTGGCTTGTTCTGTGCCAAGTTACTGACTTTTCTCCAAGAAAGTTATTAAACAGATAACGATTTTTTCACCCATGATTTGTTGTCCCTGATTGTGAAGCTACCGTGCCTAGAGCCTCTGCATGGTCTGGTGTTTGACAGAAAAATTTCTGCAATTATCTTAATTTTCCCTAAAAGGAAATCATACCCAGTCTTTTATGCGTACTATGTGATGCTTTTTGCATGATACCTTGATATAGGAAGTCCATGAATTTTGTTCTTGGAAGTTTTGTTTAACTCAATTGAAGGATCTCTAATTGAATTTATCCTTTTCAATGTACTGAGACAATGTCAATGTTTTTTTGTCAGAATTTTTCTCTCTTCTGTTGATTAACATTTTCTCTTGTAAATTAACAGTATTCTTTGACTGATTTGTCTTGCTTCAAAGTTATCTGGATTTGGTTAATTCCGTTTTATGTCATAGACTTATTTTATGGCTCTGATACCTTTATGTTATTGTAGGATACCTCTGCCTGTGTGGGTGCTTCGAGAGATGGAAAAAGACCCTGATATAGCTTATTCAGATAGATTTGGAAGGAGGAGTATGGAATACATTTCCCTAGGATGTGATATTCTTCCTGTGCTGCGAGGACGATCACCCATTCAAGCATATGCAGATTTTATGAGGAACTTCAGGGATGCATTTAGGCCCTTCTTTGGCAACGTCATAACAGTAAGACGATATGATATGTTTTATAGATACATAAATCCTAGATTCAGTTGCCCATTTGTTAATCTTATTCTCTTCAGGGAGTTCAAGTTGGGATGGGTCCTGCTGGTGAATTAAGGTATCCTTCATGTCCTTCCCACAAGCTGATGTGGGCTTGGCGGTCGCGTGAACTTGGAGAGTTTCAATGCTACGATAAGGTATGAATGCAGGGGACGGATTGAGTACAAAAAAATGGAAAATTAAGTTTATGCTGTATTTGCATAGAAACGTTTTCAATTAGCCTTTGGTTCTTTTTGTACCTGGCTGCTTCTACTGTTCTCCATTTCTTTCCCCATGCAAGGACCTGCTCTCTCTTTTTCTTTTGTCTTCTAGTTTTAGAATCCTGAATCATGACTTCTAATGGCATTGTTCTTGTTTCCTTGTTCTGGCCAGTATATGCTCGCATCATTAAACGCTTGTGCACGAGAGATTGGAATGCATGAATGGGGAAATGGAGGCCCTATTGGCACTGGCAATTTGATGCAGGACCTGGAGAATACTGAGTTTTTTAAAAGTGATGATGGCTCTTGGAATACGGCCTACGGTAAATTTTTCCTTGAGTGGTACTCGGGGATGCTGCTTTTGCATGGAGAGAGGATATGCAGGGAGGCTGAGACCATCTTCCGTGGCATTGAAGTGAATACATCAGCAAAAGTGGCCGGAATCCACTGGCACTATGACACAAAGTCTCATCCATCTGAATTAACTGCAGGCTATTACAATACTTCAACGAGAGATGGCTACCTACCAATCACTCGCATGTTTGGTAGGTATGGATTTACTTTATGCTCTACGTGCTTTGAGATGCAGGACGTGGAAGAGAAGCAGATGAACCCGGTCAGTAGCCCAGAAGGCTTTCTCAGACAGCTCCTTTTGGCTGCTAGGGTCTGTGAGGTAGCTCTTGAAGGTGAAAACTGCACAAGCAATTTAGACGATGGGTCGTTTCAACAGGTCCTAAAAATGTCAAAGTTTTACTCAGATGGTCTGGAAAAGCCGTGCTTTTCGTTCAACTTTGTCAGGATGGATAAAAACATGTTTGAATACAACAATTGGGTGCGTTTTACTCGATTTGTCAGGCAAATGTCTGTTGCCAAAATTTTTCGAGCCAGACTAGGTTCCCATGATATCCATTCTTCAGCAGCGGATTCTGCAAAACTCGGATTTTCTTTTGCCTACAGCTGAGGAAGGAAAGCCTCCTTCCTGTCTCGTTGGATATTTATTCAATCCATGCCATCTGATGTATATTCTCATACGGAATTCAACCTTGGTCTAGTGTTGTGAAATGTGTAGCAATACCCATTTTTCATAGCCATTCTATGTGCTCGTCACTGACAAATAGAACTATTTGGTGTACAACAACTTCATATTGCCTTACCATGATTTTTCAAATGGCAGGCCTATATTATATTCACATCATTTTGAAATCTTCTGTTCCCTTGACTGGTGGATACTTTGTTGGATGCTCATATCATTCATGGTTCTGCAGTGGGATTGTTTAGGAATGACCACATTTTAAATTTGATACGATTTGCCATGGGGGCCGTTTAACTGATTGTGAGATCACAACTCACGATACGTCCAGTCCTTAGTGGATCGAAGCTCAAGATAAAAGGGGAGAGAATTTATAGAATTCATGTGTTTTCCAAGCTCCATGAGGGAGAATTCCGATAGGCCAGATGATTAATGTGAAGAAGATGAATATACTAATTTTCTACTTTCTACTAAAAGCAAGTTTAGAGAAAGGGTAAAATGGTGAGAAAATTATGTCAATACTATAGGAAGGGTCAAATCGAATCAACTGTTTTCGTATGATAAGAGTCAACGAAGGAAGAATTGCCTCAAATTCTCCAAAAAATTTATACAAGTTGCATACAATCTCTTTGCGTCTGCTTCTAACCTGCCACACTACCAAAAAGAAAGTGTTACGACATGCAAAGTAAAATTTACATTCCTGAAGTCATTCCCCCGAGCTTTCACAGGAGCTTCCGAGGTTCGCCATCACATCATGAACTAACAGCCTGATCATATTACAACCAGATGATCGCGAGAAGTCCATGCATTCTTGCCAGTCTGCGTCGCAGGCTACCAAAACCCACTCATGATCATCATCAAGGTATTTGATGTCAAAAGTACCCACCTCTAACTTCAACCTCTTCGCCACGTGTTCTCTCAGCTCCACGATACTAGAACTCAGTGATATCCTGAATCTTATAATGTCTTCTCTGTACGTAGCCTTAATGGTCACGGTCGTCATGTCTTGCCTAGGTGTAGTGCGAGGCGTTGTCCTAAGAAAAGTTGCCGCTTGTTTGGAAGCCATATCAGAACATGGGGGATTCGTCCAGCTAAACTCTGGGACCCGATCTTCCAAAACTGCATCTGCAACTGATGGACACAGATTTCTCAAATCTTTCGAGCTTCCAGTATCCTCAATTAGCATTCCTCCAAATGGTTCTTGAAGTTCTGTAACTCCTAGAGCATCAGGCATTGAATATGCAGCGGAGAAGTTCTGTGCATTTGTTGACTTAAACATCACTTCCAGAGAGCCCCCTCTTTTTATGCATTGATCATTGTGTGGAGAACCAGACTGATCCTTTACGGGCAAACTTTCATTTGCTGGACTACCTTGGCATGAACCATGAGAAGTGGGTGTACCGGCACTCTGTTCCCTCGAGCCACTTCTAGATTTAGATCTGCTTGGTGCTCCAGCAAATTCTGGTGAAGACCTGCCGTGCTCATTCAAGAGTTGCTCCTCCTGAGGCACCCTCTCATAAGATTTATTTTGCACTGCAGCCTCCTCATCAGTCCTGGGTAACTTGGATGGAGACTGATTCATCCCTTCACCTTGAGCTTCAAGTGCCTTGGCTTGGGGTGGGTTTTGCTCATTGGACTCTTTCAAGCTGGGAGGCCAAGAAATAGAACCAACAGCAACAGGAAGTGGACTTGTAGCTAAAGCACTTATACTAAATGTTTCTTCAGCACCATGAACAGATTCAATGACATGCTTCAACTTTGATAAAGAGCGGTTGACTTTGCTAATTTTGCGGGACGGCCACCTTGAAATCCCATGCTGTCTGCAGATTCGTTTCATTGTTGTTGGGCAAACTGGAAAGATGCAAGAATTCAACTTTAGAAATAAAACAAGAAAATGCAATCAAATTCTTATAAGAGGCGCAACACCAAATAAAAACGACGAGATAAATAGTGGCCAGTAACAGCAAGAGATATCGATCGTACCGCCGAGGCTCTTGGCAGCATCTTTAAGGCTGCCAGCGAAATATTGCTGAAGAACCTCAAGGCTAATACATTTCTCAGCTTTTCCACGCCTCTTCTCAGATTTCTTTCTCATCACATTATTTTCTGGAAAAGTAACAACATTCTCACTTGCAATTGCCATAACAGGATTGACTTCATCATTAATTACATCAACGACATCCACCAGCAGCTGCTTTGATGAATCTAACTGCCTGGCCACTCCTCCGTTGGGCAAGTAAAGGGGTCCAGCCAATAATTCTGTATATGTAGGTATTTGAAGAGAGTCAACTCTCGAATCAAGTCTCTCATTCAGCACAGCTTCAATAAATTCAATAGATTTGTCCTCCAGTTGAAGTGTTTTCCCAGAAGCAACCATAAGACTCTTGAAATGCTTCCTCATTGTAGACAATAAGGAGCTCAACAGTGACTGCTGCTCACCACTATTGGTGATGCCGGGGGGCAGGAAAAATTCTAAAATATAATCATCATTTCCAGTATGACTACTTCGTAAGCAGATTGCAAAACAACTGGTTAACCCAAACATTCGTGCATAATGCACTAAAGGGTACTCGGATTTGCAAAATTGGGTGATGTCTTTGGAGAAGCAAGAGCTCTGGGACAAGAAAGCCCTCCCAGCGACCCCCTGACCCTTTTGTAAGTGATGCTCAACACAAGCTTCCCGAAAGCCCCACATATGAGCATCTACAACATAAAATGCCACATCAGTTGTGGACATGCAGACTTGTGCCATGCAGCTACCATCAATACTAGAACAACTCTTTTTCAGGCCACCGCCATTAGCCAGAACACTGCGATGCTGACATGGGACCCAGGTTTGAGCCAGAGGTAGCTTGTGGGTTTCGCATGTGACTGTCAGTATCTCCAAAATTTCAGCCAATGCATTATGCCGCCCTTCATTGCATATCTGGTTCAAAAGCTGATGTAAGAAAAATGAAAAAGCAAACCACTGTAATATCTTGATATCCAGCATTAAGTTGGGGATTAAGTTGGGGATGTGGTGAAAACTTGGCGCATGTTACCTGTGTGCTTGGATGATCCAGGATTTCAGAACTTTTCAAGTTCACTGCCTGCAAAAAACTCCGATAGTATCACTGCCAAATTCTTGAAATGCTATCTCCACATTTTGATAAATGATTAAATAATATTAGAAACTGACAACCAACAATTAATGCAATAAAGAACGAAACTGTCACCAATGCCAAATAGGAGACTTTCCGAAGAAAGAAAAGCATGATTTTTAAACAAACCCAACCTCAAGTGCTTTGCAGACTTTATCAACCACCGGTGCATAGTTAATCCGCTGTGAAGTCATAATGAGTTCAAGAACAGCAACACAAGATTGGCCTGATGGTTCAAAGACGGGCAAAGCCAAGGTTCCCTGAACATTATTATGAAGAGCATGATCATGCCTCAAATATTCTTTGCTGGTGTAGTATTGTACATTAGGAGTCCATTCAGGCAGCTTTTGCCGGAAAACACGACCAGGAAGTCCCAGTTCTCCATCATTCCCCCAATCCGCAGAAAACAAATACATCATAGACACCATTCTGTACTGGTGAAGCCCATTAGTATTTGGACCAAGAACGAAGGGCTGCCCTGAAGTCGTAAGGACGTACCGACCACCATTCTTTACTGGTGCCCAAACCTGAGCAAGAACGAGCTGTTCAGTTGATTCTCTGAAGTCACGAAGAGCCTGGGTCATCCTTTCTTTGATGATAAAGTATCCATCAGGATTTTCAAATGCCGTCAGCCCCAAATATGGTGATGGCAGCTTTTCGCGATGGCTATCTTCAGTGGAGGCTTCGGTCTCTGAATTGTGATGATCTATATATTCGGAAACACTTCTCAGTTAAAACTCAGTAGCCGCGGCTTCACAGGCCATTGCAGACATTTGGAACAAATTAAACTTCAAGCAAGAGGCAACTTCATGGTTCAGGACTCTCAGAATTCATAATTCTCACACAATATATATAGGAAATCAGGTGAAATGGGAGGTGAAAGTGGCAAAGAGTCACTGATTTTTGGAGAAGGAGCAAATTTCTCCTTGCTTTGATTCCCAAGCTTTTTGAAGCGATAGAAAACAAAAAACGTACCATCAGACCAAATTTCTCGATTAGTCAAAGAGGGAAAAAAGAAGTCAAAATAACATGCAACGAATTAAGATTAGTTCCAAACAAGGAAAAATTTCAACTTTCCAAAGATCGTAAAACCAGAGAAGACCAAAACCAAGCAAGCGAACGCGGGTGGAGAAAGTCAACCCTTAATTCTCAAGTCTCAGATGGCCCAAAAAAACAGAGCTTTTCAACGACCCAACTCCAGCTCAATCAATCACGATCCGCAAGAACCCGACTCGAAACCGAAGGCGAACGAATTCGAACGGACTCAAGACTGACATGCGACAAACCGAGAGCAATCGGAGAGGCGGACCCCTGCGGCGGCGGCGGCGGCGGCGGCGAGCTTGTCCTCGGACCCGCAGGAGAAGGCGCAGAAAGGCGAGCCGGGCTGGTCGGAGACGGACAGGAAGAGGGGAGACGCGGCGAAGTGGAGCTGATGATCCATCAGTGGCCAGGGACTGTAGACGTCGAGATCGAGGTCCATGATGGACTCCCCCGCCGCCGCCCCCGCCGCCGCCGCGGCCGCGTCGTCGGGGGGCGGACTCGTCGGGCCGCCGCGGCCGGTGCGGCGGGGGCCGGCGGCGTCCTCCAGCTCGGGCATTTTCTCGGGAAACGACGGGATTTTCCGGGAGAATTCACGAGCGGAGGAGAGGGAGAAGGAGAGAGCGATTCTTATTCATTTTTTTTTTCCTTCCTTTCCGGTGGTTTCTCTTTCTTAAGTGGAATCCAAGCAGGCGGACCATTTCCGCCACGAGGAGGGGATAAAATAACGGGGGAAGCGACTCTCTACAGCGGCCAACCGCCATGGATCGTCCGCTAGTACTTATTCTCTGGGGATTTATTCTGACAATCTTAGCGCAGATAAAGAATAATAATAATGATGATGATAATTTATATAGTAAAAAAAAGGAAAATCATTTTAACTGTGGGGTAATATAATAAGTACACCTCCCTCGAGATGTCCATGTGAGCTTTGGAGAATTTGTGCATTGCGAGGCTGTTAATACATTGTAATTGGTTTATAATTCGTCGATTTGAGTTTTTCAATGAAGATAAGTTAATGGTTTAATATGTTCTGAATTGGGCTCTCTCTCATGGATCTCAACAAATGGTATTATTGTCGAGAGAGATGTGGTATCAATTATTCATTGCGCTCTCCCATAAAAGATCCGTCATTTATGAAAACAACATGCGATCTCCTTTGGTGCATAGGCTTAGATGTTCTTGTTCTTGCCGACAATTTTGATTGATGACCAAAAAAGGAAAAAAAGAAAAACACTATCTTCATTCCTTTTGTCTTTATCAAATGACATTTCCGTTAAATTAAATTAATATCACAAAAAAGACTACAAATTAATATACCCATGATAAATTGAGGGTAAAAAATCCTTAGCTACTACACCTATCAACGTCACATGTCATCTAACTCAACAATTTGACAGTATAATTTGATGGAAATTAATGAATATTAAATTTGTAATGAGTGTACCGGTTCGGAGTTTGTTGTAGTAAAAAAATTAATTTGGGATATATTTTTCATAGATTTATCAATTTTGGATTTTTCATGATATTAACCTAATGATAAATATGTGTTATTTTTTTTCCCATATGGTAAGCAAAACCCACAATTTTTATGTACAGCGCTTGCTTGGAGATCCACTACACTCGTTAAAAAAAAAGTTCATCTTTCGGCTTCCTTATATATTGTAATCATAAAATTTTTAATAAAAAAAGATATGCACAATTGCATATGTACGCAAGCAACTATGGAAGAGGAGAAACAAGACAAGTTTGCCTCATGTGTAGCAGCGCTGCATGAGAATTCGGGTCTCATCCAATGGGAGGAGCTTCATTAAAGTGCACCATAACAAAGATACTCCCCCAACATGTCCCTTTTTAAGGAAAACTATTGCATGATTCCGGAGAGAATGGTCCTCGTCAAATAAAGACAAGCACGTCGGCGAATTAGCCACGAATTCGCTTATTAAATCGACAAATTAATCTACCGACTAATGGAGGACCCAACTTTTTAATAGTGGAGTTTCGACTAGCTAGAAAGGGGAAAGAAAGGCGAAAGCTTTGTTGTCGTTGCTAGAGCCATATAAAGATATAAAACCGTAAATAAATGTATTTCGATTGCATTGGCGAGTCCTGTTATTCCTCTAGTTAAGTGAAAAAAGTTGACGGGGTTGGTAAAACGATTGGAATTTTGAGTCTCGAGAAGCCTGGTTATATTTAATATGTAGACAAAATTATGATCGAATGAAATCAGCCTTTAAAAAGTGGTAAATCCGTAATTGGATACTGAGAATAAAATAAGAAATCAAATTCCTTTTGAATTTACGCCCGATGAATTGCTTTTGATTGAGAGATAGAGAGAGAGAGAGGATTTAAATTATTATTCGTGTCCTTGATATGACATGGTCCCAACCCAAAAAAGTATGTGTGTGTATATATATATATGTGACGCCAGAGGGATTTTCATGATTAATAATAATCATATTCTCATTTGTAATATAAATACGACAATGGCCGATAGTGGGTGATGATGGAGGAAGAAATTATTATATAAATTTGATAGAATATGATTAAGATCCTTTCGCTTTACTTGAACGAGAGGGTGTTGCAACTTTTTATTGAGGCTTGGGGACAATTGAGTAGTGACATCTTGGACGGTTTGCCTCATCCCAGATTAATAAAAATGTCCCCTCCTTGAAACTATGAGTTACCACCTCGTCAATTAAATAAACGACTCTGGCTCGTTCTAGTTCGATTTGGCTAGGTGACTTAGCCAATTTGACTCCAAGGCTTCCGATTCATGTGAGTGATTAGATTGCGACTTGCTAGTTAAAAGGTACTATAAGAAGAAGAAGAAGAAGCACCCTATTAAAAAACTCATTCTTATTTTATCAAAGACAATAATCAAAGGACGAAATACTATTTTGGTCCCTTGTCAGATATTTTTCATTTATTATATTTGTTCCTACCGTTTTAGTTTTGCTAAGTGAATGGTTTGGTTTAAAAGTACAATTGGACACTTGTTAAGCAACCGAATAAGGAAATGTTATAATTTTTAATGTGCTCACCATTCTTGTGACATACATAACTAATGTATTGAAAATAGAATACTTCCTTTTTACATATATCTAACAAGTACATTAGGGGCAATCATTATAAACCCTTAATAAGTGGGAGCAGGGGGCAGAAATATTTTGGTTCCTTGTCATTGATGTGGTTCCTGTTATTTTATTCAGACTATTTTAGTTTTATAAAAATTAATGAGACTCTTAGAATTCTTGTCATGAAGGGTCATTATGAGTTTTTTCTTTTTCGAACAATATGTAGACTTCCGTTTATTTAATTTTGACTATTCTTTTGAATTGTTTCTCCGAGTAATAATTTTGCGTACTCTCATTTAGATTGGTACTCCGGCCAAGTTCTTCAGGAAGGAAAGTTGGGACTTGATTGAAAGGAATCCTTAAAGCTGGGGCAAAGAGGGGAATTTTTGGAAATTTGGGGAAATGGAGAACCTGAATCTCCCCGGTTTCGATTCGATTTCGATCGACATCGTGATTAGATATTGAATTTCATCAATATTGACTTGGAATATAAAAAGAGAAAAAAGAAGGAAAGACTCCCCGGTTTCCGAGCTTCCTCAGGTGTCGAAAAGACAAAGTGGGGAGCAAATTTTTAAAAAAAATATACAAAGGCCTTTCTCTGTCAGACGATGACGAATGCGCACATTTGTCAAGTTGCACCATATTTTTCGATCCTTTGATTCTATATACATATAAAAAAATTATATATATATTTTTTATTTAAAGAATTAAATATCAATATTGTTACAATAAGCACCTTCACATTGATTAACTCGTCGTGAATTTCTTTTTATTATTCTTCTTTTTCTCTAGGAATCTTTTTATGAAAGTGTCAATTCAAGTTGCCCACTAGTAACTTTTATACATTAAGTTGGGTCTCCCTCCAAATTGAGAAAAGATTAAACCAAATCCTCGGTTTGGGCAGCGATATTTTTTTGGTCGATAAGCTAAGTACATCATTAATTCAAACCAAGTTTGTTTACATCCGAACATAACATATCTAACAAAGATTGCGGGGATAGAGCAACCAATTTGAAGGGAGTTGATTTTTTCTTTTAGCCTTGGCCACCAAATCAGCAGTGTTATTTGCTCCTCTTGTATAGAACTCTAGGTGAACAAAGCTTAATCGGGCCAGCAAAGCCTTGCATTCTTCAGCCCGAGGCGTAATATTCCAGGGGGTTTCTTCTATTCCCATTACAGCGTTGACCGCCTTTCTACAATCAGCTTCCATCTGTACTTCTACCGCACGAAGGGAGCCCCTGCAAAATGCTTCTTTTAGAAACCGTAGACCGCTTAAGATTACTTGGGTTTCACACGCGGTTTGGCGTCACCGTGTTGACAAGCCTCGCAACCGCAGTCCTGGACCACACCAACAACAACACCACCTTCCGACGAGTCCTCTGCTTTCGATCCACCGACGTTGATTTTCAGAAAGTCCTTCGCTGGTGGCTGCCAACTTGGAGATAAGGCTTTCCGACTCTCAACTTCTCTGTTCTTTACTTCCACCTCCAGAAGCACGTCGTCTCTGTAATTGCACAGTCAATGACCAAGTTTAGTTCGGCCGGTGTAACTGGAATATATAAGAGTTGCACTCCTTCCAAATTAGCCATAGAATGGCCCCCGAGCACCTCATTTGCCATCAATTTTTCGTCTGTCTCGAAGTATTACGCCACCCATTTGTCCATTCGAGTAATGGGTTTATCTCAGTTTTGTAGGCCTAGCCATGGGTCCTCCAAAGTGATTGCCGTCCCGCTACAGATTAGGAATATGTGGTCAACTGTCTCTGGCGCTTGGTGGCACAGAAGGCATATGGGATCAGGTGTGATATTTTATTTTATAAAGATTCTCTCTGGTGGGTAAAGCCTTATGGCATGCAGTCCAAAGGAAGTTTCAAATTTTTGGGAGTGTATCTAGTTGCCATAACTTTGTCCGGAAGGATTTAGGCATTAGAGGATGATGTTGTGGTTGTTTGTTGTAGTAGGCTTGGATGGTTTAGCTTGTTGTAGGTGCTCTTAACCGTGCAGTTGCCGCTTCTATTTCCTGTCCAAATCATGTGATCCTCCATTGGATTTCTATTGATAGGAATGGCCAGAATTTCGTTGGCTATGTCCTTATCGAACGTTGTCCACAAACTGTTTTCATTAAATGTTCTGGTTTCCTGATTAATCAGGTCCTCTACTTTTTGTGGTTCATCTCGGTTAGCCGGACCACCAATGATACCTCTTTCTAGCTATTTATCCTCTTGAATCTTGATCGATTTGCCATTACCCACTGTCCATCTCACTTTTCCACTAGTAGCGTCTCTTCCAATAAGTAAACTTTGCCATCCCCAAGAGGGTCTCGAACCTTTCACTGCCTTCCAAAAGTCTCTGCCTGGAAAGGATATTTCTTTCAACAATTGACACCAAAGGGCTAATTGTAATTATGAAAATCTCCATGCTTGTTTACCCAACACTACCTTATTAAAAGAGACAAGATTCTGAAAATGGATCCCTCCACTATTGTTTCTTCTTTTCAGGACATTCCATTTTTTCTAGTGCAGCCCCATCTTCACTTCATTTTGTTTCCACCAGAAAGAGGCAATTCTTTGTTCAATGACGTTGCAAACTGAAATTGGGATTTTAAATATGAACATTACATATTGATGCAAGACTTACAGAACAATTTTGATCAGAATTTGCTTGCCTGCTTTAGATATTAGCTCCTCCTTCCAAACCTCAAGTTTCATGTTTACTGTAGCCAAGATCCAGGTAAACATGTCTTTTTTTGTTTGTCCACAATATGAGGGAATGCCCAAACACTTCCCAGTTTCTTTTTATCACTAGGACTCTGGGCTTGGAAGCCATGTTCCTACTTAAGCTTTCTGAACATCTCGTACTGAAAAAAAGTCATTGACTTGTTCAAATTAATGACTTTGCCCAAAGCAAAACAATGTTAGTTCAACACCGCTGTTAGGTTTTGACACTCTTTAATCTTCCAATTTAGAAAGAATATTGCAATTGTCTGCAAACAACGGGTGAGATGAGGTTGGACAAAATTGTTTAGCTTGATTCTTGTAATGCTGTCATTTTTCACCACTTTGTTCATGAGTAAAGAAAGTCCATTAGCCATAATAATAAATATGTAGGGAGATAGTGGGTTTCATTGTCTAATGCCCCTTGAAGGTTGGAAGAAATTCAATGGATCAACATTGAATTTTACGCTAAACGTGACCGATTTTATGTATGCCATGATCAAAGACACCCATTTCTCACAAAAGCCCATTTTCTTCACCCAAGCTTCCAAAAAATTCCATCCACTCGATCAATACGTCTTTCGCATTTCAAGTTTCAAAATCATCTGGAACCTTTCTTTCCAATTCCTTACCTTTAACTGATGCAATACTTCCTGGACAACCATGATATTGTCATGAATTTATCTTCCATTCATAAAAGCACTTTGCTCTATTGCAATTATCTTTGAGAGCCAGGGTTTAAGGTGATTGGCCAAGACCTTGAAAATGATTTTGTAGGCAAAATTACACAAGCTAATAGGTATGAACTGCGATAAGCATTCTAGATTTGGAACTTTGGGAATTAAGGAAATATAGGTCCTATTTAGTTTAGGACTAATAATACCTGAATTGAAGAATTGCTGGACTTCTTGGATCACATCTTGTTTCATATCCTTCCAATGGTGGTGGAAGAATTGGCTGTTAAGTCTGTCGAGTCCTAGTGCCTTTGTTGCTCCCAATTAAAAAACTGCAGTTTCCACTTCTTCCTTGGTAACTAGACCCACTAACTCTTCATTCATATTCTCCCCTATCACACACGGGCATTGGTCTAGAACTAGCTGAAAGTTTCTTGGCCCATCGGAGGTATAGAGGGGCTAGAAAAATTGAGTTGTGTGTCGTTTTAAGAGGGTCGGATCATAGTTCCTTTCTTGTTCATTAATGTTCAACATAGAAATTATGTTCCTTTGTTGTCTTTGGACAGTTGCTACATCAAAAAAAAATTGTGTTTCTATCCCCCACTTTAGCCAATAAATCCGTGATCTCATATCCCAGTACATCCTCTTGTCTCCATAGTTTCTCAATTCACCACTTGAGTTTTCCAAGACCTTGTTTACTGTTCAATCATGTCTCTTTTCAAAGATTCAATTTGGCAGGATGTGCTCCTTTAGCTCTAAGCTTGTAGTTCGCAATTATTACTTTAAGCTTGTGTGCCAAGCCCTCATTCTTAAACAGTAGATCATGCCACACCTTTTCTACCAACTCCATGTACACCTCATTTTCTAACCAAAAAGCTTCAAATTTGAAGGCTTTGCTTCTTTTCCTAATTATGGGTTCTAAGAATAGAAGAATCGGGCTGTGGTTGGAGCCTATGGCTGGCAAGGCAAAAGCTTCGGCATTTGGAAACAAGACTCCATTCTTTAATGCAAAGTGCTTTATCAAGCCGTTTCTTCACTAGAGCATCTCCTTTCTTATTGTTAGCCCAAATAAATGCACATCCTTTACTTTCAATATCCATCAAGGAGCATTTGTTTTAGACTTCTCAGAAAGTAGTTGACCTATAGTGGTTTGTCTCTCTTTTCCCGAATCTCCCAATGGTATAATATCTCGTTAAAATCTCCTATACAAACCCAAGAGAGGGAATTTGATTAATGAATGTTTCTCATTTTCTCCCATAGAATGTTTCTCATTGTCTCCCATAAAATGTTTCTCATTTTCTCCCATAACATCCTCTTCTCTTGAAAATTTGTTGAAGCATGTATAAAGGCGAGCCTCATTACTGTGCTACTACTTTGGCAAGTGCAACAAGATCAATGAAATCCTGGCTCGTGGACACTACCTCTATTAGTGACTCTCCATTCCAAAAAATTGCTAATAATCTAGCAATACCTATTGGATTAATTACTATTGAATGCGAAAAATTGAGATGATGTCTCATACGAGTCACTACTTTCTCCTTATTCTTCGTTTCCATTAGAAACATCACATCGGGTCTTTCCCGAGCCATAAGGGCTTGAATTGCTTGGAATGTTAGTTGTGCCTAAACCCCTTGACAATTCTAAGTCACAATATTCGTATACCCTTTGGTCGCTTATTAGGGCTAGCTACCAAATCATATTCCTTCATTCCACTCTCAACCATAATAGGGGTCTCAAGTAACTTGGATTCATTGAGAACAAATGGTTCAGCCCCTTGGGAGTTGTGAGGCTTGTATCGTCTCATTTCTTCGATGCTGGAGTTTTTTGTCCTTCTGGCTTTTCTTGAAGGATTCGATCAACCCCCCATTCATCATCTCGGTCCATGGGGAATCAGTAAGCAATAGCTGCGTTTCTTTATTTCTTTTACCCCTAGTAGCCTTGACCTCATTAGCTTCTCCTTTCCCCCTTCAATTCAATTTGTCAATTTGCCAAATATCCATGGGGTTTGGTTCTTGTACCATTTCAACCTCAGCTAGTTGTGTACTCTTTGGAATATCTGGGTTGCAATTGAGTTTCTGGTATAAACTCATCCTTCTATATCTTTGGGAAATCAGTCCCATAGAATAGCTTCCAAAATGGGCTTGCCTTTCACTCTAAAGCTTTTAGCCAATAGCTAAAATTTTCAGCAATATTTTCCTCTAAGCTTGATTTTTCGTACGGAACTTCCTTACAACTAGTTGTGTAGTGACCGATTTTCCTGCATGAGTAGCAAAAAAGTGGAGTCGTTCACACTTGAAATCAATCCATAATTGGTTATCCTCAAATCTCACCACAGCCCCCGGTAACAATGGGTTTGCAAGATCAATAAGGACTATAGCTCTTCCTACTTTACACGGGCTTTCCCCTTTCCCCTCTAATTTTAATTCCAACACCATCCCTAACTTAGAAGTCACTTCTAACATCACATTCTCAGTAATTCTAACTAAAGGAGACCGTGAACTTGTACCCAAAAGGCACAATGGGTAAAGTCCTGGCAATGAATAAGAACTTTAGGATAGAGTTGTTGAAGGATTAAAAGATTACTCAAGAAAGATCATGAGCTACAAATATGATTAATGCAAGATGAATCGTGCCTCCCTTGTCCTAGATTCACCCAATTCACCACTGCCGTGTTATCATATTCATTCATTTTCTCCATAAGTTGCACAAAATCCATAATTTACTATTTTTCCATCTCGAAGCACATAGATCTAGGAACTACAGACAAACTGTATTTTTTATCCAATTTTTCAAGCATCATCATTCGTTTCTTGATAGTCAAAGGGAAAAAAAGGGGACTTTTTTTGAGTTCTTGATCAAGGCACAAATGATAACCACTCTATTTTTTAACACAATTTCTCGCTAGAAATAGATTTTGCTATTTCTTTTCCTGGACGAGTTTCTGAGCAAAAAAGATGTGTCGACACAAAAGTTCTCATTCTTTGTAGTTAGCGAGTGGCGGCAAGAGGTTGATGGTGGAAGATGGCGGGCGGTGGAGGACAACAAGGGGCAGCAGTGGCCAGCTAAGGGCAAGCGCCCGACTATTGGCGAGGGCGAGTAATGTGAAGAGTTTTTATTTCTCATTTATATTCCTGAAATAGGAAAGTATAAAATTTTTACTTCTTATTTCTGTTTTAAACCTATTTCTGGACGATGTGCTCAAGAAATAAAAAAATGAAATTGCATTACCAAGCGTATGTTTGTTTCAAATCTGTTCTCGAAATAGAAAAATAGACTTGACCATAAATAAAATGGTTATCATGCACACCCTTATTTTTCTACTCTTTGTTTAATTTAGTCCATGTATTTTTAATTTGTTTACTAAAGTTCTTCTACTTTAACATATTTTCAACTAAATCGGCTACCACATGACATCGTAGTGTGACATTGTTGATTATTCAATTGTTAAAATATATTTGAGTGATGGGAAGTTTAATGAGAAGGATATACAGTGCATATTCTTAGACTATACACACGGTAAACTATGCTATCAATAATTGTGTGCGGAATTAAATTTGCCTATTATTAGCAAAAAGTTATATTTGACGAATCTTTGGTGCTTTTGAGTAAGAGTAATTGTGGTATTGTTAGACAGATCTAGACAATGTTTATTTGAAAGTGGAGTTGCAACTAAAAATTCATGAGGTATAGAGTACTTATGTAGTAATCCACACGGATGGTGCTTATAATGAGGTCAAGTTTGACAAGCCAACATTTGTTGTAATTGTTGAATTTTACAAAGTGCATTTTCGTCTTCTAACAATAATATGGATGTAACGGCAAACCCTTGTGGAGTAACTGAAGGGGCAAGTGGAGTTAGTGTTCTGATGAGGTCCATGGTTATGATGAAGTTCAAGCGCAACTTGGATTTGGAATATGTTTATAGCAGATGAGCCCATGAGGGGTTGTGAAAGAGTAGCAGCAAATTTCAAAATCTAGTAAAATGATTATGATTTGACATAAACATCGAGCCAATGTGGACATTGTTAGAAAATATGTCTCAAGTTTGAGACTAAAAAAATTGATTATGTCTGAATTTTTTCACGAAAGCAAGAGATTATATTGCGAGAGTTTGTGTTGATTAAATATTGGGTGAGTCGTTGAGTGTAATTGAGAGGTGACGAACATTGAGAGTATCTGAGTGACTCAAATATGATTGTGATCTTTGTTGTATTGTTTGATTTGCAGCGAAATACTTTTCTATTTTTCCCGAGAACAAAGTTGCAGTAACCGAACCATGTAAATTTCAGTCTCTTATTTCACTTTTGAATTGGCGACCCCCAGATATTTCACGATTACTTGTCCTCTTCTATTTACAGTAGTAATTAATTCTTTCAGCTCCATTTTGCCCCGTCGGTGGCCAGGATGTGACTCTTAGCATCTTGAAATTCCATTAGAACTTCCTGAGTTTTGATGTTTGGTGCAAACTACCATACCAAACCAGCTGAAGCAAATTAGCAGCAGATAGCAACTACTCGTAGGGAATTTTCCAGCTAGATGCATCAGGACCTGCTTGAATTCTCTAATAAATTCGAGTTCACAATCTAGTTCTTTATTTACCTAGTGGAGATTCTCAAATTGCACTGAGCTTTTGTATGACCAGCAGATACATCTGTTGCAATTACCATTCGCAGCCTACTCGCGAGCAAGCTGACCCCAAATGCTGTGGCGAAAATCTGTGAACGCCGCGTGTTTTAATTTCGATCTTGGATTTTGAACCATGGTCATTGCTCCAAATGCCAAATCCTTCCAACCCTAAATTGCCTGATTAATAACCTAGCTCATGTTAAAGATGATCCAGCTTGATCTTTTAACTAGTTGACTCTGAACGATAATATCTTATGGTGACATTGAATTTTTAGAAAAGCGAAAACATGAAGTGCCCGTTATTTATTATCAAACCGCGATCCAAGTAAACATCGCATTAAGCTACCTTACCAGAGAGTTCTCCCTAGCATGAAGGCTTGTGCTCTTTCCTTGCTCTTCGTCTTCTTTTAATCCACTGCATGAGAAAAAGATAAAAGATGAATTTTCTTATAAAAGAAATGCTGAGACATTAATATATCTCGATTTCTCAAAAAATGGTAATTACTCGATAATTTGTTCTTTACCTCAAAGCAAACTTTCATAATACTCTCTTAACTCCTGTATCTCCTGCGGTCAAAAGGTTTGAATTAATTAATGTATGGAATGACCAAGCAGTATTCATGGGTTATATCCATAATGTAATCTAGACGTAATCCAAGAACTGTTTGACAAGTTTATGATAAAAGATGATGGACGACAAACTTTAGCCTAAAGACAACTCAATGTTAATGTATCATTGGATGATAATAATTATGATATAAACTTAAAAGAATTTGCCAACAATTTGAATCAATGAAATATTTATACACTTTATAGAATTTGTGAAGTAAAACATAAATATTATAACATAAATATTTTTTTCACGCAAAGGAGTTATAAATAAAGTGGAGAAACAACGGATAGAGAAAGGAATGAGGGAAATGAGTAATAAATCGGTAGTGTTATGGTGGGAGAGTTTGACCTAAGCGTGTACATCTGCTGCAATTAACGTTAGCAGCCTTCTCATGGGCAAGCTGACGCCAAATGCTGCAGCAACAATCTTGTTTCCGAAGCATCGCTTTCACATGGTTCTCACGGCGATGCTAACGATGAAAAGATGACCCCTGAGGGGGATAGAGATCCATTGAAAGTGAAGGCTGAGTGTCCCAGTTTTGATCTTGGATTTTGAACCATATTTATTGCACAATCAAATATATTGCTACTGTCAAGCATCTGGATGGAGTGCACAAGAATATTCTGCCTATCCCACGTGAAATCTGTACAGTCGAGCTCTTGTTTTTTATGTGGGGTGTTCTAGTGCCAAGTTTATTTGTAGCTGTCTGATCTGAAATGTTTTTAGTTATATGACATAATCAATGTATTTCCAGCGAACTTCAACATATTGAGGTACACTTGATGCACAGAAACTGATATATGGGTCTATCCGGTTTCCTTAATCCCCTGTTCTTCTTAGTTTTCTTCCAAGAACTTGTATAACCTGCTGTCCTTTCTTGACTTCCGCATGCTAACCAAGGACTTGAAGAGACGGTTGTTCTCGCTGGAATATAGCTCGATATCAGTTCTTCTGTTCCTCTCAACATGAGTAGACATTGAAGTGGATCTTCGGGGTTCCAGTGGGTACTGGATGTTCATGTGGGCATATAAGACACTCAGTCATAAGAGGTCATGTCCGCAAGACATGTCCAACAAAAAATAAAGCTTACTAGCTAAGCTGCATTGAAGTTCATTGATGCTTACTCGCTTTTTGGCACTAGACTGGTTTGGAGATGTAGATCTATCGACGAGAGAACCCAAACGTGCGAGTTGCAATAGAAATGGGGAGGTGCGTTTTTCTGGTTAGAAAAAGTGCGGCTTGTATTAGTAGCTTGTCTAACTACACGATATACGATACAATAACAGGGGGGTTATGAAAACATTATGTAAATAAGCGCTACGTATGGCAATCAGGGGCATTCAAGTCGGGTGTACGGACCTGTTTTTTGGTTGGACGAAGTACTTATGAATGAAAAGATGCTGGTTGGGGTGGACCGTGGAAACTGTGTTGTCAAATGTCGTCTCCTGCATCAGCGTTCCACTGTCAGCATCGAGTCTTTTCCAAACTAGGATGATCAGCATAGATTCTACCAAAAGTTACCTGACAAATGATGCAGAAGTCTCTATATTTCTTGAATACATGTCTTCGGAAAGGAAAAAAAAAGTTATTAGTACGTCAGTAGTAGCATTTGATATTGTGCTGTTTGATGGAATCAGTTGAGCACATGCAAATGATGAGGGAGAAGAGATCAGCTAGTTTTGTGACTCATGAATTTTTTACATCTAATAGACCAATCTTGTTCTTGGAAATGTGCGTAGTGGTAGCTAAAGTCATACAATGTTCACCTGCCGACATGTTGCTGTTTACTTCATTTTTCATGCAGTATTGCAAGTTCTTGCTGACTCCACCGTCTTTAGCTTGTGAAACTGAAAGAAAGTTCTTAAGCATGAGCCAACTCTGATCTTTTGGTCTTAATAAGCCAATGACAAATCTTGTGAAGGGAAGCGTGCCTGGTAAGATATATCGCATGTGGTGCTTCGGAGTTCTTATTGCTAGTGACTGCTGAGATAGGCCTCCATGGTCTATGAACTTGTCACACATTCGGAGTCTCTAAAACACAAAAATGGGGTTGAAAATTATATTCGTTATCTGTGATAAATAAGTCAACAGTATGAAAGATAGTTGTTCTCAATGCCATTTTCCATATTATTGTTGAAGCAGGATTTGTTCTGTTATTCAGAATATATTTTTCTCTGCAACTTAGTTTGTTACAATGTAATATAATCCAACAAGTCATGGAGTTTATCTGGAGTACTTTCAAATTTTCAAGAACTTAATTCTTCCTGGTAAGTTGCAATTTGTTAGACCCTGCACACGGTAAATCAGAGGGTATGCAAGCTCTTCGCATCCTTAATGTTATAAAACAAGGAAAACCTAATTATATGGCACACCTGTTGAAGACAAGAGAATCTGAGCTCAATTGCAGATGCTTCCTCAATCTTGTCATCCAGGAGACAGTTGACCTTATAAGTCATGGAGCCCAAGTGATCCACAGTGCTGATGAAAGCTTTAGTTGCATAATCTCTCAATGTGTTCACCACTCTGCAGTATTGTCAAAGCCAATAACGAGGTGCGCAACATAAATAAATGCTCGAGCTGGTACATTATAATGAAGTGAAAACCTATGTGTCTCACATTTGTTTTTGATCTTGTTTGTTGTAAGATAATTCAAAATACTCAGCTGCTGAGTATAACTGCTTCCTAAGATCCTTCAAATCCTGATTAGAGAAAAAGATTACAATTAGCATGCAAGACAAATCCAAACCTTTTCACCCTGAAATTCGAACATGATGTAAACTAGATTGTGAGGAATTTGATCATCTAATAGGTGAAAAGAAATAGAGGAAAGTAACTTGTTCGTGAACATAGACAAATAAGAAATGGATAGATGTGGACACAACGGAACATCAATCGAATTTTAAGGTAAATGCAGAAAAAGTAACCAGTAGTTATGTACCTTTAGGCTATCTGAAAAGTTCAAACTCTCTTTCATGGAGAGCTCATCATAATGCAAAGCTTCCTGAGGAGCGGAAATTAAAGAAGGCAACTGGGAAGCATCCATCATACCCAAGTTCAGAGTATCTTCATCTGTTACAATGAAGATGAAGCAATTAGATTCAACTTCACACCCTCAGGCACTAATTGTCATTATCCATTTCCAAGACACCATCTCATCCTAGTTCTATTTTTCCTTCTAACCAAGAGAACATTTTCTTTCTCCCTTCTCTTTCACCGTCCTGACAAATTATGAAGACCTATTTTCTTCTCCTTGATGTTCCTCCTCTATTCTGATCTCAACCATTTCCTTCCAACAAAGTCGAGGCTAAAATCCTGAGATATTGCAAAGGTCGGAGAGTTTTTCATCTGCTAATGACAACAGTTATTACCAATGCAAGCAAACTTTTCTTCTTGTTTTGTTAATCACAGATCACGTAGAGCATTGCCAAACCGCAGGTCCAAAAAGAACTAGAGAAAAAATCTCAGCAGGAGAACAAAAAGCACATGCGACGAATACAAAGCTGACATTACCTCCTTTTTAACTCAGCAAGG
The DNA here is from genome assembly GCA_016097595.1 of Eucalyptus pumila. Lineage (NCBI taxonomy): Eukaryota > Viridiplantae > Streptophyta > Magnoliopsida > Myrtales > Myrtaceae > Eucalyptus > Eucalyptus pumila. The sequence continues at coordinate 9,057,566 of CM027850.1, read as the reverse complement.
AAAAGAAAAGAAAGATATCCAAAAGGCCATAACCAGAATTGGTGATCTTCACCTTAGATATTGAAGAGGGCGAGAGAGAGATCAGAAAAATCATCTTGCAGAGATGTGTCGCCAGCAAGTGTCATAGAGCGACAGTGGTGACTCTTGCTGAAGATGGCTATAGATAATTTTTGTGCAATTTGTGCCTTTGCTTCTGAAACAGGATTGTTTGAGTGTCTCTGTTGGGGAGAGTAATAATTGGGGTATGATGAAGACTACTCTGTACTAACAAGGAAAAGAAAGACGCTAAGTTCTTTGAGAATAAGTATTGAAAGCAACGCACACCTAAACAGAAAACTGCCAAAGTGAGACATCTAATAATGGTAAAATCCCAATGATTCTTCGTCTCTGTTTCTGCCCATAAGTCTCTCATGGGTGAGCATTTTCTTCCAGCTAATAGTCTTAAGGTTTTACATATCTATCATAAAAGGTAGACTCCTGCTGATCCAATTGCTGCTCCCATTCATTTGGCTCAGAATTATCCCATTCCTCCATATCTATGCGTAGTATGATGCAAGAGGATGTTTTATGAGTTTTTCTTATGTGAAGATCAAGTGTAAAATCTATTCTTGATGATGGGTAATGCAATCATTTTCACTCACTGTCGTCCACCAAAAAAACTGATCTCCTTCTAGTGTGAAAGATGCCCTGTCGGTTTGGCATTTGGTGCTACACAGGAGTCGATCCTCTACAGAGCCGACATATATCAGCTGTCTGTTTCTGTTAGCTCGAGTATTTTCATCTATTGAGGCCCACTGCATTAAGATACAATCGACTTTTTTAGGAAGTCAGGTGATGTGGGGCTTACACATTCAATTCAGCAACTGAATGACATTTAATCTTTCTCCCCATAAACCAACTCTTAACTTATGTCGTACATCCTCTATATAGGTCTCAAGCATTCGCCGGTGGTCCATTGTGCATGCAAATCCAATGAAAATGCAGTTTCCCAAAGTTCAAAATGAAGTGGAAAAATCTTTGCACTTGCCAACTTTTCATTAATATCGTCTCCTTGAAGATGGAGTAGGACTGTATGGAAAGATGGAAACAAAACGTGCACTGTGGAGTAGAAGGGCTTACTTGAAAAGAAACAAGAAAAGCCTACGATAATTTGAAATAAAATGGAATGAAATAAACAAGAAAATAAGTCACAGAAGTTGGAAACATTGGGTGGTTGGGAATTCCTTATCAGACGTTCGTTATTACATCATCATACGGTATGATGAGGTCCTCAATCATGGTCACATCCCAACGACAAGGAGTCAATTCATCATAAAACCATGATTTAGAAGAGGGGGACCACTGTTGGACACCCACCCATTAAATTCTTCCTCTCGTTCTTTCCGGATCCGCCAGAAGTATCAATTAAGCAAATTGACGACGACTTTCATGCAAAGGCTACATCATGGATCACGGAAGACTCTACCAAATTGCAAACCCCAGATTCATTTTCTGCCCAGTCTTGAGAGCTTATGCAGCAAATGTAGAAAGCGAGATCACATGCTCACAGAGCCCAATCTGGAAGTTAGGAAAATATAAGGGGAAAAGAAATTTCTGATACGATTTTGCTACGCCGTCTCATTGAAATATCATCAATCAAGAGCACAAGCCCTCGGCTGGTGGCTGTTTCAACTTACTGAACTAAAAACTGAACTGGACACGAGCAGCCCTAGTTGGCCTTCCCACGTCAATGATTTGCAACTCTTTCACCAACGAAGACAATTGATGTCACCAAGTGTGCACAGATTCGATTATACTATAACAACATATTAAAACCTAATTGTATCTAGGTCTATTCACAGTATTAGATCGATTACGAGAAACTATACTTTCTCCATGTCACAACATTGATTCAAGTTTCTGCTTCAAGCTGGTTAGACAGAGAAAATATCCTACCGAACAAATACATAATTGCGCTCAACAATATGATGGATATGAGTACCAACATGATTGCTGAGATAAAATCCATCACAATGATCAAATAAAGTTATAGACCTAAAAAATAAATATCAAATTCCTCGAAATGGGCAAAGGGGATGAGATGCCATTACCGCAAAATAAGTAATCTTCGAAGTGTGTAAATACCAGTGCAAATCACCACGCACTGTGGCAGGTCCTACAAAATCCGCTCCAACTCTCTTGTGTAACTCAATGTCTGATTGATAAGCTGCCACGAAGGAATTTCCTTAAAAGATACAGATTTATTCACTTTTGAAAATATACGAAGCTGCTCTTGATTTGCCAATTGGGATGCTCCTGCATTTGAACATATAACATATGTAATTGTTCAGGCTCCACAATACAACTTTTACGTGGATAAATTCTTCACACTTTGAAGCACTTTTGCAAGCACGAGGTTTCTATACTGAGCACACCTTGCAAAGTGTGAACTCAGCATAGTTACAGCAAGGGCCAAATGGCACATAGATGTGGTAAGTGTAAGTTTAACATCAGTCCGTGATTCTAGAAGAACAAAAAAACAGTCATAATAGTTGAAGAGGACATAGATTGGCAACTCGATAGAAGATATTTTATGAGATCCTTCAAAGATCTGAATCGATACTGGAGTGGATATTGTCTTTTTGACTTAATTAGTCAAACGAGAACAGAATTCCAGGTAGAGAAAGCCAAAATCCTCTCATAATATTCACCTCCCTGATATATACCGCGAGTTCTTGGTCATAGGAGTAGAGCAACATTTGCCGTGCGTCAGTAATTGGCATATGGTCATATGCTTTCTTGCCTCATCCAGCAATTTCATCGCCATTGTTCAAAGACAAAGACTAATGTGAGCACACATGAAAGAATCTTTAAGTTATATCTTTCAAAACTTATGAAAATATAATTACTCCTAAAACTTTCAAAAAACGCAATCAATGAAAGGACTTGCTTTGACTAATTTTACAAGTTTTATGACTTAATGGCACATGTTAAAAAAGTCTTAAACCTTTTGCATTTGTACCAATTTAGTTCTAAACCTTTTTTTATGCCAATTAAGTCTCAAATATTTTTACGTTGTGCCAATTTAGTCTTTTCCAGCCAATTTTGGCCGAATTTTACTAACTAGACGCTCAGCTGATGTGGCCTAATCAATGTTGATGTGGACAACTTTGAATAATATTTTAATATTTTTTATTTTCTTTTTTCCTTCTCTTCCTTCTTCCTCCATCTGGTCGTCGGACATTGGCGACCGGCTAGAGGTGACAGCCGGTGAGGTCAAGGTCGACCTCATTGGCCACCTCGTTAGTGGCCGCGAGGGCGGCGAGGCTGGCCTTCGCCCTCGCCGGCCATGGGCGAGGCTCGACCCTCACCATATACGGCGAGGGCGAGCCTCACTGCCCAAGCCTTGAGGGCGGCCTTGCGCTGGGCAGGCGAGGTGGCCGGCAAGGTTGACCTCGTCGGCCATCGCCTCTAGCCAGTCACCGAGGTCCAACGACCGGCTGGAGGAAGAAGGAGGAGAAGGAATAAAGAAAAAGAAAAAGAATTCAAAAATATTAAAATATCATTAAAAGTTATCTACTTCAGCGCCAATTAAGTCACGTCAGCTGGCCGGTGTTCAGTCAGTAAAATCCTACCAAAATTGGCCGGAAATAACTGAATTGGCATAATGTAAAAATGTTTAAGACTAAATTGACATAAATGCAAAAGGTTTATGACTTTTTTAACACTTTTCCCGGTAATTGCATACTTTGATTTTATGACTCAATTACTCTTTCTTAACAAATTTAGGGACTTTCAATATATTTATACCTCTCTTTTTAGTGTAAATTTATATATATTATCTTTCACTAGCAGGATGTTCTCGACTTTATAAATTTATCATATATATAATACAAGGGTCCGCAATTTAACAGAGAAGACTAAGCATAAAATGAAGAACCGGACGAATTCAATTAGTGAATGTACAGCTTTTTAGTAGTGGTTTAGTCAGTGTTTGATCGAGTCAGAAATCATTACAAATTGCGCTAATATTTCATCGAGGAGAAAAAGAATTGTAAAGTCAACTGCATTTATTATTGGAGTCGTTTAAGCAAAACAGACCAGACGAATTTTCAATTCACGATGTAGCTGTGCACTCGAACTTATTTTCCAAGTTCTATCCAACTTCTGTGGAGCCTCATAATTCTTTAAAGGGAGCTAGAGAAGATCCGAATGTATTGAAAGCAAAAGAGTGTGTATCAAGAAAGAAAAAGGTACAAATTTATTGAGAGAATTCCAAATCCGAGATAATATAACTAATTCGAAACCGACACGACTTGATACGTTGCGCTACTTGTAATAACAAAACGAGGGTCATAGAGCGCGCTTGTACCATGAAACCTTATTTTGATTGACTTTCTTTCATTAGTACACAGTAATTCTTGAATTACTAGCACCCGTCTATCAGTTTAAAAACAGAAGTGAATAGATAACCCAATTTTTATAAACCTTTTATGAGCTTCTCTTAACCAGATTACTGCTGATCATGTCCTTAGCTGACGCTAATTTGTATGTTGCGATTTCTAGCAATCAAGATATGTTACATTTCAGGCTCGTTGTGCCAGCTCGAGCGACAACATACGTCATGACGCTTTGCCCTATGGACTTTGCTCGGCCCGACAATCTCTTGATTTTCTCCTAATAATCAGTCTGCTTTGCTGCAGCATCAGTGAGGTATCAGCTGACCAAAGTCCTGCAGCAGGACGTAATCGCCCATTGTTTTTTATTTAATTCGAGATCATCCGGATGCGTGCTTCGAGTCACACTGCAAAAGAAAATCGGAAGATCTTTTTTTTAATGGAGGGCCAAGTGCCGCAGGGCATTGAATTAGTTCCGTCATGTATGAGCTATGAAAATCAGCATAGGATTTGAAGATTGGCCGGAGGTGGCTTAGGGCTGGGTGTGGAGCTAACCCGATCGTGCAGGAATTGCTTGGTGATATTTGCAATATGGGAACTTCGAGAGACGAACATCAGCTTCCTCCTACAGTAGGCACGGACGAGATGGCTCCTAAACCAATACATTCATGATCTACCGAAAACAAGATGACAGGGTGTTTTTATCTCCAGCAGGATGGTCATATATCGACCAGCACATTCTTGATGTCAAGTAGCCAAAGACAAGAATGAGAATCGACTCTTAATATTACTTACTTCAGGAGCCCCAAACAATTCTCGAGAGGCACATGACAAAACTTACAGGAAAGCAGCATTAGTTACAGAATGAAACACGAGTTGCTCAGAGTACAATAACATGATCTGACTATTTCATAGACGATGACTACTACTATTACTCGACAGTTCCCCGTGAATTTGAGTTGTATTTTGAGCAACTTGTGTTCCATTCCACACGGAAAATAAATAAGTTTCAAGCCTTTGGATCTCTCTGTCATCCCATGAAGTTGCTGGCAAATTCAATGTATCATCTCGTAACAGATAAGGTTTCACAATTTATTGACTCCTCAGAAGCTTCGGGCATTGGAGCTTCATTATTAGAGAGTTCTCCCTACTCAGATGTCTCATTTTTCTCCCTTCCTGTTCTTCCGCTGAACGGAAACAAGACAAGACCGATTAGATCATGTCATGATAGAAGTGATTAATTAGAAAAAGAAAAAGAAAATTTTCAAATAATCATGAGAGAAAAGAAGGTAAAGGAAATAGAGGCATTAGCTTATAGAATTGTTTGGATGCTAGCGAGAGAAAGGAATGTAAAATAATGAATTATGCCTTAAATGTCTTTTTATGTTGCTACAACTTGAGATAAGATACGGGTATATGGTGGAAAGAAGAAAGAATTGTCAAAGAATTAAAGAGTGTGTCCGTGAGAGAGTATGGAGGAGAGCAAGTGCACCTAGAACTCCCGTTTGTATTATTGCTGGATCTTTGTATCACATCCATGAGAATACTTTTCCATTAAAGGTCAAAGTACTATTCAAATTTCCCGTTTGATATTGGTTAATTGGCTGACATTTTCTATCAATCATTGTTGTCTAACTGTTGATAGTTAGATGATGTACGGTACAATTTTATACTATATAAATATTCGGCAGAAAGACTCGATTTATAATCGCTGGTCTGTTCAGGCAAAGAAAATGACGAAGACAAGAAGAAGATGCTTTGTGAGAGCGAGATATCTTTTTCTTCTTAACTCCTTAGGCAATGCGTTCCAGCTGTTATCAACCTTTTTATTCTCGCTTTTTTGTAACCCACTTATCAATGTTATCATTCCTCTTCTTGCTAATCCTAAGTCCAAAGGACCAAGTCCTTTTAGCCCAAATTACCTGATTCATGACCTAGTCAACTTAAGGATAACCTGTATTGATTTTTTTAAGGATTAATACCATAAAAATTCCAAACTAATACACTTGTAACAAATTTACTCTAAACTAATGAGATATTTATGGTGTTAATCTATTTTTTTAACTAGTTTGGCCTAAATAAATATATTTAAGCTTAATTATAATATTAAAATTCTAAAAAAGAGGGAACCTGAAGTATTTATAATAAATTATCGTACCCCGACCCAAGTAAATATAGATTGAAAGTCGCATTAGCAGAGAGTTCTCCCCAGTACGAAGTCTAGTGCTCTTCGCTTGCTCTTCATCTTCTTTTCCTCCGCTGCATGAGAAAAAGAGAGAGAATTTCTTACAAAAGAAATGCTAAGACATTTATATATCAATTGCTTATACATTCTAAAAAATGCTAATTACTCAGTGATCTGTAGTTTACCTGTAGGAAAACCTCCATAATACTCTCTTAACTCTTGGATCTCCTGCAGTCAAAAGGTTTCAATTAATTAGGCATGAAAAAGGATTGAGCAATATTCATCTCCCATACCAATGATTTTAATTAACTGGATGTAATTCATGAATTATTTGATGAACTTTTGATGAAAAATGGTGTATGATATATTTAAGCGTAAATGCAACTTAATATCAACGTATTATTAGATGATTATAATTATGATATAAACTTAAGAATTTCAATATTTCATATAATTAATAAATATTTCTGAAGTGAAACGAATTTATTTTGCCACATAAAGCGAGTTATGATTAAACTAGAGAAACGATGAATAGAGAAAGGAGGGCGGGAAACGAGCAATAAATAGTAGTGTTATGGTGGAAGAGAGAATAGACCGCACATTGCCAATTATGTAAATCGACCAAAAAAATAAAAAAAAGAGTAGAAAATCTCTAGAATTGCTCCATTTGCATAGATATAGATTGGATCCAAAATGCCCTGATCATTGATTAGCTAATTAAAAATTTCTTTCAGAAAAATTACGATACTTCATATTATAGAGGAGGTGCCCTGCAGGGCCTTTCAGAATAATTATTGGTCCTTTCTAAGTAAATTGTGGAGGTAATTTATTATGAATCATTATTATAATCCAGGGTCACATGTGCGGCACACTTAAAACATTTTACTTGCAACATCAATATTTGTTAGTGATATATATATATATATATATATATATATATATATATATATTATTTTATTTTTTTGATAATCTAGGGGTATAGACATGAGACGCACTTGGAGGCTACTCTGCAAGACCCCTATGGTTAAGTTTGGTGGTTAATCTATTATCTATGCAAGTGGCCCTAATTTCGAGCAAATTTTTATGGGTCTTAATGGAAAATAGTTCAAGTTGGCTCGATTACAAAAACTCATATCATTTCTTCATAAATTAATATTACGAATAAAATTTTGAAAAAAATCTAAATATATATTAATTAGGAGTAATGTTACGTAAGTTATGGTTTTCCTATACCAAATCTATACAAAGTAATAACATAAATTATAATATGTTTTAATTAAGTGAGTCCTATTCAACACCTAACAATATTCGCTGACACATCAGTCTTTCAAATCAAGTTTCCATTTTCAGTCATTATACTAAATCCCTCACATTAAGTCTTCTAGCAAGAAGTGGAGCGATACTCACATTGATAAGAAAACTCCTCGTCATGACAATTTGCTGCCAATGCTCGTCTTGCTGAAACAAATGTTCATCTCGAGAAAAGAAATGGTCACCTATAGAACTGTCATATTTATAGACTCCTCCAGGTACCGTCTTCAATTTGGGACAACCGCTGACCCCTAATTTAGAAAGATGAGGCATGGCTCCTTCAACGACCCTCCACTCCTCCAGATTTGGCAGATCATGAAGAACTAGATGCTTGAGTTGAGGGAAGCCTCCTGCAGAGCAAACCATTTCCTTTCCCACAAAAGCACTATTCATCAGTTGGAGAACAACCATGTGATTCAATTTCTCTAGTGTTGGCATTGGATCTTCTTTGAGTTGGGAATCCAATAAGACCAGCTTTCTTAGTTGTTGGGGTAGATTCTTATACTCTGGTAACTTCTCTATTCCTCCTTTAATGAACAATTTACAAGAAAGGTGATAACTCGACATATTACTCAATTCATTTTCAGTGAATGAACGAATTTGGTTTAAGATTTCAAAAGATGAGGATTGAAGATGTTTGAAAGTGAAATTAGCAAGTTGTGGAATTATCGTCAATTGATAAGAACCATATAGGGGGGAGACAATTATTTTTCGCAGATTCTTTAGTTTGCCTAAATCATTCACATTGCAGTATTCTGGATTAAAGTTCCTCAATGTCTGTAGATTCTCTAAAGAGTCCAACCGCAAATTCTTCTGGCCATTGTCGGCAAAATATTTGGGAAGGTGAAGATGCCTCAACGTTCTCATCTTCCACAACACATTTGGCACATTCACCTTGGAATGTTCCAGTCCTTGCAGGTCCAAGTATTCCATGCAAACAAGGTTTCCGATAGATTGTGGCAAGCCCTCGAGCATACATCCTTCTAAACTTAAGTACCTTAAATAGACTAGGTCTCCCACTGATTCAGGTAAATTTCCTATCATACCCTCTAACTTCAGAACTCTGAGAAACTTACAATTGATAATAATATCTTCAAATTGCTTCCACATCCATTCCCTAGAATTGAAGAACATAAGAGCTCGAAGGTGAAGCACGGTGTTTTCTTTTTGTCTTACTCGTGAGTCACTCATAAGCATATTGAGAGAAAGCCTTCGTGTTTTCCAAGTTGACTCGTCTCCAATTGCCATTGAAGAAGAAGAAAAAGAATCCTCTATTTCATTATCTTGCTGATTTTCAAGAACGGTTAGAAACTTCTCCTGCCTAGCTTTGCATATGCATATGTCTCGCATCAAATTGTGGAGGCAGCAACTTTTGATCTTTCCACTCAAGGTGAATCGTACTTGAACCATTCCCCTATTTGCAAACTTCATTAGATATTGCTCTGCGACATCTTCATCATATGGATTGGGCGACACAAAGCCTTCAGCAATCCACATTTGAAGAACTTTCGTTGCAGGGATTTCTGTATTCTCTGGAAAGCTACCCAAATAGAGGAAGTATGGCTTTAGATGTTGTGGTAAATTGTCATAGCTTAAGGCCAACACTCTAAATATATCACTCTTATCACCAAAATGCGAATTGATGTCTTTGTAAATCGTCTCCCATTCGGTGTCCACCAGAAGTCCACCGAGCACGTTGACAGCTAAGGGTAATCCTCCACACTTCTTAAGGAGCTTATCTCCTAACATCTTCATGTTTTCATCCATCACTACACAATATCAGGCAACAAATTGCAACTTAGTAATCATAGGAAAATGCAATTGTAATAAGAAGATAACTTCAAGGACATATATCTACTAACTTCAAGGATGGATATCTACTTTTAGATATATAAGTACAATGCTATAGTTCTTTATAATCTATGGTTCATTTATGCATTTGTAAGGGGATAGCCTTTAGGGATGACAACAAAGCTCCTATAAATGCCTCCATCTGGAAGATCAAGAATCCTAAATTAACTAATGGAATGCATTGTCCTTGCCATCTGTGGCTTGAATTAAGTAACTCAAACAAATGTATGACAACAATAATCTACTTGATGAAGACAAACGAAATGATGGAAGGGATAATTTGAGTGTCCTAGTAATCTCTCGTAATTTGAGTGTGCTAGTAATCTTCATTACAATCGAAATAATAGTAAAATCTTTATGTTGATGACCTCTTTTATTATATGATAATTCATGATTTAATAGTAAAATCTTTATGTTAACAACCTCTTTTGTTACATGATGATTCACGATTTTCTTAAGAATCCCAACTCTTATTATTGGACCAACTATTCACAATTCCAAAAGGGGTTTACCTCAGATGAAGCCTATGAAGAAGGAACATAGCTCGGCTCTCCATCGTTTCATGAATTCCCACAAAAAAAACTTAAATTGTTGGCTATATAACATCCTCTTCCACATTTTTCATCATCGGAGGAAAGGAAGAATAAAGTTCTGGAATTCTGTTTAGAGGTATAAGCGCTAGCCACTAAGAAACAAAAGGGGAATCTCATTCCCCAAATATCAAAATACCGATGGCTACTTCACAAGTCAATTATTTAAACTCCCTATTGACTATTGATTAACAAATTGTTAAACCTTGTAAAAGGCCAGATTGTGCAATGAAGTACTTTGTATTACACGGTCTCCGACTATAATAACCTCTTGAACCACTATAATAATTTCTTGAAGCTACTATACGTTAGGATAATAACCTTAAAAAAGCCTTACCTTTCGTTTCAAGAGACGCCCTCTTTTTTAGCAGATCCCAGCTCTCCTCGTTCGATAAAAATCGAGGTTTATGGAAAAGACCGTGAGGATCGATATGCTCTGCTACTTCTCTATTGCTAGTTGTTATCAATAGCTTGCTTCTTGTGCCCTTGACCGGGAATGCAGCTTGAAGACTGTCCCATGCCTCTTTGGCCCACAAATCATCAAGAACCAAAATACATCTTTTCTTTAGTTGGATCTCATTTAGAGTTTTGAACAATTCATCATCCATCATCTCCTCAACCTTCTCTCTTTGATCAGGGATCAACTTAACAAGAATTTCCATCAAGATATCTTTCGAGTGGTATTCTTGAGATACACAAGCCCAAGCGAAACCGTCGAAATTGTTCTTCACTTTGTCATGAGCGAGGACTTTCCTAGCGAGTGAAGTTTTACCCAAACCACCCATTCCCCATATAGTAATAACTCTGTGTTGTTCTCCATCCTTCAACAGCTCTTTCACCAACTCCTGAACACTATCTTCCCTCCCGACAAAATACTCCTCGAAATAGGCATAAATCCGTTTCGGCGCTGAAGCTCTCGTGCGTTTGTGTTCGCCCTCCTTCACCATTTGTATGCCAAGAGCCTGCATACTCGTTCTCAGATTGGAGATTTTGGATTTTAAGCTATCGATCTCCGTCCCCACCGTATGAACCTGCAAGCACGCGCACTTTGCCACGAGGCCACGGTACGCTTTGACGATGTGTTGTTCCTTCTTCGGCGCGACCCTGAGGATGTATTCCTCGATGATGTCCTCGGCATGCCAGGCAACGTCTCGGAGTTGTGCGACCCATTCTCCAACAGCTTGGTCGTACTCAACTCTCGCGTCCGCATCCCTCAGCAGGCCCTGGATCAGCTTCAGCTCCTTTTGCAAGTCCTCCACCTTAACCTCCACGCCCCGCAAGAATCTGGCCTCGTGGGTGAGCAGATTTCCTATTGTCTTCACAACCGACGAAACAGCAAACTCGGCCATTGTTATTGAAGCGCTACTTAGACTATGATCAGTGGAGTTTTCTAGTAGAGAATGACTTTGAGAGTTCACTTCCGATGCGTTAACAAGCTGAGAACATACACATAGGCCCGCGGGTTGCCAAGAAGAGAGGAAAGGAATAACTACTTAGAAAGCTGCATATTGCATCGATAGTTATATATTCTACATCCACCGGCGCAAGAAAAGCACCCCAATGGAATCTAATTAAACTTCTCAGAAGGGTAAAGAACTTGCTTGACAGCAATCGCGAATACGATGCTTTTGTATCTTTGAATGTCTTGTTGAAAAAAAAGCGAATCAATCAGGGTTGGGGCGAGGATGGGTTAGTGAGGGAGGAGGGTCCCGCAACTTGTGCATACAGGGTGTTAAAATTGAACCAAAATTTCGTGCAATTTTGGTTTAGTTCGTCTAATAGAAAAATAACCTTTTTTTCTTTTTAAGGTTCGGTTCAGTTAATGAAAAATTTTCTTCTTTTTCATCCCCTATTTAATTTAGTTCCAGTAAGTAGGGAAAAAAAACAAAAAATCAAACCGAGCTGAATCAGGTTTTGATTAGATAGAATCAAATAATTATAGAATAGGTTAGGACCAAAGTGAAAAAAAGAAAAAAAGAAAAAGCGGAACAAAAATGCTGTCATCATCAGTCTTCCACGAGAGTCTTTTAAGCTCGTTCCGCGCTCATGTTAATAATTCATCTCCCGCCACGACCGTTTAAGATCTTTCTTCTTCATTTCCAAAATGCAGAAACCGCCATGGATGAGGCTCCGACGAAGTGGAACGTCACCTTCACGAAGCACCTCAAGCAGAAGCGCAAGCTCTACTGCAGCGGCTTCCTCTCTCTCCACTCCTCCGCAATCGATATGTGAATGTTCTTTCCCTGAATTTAGCTTGCTCGCTCGAACTAGATGGCAGCGTCTGGATGCTGCTTGGGATTTCGATCCGATTGCTCTGTCCCGGTCGTTATGCTCTCCAGGATTGAGCTTGTTCAGAGTAGATTCGGTCGTTGTGTGATTGATGGTCGGATGATTTGACAGGTAATGCTGTATGATGACAGCGAGCATTTGTTGGAATGCAGGATCTCGAAGAATGATGAAGTTGTTTGTTCTGGTGAGACGCTGACGTCCAATGCTTATTTGGTTGATGTTGGAGAGCCTGAAGGAGGGCAGAAGCCCCTGGATGATACTTATATTCATAACCGAGAAAAGAAAGTTCCTAAGTGAACGGCTTTGCTTCACAGGAACAAGTTCGTCAACGTGTCTAATTGCATCGGTATTGTCCGTTCTTGCATATTTGTCTTTGTTAATGCTGGTGTCTCCATTGGTTTGAAATTTGACAACTCGTGCTTGTACCTTCGCAATGTTGTGCTCATCATCTACCTGTATAATCGTTTAATCCACCTTACTTTTTAAGGAGATGAGAGGACCAAAGTGGAGAAGGATAAACAGCAGAGAACCAGCCTGAGCCCATCGCAGAAAATTATTAGAGGTTGACGATAAAATCCTATATAATCTAACTCTCTTAATTGCAAGTAAATGCTGGATAAAAAACTTAGCACGCGTGTTTCTTTCTTTCTTTCTTTCTTTTTGATTTCCAGAATTCAAGAAGAATGAAATGAACGAGCCCGGCATATTGCAGGCAAGTCCGAACTCAAAGACATCAAGTACGGCAGGTGAGTTTGGACTCCTGCTGACTCATCTATGCCCATGCCAAGGCCGTGTCTTTCTCTTGATGTATCTCCTGGATTGTAAATCCCTTTTTGATTTTCTTTGAGGTATTTCTGCACATCTTTATACAACATATAGTCTTTTCAAGGTCAATACGGATTCTCTCAACTCTGATGCTTTGTATATCAAATCTTTGCAATCACAACGGTTTCATATATTTTCATGGCTTATCTCTATGCAAACATCTCTCAGAAAACTGGTCTGCATATTCTCTATGCAGTTATATTCGAGAGTGTTATTGTTGTCTCAGCACGGCAGTTGACATGATATTCCTTTTGATGTAGATTGGTATGCCTTGTATACAACATACTTTAACTCAAAAGTCGAAGAAATATCAAGATGGCTTCTTGCGTTTTACGAGCAGTGGATCTATGACTAGGCAGGTCAAGCTCTACAGTCTACATCTCCTTCGGATTTTCACCCTTAGATAATTCCAGCTATCTTGTTCCTGAATTAAATGTCATCTCTTCCTTCCTTCAATAGTTTGTTTTCTTCTTCATGACGCATACCTTTCTCAGCGGATTAGCAAAAATATTTTGTCAGGACAAATATGGCTTAGATTACCAGGTGTTCTTGTATGATATGAGCTGGAAACTTCTAGATAGCAGGTTCCTGAACAAAGCTGAAAAGTATGCCCAGGGGAGATGATGGAATTTCCTGTTCATTTGGTTGAAGTTTGCAATCGTGAAGCAAACCATGAATCTTTGAGGGATCTCAATGCATGTGGAAACGGCTTCAATTCTCTTCACGTATTAAATATGCAGAAGCAGCAGCATAACTTTACTACCATTGAATCTGGTGTAGAAGGTACCTGGAATACAGTTCAATTTGATCCATTCCCTGGTGTTCTAATTTTTTTTTTTTTTTTTCCTGTTTAGTCTTTCTGTAGAGGTAATTTGCCTTACCTCCTGGCCTAGAGTCTTGAACTGCCAATATAATGTCAATATTTTCTCCCAGATTGTTTAAATTTCCCTCGGTCTTATCATTCAGGTGCTTACTCGCCAAAATGATATTTCGACAGTGTGATTCGAAGCTCAAAGGGTACATGTTCATGGGATATTTATACGATTTCCACAAATTCTTGAACATGCAGATGCCAAGGGCCAATTCTTTGTTTTTATTTCTAGATTAAAAAATTTCTAGTGCTTTGCAGAAGAAAGAAAAGCATGATTTTTAAAGAAACCCAACCTCAAGTGCTTTGCAGATTATCGACCGCCGGTGCGTAGTTAATCTTCTGTGAAGTCATAATGAGTTCAAGAACACCCACACAAGATTGGCCCGATGGTTCAAAGACGGGCAAAGCCAAGGTTCCCTGAACATTATAATGAAGAGCATGATCGAGCCTTGAATATTCTTTGCTGGTGTAGTATTGTACATTAAAAGTCCATTCAGGCAGCTTTCGCCAGAAAACAGGACCAGGAAGTCCCAGTTCTCCATCATTCCCCCCGTCCGCAGAAAACAAATACATCATAGACACCGTTCTGTGCTGGTGAAGCCCATTAGTATCTGCACCAAGAACAAAGGGTTGCCCTGAAGTCGTGAGGATGTACCGATCACCATTCTTTACTGGAGCCCAAACCTGAGCCAGAACAAGCTGCTCAGTGGATTCTTTTAAGTAACGAAGAGCCTGGGTCATCCTTTCCTTGATGATACAGATGCCGTCAGCCCCAAATATGGCGATGGCAGCTTTTTACGATCACTATCCTCAGCAGGGGCTTTGGTTTCTGAATTGTGACGATCTATATATTTGGAAACAACTTCTCAGTCAAAACTCAGTAGCCGCGGCTTCATAGGCCATTGCGGACAGTTGGAACAAATCAAACTTCAAGCAAGAGGCAACTTCATAGTTCAGGACTCTCAGAATTCATAATTCTCACACAATATATATAGGAAATCAGGTGCAATGGGAGGTGGAGGAAGGAGCAATCCCAACAATTAATTCAAACTCCTTGCTTTGATTCCCAAGCTTTTTGAAGCGATAGAAAACAGTACCGTATCATCAGACCAAATTTCTCGATTAGTCAAAGAGGAAAAAACAGTCAAAATAACATGCAACAAATTCAGATTAGTTCCAAACGAGGAAAAATTTCGACTTTCCAAAAATCATAAAACCAGAGAAGACGAAAGCCAAGCAAGTAAACGCAGGTGGAGAAATAGTCAACCCTCAATTCTCAAGTTTCAGATGGCCGAAAAAACAGAGCTTTTCAACGACCCAAATCCAGCTCAATCAATGCGATCCGCACAAACCCGACTCGAAACCAAAAGCGAACGAATTCAGACGAACTCAAGACTGACATGCGACGAACCGAGAGCAATCGGAGAGGCGGACCCCGCCGGCGGCGGCGGGGTGCGGCGGCGAGCTTGTCCTCGAACCCGCAGGATAAGGCCCAGAGAGGGGAGCTGGGCTGGTCGGAGGCGGACAGGAAAGCGCCGAAGGGGAGCTGCTGATCCATCGTTGGCCAGGGACTGTAGACGTCGAGGTCGAGGTCCATGATGAACTCCCCCGGGGCCGCCGCCGCCGCCGCCGCCGCCCCGTCGGGCGGCGGCGCGGACGGGCTGTCGTGGCGGGTGCGGCCGGGGCCGTCGTCCTCCTCCTCGGGATCGGGCATTTTCTCGGGAAAGGACGGGATTTTCCGGGAGAGTTCGCGAGGGTAGGAGAAGGAGAGGAGGATGGTTGAGAGAGAGGGAGAGGGCGATTCTTATTCATTTATTTTTCCGGTTCTCTTCTTTAGTGGAAGCCAAGCAGTTGGACCGGCTGCGCCACGAGGATTGTCGACAAAGGTATACTTACAATATCATCACATAGTTAAATTAATTTTCCTTAAATGATCCTCGTCATCGTCGTCGTTCTTTCAGCTAAGAATGTCAAACGAGTTTACCTGAGAAATAACAGGAGAAGTGATTTTCTACAGCAGCCAACCACCATGGATTGTCCACACTCCACAGGTACTTATTCTCAGGTAAACTCGTTTGACATTCTTAGCTGAAAGAATGACGACGACGACGACGACGATCATTTAAGGAAAATTAATTTAACTATGTGATGATATTGTAAGTATACTGTCGCGACCTCTTTTGTTTTCGGCACCCGCGATCGGGTACGAGCGCTTAAGGAGGCTAATGGCTCGGCTGAAATTGTTAAGCCCGGACTCTCCCAAGTCCACCAATTCATGACTTAATGGTTTAAGTTTTTAACCTGTAATTTTTAAAATGGAGTCGCAACTAATCGATTTGGGGGTGGGTTGATTAGAAACCCATGCGAAGTATTGGGAGAAATACTCACTCCTGTGCGAACTTGATTACACTAGTTAATCACTAATGCTCTTTCGGTACCTAATCTTTGTTTAAACTTTGAGGTTTTTTGGATGTTCGAGGGATTTTCCATGCATTTTTAAGGAGGAAAAACATTTTTTAGAGTATTTTTCTAATTTTTTGACATAAAAGGGATTTTTTTGATTTTTTTGGTTTTTTTTTTAGAAAAATACAAGTCATTTTAGCTTTTTTTTTGAATTTTTTTGGCTTTTTCATGAAGTTTTGGCTTTTTTTTGGATTTTTGACATTTTTTGGGAAAATAAAATATTTTTGGAAAATAATTTATTTTTGATTTTTCTCGATTTTTTTAGAAAATAAAACATTTTTCAACATTTTTTTAAAAATATTTTTCGATTTTCTGGAAATTAAAACATTTTTTGATTTTTTTTTGAAATAACCATTTATTTATTATTTATTAGAATATTAGTTTATATTAAAATAATAAAACAAAATAAAACCGTCCCGGCCTCGGATCCGCGGGTTGGGTCCGAGGCCGGCCGCCTGAAGCAGACGGGCCCGCTACGCGGGCCCGACTTTTTTGAAAAGAAAACGACGCCGTGGCGGGCGTTTGGGGCGCCGGCCGGCCGACGACCGGGTCCCTAGCGGAACCCTACCCGGTCCGACCCGACTCCCAACCCGACTCGCAGCCGCCCCTCGAAACCCTACCCGGTTCGCACCCTGGGTCCGATCTGATGACTCGAGGCCACGAACCGGGGAATCGGGAACCCTAGGGTTCCCGGCCGCCGAGGAGGGGGACGAGGCGTCTCGGCGGCGGCGGCGCGGCAAGAAGCGACGGCGACCATGAGAACGGGACAAAGAGGAGGGCTGCGACGGCGACGGCGACGAGGCGGTATGCTACCTGCTCGTGGCGCGACAAGGGCCGCGACGACAGCAGGGCTCACACGGCCCCCTTTTCCTCCAATTTCTCTCTCTCTACCTTCGGCCGGTCTCGGATTTTCAACCGCGAGTCCTCGGATCCCCTGAAGTCTCTCAGTGGGTTGTCCGAGGCCTGCGACCTTGATCCGTCTCCCTCTCTCTCTCTACCCTCTCCTCCGGCGAGCCTCGGATTTCCGGCCGCGAGTCCTCGGATCCCTTGAAGTCTCTCAGTGGGTTGTCCGAGGCCTGCGACCTTGATCCGTCTCCCTCTCTCTCTCTGTCTCTCCGGCAGAACTTCTCCCTCTCCGGCCGCGAGCCTTCGGATCTTGGCTTGCTCGACCTCGGCTCCCCTTCTGAAGTCTCTCAGCAGGAAGCTCGAAGCTTTGCAGCCTTCGATCGTTCTCGGCGTGTGCTCTTGCAGTCGTCGGGAGAGGCCTATTTATAGGCGAGGGGGGCATCCGGTCGACGGAGCTTCGACCGTCGGTCTTCGCATGCCGAACGGCCTTTGTCGGCCGAACCGGCGTCCCATCCGGCGAGGTGGCTCTAGCTAGGCCGCCTCGCATTGAAGACACGTCCCTTCCGCCTGCAGCGTCGCACGTCGCCATCCTCTCCTTCCTTCCGACGTCGCACGCGTCCGGCCTTCGGCGCGTGCTGCTTATTTGACCGGGGAAGAAGACAACAGAGGAAGAAGACAAGTAGGGAGGGCCGGGCCAAGAAAAAAGAAAGAAAATGGGCCTAGGGGCCCACGCGAAAGAGAAAAAAGGGGGCTGGGTCTTGCGCCCAGCCCCAATGAATTGCTGTTTTTTTTTTCTTTTTAGTTTGTTTTTACTGATTTTTTGTTGTTTTTGTTATTTGTTATTTATTATCTGAAAAAAAAAGGAAAAATAAAAGAAATTAAGGCCTAATTAATAACCTAATCAAAATTTAGGTGTCAACATATACCTTTGTCGAGACATACGAGTAAGTTTTATTAGAATAGTCTTATGTCAGAGAACAGATGTGTTAGGACCTACGAGCTAAGGGACAGTTTAGGTAGACAGTTTCTATGGGTGTAAGCCTCCTAAAAGGTAATGAAGGCGTGCAAAGGTTTCTTCGGGTCGAATGGAGATTGTCTCTTGGCTTGATTGCAAGACCCACCGCTGAGTAGGGACGAAAGTTGGCCTTAGTGATCCAATGATGTCAAGTGGAAGGCCATTGCTCAACGGATAAAAATTACTCTAGGCATAATAGGCTAATCTTCCCCAAAAGTTCATGTCGACCGTGTGGTTGTTGATATCTTATAATTAACTCTCAACTTATTGATTTGAGTTTTTTTGGGCCAATATTTTAAAAAGGTTCGAAATTGGGATCCCTTTTGCCGATATCAACAAATGGCATTGTAGTTAGGAGAGATGTGGTGTCAGTTTTGTACTGCAACCTCCCATAGGAGATCCGTCATTAATGGAAACAACATGAGATCTACTTTAATGTAGTATGTTATGAGTTGAGATATAACAAATAGACACAATTGATATGTTAGATCCATTCAAGTATGGAAAACATAGGTTTAGAAGTTCTTGTTCTTGCTTACAATTTCGATTGATGACCAAAAAGAAAAAAAAAACAATATCTATCTTCATTCTTTTCATCTTTGTCAAAGATGAAGGAGCTTTAACATAATGTGAAGTAGTCATCGGGATGGCAAAATTTAATGTCTTTACATTCGTTTTTTCCTTTCTTTTGAATATATGAGGTCGATTTCCTTCTAGCCTTTTTGGGTCGTGTTTATAAGTTAGAATTGGAATGAGAGACTGTTAACTCATTCAGTAGGTTGCTGGTTTGGCAAATAACATAGTTTGTGTATGATTTTTTATTTTATTTTTCTGTTCGGAAAGTCTGTCTATGATTAGATGCATGATATAAGTTTAATCTTCACTCCGCCAAGTACAAATGGTTCCTATGGTTGGAAACTCATCCAAACTTTCACTTATGTTGCATTTTTATTTACCCGAGATAAGATTCTTTGTTGTAAAATGAAGATTAAAGATTGAACCAAATGCATCATTCACTTATCCGACGAAGGGTTACGGTCGTCGGCGAGCTAGATCTAGCGCCACGGGCCCATAGTCATTAGTTGAGGTCGCTCGAGGTCGCCCTCACCGGTCGAGTGACCTCCGGTGAGGGCCGCCATTGATGGCCATCGACGCTAGATCTCGCTTGTCGGTAGCTGTAGCCTTTTGCCGAATTGATTATGGTCTTTTTTTTTTAAATTAGATATATTTGATTTTTTTAGCATTATAATAAAAAATTATATTTAAAAAGTTGCATCTATTATTTTTTAATTTTAAACAAATAAAATTTTAAAAATTTTATATTACACACTTAAAGAGCTTTACAAATATGTTTTTTACCGAATGATATTTATCTCAAAATTATTTCTGAAAATCTATTTTACCAATGGCCTTTTTATTTATTTGATTTTTAAGTTAAACTATTTTATATTTTCTCAATCGACTTTTAAAATAATGAATTGAATGCACCCACCTCGTTCCCGCCATAATATTTCAGCTCTCGAAAGCGGTATCACTTCACTCGCAGCTCTCCGAAATCCCTAGAAATTCTTCTTCTTCTTCTTCTTCTTCATCCTGCAAATGCAGAAGCCGCCATGGATGAGGCTCCGACGAAATGGAACGTCACCTTCACGAAGCACCTCAAGCAGAAGCGCAAGGTCTACCGCGATGGCTTCCTCTCTCTCCGCTCCTCCTCCGCCAAGGTGCGTTCCCTCTCTCTCACTCACTACTCATCTCCGCCATTGATGTCCAGCTCAACTCTATCGGGCGAATTTGGTTACCTTCGATTGGGCTGGGACATGATTCGGTTTTGATCGGCTAGTAGTCCATGTGGACACTGCAGTGGCGATCGATTCCCTGAATTCAGCTCGCTCGATCAGGCTAGATAGCAACGGCTCGATGCTGCTAAGGATTTCGGTTTTGACTGTCCTCGCGGATTGTTCTGTTCTGTGGTTTTGGTCGTTGTGCTCCCTGCGATTGAGCTTGTTCTGAGTGGATTAGGCCATGCTGTGATTGATGATCGGATTTTTCGACAGGTAATGCTGTATGACGACAGCGACCAGCTGTTGGAATGCAGGATCTTGAAGAATGACGAAGTTGTTTGCTCCGGTGAGACGCTGACGTTCAATGCTTATTTGGTTGATGTTGGAGAGCCTGAAGAAGGGCAAGAGCCTCTCGATGATACTTATGCTTGCAGCCGAGAAAATAAAGTTCCTAAGCGAACGAATCTGCTTCACAGAAACAAGTTCATCAACGTATCTGATTGTGCTGGTATAGTCTGTTCTTACGTGTTTGTCTTTCTTAATGCTGGTGTCTCCGTTGGTTTGAAAATTGATGACTCGTGCTTGTACGTTTGCAAATTTGTGCCCATCATCTACCTGTATTATCGTATAATCGACTTGGCTTTCTCTTCAAGGAGATGAAAAGACCATAGTGGAGAAGCATAAACAGCAGATGATCAGCCAAAGCCCATCACAGAAGATTATTAGAGGTTGGCGATGAATTCCTACATAATCCAATTCTCTCTTAATTGCAAGTAAATGCTGGCTACAAAACTTAGCACGAGTGTTCTTTTGTTTTTTTTTTTTTTTTTGGTTTTCAGAATTCAAGAAGAATGAAATGAACAAGTATGGCGTATTGCAGGCGAGTCCGAACTCAAGGACATCAAGTACAACAGGTGAGTTTGGACTTTTACCGACTCATCTATGCCCATGCCAGGCCGTGTCTTTCCCTTGATGTATCTCCTAGATTGTGAATCTGTACTGATTTTCTCTGGGTGTATAATTTCTGCATGTTGTTACACTACATGCGGCATCCATTCAAAGTATATTTACTCAAATTTGATGCTTTGTATATCAAATCTTTTCAGTCACAGTGGTATTATGTTCACATATTTAAATCGTTTCTCTTGAAGAACATTGGAGCTTCCTAGCATATTTCCAGACTTTCCCTCAGAAAACTGGTCTCTATATTCTCTATGTACTTACATTCATAAGTTTGTTATTGTTGTCTTAGCACTGCAGTTGATGTGATATTCCTTTTGATATAGATTGGCATGTCTTGTACACAACACAATTAACTCAAAAGCCGAAGAAATATCATGATGGCTTCTTGCGTTGCACAAGCAGTGGATCTATCACTAGGCAGGTCAAGCTCTACAGTCTACATCTCTACTGATCATTAACCTTAGATAATACCAGCTATCTTGTTGCTGAATCATATTTCAGGTTTTCCTTCCTTAATTAGTTAGTTTTCTTCTTCATGGTGTATACCTTTCTCTCCAGAATAGTGAAATTTTTTTATCAGGATAAACAAGGCTCAGATCATTGAAACCTTTTTGGGGCCTTTACCAGGTTTTCTTGTATGATACGAGCTGGAAACTTTTAGATAGTAGGTTCCTGAACAAAGCTGAAGAAGTAAGCCCTGGGGAGATGATGGAATTTCCTGGTCATTTCGTCGAAGTTGGCAATCGTGAAGCAAACCATGAATCTTTGAGGGAACTAAATCTAAATGCAAGTGGAAACAGTTTCAGTTCTCTTCACAAATTAAATATGCAAAAGCAGCAGCGTAATGCAACTACCATTAAATCTGCTGTAAAAGGTACCCTGTAATAGAGTTCAATTTGATTTGCTAGCTGGTGTTCTATAAATAGCTGTTTTTTTTCCTGTTGATTCTTTTTTTGGAGGTAATTTGCCTTACCTCCTCTCCTAAAGTCTTGAACTGTCAATTGATTGTCAACATTTTCTCCCTGATTGTTTATATTCCCATCAATCCTATCATTCAGCTGCTCTGCAAATTTATGTAACTAGGGGATGCTTCGTACTCACCGAACTGATATTTTAACACAATGTGATTCGGAGCTTTAAGGACACAAATTCATGGGATGTTTACGATCATGGAACGATTTCCACAAATTCTGGAACTTGCAGATGCAAGAGTCAGTTCGTTGTTTTTATATGTAGCTAACACTTTCTTCATTGACCAAATATAGACAGATCACAATTGAAAATCATCTCTGTTATTTATATCATCTTCTCCTTTTCTGTTAAGGAGTGAGATTCCCTTCTCTTCATGTTTTGCATGATCTACGATAATTACCTGATTCTGCAATTGTGATGCACTGAAACGTGTATTCATTAGTACTCTTTCAGAAGAAAAAAATGGCCAGATGCATCAGATTCGGGCAAAGGGGAGTATATTAGATGCTGCAAAATCAGGCGTAACAGGTCAGATTTTGCTTGTATGCATGTTCAGTTTGCTAAGAGTGTTTGCTAGTTGCCTTGTTTCTACATTTGTTGCACGTTCTTATGTGATTATGAACTCACATTTTTTTTTTCTTGGTGAAATCAAAGTTGCCCGTTAGGAAACTTTCGCACTTGTCATAGGCAAAACTCTATACTGCTTAATGAGATGGATTTTTGAAATTCCTTACTTATGACAGATATCGCACTTGAGTTAAAATGGAAAAAATGTTCAGTAGATAGAAGATTCACCAAATTAAAAACTATGTATAAAGGTGCTGGCTTTGTGCTTCAGAGGTGGTCTAAGGTTGTCCTTTCACTTGGAAAATCCGCAATTTACCTTGTCAGGTTATGTTCTTGATATTTTCCTAGCTCTAGCACCATGCTTTAGGTATTGAAAAATGAGTCCCATTTAAGAGAACCCCATGCAAAAGAGGAGGGCATATGGGCTAAGTTACATGGATTCCTCAGTGTATTCCTTTATGATTTTTACATTTTCTATTGAAGTTTTCATTAACGAGCTGGTTGCTCGTTCTACTTCCCAATAGATTTTCTAATAAAGTTTTCATTATGTAGCCAGTTATTGTCTTGATATGACTTTGTATTTACTGCCTCCTTTTAGCTTGAGGTTACTACAATAATGAAATCAATAACAGGTCCACTATTGTCCTTCAGCCATTTTTGACACCCATGAGCATGTGAATGTTCTTTTGTGGGCTATGTGCTCCCGCTGTTTTGTATTATTCTGAGCATGTCCTTGGAAATTGATATTTTCCTGTCATGTAGAATGGCAGGTTTTGTACACAGCACAAGTAAATCAAAAGGCCAAGAAATACCATGATGGTTTTCTGCAGCTTGAAGTTCACGGATCCCTAGGGAGGCAGGTCATTTCGAGGCACTTTCACGGATGTTTTCATTAAGCCACTTTTTTTTTCATGAGCTGGGCTGGCCACTTTGTTTGCTGATCCAACATGAATTGCTTCTGTTTTTTGGATAGTAGTTCATTCTGTGCCCCAAGTGTCACACTAATTCAAGTGCATTTCATTACCCAAAAAAGTTCAAAGTTCTTTTATAGGTCCTGGAATCACTTTTCTGCTAATTGTTTTCTTCCCCTTGGATTGTTCAGGTCACACTGTATGATGCTAGTAGGAAAATCTTGGTGAATAAATTTCTTAGGAGAGATGAAGTGTTGGGAACTGGAAAATCTCTGGTGTTCGATTCTCACTTGGTTGATATTGGGGAGCATGTGGTAAAAGAAAAGGGGCCAATGGGTTTGAATGACCTTGAACCATGTCACGCTGCTGGAGAAATGAGGACAGGCCATGGGGAAGTGGATGGTGCTAAAGTTGATCAATCAATCCTGGGAGGTTTGCAGCATTATTGATTCATCCAATGCTATTTAGATGTTTCAATAACTTCATTGTAGATGCAGTTTTCCTTGATGCATCCTGTTTGACTAGCTATGTCCTAGTGAAGTACTGAGGAGGTTATTTAGGTGGAGCTGTGGGTGTTAAGATACAATTGGAAATGAATATGTTGAAAGAACATGTTAAGAGAAAGTTGCTACCTCCCTAAACTACTAGGGGCACTTATATGAGGAGGATTGTACACCTGATATTGTCACCTCAAGATAATTCGGAATTGGAACATCTAATTCTTTCTTTCATAGATATTAATTCTACGTGCCTCAGTTATTTGATGCCTAATGCTTGACCTTTGGATATTACAGTCCCCTGGCATAAACATGGAGACAACACTTCGGGGAAGGTTCATCCAAGGAGAGATTCGGATTCAAACAGTGTAATATCTGTTATGAAAAGCACAGATTGCATCAGGAGAGTTTCCGAGACCAAGCCTCTACGTGACGGTGATTACTCTATGGAGAAATTTCTCTATATTAGAATTATCTTCTGCCTTTTGATGTTACTATCTTTCGCATGTGTAGTTAGATTTAGGCACAATGAAAATAATTTTATCTTATTCAGGTGCATCAAATAATTTACAGTAAGCCTTGTAAAGCCCGCAAAATCGATAGATTGTTTCATGGATCTGCTCTAGAAAGAGAATGTCATCAATTAAACTTGGGATTGGTTTTATTGATTTTGATGCATCACTCACTTCATTTTGAATTTCTTTGAAAGTTAATTCTCATGTTTATTGGAGGAACCTATGTGTGTTACTACAGCTTGCAAATGATCCCTTGTAATCAAATCGTTGCAGCCTGTCATATACTATCTGTACTCCGAAAACCATTAGATCAAGTTGCCATTGCTGAAAATTCATATGAAAGGAAGGCAAGTTTTGCTTCCCTAACGAAGGAGCTTCAGGATCCAGAGAAGTTTTGTGATGGAGCTCAAAGACAAAGAGCGCCAGCTGCTGAGCTGGCTTCAGTGGAGAATGTGGACACTGGAAATCTGACTGATACTACCAACAATGAAAAGTTACCTGGTCTAATGAAGTCTAAAGGTTGGTTTAGTGCAATCTCACTCACTTCAGCATTCTTTTATTTCTAGTGTTAGCTTTGTTGCAATATATGTTTCGTCATCTGACATTGTAAAATATCATCAGAATTAGCCTCTGAATTCAATGAATCTTACTTGATGGGGGACTTCGCAATTGCCAACTCGCAGGTATTTCACAGCTACTTGTCCTGCTCTATTTTCAGTAATCGATTCTTTCAGCTCTATTTTGACCCGTCTGTGGCAAGATTGTGACTCTCAGCATCAGGAAATTCCATCAGAACTTAATGAGTTTTGTCATTTGATGTAACTCTTTTGTCCAAACTACTGGTCAAGCTGAACTAAATTAGCAGCTGGTAGCAACTGCTTGCAGGGAATGTTCAAACTAGATGCATGAGGACTTGCTTGAATTCTCTAATGCATCCCAGTCCAAAATCTAGTTCTTTATTTACCTTGAGGACATTCTCAATTTCACTGAGTTTTGTATGACTAGCATGTACATCTGCTGCAATTAATGTTTGCAGCCTTCTCATGGGCAAGCTGATCCCAAGTGCTGCAGCGACAATCTTGTTTCTGAAGCATCGCTTTCACACGGTTCTCACAGCGATGCTAGTGATAAAAGATTGGACCTTGAAGGAGATAGAGATCCATTGAAAGTGAAGGCTGAGTGTCCCAGTTTTGATCTTGGATTTTGAACCATATCCATTGCTCAATCAACAATATTGCTACTGTGAAGCATCTGGATGGAGTGCGCAAGAATTTTTGTACCTGTCACACATGAAATCTGTACAGTCGAGCTCCTGTTTTTATGTGAAGCGTTCTGGTGCCAAATTCATTTGCAGCTGTCTGATCTGAAACGTTTTTAGTTATACGACATAATCAATGTATTTCCAGTGATCTTCAATATATTCAGGTACACTTTCGATGCACAGAAACTCATATATGGGTCTATCCGGTTTCCTTTATCCCCTGTTCTTCTTAGTTCTCGTCCAGGAACTTGTACAACTTGCTGTCCTTTCTTGACTTCCGCATGCTAAGCAAGGCCTTGAAGAGACTTTTGTTTTTGCTGGAATATAGCTCGATATCAGTTCTTCTGTTCCTCTCAACATGAGTAGACATTGAAGTGGATCTTCGGGGCTCTGATGGGTACTGGATGTTCATATGGGCATATTAAGAGACTCGGCCATGAGAGGTCATGTCCGCAAGACATCCAACAAAAAATGAAGCTTAATAGCTAAGCTGCACTGAATTTCATTGATGCTTACTCGTTTTTTGGCGTTAGAAGGGTTTGGAGATGTGGATTTATCGGCCAGAGAACTTGAACGTGTGAGTTGAAATAGAAATGGGGAGCTGCGTTTTTCTGTTTAGAAAAAGTGCGGCTTGCATTAGTAGCTTGTCTGACTACATGATATATGATACAATCATAGGGCATGAAAACATGATGTAAATGCTATGTATGGCAATCTGGAGGGGGTAAGAACATTAGGAGTGTCAATTTTTTTTTTTGTTCACTTGAGTGTCACATCAAAATAAAATCAATTATTTGAGTGTCAATTCTAGCAAATCATTCTACAAGGAATTTATTTATTTTTTTGATTTTTTTTAAAGCTTGTGTTTTTAATTTTGTTTTGCTTTTTTTTTTTTTTTTTTGCCATGAGGGTCACTGGCGACCCTTGTTGGTTGCGAAACCCTCGCCCTCGGATGTGAAGTCCTGGGTGAGGCTGCGAGAGCCCTTGCTAACTTTGGGCAACGTTGCCAGTGGCTAGTGAGGATGTGATGCCCTCGCATAGGGCCTTCACTATGAGGGTGAGGCAGCCCTCACACAGATCTAGCCACGAAGGCCCTAGGCGAGGGCCCTCATAACTTCGCCAGTGTAGTGGCTAGTGAGGCCTCGGTGACCTCGCTTAGGGCCTTCGCGAACTTGCTTAGGGCCTTCACAATCTCGCTTAGGGCCTTCGTGGCCAAGGGCAAGGATTTTGCTGTTGGTGACTCTTGCCCACCCAAAATAAAAATAAAAAAAAATAAAGAAAAAGTATTTTAAAAATTGTCCATGTTAGTGTTGGCAAAGCCACATTAAACAACCAGCGTCTATGTCAAATTTTTTGGGGAGATAATTCGGAATTGGTACTCAAATAATTAATCTTTCAAATTTGTGACATTGAAGTGAGCAAAAATAAAGACTCGGATAAGCACATACGAAAGTTTGGGCACTCTTAATGCTCTTACCCCCAATTTGGAGTATTCAATACCGACCTGCTTTTTGGTTGGACAAGGTACTTGCGAATGAAAAGGGGCCCGTTCGGGAGGATTGTGGAAATTGTGTTGCCAAATGCCGTCTCCTGCATCAGGGTTCCATTGTCAGCATCAGGTCTTTCCGGAGCTAGGATGATTAGCACAAATTCAGTCAAAAGTTACCTGACGATTGATGCAGAAGTCTCTATATTTCTCGGATATACTTCTTTGGAAAGCAAAAAAAGTTATTAGTACGTCGGTAGTAGCATTTGAAATTCTGCTTTTTGATGGAATAAGTTGAACACTTGCAAATGATGAGCGAGAGAACAGCTACTTCTATGACTCATGAACTTTTTACATCTAATGGGCCAAATCTTGTTCCGTGAAATGTGCATAGTGGAAGCTAAACTAGAAAAAGAGTCATACAATGTTAACCTGCTGATATTTCGCCATTCACTTCATTTGTCACGCAATATCGCAGATTTTTGTTGTCTCCACCGTCTTTAGCTTTTGAAACTGAAAGAAAATTTCTTAAGCATGAACCGACTTCGATCTTTTGGTCTTAATAAACCAATGACAAATGTTGTGAAGGGAAGCATGCCTGGTAAGATATATCGCATGTGGTGCTTTGGAGTCCTTATCGCTAGTGACTGTTGAGATAGGCCTCCATGGTTTATGAACATCTCACACATTCGTCATCTCTAAAACACAAAAATAGGATTGAAGATTATATTCGTTATATGTGATAAATGAGTCGATAGTAAGAGAGATAGTTGTTCTCTATGCCATTTTCCATATTGTTGTTGAAGCAAGATATATTATGCTATTTAGAATATATTTTGCTCTGCCATTTAGTTTGTTACAATGTAATTCAATCCGCCAAGTCATGTAGTTTATTTGGAGTAATTTCACGGTATCAATAACTTAATTTTTCTTGTTAAGTTGCAATTTATTAGACCGTGCACATGGTAGATCATAGGGTATGCAAGCACTTCCCATTCTTGTCATCCAGGAGAATCTAAGCACACCTAATTATACATCACACCTGTTGAACACAAGAGAATCTAAGCTCAATTGCAGAAGTTTCCCCAATCTTGTCATCCAGGAGACAATTGACCTTATAAGTCATGGAGCCCAAGTGATCCACAGTGTTGATGAAAGCTTTTGTTGCATAATCTCTGAGCGTGTTCACCACTCTACAGTATTGACAAGGCCAACAAAGAGATGCGCAACATAAATAAATGCTCAAGCCGGTACACTATGATGAATTGAAAACCTATGCATCTCACATTTGTTTATGATCTTGTCCGTTGTAAGATAATTCAAAATATTCAGCTGCTGAGTATAACTGCTTCCTAAGATCCTTCAAGTCCTGATTAGAGAAAAGCTTACGATTAGCATGCAAGACAAATCCAAACCCTTTCACCCTGAAATTCGAACATGACGTAAACTAGATCATGAGGAATTTGATCATCTAATAGGCGAAAAAAAAATAGAGGAACATCAATTGAATTTTAAGGTAAACCCAGAAAAAGTAACTAGTAGTTATGTACCTTCAGGCTATCTGATCAAACTCTCTTTCATGGAGAGCTCATCATAATGCGAAGCTCCTTGAGGGGAGGAAAATGAAGGAGGTGACTGGCAAGCATCCATCATACCAAAGTTCAGAGTATTTTCACCTGTTATAGTGAAGATGAAGCAATCAGATTCAACTTCACACCCTTGGGCATTGACTATCATTATTTATTTCCACGACGTATTTTCTTCTTCTTGACGTTCTTTCCCTATTCTTATCTCGACCATTTCCTTCCAACAAAGCCGAGGCTAAAATACTGAGATATTGCAATGCTCACAGAGTTCTCCATGTGCCAACGACAACAGTTATTGCCAACGGAAGCATTTCTTCTTGTTTTGTCAATTCACGGATCACACGGAGCATTGCCAAACCGCAGGTCCAAAAAGAACTAGATAAAAAATCTCAGCAGGAGAGCAAAAAGCATATGCGAAGAATATGAAGCTGACGTTATCTCCTTTTTATCTACTGCAACACAGTCCCAAGCCTCCTTGCAGCTCCCTAACATTCTCTGATAAGGAAAAGCAAAGAAAGATATCCAAAAGGCCATAACCAAAATTAGTGATCTTCACCTTAGATATTGAGAGAGGGGAGAGAGGGGAGAAAAATCATCTTGCAGAAATGGGTCACCACCAAGTGTCATAGTGATTTGTGCCTTTTGCTTCTGTCGCAAGGTTGTTTGAGTGTCTCTGTTGGGGAGAGCAATAATTGGGGTACGATGAAGGCTGCACCATACTAACAAGGACACGCAAGGCGCTGAGTTTTTTGGGATTAAGTACTGAAAGCAACGCTCACCCAAACTGAACACCACAAAAGTGAGACGTCCAATAACAATAATATCCCAATAATTCTTAATCGCTATTTTGCTCATAAGCCTGTCATGTATGAGCATTTTCTTCCATCTAATAATCTAAGGTTTTACATATCTAGCATAAAGGTAGATTCTCACCAATCCAATCTCTACTCCCGTTCATTCCACTTACTACTTTTCTCATCTCCAGATATTTATACGCAGCATGACACGTGAGAAGGGGTTTTTCAAGTTATTCTTTTGCAAAGATCAAGTGTAATATTTGCTTATGAGTGGGAGATACTGTCATTTTCATTCACTTAAAGTAAAAGACTAACTTGCTTTTTCCCTACATTAAAATCATGTGATGAGCTCTTAAATGATATGGCATCGCCATTAAATTCGTTGGGAGTCCCACCTAACTTGCTCACTGATGAATTCGGTTTAATACTTCACCCAAATTTGTCAGGCTTGATTTGAACTCAAGGAAGGGTTTGATTTCATTCATTAGCCTACACAGGATAGATCTATCACATTTAAAATGTGGATTCAGTCAAATTCTCAACTCAATTTGCATTCATCTGAAAATTTATTTGGTACCAATTATGTAAAATGGCATCGTCAATGGATAGTTGTGCTTAATTTAGTTGTCAATAAAGTGATTTTTTTTTTGGGGGGATATAATCAATTTCTACAAGACACAATGGACTTTTTTAGGAAGTCGGGTGATGCGGGGCTTACACATTCAATTCAGCTACCAAATGACATTTAATCTAAAAATAGGCCACTCTAGCTGGGCATGCAAATCCAATGAAAGTGAGGTTTTGCCAAAGATCCTGTAAACGCAATTGAGGTGGCAAAATCTTTGCATTTGTCAACTTTTTATTAACATCGTCGTCTTGAAGATTGAGCAAGATTTCATGGTAAAGATGGAAACGAAACTAGAAAGATTTCATGGTAAAGATGGAAACGAAATGTGTGCTTTGGAGCAGAAGCGCCTACTTGAAGAGAAACAAGAAAAAGCAAGTCATTTGAAAAAATAACGGAATGAACACGACATAAAAAGTCATGAATTTGGAACATTTTGGGTGGTTGGGAATTCCTTATTAGACTTTTATGATACATCATTGTACTATATGATGAGATT
Source organism: Eucalyptus pumila (assembly GCA_016097595.1). Taxonomy (NCBI): domain Eukaryota; kingdom Viridiplantae; phylum Streptophyta; class Magnoliopsida; order Myrtales; family Myrtaceae; genus Eucalyptus; species Eucalyptus pumila. The sequence continues at coordinate 9,026,484 of CM027850.1, read as the reverse complement.
TGTCAATGATTGTCGCAACCCAACAGCTATGAGTCAATCAATAATGACTTCCATTGTTCTTTCCCAGTAGGAGGAACATCAATTATCATAGTCGGGCAACAGCATTTAGCGACGATTTAACCACGCGGAGGCCAAATCATCTATCATGCAAGACTCGATGAAATTGCAAACCCCAGAATAATCGATTCTGCTCTGTCCTGAGGGCTTTATGCAGATAATGTAGAAAGCAGAATCTCATGTTCACAGAGCTCAATCTGGAGTCTAGGAGAAAATATAGGGGAAAAGAAAAATCTGACACGATTCTGCTACGCGACTCGTCCAAATCGATCTAAAAAGATGGTTTCTGAATACCAACAATCAAGAGTAAGCATGAGCCCGCGGCTGTGCAACGAATATTTCAATGCTTTGCGACTCTTTGACCGATGAAGACAATTACTGTCACCGAGGGGCGAGGGTCCATTGGTCAATTTATGAGCCACACTTTCCAAAGGTCTGAACTGATGCTGAAGAGTATAATACCCTTCTGACTTAATTAGTCAATTTACAACAGAATTCCAGGTAGGAGAAAGCTAAAATCCTCTCTTCGCAGGAGAACAGCAACATTTGGAAGAACTTCGCAATCTTCCATGAGCAATTCGTGAGTTCCTCTCCTCTCCACAGCAAGCAAAACGATGGATTCCCCCCGAATTGAAGTCCACGAGGATGATCGGAAAAATGAAACGAACAGAATGGACAAAATTGCAGAATGGATGGAATTTTTCATAATGAATACGTCATGTCAGCTTCGAAACGATTACACACAGATGGCTGGAAAGAAGTAGTCTAGCGTTCTTGCATATAACGCGAGGGTGCGTTGACTCAATAGAGAAAGACTAAAGCGTGAATGAAGAAATATATGAATTCGAGTAGCGCGCGTGCGTACGGTTTGACTTGATATGAGATAATATATGTGATATTAATTTAAGAATCTAGGAACAACTTTGGGCAAATGAACTAGCGAATACAATTGATATTATTGTCATCAATATATTATATAATTTATATATTTAATAGAGTAAAACAAAAATCTCTTTTCACATGAAGGAGTTACCAAATAGATAGATCGTGTCATGAATCTGGTCTTGAAAGAAGAATGTCATGCAATTAAGTTTGGGGGTGGTCGTATCGATGTTGATGCATCGCTGTGCCCTTTATTTTGCCTTTCCTTCAAAGTTAACTCCAGTGTTTATTGGACGAACCTACATTGTGTTACTTACTGTAGCTTGCAAATGAGCTCTTGTAATCCAATCGATGCGGCCTATCAAATATTATCTGTCCTCCGAAAACCATTATATCAAGTTGCCGCTGGAGAAAGTCATATGAGAGGAAGGTAAGTTTTGCTTCACTGACAGAGGAGCTTCAGCATTAAGATAATTCTTCTGATGTTGCTCAAAAACAAAGAGTGCCAGGCTGGCACTGCCAGCTGCTAGACTACCTTCAGTACAGTGGAGTATGAGGCATCGGAAATCTAGCTGACAACATTGGCTACGAAAAGTGACCTGGTCTCATGAAGTCGAAAAAGGTAGGTTTAGCCGTGATTTCTTTCAATTCAGCGTTCTTTCAAATTTTAATGTTAGTTTTCTCATAGTTTATGTTTCCTTGTCTACATTGTAAAATTTCATCAAAATCATCCTCTGATTTCAATGAATTTCACTCTACGGAAGGGCTTTCAAATTGGCAACTCCCATCTATTCCACGGCTACTTGTCCTGTTAAATTTAGGGTAATCAACACTTTCAGCTCCATTTTTGAGCCATTGGTGGCAAGGTTGTGACAATAAGCATCTTGAAACTCCATTAGAACTTCATGAGTTTCGATGTTTGTTGAAACTTTTTGGTGCAATCTACTATACAAACAGAAACAAATTAGCTGCAGGTAGCAACTGCTTGTAGGAAACCAAAATCTAGTTCTGCATTTACCTAGTGGACATTATCAATTGCACTGCGCTCTGTATGACTAGCATACACATCTGGTCCAATTATTGCTTCCCGCCTTCTCCCAAGCAAGCTGACGCCAAATGTTGTGGCAACAAGCCTTGCTTCCAAAGGATCTCTTTCATGCAGTTCTTGGGGCGATGCTAATGATGAATTGAAGACCCCTGAAGGAGATAGGGATCAATTGAAAGTGAAGACCGAGTGTCCCAGTTTTGATCTTGGATTTTGAACAATGGTCATTGCTCAATCGACCGTATTGACTACCATCAAGAATTTGAATGGTGTGCTTAAAAATCCTGTGCCTATCGCATATGAAATTTGTACAGTCGAGCTCTTGTATTTATGGGGAGTGTTAGTGCCAAGTCCATTTGCAGGCGTCTGATCTGAAACCATTTTAGTTATACAACATAATCAATGTATTTGCAGCGATATTCAACATATTGAGACACACTATGTTTACATATCGAAATGGAAAGAGGCCACCCGTGTCAATCTGAGATATTAGTTAAATTTAAGACAAGCGAAAGCATGGTGAAGAAGTTCAGCTGAGGAAGCAGAAATAATTCTGTGTCTTCTCATGTCTTTAAATATTTATATGGCAGGATAAAGTTGAATCATAGACCGTTCGTTTGTACACAATGCTCGTTCAGTTCCTATCGAGAAAGATGCTAAGTTTAGATACTTCGTTAGATAACATATATCTGGCCATTGAAGGTTGCCCAGTTTTAGCTGTGTCTTAGCATGCAGATCATGTAACAGCAGCTCCTCAGTCAAACTGAGGGAAAAGCAGCCTATGATTGTGATAAATAGCTGCTTAAGCAATTTTATTGGTCCCTTCCAGGTTGCCCGGTCTTAGATGTGTCATGTGAATTGTGACTTGTGAGCCTATCATTATTTAATTACCAGGAGGAAACAGTATCTCAGCTTTCTAAACATTCTTCAATCTTTACCTTCTCTGTTTGGAATAAGAGGCAAGAGTGAACTGTAGACTATAGAGCGGCAACCATCTTCCGAAGGAATTCCTTGTAAAAATTATGTAATTTTATCAGGACTTTCATTTTGTTGCGTTTCTTATTGCATTAAATTATTCTCAAAATCTTAAAGCTAGCTTAAGCTACCATAACAAATACAGCATAGGTCATACTTGCGGTGCAAAGAAACCGTGATATGGGCCTATCCGTTTTCTCTCATCCCCTGTTCTTCTTAGCTCTCGTCCAGGAACTTCGATAACTTGCTGTCCTTTCTTGACTTCCGCATGCTAAGCAAGGCCTTGAAGAGACGTTTGTTTTTGCATGAATAAAGCTCAATATCAGTTCTCCTATTCCTCTCAGCATGAGTATATATTGAAGTGGATCTTCCGGTTCTGATGGGTACTGGATGTTCATGTGGGGATATAATGGCGATTCACAAGATAATCAATCATAAAAGACCATGTACTCAAGACATCCGAAGAACAAGAAAAGTAGTTCTATAACTCGTGAACTTTCTTCATCTAATAGACCAATCTTGTTATGTGCAATATGCATATGTTAGTTAAACCAGAAAATGGATTATACAACGTTAGCATTTGGACATTTTGCCATTTAAGCCACTTGTCATGTATTATCGCAGATTCTTGCTGACTTCCTCACCTTTAGCTTTTGAAACTGAGAAAGTTATGAAGCATGAGCCAACACCAACTTTTTGGTCTTAATAAAACAACAGATAAATCTTGTGAAGGGAAGCATGCCTGGTAAGATATATCGCATGAGGTCCTCCAGAGTTCTTATCGCTAGTGAGTGCTGAGAAACCTCCATGGTCTATGAACACCTCAGATGTCAATAGTCTCTAAAACACAATAACATTGTTGAAAGTTCTATTTGTTACTTTGTGATAAATAAGTTGATAGCACGAGAAATGGTTGTTCTCCTTGCCATTTTCCATACTTTGGTCAAAGCAAGATTTCTTCTGCTATTTAGAATCTCTCTTGCTCTAGTAATTAGTTTGTCACAATATGATATAATCTGGCACATTATATGGAGTTTATCTAGAGCAATTTCAGATTTTCAGAAACTTGATTCTTCTTGATCAGTTGCAATCTATAAGACCCTGCACGTGGTAAATCAGAGGGTATGCAAACCCTTTCCATCCTAAACACTACAAAACAAGGAAAACCTAATTATATTGCACAACTATTGAACGCAAGAAAATCTGAGCTCAACTGCAGATGCTTCCTTAATCTTGTCATCCAGGAGACAGTGGACCTTATAGGTCATGGAGCCCAGGTGATCCACATAGATTATGAAAGCTTTCGTCGCAAAATCTTTTAATGTGTTTACCACTCTACAATATTGTCAAGGCAATTTACCAGATGTGCAACAGGAAGAAATGCTCAACCCGGTACAAGACAATGAAGTGAAAACCTATTTATCTCACATTTGTAGCTATGTACTGAAGAAAACTATAACTGAATTATGAAGTAACTATAACTGAATTATGAAGTACCTTCAGCTATTTGGAATGTTCAAGCTCTCTGTTTCATGGAGAGCTCATCATAATTGGAAGCTTCCTGAGAAGTGGAAACTGAAGAAGGCAACTGGAAAATCCATCATACTAATGTTTAGAGTATCTTCACCTGTTACAATGAAGATGCAGCAAACAGATTCAAATTCACACCCTCGGGCATTGACTGTCATTATCCATTTCCATTGAAAATATACAGAACCACTCTTCATTTGCCACTTGAGATGCTCCTGCATTCCAAAAGATAACATATGTAGTTGTTCAGGCTCAACAATACGGCTTTTACGTGGATGTATCCTTCCACACACTATGAAGCCCTTTTTAAAGCACGAGGTTTCCGTACTGAGCACACCTTGCCAAGTTCGAACTCAGCAGAGCCACAGCAAGGGCCAAATGACACATAGAAGATAATTATAACAGTGGAAGAGGACATAGATTAGCAACTCAATAGAACAGATTTTATGAGACCCTTCGAAGATCTGAGCTGAAACTGGAGCGGATATCATCATTTTGACTTAATTAGTCAAGCGAGAACAGAATTCCAGGTAGAAAACCCCAAAATCCTCTCATAATATTTACCTCTTCAATATATACCGTGAGTTCTTGGTCGCAGGAGAAGAGCAACATTTGCTGAGCGTCACCAATTGACAAATAATCATATGCCTTCTTGCTACATCCAGCAATTTCATCGCCGTTGTTCAAAGGGCAAGAGTAATGTAAGCACACATGAAAGAATCATTAAAGTATATCTCACAGCCTCATATATAGGAGACAGGGATACTGATAAAAAAAAAAAAAAAAACGTAGGAGACAGGGAGATGCAAAACCCACCGCTGTATTTCTTGTCATCGTTCATCTATATACAAAGAAATCAATTGCACAAGCCGAAAGCAACACGCCCATTTCAGATACAAATGTACCCCAGTTCCTACTCCTCATTCGCATTTCGTCAAACACCTGACCAGCACTATGGAAATGATCGGATCTCCTCTCCTCTCCTTTCCTCCCCTCTCCAAGGCAGCAGCTTCCAACGATGACTGTCTTCCATCGCCACGACAAGCGACGACTCTTATTTCTTCAGATGCCTCCCCCTCCCCCATCCACCGTCTTTTAGAGAAGCAACGAATTCGCTCCTCCTCCTCCTCTTCCTCGCGGCGCTCGCGAGAACTTTACTGTCTTCCATGAGCAAAGTAGGTGGGTTCTCTCGAAAGCGAGTGTGAAACAGCAGATTCCACCCCCACTCCACTGATTGGGAAGTCCTCAGGGATGAGAGGGAAAACGAAACGAATGACGATTTATGAATGATGGAAAGACGACGACATGGAAAATAATACTCTGTCAAGGAATGCCATAATAATACTCTCTATTTATTCTGGGGGGCCCACCCCGCTAACAACCCACAAGCTCACGCGCCCCTCCCTCCTCTCTCGCCGGACAGCAGCTGGGGCCACCCTTGGCCACCCACATCATTATCCCTCTCTCATTAGCCGTACTTATCTATCTTCTTGAATATTTCGTCGACACCGTTATATGTAGAGACATGTGAAGGTACCACCCTCAATTTGTCACAGCCGTAGATCCCTAATCGAGAAAGATGAGGCACGGCTCCTTCAGCTGCCCTCCACTCCTCCAAATCAAATAAAAAACTAAAAAGTAAATGCTTGAGTTGAGGAAAGCCCCCTACAGAGCAAACCATTTTCTTTCCCGTGAAAGCCTTATATCCCAGCATGAGAAAAACCAAGTGAGGCAATTTCTCCAATATTGGCATCGGATCTTCTTCGAGTTCAGAACATATTAAGACCAGCTTCCTCAATTGCTGGGGTAGACGTAACTTCTCTATTTTTCCAATAATGGACAACTTATAGAAATTGTCATAGTTTGACATTTTACTCAATTCACATTCAGTCCATAAAATATATTGATTTCTGAAATAAAAAGACAAGGATCGAAGATGTTTTAACTTGAATTCAGCAAGTTGCAGAAATATCTCCTGCTCGATAGGATCATACATGTCATATATGGTCAATTTTTGCAGATCGGTAAACTTATCTATATCGTTCACATCACATTTCTTCGAATCAAAATTTCTCAATATCCGTATATTCTTCAAAGCGCCCAACTGCAGCTTCTTCCCACCCCAGTGGAATTTCTCCTTGACAGCAAATTTGAGAGGAAGACGGAGATACTTCAATCTTCTCATCTTCCATAGCACATTTGGCACGGAAACCCCATATTCACTCGAAAGCAGGTCTAAGAATTCCATACATATAAGGTTCCCCATAGATTGCGGCAAGCCCCCAAACTCACTATTTTTTAAACTTAAGAATCTTAAATGGACTAGATCTCCCATTGATTCAGGTAAGTTTCTCCCAAGAATAAGCTTCTCTAGTTTCAAAACTCTGAGAAACTTACAATGGTTGAAAATAGGATGAAATGGCTTTGAGTTCCATCCGAAGGATCCAAAGGACATAAGAGTTCGAAGGTGGACTAAAGTCCTTCCTATTGTTCTTAAGCTCAGAATCATGTTTCCATTGAGAGAAAGTCTTCGCGTTTTGCAACTTGACTCAACTTTTTTTGCCATTGAAGCAGAACGATTCTCCATCTTATTGTCTCGTTGAATGTTAAGAATGCTTAGAAAACTCTCTTGCAGAGCCTTGGAGACGCATAAATCTCGCATCAAGTCGTGGAGGTGGCAGCTTTTGATCTTTCCACTTAATTTGAATCGCACTTGAACCATTCCCCTATTAACCAACTCCATTAAATATTGCTCTGCTACATCTTCCATTGAAATTTCTCTCTCTTCATCATATGCATTCAATGACACAAAGCCTTCAGCAATCCACATGTGAAGAACTTCCATTGCTGAGATTTCTGCATCCTCTGGAAAGTTACCCAAAAAGAGGAAGCATGGCTTTAGATGCCATGGTAAATCTTCATAGCTCAAGGCTAACAATTTTGATACATCACTCTTATTGCTAAAATGCAAATTGATCTTTTCGTAAACCGTCTTCCACTCATTGATAGCCAGAAGTCCACTGAGCACAATGATAGCCAACGGCAATCCTGCACACTTCTTAAGGAGTTCATATGCTAAGTTCTTCATGTCTTCGGTGATTACTACACAATATCAGGCAACAAATTGCAACTCAGCAATAGGAAGATGCAATTGTAATAAAAAGATTACTTCAAGGACGGATATATGCTTTTAGATGTATAAGTAAGACGCTATAGTTCTTTATAATTTGTGGTTCATTTATGCTTTTGTAAGGGGAAAATATGGACCACGACAAAGCTCTTGTATATGCCTCCATCTACGCCTTGGAAAAATCAGGAAGTCTAAACTATGGCTTGAATTAAGTGACTCAAGCAAATGCAAAACAACATTAAAAATACTTGATGGAGAAATACGAAAGTAGCGCAAGGATGACCCGAGTGTGATCTCTTATCACTTGAATGTGCTACTAATCTCCTACACAAATTCGAGTGAAATCTCCATGTTGCCACATAACGATTCATGATTTTCCTTATCAATCTCTACTCTTATTTTTAAGCCAACTATTCACAATTGCAAAAGTGGTGGACTTGAGATGAAGCTTACGGAAGAAGTAACATAGCCAGGCTTCACATTATTTCATAAATCCTATCAAAATCGCTTATTATTTATCCTTATAAAAGCCTCTTCAATATTTAACCTCATTAGAAAGGAGGAGCAAAGTTTTGGATGTTGATTTAATGGTATACTAGTTAGCTAGCAAGAAATAAAATGGGCATCTGATTCCCCAAATATTGAAATTATGGTGCCTAATACTCGATATTTCGATCATTTGAATTCCACTGTAATTATCAATTCATAAATTGCTAAAGCTTTCAAAAGGAGAAACTGAGCAATGAAATACCTGGTGGTATTTGTCCCTCCATCTCTGATTGTCTTGCAATACCTTTTATAGGTTGGCTCCCAACAATACCTTGACTCACTCTAGGTCCAATAGAAGAAAATTCAACAGCTAATCCTGCAGTAATAACAGAAGCGCAATTAATCAAAATCAAACAGGCAACATAATCTCTTGAAGCTACTATATGCTAGGAAAATAACCTTAGAGAAGTCTTACTTTTCATTTCAGGGAACACCCTCTTCATCAGCAAATCCCAACTCTCTTCGTTTGATAAGCACCGAAGTTCATGGAGAAAACCTCGACGATCAATATACTCTGCTACTTCTCTATTGCGGGTTGTTATCAATAGCTTGCTTCTCGTGTCATCGATGATTGGGAATGCGGCTTGAAGGCTATCCCATGCCTCTTTGGTCCAAATATCATCAAGAACAACCATACATCTCCTCTTGTTGGATCTCGTATAGAGTTTTGAACAATTCATCATCCCTCATCTTCATAACCTTTTTTCTTTTATCAGGGATCAATTTAACGAGAATTCCCACTAAGATATCCTTCGGATGATATTCTTGAGATACACAAGCCCAAGCCATACCATCGAAAGTGTTCTTCACTTTGTCATGAGCGATGACTTTCTTGGCGAGTGAGGTCTTTCCCACACCACCCATTCCCCATATAAAAATAACTCTCTGCTTTTTTCCATCATTCGACAGCTCTTTCACCAATTCTTCGATACTATCTTCCCTCCCAACAAAATCCTCCTTGAAATGGTCATAAGTCCGTTTCGGCATCAAAGCTCTCGCCCGTTCGCGTTCACCTTCATTCACAGATTGTATGCGAAGAGCCAGCATGCTCGTTCTAAGACTGGAGATGCTGGATTTTAAGCCCTCAATCTCTGTCCCCACCCCGTGAACCTGCACGCACGAGCACTTCGCCATGAAGCAAGCATACGCTTTGATGATGTTTTGTCCCTCCTTCAGCGCGGCTTTGAGGATGTATCTCTCGATGACATCCTCGGCATCATAGGCAAAGTCTCGGAGTTGTGCGACACATTCTCCAACAGCTTCGTTGTGCTCCCGTCTCGCATCCGCATCCCTCAGCAAGCACTGGATCAGCTTCAACTCCCTTCGCAGGTCCTCGACCTTGCCCTCCACTCCACTCAAGAATTTGGCCTCGTCGATAAGCAGGTTTCCTATTGTCTCCACCGCGAACGAAACAACAGACTCGGCCATTGGTATTCACCGCTCGATAATGATCAGTGGAGCTTATGGCAGAGATTTTGCAGGTGCTCAATTGCTAGCTGCTGTCGGTCTTGGGTTAGAGTTAAAATAGGCCGTTCAAAAAGAAGCTGCTATTTCAGCCGCCCTGTGACATCGGGAACGAAAACTTTTTTGGCTTCACGTAGGCTGATAGGCTGATAGCAATAGTTCAGCATGATAATTTTTTTAAAATTGATTTCACGCGGTTTCACATGGCTGATGGCAAAAGTTCAGCATGATAATTTTTTTAAAATTGATTTCACACGGTTTCACATGGGCTGATGGCAAGAGTTCAGCATGATAATGTTTTTTTAAATTGATTTCACACGGTTTCACATGGGCTGATAGCAAGAGTTCAGCATCATATATAATATGTATTTTCTGGATTGGTTTCCCATGGGCTAATCGCGGTAATTCACCATCATATTTTTCGTTTTGTGTGAAGTCAAAAGGAGTCAAATTTTTGTTTAATGTGCAGTCAAAAGGAACCATATTTTCATTCGGCGTGCCCTCAGAAGATGGGTTTCACATGGGCTGATAGCAAGAGTTCAGCTTCCAGATTAGTTTCCCATGGGCTAATCGTGGTCGTTCACCATCATATTTTTCGTTTTATGTGCCATCAAAAGGAATCAAATTTTCGTTTAATGTGCTGTCAAAAGGAACATATTTCCGTTCAGTGTGCCCTCAAAAGATGGGTTTGACATGGACTTATGCTTCTTCTTTTTTTTTTTTTTTGGGTCAGACATGGACTTATGCTAATAGCAACTTTTTTGTTTCTTGTGGTGGGAAAACAAACCATCACAGATGTGTTATCCTGGTCCGTACCATCCCATGTACGCACCCACAAACCAGCGAGACTCGTAATGTTAATTAAATCAACTCCTCAAAATAAAGGTAAGTTGTGATGATCATATAATTTGAAAACTCTATATATTCACTTCTCTCGTAACGACTCATCATGAAAATAATGAAAATTTTGAGAAAAAAGAAAACCTCCTTACTTGAAGATTTAGCAAAGTGCTTAAGCCATTTTACAGTTAGTTGATAGTTAAATGTTTTGATTTGAGATTGTAAGCGTGGTTTTTACGATATCGTATTAAAATTTATAATCCAAAAGCTTAAAAGTAATAAGTTATATGGAGGAGGACAACATGTTTATAATCATGGCTTTATAAGAGAAACAATTTTGAATAATTTAACATGTGATTGCAAAATGCTATGTACTTCTTTATACTAATGGATGATATGTGTAATTTGTATTATCTATACTTGTAAAATTCTTTTAAAAAAAATTAGTGAGAGGTTGTTGCATTTGTTTTTCTTTTTTTGATGATCCAAGGGCATAGGCATAGAAGTTGATTTATCTAGAAGCCCATGGAACACTATATAAATCCCCAAATCCTGTTAAGTTCAGGCCTTTGACGAGTATAGGTGGTCAAATTCAAAATAATTTATACGCAATTGGTGAAATTTAGTGGGCAACCTCTCAATTGTGATGTGGAAATTTCTTGATGCCCAAACTAAACAAGAGATCTGTCAAAATTACCAAGATTTTGCGGATCAAAAAGCTTGACATGTTAATGTTTAATCCTAATTGGAAATTGAAACTTTTTGTTTGAGATTAGGTTCAGAAATTTTTTTACAGAACCCTTTTTGTGGGAGGTTAGTCCTTTCGTGCGGCTTTCCAATGGCGTTAACAATGTTCCCTCGGTGTTGCATACGCAAATTCAGTCCTAAATTTGGGACGAACGTCCTTTCCTATGAATTCCACTACCTGACCAAGACCAACCTCCTCAGATGCAGGGGTATATACTTGTGCTCTGGCAAATTCTCATCTTTGGCTATATAAGTATAGTTTACAAGCATAGAGATTGCTTGACGTTTTATGCAAATCATCTAGTCTAAACACTTGCCAAGGAGCAACGAAACAAAAGAGGCAAATTCGAGGGGTTTAAAGGTAGTTTCACCAAGTTTTGGAATATATCCATTTTTCCAGACCACGAGGATTCCAAATGGATAGCTTTTATGATTTTGGCAGTTTGATTAAATTTTTCACCTTGCATTTCTTTGGACAAACTTCCTTAACTTCTTTAGATTCTACAAAGAGTACAACCATAGCTTCTTTAACCAATAATGCAGAATTTTATCTAGAAGATGGAGAAACCTCAAGAGTGTACATCTCTTTGTAAACCAATATTTAGATGTGGAAGTTGCTGGTGAGAAAGAATTGGATGAATGTGATTAGCCTTCTCAAGAGTACTTAGCTTGTGCCGCATGTCACCAACAAGAGAATACAGTGCGTTTCTCTGTAAACCAATTTTCATATCTCTATACTTCATTCTCTAAATATAGGGATATATGCTCTGAAAGTCATAAAACAATTTTAATGGAACCCTTTTTCGGGTTGTCAATCTTTCTGTACGGCTTTTCAATGGCCTCCACAATTTTTTCCTCGATGTTGCATATGCAGATCCTTTGGGTTCAATCCTCAATTTGGAATAAAACATTGATCCCAACTTACAAAGACATGGCATGGTCCCTTTAGGAACTCTCCTTCCTTCTAAATGCCCCAGCCTACCCAAGACCAACCTCCACAGATGCAAGGGTCAATACTTGTATTCCGGCAAATTCTCGATTCATCTATATGAGTATAATATACAAGCATTGAATTACTTGACGTTTTATGCAAATTATCTAGTCTGAATCCTTTCCAAGGAGTGATGAAACAAAAGGAGATCAAACTGAGGTGTGTGAAGGTAGATTCACCGAGTTGTGGAGTTATATCCAGCTTTTTGGGACCACAGGAATTGCGAATGGACAAGTTCTGTAGTTTTGGGATTTTGATTAAATCTTTCACCTCACATTTCTCTAGCCAAACTTCCACAACGTCTTTAGATTCCACAAAGAATATAATCGCAGCTTTTTCTGAATAGGTAATGCAGAATTTATCAAAAAAAAAAAATGGAGATACCCCAAGAGTACACAATACATCTCCTTATAAAACCAATTTTTATAGGTCAAAGTTGTTTGTGAGAAAGAATTGGATGAACGTGATTAGCCTTCTCGATGAACATGCAAAGTACTCAGCTTCCGTCGCATGTCATCAGCAAGAGTATATTATACATCCATATGTAAATCAATTATATTTCTAGCATTATTCTTTAAATATAATAAAAGCTCGAGGACCCTGCAAAGTAACAACTAGGGACCATAGGAAGAGTCAGCCTTGATAAAATAAGCCTACCCAATTAAATTTATGATTTTTATTGATAAAAAGTCTTAATGGGAACTTCATCAAAAGTTCTCGACATAAACACGAAGATAGGACATATTTTCACTATACTAGAAATGAAATGTAAGAAATTTCTCCTTACAAATTGAATTTTATGAATGTGTGCTTTAAAAATACTTGTTATGTATCCACTAAAAGAATATTTCATTTTCAAACCATCATTTTCTTGTGTTATGTATAATTAGTACATTGAAAATGAAAATTTTTTCTGTTAGGTACGACTAATAAGTATTGGGGAATGATTCCTTATAAGATCCTAATAAATTGATAAAAAGCTGTCGAAAGTGGCCGGAGGAAGGATTCTCCCTCTTCCCTCGCTCCCTCTCATTGCTTCCATTCACATGTTTAGACAAGGTTTTCCATGACATTATGATCCGACCTCTCCATTCCCAGATTCAATGATTAGCATCCAAAGGGACGAAGAAACAACTTCTACAGGAAATACTTTCGCCCGGACGACTGTGAGAAAAGAAATTGTAAAGAATGACCATCGCACATGAGAGTAGCCAATAAACAGAATCTGTCAAGGAAAGAAAAAGAAATGAGCAGTTGGAGCGGGGAATTTATTATAGGAATCCTATAAAAAATTGCGAAAAAAGAGAGGTTGCTTCTTGCATCATGCTTCACGTTTCGACCACCAATTGCTTTGTCTCTTGTTTTTCTCTTTAACTTTTTTTGCCTTTTTGGGTACCCTTGGTGGACAACTGCACGAAAAATTGAATAGAAAGACCAAAGCACAGGAGCTGAAGAAATTATAAGAACTAAGAAGAGACCTGAGAAGGTGCCTCAATCCTTCAACCACCGTTGCTTTGTCGTTTTTCTTCATGTTGCTCGTCCCTTCGTTTAAGATATATTGGAAATGCCAATTGGTCTTTTCTTAATCACGGTTTTTCTTTTTCTTGTTGAACTTATTTTTTACGTCATTGTTCATCCAAACGCAAGAATTGAACTATCCAAACCCAAAGCAACATGCCGCCTCTATTACGGGAGCTCGAACACTGTTTCAACTCACATGGGGATTTTGTCAAGCCCCTTGCAGGGAGCCGAAAATACTCGGATCTTCCCTCTTTTACCATCGACTTTGACATGACGCCATGAGCAATGACTCTCATTTCAACTTGTCTCGCATCAACGTCCTTCAAGAAGCACTGGATTCCCCCTCACCTCCTCTCGCATTTCCTCCACTTGTCCCCTCGCAACCTGCAAGAATTTTGCATCTTTTACGAGCAAGTCACGAGCTCTCTCTACAGCGAGCGGAATAGAAGAGATTCCGCATTTCAAGCCCACAAGGATGAGAGCGAAAATGAAAGTTCGCCCCTAAAATTTTAGTTAATGTTCAATTTGGTCCTTGAAATTGAATTTTGACCAAATTGGTATTTGTACTCTCTGATTTAAGCTAATTGATTCTTTTAGCCGATATTTAATTTAACTAACTCCAAGAAACCAATTTGAAGCCATGAAATATCAATTCGCTAGAAAGGTGCATGAGCTAGATTGGAGCCATACATTTTTTTTTTTCAGAAATTACTAGTCCACTGCGTTGAAAGATTCAATTAAAAGTATAATAATTAATACCAGCAATCTTTTATAGAAACATCCGTCACTTTATTACTTATGCGTACTCATTCCTTTTGAATTTTCTCTGTATGTTCTTCAATTTTAAACCCCATCAATCAATTATAAATTCGTTATCTCGAGAGTCAAAATAACCCTCGGTTGAATAGGAGTCGAAGATTTTTTTTTTCCAGAATTACAATTAAAATAATCCACGAGGATGATGGGGAAAATGAACAAACGAGAAAGGCAACTTGCAGAATGGATAAATTATGATAATTTATGCCTGAACTTCAAAACTATTATACCCAATGGCCAAAAAGAAAAGACATGCTTCGGGTATAAATATGATACAATCAATTTTAGAGATGATGTTAGCTAAGCCGAGCTTGAGCTGGCGATCTAACTTGTTGCCCGAGTTTGAGTCCCACAATAAAATATTGAACTTTCAACTAAATTGATCGTCAGTTCCATTGTTTACAACACAATTAACAACAAGCAAACATTTGAAGACCCAAACAAGCAATGATAAAATGGAACATCAATGGAATGCATTCATTTTATTAAAATTAAATACGGTATACATGTTAGTACTTGAACTAAACTTGTGTAATGATTTTTTTCACACTGTTGGTGTACAAAATTAAAGTCAGAAAAAAAAATAACGAATTGCGGTGTTTCGGACTTTACATATCCCACTTTTTCTGGACAAACAACTGGAATTATCGATTAAATGTTTCGTCTCATTAGCCATTGTACTAGTTCCATCAAGCTTCATTAATGGAATTTTCTTTTGTTATAAGTCAATAATAGCCAGCTTCACATTGAGAAGCCTTAGTGAAGGGAGAGAGACTATAATCTTGGCATTGGATTTACCATCTTTTCACTCAATATAATGCAAGACCTTCTTAACACGCCGTGGAAGTTTGCATGGCAAAGTTATCAAGCAAAATCCAATTGTCGCTCTAATGGAGAGGGCTTGTTGTCTCCCGAACAATGATGCATCTCTTGCACATCCAACAGTAAAGAAGGGGCACAACTTTTTGGCCATTCAAAGAGTCATGGCAATTTCCCTTCTACACTTGGCTATGAAGGCGTGAGATCTTGTGTTTAGAGATATATTAAGTTTTTAATCATCACCACAACTTCTTTGATGCACAAATCTAGCACTTACTTTGGAACATGAAACTTTCCCTAGCTCTATTCCCCTCTGTTTTGACTATAATTTGTACATATCCAGCTCTCCTCTTTTGATATGCTTGAAGCATATCTCACATCAAATCATATAACCTATGTACCGTGATTCCTTGACATTTATAAAAACATTATATCTCCATGTTGCAACATGACAATCACAAAATTACATTCTCTATACGTCTGGTATAGGGCGCAAGTTTATTTTTTTTAATAAAGAAAAATCTTATATGATTTTCCTATGCTGTCTAGCCCAAGTGGATCTTGCAAGATGGCTTCCGAATACCAACAATCAAGAGTAAGCACAAGCCCACAGGCAGCGCGACGGCTATTTCAACCCTGCTAAACTAAAACTAAATTGATCTGGTCATGAGCAACCCTAGTTGGCCTATTCCTACGTCAATGCCTTACAACTCTTTGACCAATGAAGACAGTTGATGTCATCAAGTATGCATAGAGTTGATTCTACTATAATGACAGATTAAACTTAATTTTGTCTAGGTCTACTCATGGGGTTAGATTGATTAAGAGCGATGCATGCATTCTCCGAGTTCTCCATCTCCATGTGAGGACACTATTTTTGATATGTGCGATGATTACATTCAATTATACAAAATTAGTCACACTCGTCCATGTTAATTACATTCAATTATACAAAATTAAGGGTAAATGGCGATGATTGAATTGCTTATATAGTTTGCAAATTTTATATGTGCATTTCTCACATTTCGAAGATTTAGGAAAGTGCTATAGTGATTTCAGCAATGAGTTGATAGTTAAATGTTTTGACTCTAAAAATGTAAGTGCGGTGGGTATTTATGATGTCAGATTAGAAATTATTATCCAAAAGTTTAAAAGCAATTAGTTAAATGGAAAAGGACCACATGTATATAATGCCTATGAAAAGCTCCATCATTGAAAAGTTTAACATGTGACTGCAACATGCTTTATACAACTTTATACTTGTGGATGATATTTATAATTTGTACTTATCTATTCATGCAAGGTCTTACAAAAGATTAATGAGTGGTTGTTACATTTCTTTTCTTTTCACTCTCACAACCTAAGGCACATGCATGGAGGACAGATTCCTTAAAATCCTGTGAAATACCCTACAAACTTCCCAAGCCCGTTATGTTCAAGCTTTTGATCTATACAATTGTCCTAATCCAGAAAAATTACATGCAACTAATGACATGAATAGCAATTTCCCAATTTGCAAAGTGAAAAGATTTGGAAGCTCTAATCAAACATGAAATAAGAGAGTTGTTAAATTGATGCAGAATTTGCATTTCATATGATTTGAGATTCTTAAATTAAAAAGAAAAAGTGATTTTATGGAACTCTATTTTTAGGTAGCCAGTCCACGGTAAGAGATTTCTAGTTTAGTGAATGAAAGTTAGAAGATGGTAGGACACTTTTTTTCACGACTATTTTTAGACATACCTAGGACGACGCGTTAGCCCTTTTTCGACTGCAATGAGATTCGTGATGGCTGGGGTGATGGTTACGTTAGACTACATGATCGTAAATGGTGATGATGATCCCTTTGTTGACGGAGATGAGACAAGCGACTAATAGAGTGAGAACAAAGGATTAGGGTTTCTTTGCGATGTGGCTAATGATCTCCTACACCAAAACACAAATTGGTTCGTCAAATTAACCAATCAAAGACTGGTCAGTGGCCAATTTTAGCACCAACTACAAAAATTGTTCATCTTAACCCTTGAAGAAATTGGGGTCGAAGGCTACTTTTAATAGTTTCCAAGAAAAATGCAAGGCTAATAAACAGCATAAAAGAGCAAATTAAGATGGGATGGACATATTCCGGTTGGTTTGGTAAGGCAAAATTTTAGTAAAATCAACATATTTTGAATTTTTGTTTGAATTTTGATTTGACATGAAGATTTCAAGCCAATTAATCTTCTTACGTTATTATTGTCTATTGCCATTGCTACTTAATTTGCAAACTGAGCAATCCACTACCAAAATTATTAGCTTTAGAGGATTTTTTTTTTTTTTTAATTTGACAACTAGGTAGAGCAAGTCGTCAAATACTACCCACGTAGTGTTTTGATTTCTCCCTTCGATATGGCTTCCCAACGGCCTCCTCAATGTCTCCATAGGTGTTGCATACGTGGATTCTTTTAGATACGGTCCTCAATTTGGATAGACTTCAAACCCAACTTGAGAAAGACGTGTCATGGCTCCTTTACCAATTTTGCATTCCTATAAATTCCGCGGCCTAACCAAGACCAACCTTCTCATATGTTAGGGCAAATACTTGTGTTCCAACATCTTCTTGATTTGGCCATATTAATTTACAACCATATGACTTGCTAGACATTTTACATAAATTGTCTGGGATGAACCCTTGCCAAGGAGCAAAGAAACAAAGGGAGGCGGATTCAAGATGTTCGTGAATTTACCAAGTCATAATATTATATCCTGATTTTCAGGAGACGCGGATCCCAAACAGACTACTTTTGTAGTTTTGGCAATTCATCTCACATTTCTTTGGAAGAAACAAAGAATACAATCACAGCTTCTCTCAACCGATAAAGGGACGAATTTATTTGGAAGTTAGAGATACTCTAAAAGTATGTGAAAGTTTTTAGTGGAAAAATTTCTCACCTATTGTGCAATCAATAATTAAAGTAACAACCTTTCTTTAATAGACATGATTAACGATTGTCCTTAAAGCACTCTTAAATAAGATTCTGATAAGTTTATAAAAAGCCTGCAAAGTAGCAAAGAAGGGAGGCTCACTTTTCCTACTTTCATTCAATGTTTGGAGGATTATCATAAGATTATAACGTGACTTCTCATATGCCAGATTCAACAATTAACACCACAAGAGACACAGAAAAAGTTGGTTAGATAAATGACAACTTCTACAGGAACAGAAATTGTCAAAAGAAAAGAAAAATAAAAAGAAAAATAAACGAGCAGTCGCGGCGGAAAATTCATTACAAGAATTCTTCAGAGAAATGCGAAACACGAGAGGTTGCTTCTTGCTCCATGCTTCACATTTCGACCCCCAAAGCTTTGTCTCTTTTCTTTTTGTCCTTTTGGGTCCCCTAGATGGACAGCTGCACGAAAAATTGTAAAGAAAGACCGATGCACGAGACATGAAGAAATTATGAGAGAAAACCTGAGGAGGTGCCTCGCTGTTTCAATTGCCTTTGCTTTGTCGTATTTTGCATGTTGCTCGTCCCTTTGATTAATGTGTATTGTAAAAGCCAATTGGCGTTTTTCTTAATCGCGGTTTTTCACTTTTCTTGTTGAGTTTTATATTTTATGTCTCATTATTCATCTATGTGCAAGAATTGGACTATACAAACCAAAAGCAACATGCCACTTCTACTTCATGCGCTTGAGCAATAATTTAAATCACACGGGCATTTTGTCAAACAGGTGGCCACAATTAAAAAATGCTCGGATCATCATCATCATCACCATCATCATCACTACCGTCCACGGCTAACTATTTTGACGATGGCTTATGAGTAATGGCACATGGGCTAGGAGCAATAATTCACCATCACATTTTTGCTTCATGTCCCGTCAAAAGAAGATTCGTTTCACACGGCCTATGAGCAATGATTCAGCATCATATTAATGCTTTATGTGCCGTCAAAAGAAGATTGGCTTCCCATGGGCTAATGGCAATAATTCAACTTTAATCATCATATTTTTGCTTTATGCGGCGTCAATTCATCGTCTTACTTTTCATAGCAACAATTTTGTCTTTTGTGGTGCAAAAACAAACCATATTTATTGTAAGATATATCATGGCTCATGCCTTCTCATAAACACGCACACAAATTAGTCACAGTCATCCATGTTAATTACATTCAACTATATAATATTAAGGATAAATTGCGAGGCCTAGGGCCAAGGCCAGCAAGCTCCAGGCTCACCTTTGGCCGATTGCTAGCCGTAGCCGTGCCGGAGACCGACCAAAGAAGAAGGTGAAAAAAAAGAAAAAGAAAAATAATTAAGACAAGATAAAATAAAAAGAAATATAATTTAAAATTCAAATTATTAGAAAAGAAAACAAGAAAGAAGGAGGCGAGTAAGGTATGAGATAACAGAGAGAGAGAGAGCAAGTAAGAAAAATATATTTCCCAATTTTAAAAGTGGAAAACATTTTATCCTCTTTTACAATACTTTTTTTCCTTGATGGAAAATATTTTCCACAACTAATTTATTTTTCATAAAACGAATACCGAAAGATCCGAAAAATGTTTTATTGGAAGTTATTTTTTATGAAACAAATAGAGCCTAAAATATGTTGATATGACATTAGAGATTATAATCCAAAAGTTTAAAAGCAATTAGTTAGACGCAAAAAGACCGCATGTATATAATGCCTATGAAAAACTCCACCATTTAATACTTTAACATGTGGCGGCAATATTCTATACACAACTTTATACTAATAGAGAGGATACAATACTTATTTTCTCAACTATTTTTAGACCTTGAACTGAAAGAAAATATCAAATAGTTAATAGCCACCACATTATTAGCCTACATGGCGTGCATGAGAACAAATTGGTTACTTAAAATAGCCAATTTCAAGACTGGTCAGCAGCCAAATTTAGCCCCAACTACACAATTGTTCATCTTAAACCTTGAAGAAATTGGAGTTCAAGGCTAATTTTGATAATTTTCAAGAAAAATGCATTGCCAATGTACAGCATAATAGAGCGAATTAAGATGGGATAAATATGTTCCGGTTGGTTTGGTCCGGCAAAATCTAGTGAAATCAACAAATTTCGCTTTATGGTTCCGAATTGGATTTGACATGGTGATGCCAAACCAATTAATCTTCTTACGTTATTATTGTGTATTGTCATTGCTACTTATTTTGCAAAATGAGCAATTCACTAGCAAAATTATTAGCTTTCAAGAAATGTCGCTTTAAATTTGACAACTACACAGAGCAAGTCGCCAAGTATTACTCACGTAGCATTTCCATTTCTCCCTTTGACGTGGCTTCCCAACGGCCTCCATAATGTCTTCCTCAATGTTGCATACCTGGATTCCTTTAGATACATCCTCAATTTGGACAAAGATGTGGCATGTCTCCTTTAGTGACTCTCCATTCCATTCCACGGCCCAACCAAGATCAACCTCCTCAGATATAGGGGCATATACTTGTGTTCTAACATCTTCTTGGTTTGGCCATGTAAGTATAGTTTACAAGGATAAGATTGCCAGACATTTTACACAAATCATCTAGACCGAACCCTTACCAAGAAGGGAAGAAACAGAGGGAGGCGAATTTGAGGCATTCATAAGTTTATCAAGTTGTGGAATTATCTCATGTTTTTTGGGAGGAGGTGCATAGTCCTAATGAAGTAATTTTGTTATTTTGGCAATTTGTCTCACATTTCTCTATACAAAATAAAAGATACAATCACAGCTTTTTCCAATCAATAAAGTGGTGAATTTATTTGGAAGGTAGAGATACTCTAAAAATATATGATACATGTTTGTGTAAACCAATCTTGATATGTGAAAGTTTTTAGTGGAAAATTTTCTCATCTATTGCGCAACCAATATAATGAAGATAACAATCTTTCTTTATTAGACATGATTAATGAGTGCCCTTAAAGACTCTTTAATAAGATTATAATAAATTTATAAAAAGCCTTTAAAGTAGTATCGAGGGATGGCTCATTCTCGCTACTTTCATTCACATGTTTAGAGAAGGATTACTATAAGATTATGATGTGACCTCTCATTTGCTAGATTAAACAATTAGTACCACAAGAGACGGAGAAAAAGGTTGTTAGATAAATGACAATTTTTATAGGAAACACATTTGCCCAGACAGCTGTAAAAAAAGAAAATCTAAAGAAAGACCAACGCACCATGAGAGAGAAATGAGCAGTTGGAGCCAAAAATTCGTTCCAGGAATTCTATAAAGGATGGCGAAACACGAAAGAGGTTACTTCTTGCTTCGTGCTTCACGTTTTGACCCCCAATGCTTTGTCTCTTTTCTTTTTGTCTTTTTGTCTTTTTGGGTCCTCTACGATGGACAACTGCACGAAAAATTGCAAAGAAAGACCCATGGGAGATGAAGAAAATGAGACAAAATCTAAGGAGGCAACTTGCCGTTTCAACCGCCGTTGCTTTGTCGTATTTTTCATGTTGCTTGTCCCTTTGATTAAATATATTTTGAAAAAGCCAATAGGTATTTTCTTAAACACATTTTTTCGTTTTTCTCCTTAAGAGTTTATATGTTACATCTCATCGTTCATCTAAATTAAAGAATTGGATTATACAAACTCAAAGCAACATGCCGCTTCCATTTCATGCGCTCGAACACTGTTTTAAATCAGTAGGCATTTTGTCGCATTTGAAAAATGCCCGCATCATCGCCATCGCCATCACCATCTTACCGTTAGAAACTATACATAGGCGATGGCATGACGGTAAAATGGCACATGGGCTAGTGACAATAATTCAGCATCATATTTTTGCTTTATGTCCCGTCAAAAGAAGATTGGTTTCACACAATGAGCAATGATTAAGCATCATATTTATTTCTTTATGTGCCGTCAAAAGAAGATTAATTTTCCAAGTCAACATCAACCATCATATTTTTGCTTTGTGTAACGTAAAAAAACAGGTTTCCAATGGGCAACTAGCTTTATTTGTAATCAAAAGACTGCTTTCTTAGGAGTCAGGGGCCATTGGCTTTATGTGCCGTCAATTCGACGTCGTACTTTTGCTTTTTGGGTTCGTCAAAATATTGGTTTCCCATGGGCTAATTGCTTTGTGTGACGTCAAAAAACAGGTTTCCAATGGGCTACTAGCTTTATTTGTAGTCAAAAGATTGCTTTCTCAGGGCCATTGGCTTTATGTGCCGTCAATTCAACGTCCTTTTGCTTTTTTGGGTTCGTCAAAAGATTGGTTTCCCACGGGCTAATACTGATGGCAACATTTTTGTTCCTTGTGGGTGGAAAAACAGACCACCACGGATTATAATTACTATAAGATATATTATTATGGCTCATGCGATCTCGTAAACACGCCCAAATCAATTACACTTCTCCATGTTAATTACATTCAACTCCACAAAATTAAGGATAAATTGCGATGATCTAACTGCTTGTCTAATTTGAAAACTTTATACATGCACTTCTCATGTTCTAAAGATTTAGGAAAGTATTGTAGTGATTTCTCAATGAGTTAATGATTAAATATTTTGACTCTAAAACATAAGTGTGAGTATCCATGATGCCATTCTAGCAATTAGTTAGATGCAAAATGACCACAAGTATATAATGTTCATGAAATGCTCCATCATTGAAAAGTTTAACATGTGACTTTAACATGCTTTGTACAACTTTATACTTATGGATGATATCGGTCATTTGTATTTATCTATTCATGCAAAGTCTTACAAAAGATTAATGAGCAATTGTTGTATCTTTTTTCTTTTTATTTTCACAATCCAAGCACAGGCATGGAGGACAGATTCTTTAAAAGTCCATGACATACCCTATGAACTTCCCAAATCTATCAAGTTCAGGCTTCTAATCTATACGAGTAGCCTAATCTAGAACAATTGCATGCAATCAATGACAGTAACACGCGATCTCCCAATTTGCAACATGAAAAGCCCTCGAAGCTCTAACTAAACATAAAATAAGAGAGTTGTTAAGACGATGTAGAATTTGCATTCCATATGATTAGAGATTCTTAAATTCTAAAGAAAAGGTGATTTTATGTAACTCTATTATTAGGTGGCCAGTCCACTATAAGAGATTTTAGTTTAGTGCACGAAAGTTACAAGATGGCCTGACATTTATTTTCCGGACTATTTTTAGACCGCACCTAGGGTTACCTGTTAATATTTTTTCGGTCGCAATGAAATTCGCGATGGTGGTGATGATGACGTCAGACTACATGATCTTAGACGGTGGTGATGATCCCTTTCGTCAACAGAGATGAGACAAGCGACTAACAGTGAGACCGGAGGATTAGGGTTTCTTTGCGATGTGGGTAAGAATCCCCTGCAAAAAAACACAAATTGGTTCCTTAAATTGACCAATCAAAGACTGGTCAGCAGCCAATTTTAGCGCCAACTATAAAATTGTTCATCTTAACCCTTAAAGAAATTGGAGTTAAAGGCTACTTTTAATGATTTTCAAGAAAAATGCAAGGCTAATAAACAGCATGAAAGAGCGAATTAAGATGGGATGGATATATTCTGGTTGGTTTGGTATGGCAAAATCTAGTAAAATCAACAAATTTTGCCTTTTGGTTTGAAATTTGATTCGACACAAAGATTTCAAGCCAATTAATCTTGTTATGTTATTATTGTCTATTGCCATTGCTAATTAATCTGCGAACTGAGCAATTCACTACCAAAATTATTAGCTTTTGAGAAATACTGCTTTTAATTTGACAACTAGGTAGAGAAAGTCATCAAGTACTACTCATCTATAGTGTTTTGATTTCTCCCTTCGATATGGCTTCCCAACAGCCTCCACAATGTCTCCCTTGGTGTTGCATACATGGATTTCTTCAGACATGGTCCTCAATTTGGACAGACTTTCGATCCCAACTTGAGAAAGACGTGGTGTGGCTCCTTTACCAATTCTGCATTCCTCTAAATTCAGCGGCCTGACCAAGACCAACCTCCTCAGATGCAGGGGCAAATACTTGTGTTATAACATCTTCTTGATTTGGCCATATAAGTATAGTTTAAAAGCATAGGGATTGCTAGACATTTTATGCAAATCGTTTGGGCCGAACCCTTGCCAAGGAGCAAAGAAACAAAAGGAGGCGAACTCGAGGTGTTCGTGAGTTTTCCAATTTGTGAAATTATCTCTTGCTTTTCAAGGGGCGTAGATTCCAAATGGATTACTTTTGTAGCTTTGGCAATTTGTCTCGCACTTCTATGCACAAAAATAGAGAAAACACTCATAGCTTCACTAAGTCGGCGTTGATGCAAATTTATTTGGAAGATAGAGATATTCCAAGAGTCTAATCTTGATATTTGAAAGTTTTCAGGTGGAAAAATTTCTCATATTTTGAGCAAATAGTATAATGAAAATGAAAATTTTTTGATTAATATGATTAATTAGTGTCCTTAAAGCACTTTTTAATAACATTCTGATAAATTTATAAAAAGCCCTCAAAATAGCATAGCATAGGATGAGAAAATAGCATTAGGAGGGAGGCTCGCTCTCACTTCTTTCATTCACATGTTTTAGAGAAGGATTACCCATAAGATTAAGATTTGGCATCTCATCTGCCAGATTCAACAATCAGCACCGAAAGAGACGGAGAAAAAGTTTGGTAAGATAAATGACAACTTCTACAGGAAACACTTGCCCAGACAACTGTAACAAAAGAAAATGTAAAGAAAGACCAATGCACATGGTAGTGTAGTCAATAAGCAGAAATTGTCAAAAAAAAAAAAAGAGAAAACATGAGCGGTCGAAGCTAAAAATTTGTTACAGGGATAAAATAAAGAATGGCGAGAAACGACAGAGGTCGCTTCTTGCTTCATGCTTCACGTTTCGACGACTGATGCTTTGTCTCTTTTCTTTTTGTCCTTGTTGGGTCCCTTTGATGGACAACCGCGCGAAAAATTGTAACGAAAGAAGGAAGCACAGGAGCTGAAGAAATTATGAGAAGAAACTGAGAAGGTGCCTCACTGTTGTTGTTCGTCCCTTCGATTAATATGTATTGAAAAAGCCAATTGTTATTTTTTTAATCACGGTTTTCCATTTTTCTTATTGAGTTTTATAGTTTACATCTTCGTTGTTCATCTAGATGCAAGAATTGGACTATACAAACCAAAAGCAACATGAGCACTTCTATTTCATGCACTTGAAAAATGATGTGCAACAACTTGTGCAGATTTTTCAAAAGTTGCTTCCTAATGGCGAACTCCCTCTAATCAAAGATGAGGGATGATTCAAGTTTCGAAGATAGATCGAACAATTTCAATCGCTCCCCATCTGCTAATATATTATCATTATTATTACCTCTAAATTCTCAAAAGCTTTGTAAAAATTCATAACTACTCTTTCTTGATGATTTTTTTTCCTCGTTGAGGGAAAGAAAATAGGTACAAATTTCTTAATTGTATGAAATTGAATCTTTTGTTGTATTGCATGATTTGGACCCCACCTATCAAGATTTAATTGGCCTGTAATTTGATGATAATGTGGATATAGTAATAATTACACGTTGCGAGATAGAGCTTTTAATGACTCAAAAGGCATATGCTTCAAGCATATTCTGAAAATGCGATAAGGTTACTTCTTGGTCCACGACAGTGATGTACCTTGCTGTCCTTGGTTTGCGCTATCAGTCTCTCTCCGTCCCTTTATGTTCTTTTTTTTTGTCAGTCCTTTATGTTCTTTCATTTGGCACTTCTTCTTTGATTGAGAAACGATCTGGACGGATATGCTTCGATTGGAGTTGATGGATCGAGTTGAAAAGATCTTAAAATCTTTTGATTAATTCAGCCGGATCTCCGATTCTTTACAATCTAATCAAATTTGTGAATTATTTGCTCGTTGGAGATTTGATTTGATCAAACTTTTTGAAGAAGGGTTGAGGACTGATGCATTTTTACCTGCCCATATTCTCTTGGGCCGTGGGATGGCAAATGAACAAAAGCCCATCATTTACGTGTTCGAATCTGTCTCCCTAAAGCTTTAAAGCTAAAGGGCCTAGTTCTGCTATTGCTCGTGGACTTTAGGGCCGCAACCTGCTTTGCTTCCAATTCCATAAAGTGCATACAGTCCCATTTCGTTGTGTAGATTTCAACTCACATGGGCATTTTGTCAACCACCTGGCCAGCATTTGAAAAATATGCTCGGATCTTCCCTAATCTTTGGTTTAGCATCGACTTTGACGATGACATCTGCAATGCCACGAGGAATGACTCCCACTTCGTCTAGTCTCGTATCAGCGTCTTTCGAGAAGCATTGGATTTGTGCCACCTCCTCTCGCGTGCCCTTCGCTTGTCCCGTCACCAAACCCGCAAGAGTTTCGCATCTTCTACGAGCAAGTTGTGAGATTTCTCTACAGCGAGTGGAATAAGAGATTCCGCCATCGAAGCTCACAAGGATGAGAGGGAAAATGAAACGAACAAAATGAGTAAATTCCAGAATGACAGTGCTCTATGATAATGCAGCTTTCACGAGACTTCGATGTCTTGTTAAGAGTTATTGGCGCGAAAGGAAGGTGGACATGCAGGTGTTTAGTAGCTTCTAATTCTAAAAGTTCACTCAGTCAGTGGGCTCCAGATTTAAATGGGAAGGTGATATCAAATTTGGTCCCTAAATTCTTAATCAATGTTCAATTTGATCTTTGAAATTTAATTTCAACCGAATGGTCTTTGTTCTCTTTAATTTAAGGTGCAAGAGCTAGATGGGAGCCAATTTTCTTCTTCTTTTTTTCTTTTTTTCCCAAGAAATATCAATTTAATTTGTTAAAAGTTTAATATTATGAAAAACTTCAAATTTGTACATTTGTGACAAATTTATTCAAAATTAATTTTTTGACCACAAAAAATCCTAAACTAGTACACTTATGACAAATTTGTTCAAAACTAATTTTTTTTATTACAAAAAAACCTCAAATTGGTACACATGTGATAAATTTATCCAAAACTAATTTTTTTACCACAAAAAAAACCTAAACCAATACAATTGTGATATATTTATCATTCGTTAGTTTTCATTAAATTTTATTGTCAAATTATTAAGTTGGATGATAAGTGATAGTTGATGGGTATATACCCTATGTTTGTCACATTTTGTACAATTTTTGTGATTTTTCGTGATATTAATTTAATTTAACATATGGTATATTTGTCATAAATGTACTATTTTTTTATTTTTGATATTTAGGTAAATTTATCACATATGTACTAATATGATATTTTTTGTAGTTAAAAATTAGTTTAGGGTAAATTTATTACAAACATATCACTTTAGAATTTTTATGGTCAGAAAATTAATTCGAAATAAATTTATATCATATATATATATTATATCATAATATCTAATAATAAGTTAAACCGTACGCACGCGCACTAATCGAATTCATATATTTCTTTATTTGACGCTCTGTCTTCTCTATTGAGTCAAGCCACCCTTGCATCATATCATATGCAAGAACGCTAGGCTACTTCCCAGCCATCTGTGTGCAATTATTTCGAAGTTTTTTGTTTTTTTTTTTGGTCGGTTATTTCGAAGTTGACATGACGTATTCATTATCAAAAATTCCATCCATTCTGCTATTTGCCCATTCCGTTCGTCTCATTTTCCCTATCATCCTCGTGGACTTCAATTCAGGGGGAATCCGTCGTTTCGCTCCTTGTGGAGAGTAGAAAAACTCGGGACTTGCTCATGGAAGATTGCGCAAGTTCTCCCACGCGCCGGGAGAGGACAAGGTGCAGGGCGAAGGGCACGCGAGAGGAGGTGGAGCGAATTCCATGCTTCTCCAAAAGACGCTGGATGGGAAGCATATCAAGAAACGAGAATCTTCACTCGTGGCGTTATAATCGTCGCCATGAAAGCTGCAATGGAATGGGCAGAAGATCCGAGCGTTTCGTAGCGCTGGTCAGATGTTTGACGAAATGCGCGGGCGATAGTAGAAACTGGGGTGGCTAAAAGCCGAAATCGGCGTGTTGCTTGCGGAATGAGTAATTCATTTCTTTGTATATCTAGACGTTCTTTTTTATGCGTGCCTACTTTATTCTTTCCCTTTGGACAACAGAGATGAAGTTGCTGGATGTAGCGAAAAAGCAAATGATTATGTATCGATTGGCGACGCACGGCAAATGCTGCTGTTCTCCTGCGATGAGGGAATTTTAGCTTTCTCTACCTGGAATTCTGTTTTTAAATTGACTAATTCACTCAGAAGGATAATATACTCTCCAGCACCAGTTCAGACCTACGGAGGGTCTCATGAAACCTCTTCTATGGGGTTGCTAATTTATATCCTTTTCAAGGGTTAGGAAAGTTTATCCTATTGTGGTACTGCGGACAGATATAAAACTGACACCACATCTACGTGTCGTTTGGCCTGCAAGGTAGGCTCAGTATGGAAACCTCGTGCTTCAAGAGGTGCCGATGTAGATAGCAAATAGTAGATTCATAGTAGGTTGAAGAATTCATCCATGTCAAAAGTTATGCGGAGCCTAAACATTTCTTTATCTGTTGGAATGCAGGAACATCCCCAGTGTGTTTGTATATTTCCAGAAGGCGAAGGAACATCCTGAGTGGCTCCCGAGTGCGGAGCTTGAACATTTCTATATCTATAACTACTTGTTTCTCGCTTTTATTTTGTACACTGATGGTATGAAAAGAAATCATTAAACAAGCCAAGTTCTAATGCTGACATGTATACTTTATTTAATTTTTTAATAAATGAATGCATTCCATTGAAGTTCCATTTTATCGTCACTTGTTTGAAAACTTTTTCACACCAGCATGATACCTTATTTAATCCATTATTTTCAGCATATTTGAGAAAAGGCATTTAGCATGAATAAGATGCTCAATGGGTCAAGAGAGTTGGATATGATAGAAGATAAACTCTTGTGTAAAGAATTGATGATCGAAGGTCAAGAAAAGAATGCTTGAGAAAAGGGAATCACCATCGCTTTGAAGAATTTGGGCCTGCTATGCTCATTAACAATTGAATTGTGAACAATGGAATTGAGGATCCACTTAGCTGAAAGTTGTATCTATATTGTTGGTCCCAAACTTGGGCAACAAGTTAGACTTCTAGCTGAAGCTCAGCTTACACAGCAATCATCTCTAAAATTGATTGCATCATAGTTATAAGAGTCTATCATTTTTTTTTTCAAGGATAAACTGGAACTTAGATTCTCTCTTTTCAGCCATTGGGTGCAATAGTTTCGAAGCTCACGTATACATTATGATAATTTATCCTTCTGCAATTTTCCCATTTTGTTGGTTTCATTTTCCCCTATCATCTGTGTGGATTATTTATTCATATTTCTGGAAAAAAAAAAAAATCTTTGACCCCAATTGAAGTAAGAGTTATTTCAACTCTATACAATTCGAACTTGTAATTGATTGATGAGGTTTAACACGGAGCATATGAAGGAGTGTGCATGATTGATAAAGTGACGAATGGTTCTTTGAATGCAGGGATTAGATAATGCACTTTTAATTGGATCTTTTAACAAATGGTTAATACCATGGAAAATCCAAATTGGTATACATGTGACAAATTCCATTGATATATATATATATATATATATATGACAAATTTACTTTTAACTAATTTTTTTATCACAAAAAAAAAACCTCAAACCGATACATCAATGACAAATAAAGAATCTAGGAACAACTTTCCATAAATGAATTAATGAATGCAATTGATATTGTCATTAATATATAATTTAGATATTTAACAAGTAAAACGAAAATATTTTTTCACGTAAATGAGTTACAAAATGGATGGATTTTTTCATGAACCTGGTCTTGAAAGAAGAATGTCATTAAACTAAGCTTGGGAGCGGTTGTATTGATGTCGATGCATCGCTGTCCCCCTTTATTTTGCATTTCCTTCAAAGTTAACTCCCATGTTTTTGGAGGAGCCTATGTTGTATTACTTACTCCAGCTTGCAAATGAGCTCTTGTAATCCAATCGATGCAGCCCATCAAGATATTATCTGTCCTCCAAAAACCATTAGATCAAGTTGCTATTGCGGAGAAGTCATACGAGAGGAAGGCAGGTTTTGCTTCACTAATAGAGGAGCTTCAGCATTCAGATAATTCTTATGATGTTGCTGAAAGACACAGCGCCAGCTGCTAAACTAGCTTCAGTGGAGCATGCAATACTGGAAAATATTTTTCCGGAAGTTGTTTTTTGCAAAACGAACAGACCCTAAAAGTGAGGTGGCAAAATCTTTGCACTTGTTAACTTTTTATTAACATCATCATCTTGAAGATCGAGCAAGATTTCATGGTAAAGATGGAAACCAGAAGCGCCTATTTGAAGAGAAACAAGAAAAAACAAGTCATTTGAGAAAATAATGGAATGAACACGATATAAAAAGCCAAAAAAATTGGAACATTTTGGGTGGTTAGGAATTCCTTATCAGACTTTGATGATACATCATCGTACTATATGATGAGATTTGTCGATGATTGTCGCAATGCAACAGCTATGAGTCAATCAATAATGACTTTCATTGTTCTTTCCCAGTAGGAGGAACATCAATTATCATAGTCGGGCAACAGCATTTAGTGACGATTTAACCACGCGGAGGCCAAATCATCTATTAGGCAAGACTCACTGAAATTGCAAACCCCAGAATAATCGATTCTGCTCTGTCCTGGGGGCTTTATGCAGAAAATGTAGAAAGCAGAATCTCATGTTCACAAAGCTCGATCTGGAGACCAGGAGAAAATATAGGGGAAAAGGAAAATCCGACACGATTCTCCTACGCGACTCGTCCGGATCGATCTTAAAAGATGGCTTCCGAATACAAACGATCGAGAGTAAGCATGAGCCCGCGGCTGTGCAACGACTATCTCAATGCTCTGTGACTCTTTGACCAATGAAGACAATTGCCGGCACCGAGGGGCGAGGGTCCATTAGTCAATTTATGAGAGACGCTTCCGAAGGTCTGAAGAGCGACGACTCTCGTTTCTTCATATGCCTCCCATCCAGCGTTTTTTTGGAGAAGCATGGAATTCGCTCCACCTCCCCTCGCGTGCCCTTCGCCTCTCACCTTTTCCCCTCCCGGCGCTCGGGAGAACTTCACAATCTTCCATGAGCAAGTCGCGAATTCTTCTCCTCTCCGCAGCGAGCGAAACGACGGATTCCCCCCGAATTGACGCCCACGAGGATGATAGGGAAAATGAAACGAACAGAATGTTGCAAAATTGCAGAATGGATGGAATTTTTTATAATGAATACGTCACGTCAGCTTCGAAACACACTACGACGCCCTCCTCACGAAAGCTCATTAAAAAAAAAAAAAAAAGAGTACGACACTTCAATTCCGATGGCGATTTCGAGCGAATTAATTTGATTTTTCGCTCAACCTGTGAAAATTGAATCTTATTGTGAACTTAAATTCTTAAAACATATAAACTCTCTCTTTGTTCATTTTATATCACTCAAAAGGAAAAAAGAAAACAAGATCATATATTAAATGCAAGGGTCCGTGACTCAACAAGCAAAAGAGAAGACCGAGCATGAAATAAAGAATTATATGAATTAATTTGGTGCATGTACAGCTTTTTACTTTTATGAGCGGTTTAGTCGGTGCTTGATTGAATCAGAAATCATTATTGGGCTAATTTTTCCTTGCGTCCGCGGGGAAAAATTGTACAATCAACTGCATTGACGCAAGGAAAAATTGTACAATCAACTGCATTAATATTTGGAGTTGTCTAAGCTTAGCAAATCTCACATACCCGTTCAAGGTGCACCTGTTCACTTGAACTTATTTTCCAAGGCCTGCCCCACTTCTATGGAGCCTTTGATTCTTTCAAGCGAGTCAAGCAAGACATAAATTTATTGAAAGCAAAAGAGGGTATTGTCAAGAAAAAAAAAATGATACAAATTTATTAAGAGGAGTCAGAATCCAAAATAATATAACTATCTTGAAACTGACACGACTTGGTAAGTCATCTTGCTTTTAGTAACAGGATGGGAATTACATTGCGTGTGTACTATGAAAACCTTATTGTGATCAACTTTTCTTTATGGCACTAATGAAGAATTCCAATCCCAATTTAGCATGAGGTGATTGTTAATCTTGGATTGAGATGGTTGTATTTTAGTAAATGAAGTTTAATAGAAGCAATTTTCTAATTCTATGGATGACAGTACAGATTTCATGAGACTAATTCTTCACCCATTAGCCAAATACACAGTGATCCTTGAGTTACTAGCGCCGATCTATCGGTTTGAACAATAGAAGTGAACATTTAATCCCAATTTAGACAAGCCATTATGAGCTTCTTTTAACTAGTTTGTTGCCAATCCCATCCTTAACTAACACCAATTTAACATTTCCCCCGGTTCAATCTGAAAACTTATAGAGAAATGATTTTGTGACAGTTTTTAATCTACTGTTAAAATAACAGTCTATTCTGGACCACAAACAATCAAATAGCAGATAATTACAATTTGTTGTGGGGCTCACTCCTTCAAGAATTCGTGACAAATTACAAGCTATTATTCTCACAATAATCCAAAAACTGTTATGCTTGCAAAGCCCAAACTCATACCCATGCCTAAACAAATCCAGATGCCATTTCACTGAGGCTACGTCAAATTGACCAAGATCCTGCAGCGCAGCAGAACGTAATCATCTATTGGTTTTTGTTGATTTGAGATCATCTTGACGCGTGCTTCTAGTCAGACACACAAACAAATAATCCGAAAGTTGTTTATGCGGGTCAAGTGTTGCAGCTCGTTGAATTGTATAATCGCTGAGATACTGATTTTGAGAGCTGAACTAATGGTATGGTGCTCGAGGTATTGGTTGGAGATAATACGGATGGTGGCGCCTCCTAAATCCCGCAAATCCGATTTTCTCCTAAGGCCAAATCCAGCAGACATACTAGGCTTGTTGCAACGACACTAAATGTAATCACCTAAGAGCAGGAAAGAAACTTCGGATAGACAGTGACATAGTGCAATCTTTGTTGGTGCTCGCTTAGATATTGAATTCCAGGAAGTGGGGACTAAGATGCCCATCGTCAGCATGAGAATTTGGCTCTACGTGCAAACATACTGGTGGTCCTCAAACAAAACATATCCTATGCACCGACCAAAGTTGGTTGGTGCTGATTATGATAGCTACAAGAAACTCAAAACAACCAAATGCCTTGTGTAGCAATACGAGCCATAAAAATCAGGAAAATGTTCAGAATGGTCCCGAAGCTAAGGCGGACTTGAGCAAACCTAGGGCTCAAGGATGAACGTGGAACTAATAACCCAATCACGCAGGAACTGCCTGGTAAAATTTGCAATATAAGAACTTCGATTGACAAACATTAGCTTCCTTTTACAATAGGCACACGCGAGATGGCTCATAAACTTACACATTCGTCATCTGCTTAAAACAAGAGAATGGGGTGTTTTAGCTCCAGCATACTTGATAATAACTGGCCATACAAAAGAGAACTAAATTTAGATATCAGTTCTTTCTGGAGCACCGAACAATTCTTCACATGGTACATAACTTAAACTTAACACTAGAGCAGCGTCAGTTACACCATAAAACCCCAGTTGCCGAAAATCCAACCACATCAAAGTACAACTGAAAACTCACAAGGTAACATGATTTGACTGTTTTAAAGACAAAGACTTCTACTACTAGCATTACCGTGCCTTATACCACCAATTAAGCGAGATCGGCTTTGGAGGTTGCACAGCATCGCTAAAATATAAGATTGAGCATTACTTGGCTACTCTCTAGATAGAGACCATGACACTTAATACGACACACGACCAGACAGACATGAACTGCAAACCATTGATTACTACATGAAATATATAGATCCTCTCATACCTTTGGATCTCTCTATCAGCCTATGAAGTTACTAGCAAATTGAGTATGACATCCCGCAGCAGAGAAGGTTCCACAAGAAATGATGAATAGACTATTGTAAAAGTCGTTGAGTGCTCCTCATAATCTTCAAGCAATGAATCTTCATCATTAGAGAGCTCGTACTCGTCAGACGTCTCATGTTCTTCCCCTCCTATTCATCTGCCGAATGGAAACAAGACTAGATCAATTACACTTTGTCATGAAGAGGTAATTAATTAGAAAGGAAAAGAAATTATTCAAATAATCACGAGACAAAAGAAGGTGAAGGAAATAGAGGCATTGTGTTATATTATTGTTCGGCTGCCAGCGGGAGAAAGGAGCATAAAGTAATGAATTATGACTTAAACGTCATTTTATGTAGCTGAAATTTGAATTAAAGATAAGTGTATTTGAAAGAAAGAAAATAGAATTGCTAAATAATAAAAGAGTGTGTCCATGAGAGGGAGTGTGGGAGGGGAGCAGGCGCAGCCAGAACTCCCCCTCGTTTATTGCTGGATCTTCCCGTAACATCTATCAAGGATTCTATACCCATTCAGAGGGGCCAAAAGTGCTTTTTCGAGTCACCACTAAAATTCAAAATAATTTTCAAATTTCATTGGTTAATATTTGCTAATTATTTGACTTTTTTTTAATCAAACATTGTCGTCTAACTCTTAATAGCTAATGATGTACGGTACAATTTTACATCACAGAAATGTAGATGGACTCAACTTGCCATGGTCGGCTTGTTCCGATGAAAAAGACGACAAAGATAAGAAGAAGATGCTTTGTGAGGGTGAGAGATTTTTTTTTCTACTTAACTCCCCAAGCTATGTATTCCATCTATTATCGACATTTTCATTTTCATATCTTTTCAGACCGTGTCAATGTTATCATCCTTCTTCTCACTATTCTCATTTGAAGGGACCTAGTCCTTTTAGCCCAAACTGCCTGATTCATGAGCTAACTCTAATTAAAGAGGACACAGCTTAATCTTTTTTCAATGTGTTAGGCTTGAATAAAACTATTTAGCCTAGTCATAATATTGACATTCTAGAAAAGAGCAAACGTGAAGTTTCCATAATTAGAGATAAAGTAATCATGATATTTTTACCAGATAAAAAAGGGCAGCTTAATGATTAAAAAAAAAATGATGTACGAAGCGTTCAGCGTGAAGACAACTTAATATGAATGGATTATCAGATAATAATAATTAGGATGTAAATTCAAGAATTTGGGAACAACTTGAACAAACGAATTCCCAAACACTATTTTGTCCTCAATATTATATAATTTATTAACATCTGTAAAGTAATACAAGAATACCAAATTATGAATGTGAGCGCGACCAGGTTTCTATCTACCTACCGTCAATGACGTACTATTGTATATTAACTAGCTTTTTACACTTTGAAGGAAAGTTGGCAAGGTTCAAGACCAAATAAGCCTCCATGGGATCTATGCTAGTGGTAAGATTTGCTATATTCTGAAATTTGAGTTGCTGAGCAGATCCAAAAGAAATATGAAAAGAAAGATTCATCTTTGATTCTTTGGAACCATTGGAAAAAGGCATTGTTTCTCACAGTGATTTCCCTCCCAGTGATGCGCAAAACGAGTTTAGCGGCATTAGGACAGTCACCAACATTCGGTTTTTTTGAGAAAATTATCCAAAAAAATCTTAAATATATGCACTTCAGTCACAAATCTTTCAATTGATT
This sequence comes from Eucalyptus pumila, assembly GCA_016097595.1. Lineage (NCBI taxonomy): Eukaryota > Viridiplantae > Streptophyta > Magnoliopsida > Myrtales > Myrtaceae > Eucalyptus > Eucalyptus pumila. The sequence continues at coordinate 8,990,520 of CM027850.1, read as the reverse complement.
GTCTTAGGTGGTATTGTGGTGTTCACATTAGTAATTTCCAGCTTAAATTGGTAAAATGTGAAAATATTTAGTACTTAATTGATAAAACTAAAAGATTTAAGATTGAATTGATTAAAGATTTTTTGGATAACTTTTCTTTTTATCTTTTTGTAATCCTAATGAGGCCGAAGGCCGGGACGGTCTTGTCATCGTGTAACCACCCTTACGTGACTTTCTCCTCATCTTCCGGATCTTAAAGCGCATGGTTCTGGTTGGCTATGTGGCACTTTTGTTCCCATTTTCTCACCGTACTTTTAAGACAATCTCACTGCGGGCAAGCCTCTAAGAAGAAAGCATCAAATTTAACAAGCAACATCAGGGAAACTCATGATTCGCCCTTCGAGCAAGAAAGCAAAAGCCGCCATATATTGAAGTTGTGAACATTTCTTTTCTTTTTTGGTCTAGAGATGGCTTGTTGGGAATGACTGATCCCCGAAAACCGGATTCGACACTAAATCGAACCCCTAAATCAATGCGGAAGATGAAGCCCGGAAAAACACGTATCACCGATCGTAAAGCACACCACGGAATCGAGCGTACCTTGTTAGCCACAGATTAAACACCAATTGCCGAAGATCGAGGAAGAAATTCTGATCCGATGAATGCCAATTTGCCTTGAAGGGAAGACGACGTCGCCGTAAGCGTTTTTCTTCTTTTTGGAGGGAGAGTGGGAGAGAACGTACGTTGGAAATTGTGCCAAAAGGTGTCTTCTCTCTCTCTCTCCTCCCTTTTATACCTTCCCCCATCCATGGGCCTTATTCCCGTGGGCCGGGCTTTTTGGGCCCAACTTGGGTGGACGGGCCTTAAGCCCATCTCATAAATCCATCATCTCCCACTCGCACATGGTGGTCCAAAACCAACATGGGCGGACAGGCCCTACTCATCCCCATCAGAGAAAAATCCATCATAAACTCTCACTTAACATGATGGGCCGGACAGAATCCTCTTTTCCTCTCTTCAACATTCATACCGGTGAATAATCCGTGCGACCAGCATACTTTGAGAGCTCGTTACTATACATCTGTTAGGAATATATAGCAGCTCATAATGGGCATCACACTCCGAGTAGATTTAGTATGCAATACCCTAGATCGATCGATCACATTTATATCTCTCTTGATCTCTTTTAAACAATGATATATTTATTGTATTCACAATTATGATTATCACAAAGACAGTCATAATTGGTTAACCGGTGAATACAAAACTACAACGTGATTCTCCAAAATCGATCTTCCTCTTTCCTTCAAACTCTCAATTTCAGTTCAGCTTGCTTTTCTAGAAATGTCCCATTAGATCGAATCACTCATGACCATTGGCAACATCCTAAGATAGCAAACACTAAATAGAAATCTTGAGAATAAGTAAGAGTCATGAGGGGACTAAGAAATTGAGGAACTCTCTTCCTCAAGAGTCTCACACGACATAAAAGTTAAGATCAAACTTTTGCCACTCTTATTGGTCGTCTCATGCATACGTAGTATGAAATACGTATTACGGTATTAACTCATTTCCCATGGAGCGTATGTCTACACCTTTCAATACTGTACAGATGATAGTTCAGACATACCCAATGTCTAACTTGAGTTCACGTATCTACTCATTCACAAAATTCATCAGAACTCACATCTGGCATCTTAGACAGATAAAGTAAAATATGTGGGGTATTTTACTTTCGGACATAGTAAGTATTATATCCTCATCTTAACACCTAGTTAAGGCGACATACGTGTTTTAAGCTTGAGCTCTCGATTATCACCTAGATAATAAGCTTAAAAACAGTCCCATCTCTATTTATCATATAGTAAATAGAGGCGATTACCCATGTGAGTGGGCTAATCTTATATATGTCCGACATACTTCTCAACTTAAAGTAATGCACTGAGCATTAAGATGCATAAAGATCAAACAAAGATTCATAGGCATTAATGATGAAAACACAAATTCATCAAATGTGAACACTTAAGGAAATTGCAATATTCAGTACATCAGCCTCTACGCAATCCTAGAGATTTCATATGGCCACAAAACACATCTCTAGGTATTGGCTTTGTCATAGGATCTGCTACCATTCTATGCGGAGTATGTACTCTAAGTTCACATCCTTTCGTGCAATCATATTCTTGACAAAAGTATACTTGGTATCTATATGTTTGGTCTTGCCATGATATTTTGGATCTTTGGTGTACACTTTCGCTGCTTGGCTATCACAGTTAACCAATAACAAATCTGCAGCACTTCCAATAACACATAAATGATCCAATAATCTCTTAAGCCAAACATCTTCTTATACTGCTGCTGATAATGCCACGAACTCAGTTTCCATCGTGGACAAGGCTATACACTTTTGTTTCTTACTGCTCCAACATATGGTGCCATTATTCGGTAAGAGAACAAACCCAGAAGTAGATTTCCTTTCATTTAAATCTCCTCTCCAATCAGCATTAGAATAGCCTTTGAGTTGCAAATCCTTTCCATAATAACTCAACGTATAATCAGCAGTCCCCTTTAGATACCTTAGTATTCATTTAACGGCTTTCCAACGTGCTTGACCTGGATTGGATTGGTATCTACTCACCATTCCAACTGCATAACATATGTCAGGTCTTGTACACATCATAGCGTACATCAAGCTCCCAACAGCACTAGCATAAGGAACATGTTTCGTTTGTTCCTTCTCTTGTGGAGTCCTTGGACACAGTCTATGGCTCAATCCTTCACCTTTTGCAATAGGAGTATCTATGAGTTTATAATCTTGAAATCTTAACTCCAAGATTGTATGCAACATCACCCATGTCTTTCATCTCAAAAGTTGGAAGACAACCATCTCTTGACATTATTAACCAACTCCATATTGCTTCCGGCAATCAGTATATCATCAACATATAATGATATGATCACAAATTGATCCTTGGATCTTTTGATATATACACAACGATCCTCATCAATCATTGTAAAATCATATGCCATTATGGCATTATGAAAACGTATATACCATTGTCTCGATGACTGCTTAATGCCATATATCGACCCCCAAAGTCGACATACATTTTCTTCTTGGCCTTTCACTATGAAACCAGCAGGTTGTTCCATATATACTTCTTCCTCTAATTCTCCATTGAGGAAAGCAGTCTTTACATCCATTTGATGTAACTCAAGATCCATACTAACCATTATTGCCAGAATAATGCGAATCAAGGTAAATCACACTACAGGAGAAAATGTACTTTCATAATCAATTCCTTCCTGTTGATTATACCCCTTCGCCACAAGGCGAGCCTTATGCTTTTTTATCGAGCCATCATCCTTTTGCTTTATTTTGAGAACCCACTTGTTCCCAATAGCTTTGCGTCCTTTTGGAAGATCAACCAGTTCCCAGACATGGTTTGATTTCATTGACTCCATTTCCTCTTTCATTGCATAAATCCATTTTTCCTTACTATGGCAATTTAGAGCCTCATTAATATTTCTTGGCTCATCCTCATCTCGTGGAGCAATTATAAAAGTTTCCCCTTCAATGTCAAAACGTCGACGGGGAATACTTTGGCGACTTGTTCGCTATATGGGAGATTGTACACTTAGCACATCATTCCCCATCATGCTCCCACTCGGATTAGATAATGACGATATCATCTCATCATGCGGTTGTAATTTGAGAATGAGTTGAATTTAATTCATCACTTCTCATATTACTCCCACTTGGATGAACTCCATTAATATCATTATCTTGATCCAAGGTTTCAAATAGGGACTAATCTTCCCCTATTTCGCCCTTCTTAGGAAATTCATCCACTAAGAATGTGACATCCCGTGATTCAAATTCAGTTATACTCCCACTTTCCTGCTCACCTACGAACATATACCCTTTCGAGTGTTCGGAGTATCTCATTAAAATACTCTTATTTCCTTTAGGACCCAATTTCCCAAACTTGTGAGAGGACTCATGAGTATAGACAGTACAACCCCATGGCTTAAGAAAACTTAAGTCCGGTTTTCTACCTGCCTATAACTCATATGGAGTGGAACTAACTGATTTGGAAGGCACCCAGTTAAGTATATAGGCAGCAGTTAACAACACATCACTCTAAAAAGTGATATGTAAGTTAGCATGCGCCATCATTGACCTAACCATTTCCAGTAGGGTTCTGTTTCTTCTCTCTGCAACACCATTTTGTTGAGGAGTATATGGAATAGACAACTATATTTCTATTCCCTTTTCATTACATAATTTTCTGAACTCATCAGATAAATATTCTCGACCTCGATCAGATCTCAATGCTTTTATTTTCTTGTCTAATTGATTTTCAACCAAGTTCATAAACCTTTTGAAACAACATAATGCTTCAGATTTATGAGAAATCAAATAGACATATCCGAATCGAGTATAATCATCTATCAAAGTGATGAAATTAAACAGTCCCATGCCTTCCTCTTACATTCATTGAACCACAAACGTCAGAATGGATTAAATGCAGAGGAACGTCAGCTCTTTTACCTTTTCCAAATGGTTTCCTTGCCGTTTTCCCTTCTAGGCAATGCTCACATATGGACAAATCGATTTTTTCAATATTGCCCAACAAGCCCTCTTTGGCTAGTCTATGCATATGTTGTTGGCCAATATGACCAAGTCAAGCATGCCACACATTCACATCATTATCACATGAAATAAAAGAAGTGAAACAAGGGAATAACATATTGACATCACCACAGTCAACATTCAGTACAATAAAACCATCTAGAAAGTGACCACATTCATAGTAGTTTGTATTCAAATACAAATCTACACCGTTATTACGGAAGTTCACACTAAAACCAAGCTTAACCAACATCAAAACAGACACTTAAATTTCGACGAATCTCCAGAGCATTTAGAACATCATGTAGGAACAAGGTGCGTTCACCACACATGTTCAGTTGGCAGGTGCCAATCCCTTTAACTTCAGCTCTGGAGTTGTTTCCCACATAGATCCACTTAGTTCCAGTTGGTATTCGTCGGAATTCCACGAAGGATCCTTTATCCTTCGCTACATCGTCTGTTGCTCCTGAATCTACAGTCCACAAAGGATTGGATTCAGCCAATAATTCAGAACTTGACACATAATCAAAGCTCTCAAATGTATAAGAGGTGTTTACCTTCTTTGGCTCACGACAGTCACGAGCATAGTGACCTTTCTTGTCACAATTGTAACACCTCACACTTGACATTTTCTTAACTTGAGGACGTTTTCCTCTCTTGTGTTGGTTAACTCTTGATCTCTTGCAATAAGGACTTGATCCTTTGCATTCCCACATATTGAACGAATCAATACGCTTGCGCTTAGAGCTCAAAGCCCTTTCTGAGCTAGAACCAGCATTGCAAATATTTATTTTCAGCTCACATGCCGTTAAGCGGTCCTCTACCAGCTCAAGGTGGCGCACAGCATCCTCAAGATCTTCCATAATATGGTCAAGAGCTTCTAGTGCTTTTTGCTTTTCCAGCACATATTGAATCTTCATATTCAATATTTCACAATTGTTGCCGTTCATATCAGCAATTACGTTCTTAGTTGCTGAAAACATCGATCTGAACACATCAGACATGCATGCACGAATTATTAATGCCTATCATTTATGCATCCCTATTTGCATAGACCCATCATATTAATGAATAATTTCAAGTAAGGCTTCAGAATCAAAAGGTCACTATGTTTCCAATCATCCTCCAAAAATCCTAACTCAAAATTATTATTAATATAATTGTCTTATGCAAATAAATTCTATGAAGTTACAAAAACTTCTATTACTACCCACAGCTAATTACCCACAGCAACCAGCAATAGCAGAAAGCAAATAAAATCTTAACATCGAATAAAATAACAATGCTTTCACATGATACAACTAACATATCGGTTGCTACATCAACAACAATCAGGTAGTAAACATTACATAATTAATCAAAGAAATAAATAGGGAATGTCCCTTCTAATCTATCGCCAAAACATCTCGAGAAAATCTGAAGGCACATTTGCCAACCATGGAAAAACTTTTGGAGAGCTCTCATGTCGCCACCAAGGCGCATTCACTCGCGCCATGTGGTGCTCAATCTAAGGGTTGAAGTTTTGGCCAACTCAATCCTATAGTACTCTCTTACAAAAGCTTCCACTAGCCCCCTGTAATCCGGGACCACGTTGACCTCCCATAGCCGATCTAACACTGCTTGCCATTCAGGTGGAAGAGTGTTCATTAAAGCCGGCACCTTCTCAAAGTCCGGCATAAGATAACCATTCCAGATGATTTCCTGTATCATCCGATTGACCTTGACCACATGTGATACTAAATCACCGTTATGCCACTGATATTTAGCTAAATCTAACATCAACCTTTTAAGTCTTGCATTTCCCTCGTCCGTTCTTGGGATTGCAGGTATCCTTGCATAACGCATCATAGTTCCTGCAACGAATGCAGAACTTAAATGGATCACTTATAATCCACAATAAACAAAATGGAAAATACATAATTTTTCATGATTCATGCAACAAATGCAGAATAAATAATTGATTACATATAAACCACATAGGCATACATGAAAAAGAAACAAATTCCTTTTTTTTTTTTTTGGTCAACGGTCAAAGTCAACGGTCAACGGTCGGTCAACGGGTCGTCGGGTCGGGTCAACGAGCGCGCGGGTCGGAGGCTTGGTCGGACCGGACGGACCTGTCGGGCCGGTCGGACCGACCGTGACGGTCGGACGAACCGACCACACGTGCCGCGCGCGTGCGCTGGCTGACGTCACGCAGACGTCAGCCGGCACATGCCTCGCGCTTGAGCGTGCTGACGTCACGCAGACGTCAGCCGCACGTGCGCAGCATGGCTAGGCTGACCGGGTCGGGTCGGTCGCCGTCGGGTCGGGTCGCCGGCCGGCCAACCGTCGTCGGCGCTGACGTCATCCCGACGGTTAACGACCGTTGGGTGACGTCATGATGACGTCAGCGGGTGACGTCAGCACGCGTCGGTTCGCCGACCAGCGAGTGCCATTTCACCGGTCGCCGGCGCACACGTGCCGGTTCGTCACCGGCGCGTGTGGCGCACGCGCTAGCCATAGCCGCCGGGCGCGTCGCGCCCACACGCAGCGGCCGGCGGCGCGCGTGTGGGCGCGTGCGGCGTCGTACGGCGGCGTGCGACATGTCGCCGGACTCGTCTCGACGTCGCCTTTCTCCCCATGTGTTCAGAAAATGATTTAGACTTTCGAAAAAGCAGAAAAATGGCCGAACAACGCTCGGGTGTCGGGATTTCCCGCCCCGATCCGTACGGCCGAAAATTTTTCACGAAAAATCAATCAAAAAACATCAAATTGATCGGGAAAACGTGAACTAGGGCTTTGATACCAATGTTGGGAATGACTGATCCCCGAAAACCGGATTCGACACTAAATCGAACCCCTAAATCAATGCGGAAGATGAAGCCCGGGAAAACACGTATCACCGATCGTAAAGCACACCACGGAATCAAGCGTACCTTGTTAGCCACAGATTAAACACCAATTGCCGAAGATCGAGGAAGAAATTCTGATCCGATGAATGCCAATTTGCCTTGAAGGGAAGACGACGTCGCCGTAAGCGTTTTTCTTCTTTTTGGAGGGAGAGTGGGAGAGAACGTACGTTGGAATTGTGCCAAAAGGTGTCTTCTCTCTCTCTCTCCTCCCTTTTATACCTTCCCCCATCCACGGGCCTTATTCCCGTGGGCCGGGCTTTTTGGGCCCAACTTGGGTGGACGGGCCTTAAGCCCATCTCATAAATCCATCATGGCTAAATTAGGGCTAGGATTAACTAATGTCCGATTGCTGAATGGTGAAGATGGGTTGGCCATGTCAAGTACCGTGGCGTGAAGCAATTGGTACTCTGTCCATGCTTCCTATTTATTATTTTCATTTTTTTAAATATTTGTTAATTACTATAATTCTATATCATTCTTTTTACGCATTCTAATCTTCTAGTTATGATAATAGATTCTACTGTGTCGTATAAGAGAGATATATTTAGACAGCATGAAAGTTTTCTCTAAATTTCATAACTATTCTACACAGTCAATTTTATTGCATGTATACTATAAAAAGGATAATACAATGAAACATTTGCGGGTATTATATACAATGAGATTTAAAAACATTTATTCCAATTTTAACTTTATTAGCAATACTCTTAATTATTTTTTTTTTGGGAAAGAAGAGACTCATTCCATTCAATTTATGCATCTAATGTACGATGTATACTTTCATGTAATATATTTGATAAGATATATACTCGAGAAATTCTATAAAGGATTGTGATACAACCAATTTGAGCTAAAATATAGTGAAAAGCTTATTTTGTGCTTTTCATTTTCCGCATCTGCTATAATCTCGGGGCCGACCCCCCGACAACACACAAGCCAACGCCCCATTTTTCTCTCTCTTGGAAAGCTGGGGCCACCCCCGACCGCCCGCATCGTTGTCTCTCTCTCACCACCCAGTCTTCCTTTTTTCCCCCTATAGCCACCCGATCTTCGTAAGCTGATCATAAAGGTCACCCGAACCACCCGACCTTTGTAAGCTGGTCATAAAAGTCACCAGATCCGTCATACGGGTGGACCACTCGAGGTAAAGTCTTCAAATTGAGACAGTTGCCGATCCCTAATCGGGAAAGATGAGGCATGGCTCCTTCGGCGACCCTCCACTCCTCCAAATTATCTAGCTCACGAAGTTCTAAATGCTTGAGTTGAGGAAACCCTCCTGCAGAGCAAACCATTTCCTTTCCCAAGAAAACATTACACCCCAGCATGAGGACAACCAAGTGATCCAATTTCTCCAATATTCGCATCAGATCTTCTTCGAGTTTGGACCACAATAAGACTAGCTTACTCAATTGTTGGCGTAGATTCTTATGTTTTGGAAACTTCTCTATTTTTCCACATAGAAATAGTTTACAGTAATGACAATAGCTTGATGTTGTACTTAATTCGCCTTCAATGAATAAAGAGCTTGTGGATATGAAAGACGAGGATTGCAAATGTTTCAAATTGAATTTAGAAAGTTGTGGAAATTGTCTTCAAGTCATTAGAGCCTTGCTCGCTGATGATAATAAGTTTTTGCAGATTAGTCAATTTGCTTAAATCGTTCACATCACACATCTTCAAAAAAAAAGTTTTTCAATATCCGTAGGTTATTTAAAGTGTCCAACCGCAACTTCCTCCGATCCCCACAAAATATCTTCTTGACGGCAAATTGGAGAGGAAGATGGAGATACCTCAACCTTCTCATCTTCCACAACACATTTGACACGGTTACCTTTATATATGGAGCCATATGAATGTCTGAGAATTCCATATATACAAGGTTTCCCAAAGATTGCGGCAAGCCCTTGAAATTACTTCATGCTAAACTTAGGAATCTTAAATGAACTAGGTCTCCCACTGATTTAGGTAAATTTCCTCTCAAGTAATGAAGGCCCTCGAGTTTCAGAACTCTGAGAAACTTACAGTTGATGAAAATTGGTTGAAGTTGCTTCCACTTCCCTTCAGCAAATCCGGAGACCATGAAAGTTCGAAGGTGGAGCATAATCCTTCCAATTTGTTTACTCTTGGAATCACGTTTCCTTCAGCACTCATATTGAGAAAAAGCCTTCGTGTTTTGCAAGTTGACTTCACTTTTATTGCCATTGAAGAAGAACAATCCTCCGTTTCATGATTCTGCTGGATATTAAGAATGATGAGAAAACTTTCCTGCCTAGCCTTGGAGAGGCATAAGTCTTGCATCATATCATAGAGGTGGCAGGTTTTGATCTTTCCACTCAAGTTGAATCGTACTTGAACCATTCCCCTATTAACCAACTCTACTAAATATTGCTCTGCTACTTCTACCGGTACTTCTCTCTCTTCGTCACATTCATTTAGTGACACAAAGCCTTCAGCAATCCACAAGTGTAGAACCTTCGAAGCAAGAATTTCGCCATCCTCCAGAAAGCTACCCAAATAGAGGAAGCATGGCTTTAAATGCCAAGGTAGATCATCATAGCTTAAGGCCAACACTTTTGGTACATCACTCTTATCACTAAAATGCAAAGGGATCTTTTTGTGAACCGTCTCCCATTCATTGACCGCCAGAAGTCCACCAAGCACAATGATAGCCAAGGGTAGTCCTCCACACTTCTTAAGGAGTTCATCTCCTAATCTCTTCATGTCTTGGGTGATTACTACACAATATCAGGCAACAAATTGCAACTCAACAATTATAGGAAGTTGCAACTATAATAAGAAGATTACTTCAAGGAAAAATATATGCTTTTAGATGTATAAGTAAGATGTTATAGTTCTTTGTAATTTGTGGTTCATTTATGCTTTTGTTGGGGGAAAATAGGGACCACAAGAAAGCTCCTATATATGCCTCCATCTATGCCTGGAAGACTAAGAAGTCTAAATTAATAAATGGAATGTATCGTCCTTGTTATCCATGGTTTGAATTAAGTGACTCAAGCAAATGTATAACAACAATAATCCTACTTGATGAAGAAAAATGCAAGCAACATAGGGACAACTTGAGTGTGATCTCTTGTAAATTGAATGTGCTGCTAATCTCCCGCACAAATCTTGATGAAATCTTCATTTGCCGCATAACGATTCGTGATATTCCTTGTCAATCCCTACTCTTATTGTTAAGCCAACTATTCACAAATGCAAAAAAATTGGACTTGGGATGAAGCCTATGGAAGAAGTAACATAGCTAGGCTTCACATTATTTCATAAATCCAATCAAAATTGCTTATTATGTTGGTCTTATAAAAGCCTCTTTGATATTTAACTTCATTAGAGGAAAGGAGGAACAAAGTTTTGGATCTTGGTTTAGTGGTATAATCGTTAGCTATTAAGAAACAAAAGGGGCATCTGATTCCTCAAATATTGAAATTATGATGCCTAATACTTGATATTTCGATCATTTGAATTCCATTGTAACTATCTATTCATAAATTTCTTAAGCTTCCGAAAGGACAAATTGAGTAATGAAGTACCTGGTATTTGTCCCTCTGTCTCTGATTGTTTTGCGATACCTTCTACAGCTTGGCCCGCAATAGTATCTTGACCACCTCCAGGTCCATCAGAAGAAATTTCAACAACTAATCCTGCAATGATAACCGAAGCGCCATAAATTAGAATCAAACGGGCAATATAATATCTTGAAGCTACTATATGTTAGGATAATAACATTAGAGACGTCTCACCTTTTGTTTTGGGAAATGCCCTCTTCTTTAAGAGATCCCAGCTCTCTCGGTCCGATAAGCATTGAAGTTCATGGATCTCTTGAGGATTGATATACTCAGCTACATCTCTATTGCGAGTTGTAATCAATAGCTTGCTTCTTGTGTTCTCGACCGGGGATGCATCTTGAAGACTATCCCATGACCCTTTGGTCCAAATATCATCAAGAACCACGATACATCTCTTTTCTTTTTGGGTCTTGTATAGTTTTTCAAACAATTCTTGATTTATCATATCCTTAATCTTCTTAATTTGATCAGGGATCAATTTAACGAGAATTCCTATCAAAATATCTCTCACGTCATATTCTTGAGACACGCAAGCCCAAGCGAAACCAGTGAAATTGTTCTTCACGTCATCCTGAGCGAGGACTTTCCTAGCGAGTGAGGTTTTACCCAAACCACCCATTCCCCATATAGAAATAACTCTGTACTGTTCTCCATCCTTCAACAGCTCTTTCACCAGCTCGTTAATACCATCTTCCCTCCCAACAAAATCTTCCTCAAAATGGGAATAAGTACGTTTCGACGTCAAATCTCTCGCCCATTTGCGGTCGCCCTCATTCGCAGGTTGTGCGCCAAAAGCCAGCATGCTCATTCTAAGATTGGAGATGCTGGATTTTAAGCCCTCAATCTCTGTCCCCACCACATGAACCTGCACGCACGTGCACTTCGCCACGAGGCAAGCACATGCTCTGGTGATATATTGTTCCTTCTTCAGCGCGACTCTCAGGGTGTATCTCTCGATGATGTCCTCGGCATCATAGGCAAAGTCTCGGAGCTGTGCGACCCATTCTCCAACAGCTTGGTTGTGCTCTCGCCTCGCATCCGCATCCCTCAGCAAGCACTGGATCAGCCTCAGCTCCCTATACAGGTCCTCGACCTTGCCCTCCACGCCCCTCAAGAATTTGGCCTCCTCGATGAGCAGCTTTCCTATTGTCTGCCCCACCGACGAAACAACAGACTCGGCCATTGGTTATTGCACTACTTGATTACGATCGGTGGAGCTTATGATAGAGAATGACTGGAGAATTCACTTTCTATGCGTTAACAATCTCTGCACATATAGGCCTGCGAGTTGCAAAGAAGAAAGAAGAGGAGTAAGTACTTAGAAAGTTACGTATCGCATGGATAATACATATTCTACATCCTCGGATGCAACAAAATCACCCCACGAATGACTTGAGCTCAATTAGGTCTCCAGGCTTGGCAACGTTTCGTCCAAGTGTACTAAGCTGATAATTATGTTTATTCTTTTTCTCTTGGAGTTGAAACAAGCATAAGCTTCGATTTTTTATTTTTTTTTTTTTTTTGGTAAATTGTGCCGTGAACCTGCACACCACCAAGAAAAGAAGTTCCCAGCTTATGGCCCATTAAGAATCCTCCGATGCTTAAATTAGTATGGGACTAGAGTGTGTTAAGTATGGAATTTATGGAGAAAGCATACTATCAATATAGTGGGTTTATTTGTGAACCCATTTGATTATGGACTTCGTTAGCAGTGATCCCAGTTAAATATGTTGTAATTAAAGCGAAATTTGTCAAAGGTTTGCTCATCGTGAGATTGTCTTGCAAGTTGGGGAAAAAATCAGAATATAAGTTTGTCATCATGGGTTTGCCTCAATTATGTTGTAATTGAGCAAAATTCAATTATTAAATTACACCCATCTAATATGCATGTAAAAATTTTGATTACTAATAGCTAAATCTCAATACATCCAATTGAAAAAGAATTCGAAATTATTTAGCTATCAAACACACTAACGCAGCTCTTCATATCTTTAGAAATTCAAATCCCTAACGCACCACCATGGAAGCTGTGAAAGAAATGGAACGTCGCCTTCACAAAGCACCTCTATCATGATGGCTCTCTCTCTCTCTCTCTCTCTCTCTCTCTCTCTCTCTCTCCAGGCCTCCACTAGTAAAATACGTGCGTCGCTCACTAGTCACTCTCACTACTTAATTGGTAAAAAGCTTCTTCGTGTCATCAAAAATTGCCTCAATTGCTTCCCAATCAACCCCCTCATTGATCTCACTCAGTCAAAACATACATGTTTCGTGCAAAAAAATCAATTTATCTTTCTCTTAGAAATAACATGTTAGGCAAAAAGTGAATACTCAACAATGTACAAGGGGCATAGACTTGATGCAAATGTTGAGACATACAACGTAGGAGTTCACCAAAGATATATTGGGCTTACAGTCGTACTATACCAGAAGCTGAGAAGCACAACATAAATTCATGCATCACAACTCTAAACATAAAATATGCATGCATGCATGTGAAAGCCCCATACCGAGAAAAGCTTCCACTTTTTTATAATAATCATTCTAAGTATAAAAGTTAGCACCGCCGACTTGCTGGAAGTAGCAAGTGAACTAATATTTATGTCATTCAAACGACCCAAGGGAAAAAAAAACGGAACACGGCATAATCCATCTCACCTCGAAGAACGTAAAAACAAAACATCAAAATTCTAAATCATCAAAATACCGATGCAATGATTATGATAATATTAAAGAAAACTAAAACCACAAAAAGTAGAAAAAGAAAAGGAGACAATTCGACTGGGAAAAGAGCCACTAACAAGATCAATCGCGACTTCCTCTTTTGTCTGAATATTGATGCCTAAAAGTAATTCGTGAAAAACTTCAGTCAGAATCAAACTAAAAGCAGAACGGATAAAGTAAAAACCGTGTATCAGTTCGCGAGCAGTTCATCGAAGTAAATCTCTCCGAACGATCCGCTTCCAATCTTACGACAAGCCAGAAACAATAACTCAGAATGATTATTGGTACTGGGATTGGATCAATAAGCTCATCATCTTCATCCTCATCATTATCATCGTCATCACTATGCACAGCTATCTGGATAAAGGCGATGGCACATATATATAAGTAATGGCACATGGGCTAATGGTAATAATTCAGCATCGCATTTTTGCTTTATGTACCGTCAAAGGATTGGTTACACACAGGCAAAGATCAATAATTCAGCATCATATTCTTGCGTTATGCCCCGTCGAAAGAATATTGGTTTCGCATGGGTTAATGGCACTAACTCGGCATCACATCTTTGCCTTGCGTTGTCAAAAGATGAGTTTATCAAGGTGAATCGCTTTACGTGTCATCAACTTAGCATCATATTTTTGCTTAATGTGTCGTCGAAAGATCAGTTTCAAATGGGCTAATACCGATAGCAACATTTTTGTTCTTTGTAGTTGGAATACATACCTTCGCAAATTATATCTACTGTAAGATATATCATGGCTTGTACCATTTAATATATATGCACACACAAACTGATCAAACTTATTCATGTAATTAAATTCAACTCCACAAAGTTGAGGATAAGCTACGATGATGGAACTACACGTATAATTTGGAAACTCCATATATGCATGATTAGAAAGTGTTACAGCGATTTTGTGGTGCATTAATAGTTAAATGTTTTAACTCTACAATGAAAGTGTAGTAGTTTTCTACAATATCAAATGAGAAATCATAATTCAAAAATTCAGTAATTAACTAGATGAAAGAGAACCACATATTTAATGCCCATTAAAAGCTCCATCAACAAGTGATTTTGAATCCTTGAACACGATTGCAACATGCCATATACAACTTTATAATTATATATGATGTGCAATTTGTATTTGTGTATTCACATACAAAAGATTAATGAGAGGTTGTCGCATTTTTATTTTTGTTTTTTTACAAACCAGGGGGACAAACGTAAAGGCCGGATTTCCTGGAAACAGCAGGATTCAGGAATTGCCCTTAGCAGCAACCAGAAGGAAGTTTCTTGGTTTCTGGATTCTGGCATTCCACAGCAGAGACGCAATAAAATTGGCGAACTGCAGTACAGTGAGAGTTAATGCAGCCACGTGGGTGATTTCAAGTTCCTAGTGGGAAAGAATTGGATGATCGTGATTAGCCTTCTCGATAGACATGCGCAGTACTTCCCTTCACTGCATGCCACCAGCAAGAGTATATGATGCATCTCTTTATAAATCAATCTTTATATCTCTAATATTCTTTTTAAATACAATAAAATCTCCGCCCGAGGATCTTGGAAAGTAACAACTATGGACCATAGGAAGAGCTAACCTTATCTATACCCCTTTAAGCGAACAATATTATAACCGAGCAGGACCTTATTGCCGACACGCGGCTCCATCGGAGAGCAAATTTCAAAAGGGAGGAACCCTAGCTATGCACGCTCTTATCCAAAGACTATAGGAGAGACTTCATCATAATCGAACCGCAGCCACCGATAAAGATAGAGAGTGTGTGCCGGTCATTACAATAATTGGGCATCATTATCGTTCAACAATAACACTGGGTTTAGGTCATTGAGCTCATTATCTTCATCATGGTCATGATCATCATCACTTTCTAGAGGTAACTAGATAAAGGTAATGGCATCTAAGTAATGGCATATAGACTGCTAGCAATAACTCGGCATCATATTCTTAAAGTAATGGCGCACCAACTGCTGGCAAATATTCTGAAATAATAACACATCGGCTGCTAGAGATAAATCGGCATCATAGGTTGCGCATGACAACGCTTCTTGGCTGGGGAAGTCTTTTTTTTTTTTTTTTTAAAAAAAGTTTTTTTCTATTTCTGTTTTGGGGAATAATTTCTGAGTAAAATAAAGTGTTTGGTAACTACACAAAATTTCTACTTTAGAAATAAAAAAAAAGAATAGAAATGCGTTTGGTACAAAACGGTTTCTTTTTTGTATTTATTCATTTTTTATTCTTACTTACAGATGGCGACGGCGGTGGTGGTTGGCAGTGGCTCCAGGCGGTTGGAGGTGGCCACGGCAAGAGAGAGAAATAAAAGAAAAATAAAAAAGAAAATTGGCTTATTTCTAGAAATTTTTACCGGGAACAAGAAGCTACTTTTTTTTTTTTGTTTCTTGTTTCTATTCCAAAACTGTTCCCGGGAACAAAAGTTTTACCAAACGGATTTCTGTTCTTTTTTTGTTTTGGGGAACAAAAGAACAGAAATTTGGAGAAATAGAAACGTTGTTATGCAGATCCATATTCTTACTTTATGTGTCGTCAAAAGTCTCATGGGCAGATTCTTTTTTGTGCTTGTCATTTCAGCATTTGCTTTATGTGCCATCAAAAGATTGGGTTCTCATGGGTTTATTTTCGAAAAAATCATTCAAAAATTCTTAAACAAATTGTATTTTTGCAAATTTAATTATAAATTTTTCAATTTTACCAATTGAGTCCTAAACATTTTTGCTTTTTGCTAATTGAGATCCATCTAATCAATTTTGACCAAAAATCAATGACGTGGACATTAGCGGTGCAATTGACTTAAATGCTCCAATTTGCCATACATAACATTTACATCATGTTTTCATTCTCTCTGATTGTATCATATGTCATGTATGTAGACAAGCTCCTAATGGAAGCCGCACTTTTTCTAGCCAGAGAAGCACGCCTCCCCATTTTGATTTCAATTCACACGTTAGGGTTCGCTTGTCCATAGATCTACTTCTCCAAACCCTTCTAATGCCAAAAGACGAGTGAGCATCAATTAACTTCAGTGCAGATTAGCTATTAAGCCTTTTGTTTTTTTTTCCGTTAGACATGTCTTGAGGACATGATCCTTTATGACCGATTCTCTTATATGCCCAAATGAACATCCAGTACCCATCAGAACCCCGAAGATCCACTTCAATGTCTATTCAGGTCGTGGAATCAAAGAACCGATACCGAGCTATATTCCAGCAAAAACAAACGTCTCCTCAAGGCCTTGCTTGGCACGCGGAAGTCGAGAAAGGACAGCTAGTAATACAAGTTCTTGGATGGGAATTAAGAAGAATAGGGGACAAAGGAAACCGGATAGATCATATCTCAGTTTCTTTGCATCATAAAGTGTACCTCAACATATCGACCAAAAAGCAGAAGAAAAAAAAAGCGTACCTCAATATGTTGAAGATCACTGGAAGTACGTTGAATGGCATAGCATTCGTCCTCATTCACAGAGTGCATTTTATGACACTGCATACTAATTCTCAAATTGGAGATGCTGGATTTTAAGCCCTCAATTTCTTTCCTCACCACATGAACCTGCATGCACGTGCACTTCGCCACAAAGTAAGCATATGCTTTGATAATGTTTTGTCCCTTCTTCAACGCAACTCTGAGGATGTATTGCTCTATGATTTCCTTGGCATCATAAGCAATGTCATGGAGTTGTGCGACATTCTCCAACAGCTTGGTCGTGCTCTTGTCCAGTGTCTGCATCACTCAGCAAGCACCGGATCAGCTTCATCTCCTTTTGCAGGTCCTCGACCTTGCCCTCCACAACCCACAGGAATTTGGCCTCGTCGATAAGCAGCTTCCCTATTGTCTGCCCATTGACAAAACAACAGACTTGGTCATTGGCATTGACTACTTGACTATGATCAGTGGAACTTACAATGGAGAATGACTTGAAAATTAAAAATTCACTTTTCATGCGTTAACAAGCTCTGAACCGATAAGCCTGTGAGTTTCTAAGAAGAGAGGAGGAATAAGCACTTAAAAAGTTGCATATTGCACTGACAGTGCATATTCTACATCCACGGATGCGCAAGAAAATCACTCCACACAAGACTTGAGGCTTATTGGATCTCGAAGCTTGCCAACTCTTGGAGCTACAAGCACAAGCTCCAATTTTTATTTATAAAAGAAATTGGAGTGATTAAGGAAAAAATTGTCAAAAGCTTGCTCATAATGAGATTGTCTTAAAAGTATGGGCAAAAAAATTGGAACAAAAATTTGTCCTCATAAGTTTGCCTCAAATATGTTTTAATTGAGCAAACTGCACATATTATATTATGCCCATCTAATAAGCATGCAAAAATTTTGATTACAAATATCTACATTCAATAATAAAACCTCTAATGATTGAAAAGAAATCGTAATTACTTAGCCATATCAGGTCAGTTTTGTATAAACCAGATGTTCTTGCATATATAATAACATGAAAAAAATAGATACAAAATAAGAAGAAAGCCGAATTACTTTATCTGAATGTGTGTTTTATATGTGTTATGTTATCCTATTAATAAAGAACACATGCTTTTCGTAAGTTCAAAAAACGTACTAAAATAAACAAAAAGAAGGTTTGGACTTCTATTAGATCTATTATTAGTGTGAGAATTAAAGTACACATTTACCGTTGAGTGATTGACATGTGGAAGAACTCTATCACATTATTATCTTCAGTGTGTAGAAATTTTGTTACGGACATAGTAGTTGTCCCAAAACTTTTAGCCTAGGTCAAGAGGATTTTAGGTCTAACCACACACCTCACATTTCATAATGTAGCTTCTGCCATAACTTATAAAGCTTTCGAGATCCTTAAAAATTCAAATCCCAAATGCACGGCATTGGAAGCTGTGAAGACTTCACAAAGCACTTGTAGCATGACCACAAGGTCTATTGCAATTGCTCTCTCTCTCTCTCTCTCTCTCTCTCTCTCTCTGTGCCAAGGTCGCTCACTAGTCCATGTAATTGGTAAACAGAGCTTCTCCACGTCATCAAAAGAGAATACTATAGTTGCCTCACTCTCTCTCTCTCTGTCGGCCTCCACTGTTAAAGTCGCTCACTAGTCCCTACGTAATTGGTAAACAGAGCTTCTTCACGTCATCAAAAGAGAATACTATAGTTGCCTCAGTTGTTTCCCTAGCAAGCCCCTCATTGATCTCGCTCAGTCAAAACATACATGTCTCAAGCGAAAAATCAATCTTTCTTCTTATGAGTAATCTTTCAGGCAAAAAGTCGATACTCAACCAAGGGATGAAGGGGCATTTACTTGGGCATAAAATTGTATTATAGCAAAAGCACAACATCAATTCACGCATCACAGCATTAAACATACACTCACAAGCATGTTTAAAATAAAGAAGTTACCACCGTTGGCTTGCTGGAAACAAGTGAAACTATCAGTATCTATGCCAGTCGCACAACCCAAGGAAGAAACGGGACAAAGCACAATCCATGTCGCTTGAGAGAACATAAAGATAAAACATCAAAATTCTAAATCAACAAAACACCGATCCATTGACACAGCAATACTAAAATTTAACTAAGATAGGCAAAAGCTAGAAAAAAAAACGATCAATTTAACAGGGAGAAGAGCCACTCACAAGCTTAATGGCGACTTTGTCATTCGTCTGAACAAAATCAAACTAAAAAGCAGAATGGATAAAACAAAAATCAAGTATTAGTCAGCGAGCTGTCCACTGAAGTAGATCTCTCCTTATGATCAGCTACCGATCTTATGACTGAGCCGGAACTTGTTTCTAGGAGCAACCGGAAACTATAATGCATAATGATTATTGTTCAACGATAATACTGGGATGGGGTCAATGAGATCATCATCTTCATCCTCACCATTATCATCATCATCGCTCTCTACCGCTAACTATTTATGAACACTGACATACAGGTAATGATACAATTTTGTTTTATGTGCCATCAAAACATTCGTTTCCTATGGGCCAATACTAATAGCAATCACTTAGCATCATATATTTTGTTAATATTCGTTATTGCAGTTCTAGCATGCTGAAAAATTAATGGCGACTCATCATCAAAATGATTAAAACTTTTTGAAAAAGGAAAACCTCCTCACTTCAAGATTCAGACAACTTCTGCAGAAAACACCTTCGCCCGGACACTGCGAGAAAAGAAAATGTTAAAAAAGACCAACGCACATGAGAGGGTAGTCAATAGTAAAGAGAAACTTTCAAGTCAAAAGAAGAAATGAACAGCTGGAGCGGAGAATGTATTACAGGAATTCTACAAAGAACGCGGAAAACTAGAGAGGTTGGTTCATGGCTTCGCGTTTCTGACCACCTATTGCTTTGTCGCTTTTGGTTTCTTGTTTTCTTCTTTTGTCTTTTTGGGTCCCTTTGATGGTTAACTGAGCGAAAAATTGCAAAGAAAAGCACGAGAGCCAAAGAAATTATGAGAAGAAACTGAGGAGGTGCCTCGACGTTGCTTTGTCGTTTTTACTCCATATTGCTTGTCCCTTCGATTAATGTAGAGTGGATACACCTATCGGTCTTTTCTTAATCGCGGTTTTCTTCGTTTTCATCGTTCATCACAATGCAGGAACTAAACCACAAAAACGAGCGCAAGCCGTCGCTTCCATTTCATGCGCCCGAACACCGTCTCAACTCCCCACGTGGGCATTTTGTCAAGCACCTGGCCACCACTTGAAAATGCTTGGATCTTCCCCTCTTCTTCGGTTCCGCACGGACTTTGACGACGGCGTGTCCAACCCCAGGAGCAGTGACGCTAATTTCTACTTGTCTCGCATCAGCGTCCTCCGAGAAAAGCATCGGATTCACCATCGCCTCCTCTCGCATGCCCTTCACTTGTCCCCTCGCAACCCGCAAGAATTTTGCATCTTCGACGAGCAAGTCACGAGCTCTCTCTACGGCGAGCGGAATGAGCGAGGTTCCGCCTTGGATGTGCGCAAGGATGAGAGGGAATTTTTTTTTTTTTTTTTATCCCCAAGGATGAGAGGGAAAATAAAACGGAGGAACCCACCACCCGTGAAGTGGGTAAATCCACCTGTGACATGACATCTTGGGGATTGGACCTAAATTTTTAGTTAATGTACTGTTTGGTCCTTGAAATTGAATTTTGGCCAAATTGGTATTTGTGCTCTCTGATTTAATCAAATTGATCCTTTCAGCCGACACATAATCCAAATGACTACGACAAACCAATTTGAAGCCATAAAACATCAATTCGCTAGAAAGGTGCATGAGCTAGATTGGAGCCATACTTCTTCTTCTTCTTTTTTTAAAACAGAAATTACTAGTCCACTTTGTTGAAAGATTTAACTGAAAGTAAAATATTTAATACTCGCATTCTTTTATATAACAATCCGTCATTTTATCATTCATGCGCACTCCTTCCTTTTGAATTTTCTCTGTATGTTCGTCAATTTTAAACCTCATTAATCGATTACAAGTTCGCTACCTACAAAGTCAAAGTAAACCTCACTTGAATAGGAGTTAAAGATTTTTTTTTTTCAGAATTACTAATAAATAATCTACAGGAATGATAGGGAAAATGAAATGAACAAAATGGTCAAATTGCAGAAAGGATAGATTTTGATAACGTGTGCATAAGCTTCAAAGCCATTACACCCAATGGCTGAAAAAGAAATAGTCCAATTTCCAGTTCATTGTTGAAAAGACATATCTTTGGGTGTACATATGATACAATATATTTTAGAGATGATGATTGGATAAGCCGAGCTTGAAGTAGCGGTCTACCTTGTTGCCTGGGTTTGAGACCCACAATTAAAGATATAACTTTCAACTAAGTTGGTCATCGGTTCCATTATTTACAATTCAATTAAATGCCTTTTCTCATACAATTCCGCTTATATGGTCACATACATATGCTGATAATAAAAGATTTAATAAGGTACAACACTATTGTAAAATACTTTTTTAAACAAGCAATAGTAAAATGGAACTTCAATGTAATAAATTCACTTAATAAAATTAAAAATAGCTTGATTAAAAAAAATTAAAAATAGTAAAAGTGTCGGTGCTTGAAATTGGCATGTATAATGATTTCTTCTAGACAAACAACCAGAAATATCGATTAGATGTTTCATCTCATTAGCCATTGTACTAAATATGCCATCAAGCTTCATTTATGGATTTTTTTTTAATTATTATTATTACCAGTCAATAATAGGCAGCTTCACATTGAGAAGCCAAAGTGAAGGGAGATAGACTATAGTCTTGGCTTTGGATTTAATATCTCTTCACTAAGCATAATGCAAGGACTTCTTTCCGCACTATGAAATTTTGCACAACAAAATTATCGTGCTAAATCCGATTGCCGATATGAGAAGACTTTGATCTAATGATGAGGATTAGTTTGTTATCTCTTGATTGATGATGCACCTCGTGCACATCCAACGGTAGAGATAGGGCATGACTTCTTTGCCATTCGAAGTGTCGCAGCAACTTTCTATCTGAACGTGGCTGTGAAGTCGTGACATCCTATGTTCAGTACTCACTTTGCAACATGAAACCTTCACTATTTTTTCCCCTCTTTTTTTGCTATTATAGAACAAATCCAGCTCTCCTCTTTTCATCTGCTTGAAGTGTATTCACACATCAAATCAGATGACTTCTTTGTTGTAATTCCTTAACTTCCATTAAAACATTATATCTCGATGTTGCAACATGACAGGGCACAAAATTTCATTCTTTATACATCTGGTGTGGGCACAAGGCATATGGACAAGGGACACTTTCCTCACAAAACATTCACAAGAACAGAGACTAGAATAATCTTCATTAATGAAAAATCTCACATGATTTTCCTAAGCCGTCTAGTCCGAGTCGATCTTCCAAGATGGCTTCCGAATACCAACATTCTAGAGTAGGCATGTATAATGATTCAAGCCCTCGGACGGTGCGACATTTCAAGCCTAGTTGGCCTATATTCCTACGTCAATGCCTTCCAACTCTTTGACCAATGAAGACAATTGATGTCACCAAGTGTGCATAGAGTCGATCCTACCATAACAAGTTAAACCTAATTGTATCAAGGTCTACTTATAGGGTTAGATTGGCTAGGAGCGATATAACTTTCTCCAAGTTGTCTATGTCCATGTGAAAAAACTAATTTTGATATTTACTTCTTCCGAGCAAGTTAGGCAAGGAAAGTATCCTATGATCAAATACAAAATTATGTTCAACAAAGTGACATGGACATGTGTAGCAACATGTTTGCTAAGATAAATTTCATCACAACGACAAAATAAAATTACTGACTTTGAAAAGTATTAAGTTTCTCGAAATGGGCAAAAGAGATGAGATACCATCAGTACATATAACCAATCCTCAAAGTTTGCAAATACCAATGCAAACCACCGCACACGACAGTAGATCCTAAACAATCCGCTCCGCCTCTCTTGCATAACTAACGTCTGATTGAAAGCTGCAGGGAAGGAATTTCCTTCGAAGGTGCAGATGCCTTCACCTTCTGAAAATATACAAACCTGGTCTAATCTCCTGCTCGAGATGTTCCTACATTCCAACAGATAACATATGTAATTGTTCATGCTCCGCAGTAGAGCTTTTTACATGGATAAAGTCTTCCACACACTATGAATTTACTATTTACTATCTACATCAGCACTTTTCCAAGGATGAGGTTTCCCTACTGAGCCCACCCTGCCAAGTTTGACCCCAGCAGAGCAACAGCAAGGGCCAAATGACACATATGTGGTAAGTGTAACTTGTACACCTGTCTGTGATTCCATAATAAGATGAACAATCAAAATAGTTGAGAAGGTTATGAATTAGCAACTCCATAGAAGAGGTTTTATGAGACCCTTCGAAGGTCCAAACTGATGCTGGATCGGATATTATCCTTTTGGCTTAATTAGTCAATTTAGAATGAAGTGAAAACATTTTCCTTCTAACCAAGAGAACATTTTCCTTCACTAATCTCTCTCATCGTCCAGCCAAATTATGCAAACGTATTTTCTTCAAATTGATGTTCTTCACCTATTCTTGTCTCAACCATTTCCTTCCAACAAAGCTCACAGAGTTCTTCATGTGCCAATGACAACAATTCTTACCAACGCAAGCGAACTTTTTTTTTTTTGTTTCGTCAATTCACGGATCATGTAGAGCATTGCCAAACTGCAAGTCCAAAAAGAACAACAGAAAAATTCTCAACAGGAGAGCAAAAAGCGTAGGCAACGAATATGAAGCTGACATTACCAGCTCTTTTCCCTTTTTATCTACAACACAATCCCAAGCCTTGTTTCAGCTCACTAACATTCCTCGTTAAGGAAAGGAAAAGAAAAGAAAAGAAAAGAAAAGAAAAATATCCAGATGGCTAACCAGAATTAGTGATCTTCACCTTAAATATTGAGTGGGGGAGAGAGCAGAAAAATCATCTTGCAGAGATGTGTCACCACCAAGTCTCATAGGGAGGCAGTGATGACTCTTGCTGAAGATGGGCTTTAGATAATTGTTTGTGCGATTTGAGCCTTTTGCTTCTGTCACAAGGTTGTTTCAGTGTCTGTTGGGGAGAGTAAAAACTGGGGTATGACGAAGGCTACACTGTACTAACGAGGACAAGAAAGGCACTGAGTTTATTGGGAATAAGTACTAAAAGCAACACACACCCAAACAGAAAACTACCAAAGTGAGACATCCGCTAACAGTAAAATCTCAATAATCCTTGGTCACTGTTTTTGCCCATAAGCCTCATGTATACGAGCATTTACTTCCGTTAATTAATTTAAGCTTTTGCACATTGGACATAAAAGGTAGATTCTCACCAATCAAATCACCACTCCTGTTCATTTGACTTACAAGTTATATCATCCCTCAATATCTACATAAAGGCATAACACATACGATGTTACAATTACAAGTTATTCTCATGCAAAGATCAAGTGTAATATCTCTTCTTGGTTGGGGTAACACAATCTTCTTTAATCTCTATCACCCATCGAAAACATTAACATTTGTCAATTGTGAAAGATGTTGTGTCGGTGTGACATTTGGTACTACATGATAAGTCAATTATCTACAGAGCCACCATACATCAGTTGGTGCTTTGATGTTGGCTCAAGTCTTTTCATCAATGGAGCCCAAGACAACAATATATAGAAAAAAAAGGACATAGTTCATTTAAAATAAAAGATACTATTTACCCTCATAAAAATCATGTATGGGTTGGTTATTTATAATGGCAATGCCATCGAAGTCGCTAGGAGTTCCATCTAATTTGCTCACTGATAAATTCAGTTTAATTCTTCAACAAAGTTTGTCAAACTTGCATGCAAATACAACCCCGGTGTCCAACTCAAGGATGGGCTGATCGCATTCATCGGCCTACACAGGGTCGATTATGCAAAATGACGGTCATCAATGGACTCTTTTAAGAAGTCACAAGATGATTGATCGACATTTAATCTAATATAGACCCACTCCAAATAATTTACTACATTTTCTATATATGTCTCAAGTATTCACTGGTGGTCAACTGTGCATGCAAATACAACCATAGTGAGGTTTCGCAATAGATCATGTAAATCCTTTTAAAAAGTGAGGTGGCAAAATCTTTGCATTCGTGAACTTTTTTGTAGCACCGTCATCAAGATAGCAGATCGAGCAAAGGCTACAGGGTAAGATGGAAACAAAACGTGTTGGACAGCGTACTTGTAAAGGAACAACAAAAGGCAACAATAATTTAGAAAATAATGAAATAAACACGACAAAATTGTCTAAGAAAGGAGGGGGGTAACAGCATCTAGCGACGATTTTGCCAGCTAAATCATGGATCATGCAAGACTCTATGAAGTTGCAAACCCCCGAGACATTGATCCCTGCTCAGTACTGACAGCTTTATGCAGCAAATGTAGAACGCGAAACTCCATGTTTGCAGAGCTCCATCTGGAGTTTAGGGTAAAAAAAGGGAAAGGGAAAAACATAACCTGATTTTTCTGTGCCGTGTCCTCTGAATACCAACAATCAAGAGATGCAGAAGCGTTTAGCTGGTGCGACAACTACTTCAACCCTACTGAACTAAAAGTTAATTGAACTGAACACAAGCAACCCAAGTTGGCCTATTCAATTGACGTCACCAACTGTGCATAGATTCAATTATACCATAGCAACAGGTTAAACCTAATTGTATCTTGGTCTACTCATATGGTTTGACTAAGAGCAACATGTGCATTTCCCGAGTTGTCCATTTCCATGTGACAACACTGATCTCAATATCTGCTTCTTCCAAGCAGGAAGACAAAGGATAATATCCTACTGACCAAATACGTGTTTGACAAAATGACATGGATATGACTACTAACGTGATCGCTGAGATAAATCCATCATAATGATGAAATAAAGTTACACGCATTAAAAAGAATATCAAGTCTCTTGAGATGCCATTAGCACAAGATAACCAATCTTTTAAGTGTGCAAATACAAGAGCAAACCACCACAGATGGCAGAAGGTCCTCAACAGTCCACTCCAACTTTCTTGCTTTACTCAAAGTCTGATTGATAAGCTGCAGGGAAGGAATTTCTGTCGAAGGTGCAGATTCCTTAGCCTTCTGGAAATATACAAACCCACTCTTAATCTCTCACTCAGGATGTTCTTGCATTCCAACAGATATTGAAATGTTCAGGATCCACATTGTAGCTTTTGACATGGATAAATTCTTCAACAGACTATGAATCTACTGTTTTACTATCTGCACCAGCATTTTTACAAGCACGAGGTTTTAGTATTGAGCATCCCTTGCCAAGTTTGACCCCAGCAGAGTGACAGCAACGGCCAAATGACACGTAGATATGGCAAATGTAAGTTTCATATCTGTCTGTGATCCCAAAATAGGATAAACTATCATAATCATTGAAAAGGAATAAACTAGCAACTCCATAGAAGAGGTTTTATGAGACCCTTCGAAGGTCTGAACTGAGGCAGGAGACTATGTTATCCTACTGAATTAATTTGTCAATTAGAATAGAATTCCAGGAAGAGAAAGCTAAAGTCCTCTCATTAATTTTACCTCCTTGATATATTCCGCAGGTTCTTGGTAAGAGGAGCATTGCGGTGCATCACTAATTGACAAATAGTCGTATGCTTTCTTGCCACATCTAGCAATTTCATCCCTGTTGTACAAAGGGAAAGAATAGA
The DNA here is from genome assembly GCA_016097595.1 of Eucalyptus pumila. Classification (NCBI taxonomy): domain Eukaryota; kingdom Viridiplantae; phylum Streptophyta; class Magnoliopsida; order Myrtales; family Myrtaceae; genus Eucalyptus; species Eucalyptus pumila. Next base: position 8,963,492 of record CM027850.1, on the reverse strand, counting down.
GTAAGCACACATAAAAGAATCTTCAAGCATGACAATCGCACTATTTGACTAAAACCTTGAAATCTAGATGGGTCACACTTCATGCTTCTATTGTATATTGCGTGGTTGATAGCAGTTATTACAGGCCATGTACTCTTGTATTTTAATATAAAAGCAACAAAAAGCCACACAAGTGTACGACTCAATCATCCCATCAAAAATGCTATACATTTCCAAAAATACCTTCCGATGCAAATATAGGAAGACACACATATCTAATTTTATTCATTACTGATCCAGTCGTATCCAGTTGAAGCTAACTTCAAATCTTTTGACCGATTTAACATCTTAACAACAAAGGCACAGTAATTACCTGACTGCCTTGGCCAGAAGGTCCATAAAATAGACATAAGTCTCATGAGGCACCATCTGCCTAGCACTCAAAACACGATTATAGGCCCTTTCCATGAAAGATTGCTCCAACTCAACAGCATGCTTGATGCAAGGATTCTCCAAAGCAGCATATGAAAGCAATTCAAGTTCGGTATGGAACTCAGCTATTCTATTCTGCACAAGGAGTCTCAACAGGCTGAGACCTGAAATAGGGTACTCTTGAGGAGATGGTGGAATTTGGCCACTGCTCAATCATAAGAATTTACAAGTAAGTTTACATAAAAATGATGAGTGCAAAATGGTCAATAAAGCAATAAGGAGGGGAAATCTTTCTCATAATCTAGCAATTCAGGTCTAATGCCTTATAGTGTCTGCAAATGCACGTGACATGAGTATGAACAAACAATTTTAAGCAACAACAGGACAAAAGTTACCCTACATCTGTATAATGAGGCTTCAGTTGAAAAAAAATCTCACTCAAAGGCATCTTGATCTTCCATCTTCACACTTATAATAATAGCAAGCTCATTAAGTACTAAAGAGTTCTTTAGAAAGGCAGGTGATGTGAGGCTTCCACATTCAATTCAGCAACTGAATGACATTTAATCTTTCTCACCATAAACCAACTCTAAGTTATGTCCTGCATCTTATATATAAGTCTCAGGCATTCGCCATGGTCCACTGTGCATGCAAATCCAATGAAAGTACAGTTTTGCAAAAGATCCTGTAAACCCAATGAAAAGTGAGGCAGCAAAGTCATTGCACTTGTCAGCTTTTTATTAGTATCATCATCTTGAAGATTGAGTAAGTCTACACTGTAAAGATGGAAACAAAACGTGCATTGTGGAGCAGAAGGGCCTACTGAAAAGAAACAAGAAAAGCCAATGATAATTTGAAAATGGAATAAACAAGAAAATAAGTATTAAGAAATTGGAAACTTTTGGGTGGTTAGAAATTCCACGAATGTTCACTATTACATCATCATAAGATATGATGAGATCCATCAATTATGGTGACATCCCAACAGCAAGGAGCCAATTCATCATACTTCTTCTTGCTCTTTCCCAATCCGTCGAAGTATCAATTAAGCAAACTAATGATGACTTTCTTTGTTCTTTCACAGCAGGAGGAACATCATTTATCAGAGAGGAGCAACAGCATTTAGCAATGATTTTACCATGCAAAGGCTACATCATGGATCACTCAAGACTCTTATCAAATTGCAAATCCCAGATTCATTGATTCTGTTCAGTCTTGAGAGTTTTATGCAGCAAATGTAGAAAGCAAAATCACATGTTCACAGAGCTCATTCTGAAGTATAGGAAAAAATAAGGGGAAAAGACATTTCTTATATGATCATCCTATGCTGTCTCTTCGGAATACCATCAATCAGGAGAAAGCACAAGCCCACAGCCGGTGGCTATTTCAACCTACTGAACTAAAAATTGAACCGGACACAAGCAACCCTAGTTGGCCTTCCTATGTCAATGCTTTGCAACTCTTTGACCAACGGAGACAACTGATGTCACCAAGTGTGCATATATTCGATTCTACCATAACAGATTAAACCTAATTGTATCTAGGCCTATTCATAGGGTTAGACTGATGAAGAACGACGTATAGATTCGCCAAGTTGTCCATCTCCATGTGACTAGACTGATTTCAGTTTCTGGTTCTTCCAAGCAGGTAAACCAAGGAAAATATACTACTGATCAAATACAAAATTGTATTCAACAACGAAATGGATATGATTACTAAAAATAAGTATCAAATTTCTCAAAATGAGCAAAAGGGATGAGATGCCATCAGCACAATAAAACCAATCTTCAAAGTGTGCAACTACCAGTGCAAACCACCGCGCACTGCCACAGGTCCTAAGCAATCCGCTCCAGCTCTCTTGTGTAACCCAATGTCTGATTGATAACCTGCTGGGAAGGAATTTCCTTCGAAGATGTAGATTCCTGGGCCTTCTGAAAATATGCGGAGCTGCTCTTAATCTGCCACTCGGGATGCTCCTGCATTTGAACATATAACATATGTAATTGTTCAGCCTCCACAATACAGCTTTTACATGTATAAATTCTTCCACACACTACGAAGCACTTTTTCAAGCACAAGGTTTCCATACTGAGCACACCTTGCCAAGTTCAAACTCGACAGAGCCATGGCAAGGGCCAAATAACACATAGATGCGGTATGTGTAAGTTTAACATCAGTCTGTGATTCCAGAAGAAGATAAACAATCATAATAGTTGAAGAGAGCATAGATTAGCAACTCAATAGAAGAGATCTTATGAAACCCTTTCGAAGGTCTGAACCGATGCTGGAGTGGATCCTGTCTTTTCCACTTAATTAATCAATCGAGGATAGAATTCCAGGTAGAGAAAGCCAAAATCCTCTCATAATATTTACCTCTTTATATATGCCGCAAGTTCTTGGTCGCAGGAGAAGAGCAACATTTGCCGTGCGTCACCAATTTGACAAATAATCATATGCTTTCTCGCTACATCCAGCAATTTCATCACCGTCGTTCAAAGGGAAAGACTAATGTAAGCACACATGAAAGAATCTTTAAATTATATGTTGCAGCCTTTACATGTAGGAGACAGGGATACTGATAAAAACAAAAACGTAGGAGACTGGGAGATGCAAAATGCACCGTTGTATTTCTCATCATCGTTTGTCTATATATACAAAAAAATCAATTGCACAAGCCGAAAGCAACACGCCCATTTCAGAAAAATGTACCCCAGTTCCTACTCCACGTTCGCATTTCGTCAAACACCTGACGAGCACTATGGAAATGACCGGATCTCCTCTCCTCCCCTCTCCAAGGCAGCAGCTTCCACGACGACTCTTATTTCTTCAGATGCCTCCCCCATCCAGCGTCTTTTAGAGAAGCAACGAATTCGCTCCTCCTCCTCCTCCTCCTCCTCGCGGCGCTCGCAAGAACTTTGCTGTCTTCCATGAGCAAAGTCGGTGGGTTCTCTCGACAGCGACTGTGAAACAGCAGATTCCACCCCCCCACTGATTTATGATGGAAAGATGACATGGAAAATAATTTGTCAAGGAATATGCCATAATAATACTCTCTATTTTCACTCATCATATATGAGTTTAGATATTTATTCTGGGGGGCCCAGCCCCCTGACAACCCACAAGCTCACGCGCCCCTCCCTCCTCTCTCGCCGCACAGCTGGGGCCACCCTTGGCCACCCACATCAATATCCCTCTCTCACGGGCTCCACCTCCACCTCCACCTCTCCATCTCCTTGAGTATTTCGTCCGAACAGTCATATGTAGAGACACGTGAAGGTACCACCCTCAATTTGGGACATCTGAGGATCCCTAATCGAGAAAGATGAGGCACGGCTCCTTCAGCGGCCCTCCACTCCTCCAAATTAGGTAAGAAACTAAAAAGTAAATACTTGAGTTGAGGAAAGCCTCCTGCAGAGCAAACCATTTCCTTCCCCGTGAAAGCCTTACCCAGCATGAGAAAAACCAAGTGAGGCAATTTCTCCAATATTGGCATCGGATCTTCTTCAAGTTCAGACCATATTAAGACCAGCTTCCTCAATTGCTCGGGTAAACTCTTATGCTCCGGTAACTTCTCTATTTTTCCATTAATTGATAGCTTATTATAGGAATGGGGACAGTTTGATATTTTATTCAATTCACCCTCAGTCCATAAATATTGAGAGTTTCCGAAATAAAAAGACAGGGATTGAAGATGTTTCCAACTAAATTCAGCAAGTTGCGAAAATATCTCCAGCTCGATAGGATCATACTGGTCCAAGACAACCAGTTTTTCCATATTAGTAAGCTTGCCTATATCGTTCACATCACATTTCTTCACATCAAAGTTTTTCAAAGTCCGTAGATTCTTTAAAATGCCCAATCGCAACTTCTTCCGGCCCCCATGAAATCTCTCCTTGATGTCAAATTCATAAGGAAGACAGAGATACCTCAATCTTCTCATCTTCCACAACACATTTGGCATGGAAACCATAGTATATTCACCCAAGTCCAAGAATTCCATACATACAAGGTTCCCTATAGATTGCGGCAAGTCGTTAAACCCACTACCTGCTAAACTTAAGAATCTTAAATGGACTAGGTCTCCCACTGATCTAGGTAAGCTTCTCATCACATGAAGGTTCTCTAGTTTCAGAACTCTGAGAAACTTATAGTCTTTGAAAATTGATTGAAATTGCTTCGACTCCCATTCGACACCTCTGAAGGACATGAGAGTTCGAAGGTGGACCAAAGTCCTTCTTGATGCTTTTAAGCTCGGAATCACATGTCTATTAAGAGAAAGCCTTCGTATTTTGCAACTTGACTCGACTTTTATTGCCATTGAAGCAGAAGAATTCTCCATCTCATTGTCCCGTTGAATGTTAAGAATGCTTAGAAAACTCTCTTCTAGAGCCTTGGAGATGCATAAGTCTCGAATTAGGTCATGGAGGTGGTAGCTTTTGATCTTTCCACTTAAATTGAATCGCACTTGAACCATTCCCCTATTAACCAACTCCGTTAAATATTGCTCTGCTACCTCTTCCACTGAAATTTCTCTCCCTTTGTCGTATGCATTCAGCAACACAAAGCCTTCAGCAATCCACATATAAAGAACTTTGGTTGCAGGGATTTCTGCATTCTCAGGAAAGCTACTCAAATAGAGGAAGCATGGCTTTAGATGCCATGGCAAATCCTCATAACTTAAGGCTAACACTTTTGATACGTCACTCTTATCACTAAAATGCAAATTGATCTTTTCATGAATCGTCTTCCACTCGTTGACTGCCAGCAATCCACCAAGCACAATGATAGCCAAGGGCAATCCTGCACACTTCTTAAGGAGTTCATGTGCTAACTTCTTCATGTCTTCAGTGATTACTACACAATATCAGGCAACAAATTGCAACTCAACAATCATAAGAAGATGCAATTGTGATAAGAAGATTACTTCAAGGATGAATATGTGAAGGATGAATATGTGCTTTTAGAAGTATAAGATGCTATAGTTCTTTATAATTTGTGGTTCATTATGCTTTTGTAAGGGGAAAATAGGGACCACAACAAAGCTCCTATATATGCCTCCATCTATGCCGGGAATATCAAGAAGTTTAAATTAATAAATGGAATGTATCGTCTTTGTTATCCATGGCTTGAATTAAGTGACTCGAGCAAATATAAAGTAACAATAAACCTACTCGACGAAGAAATATGAAAGCAGCACAGGGACATCTCGAGTATGATCTCCCATAACTTGAATGTGCTACTAATCTGTTGCACAATTTCTAATGAAATCTTCGTTTGCCGCATAACGATTCACGATTTTCCTTATCAATCCCTACTTTATGGTTAAGCCAACTATTCACAAATGCAAAATAGGTGGACTTGAGATGAAGCCAATGGAAGAAGTAACGTAGCTAGGCTTCAAACTATTTCATAAATCCAATCAAAATTGCTTATTATGTTGGCCTTATAAAAGCCTCTTCAATATTTAACCTCACTAGAGGAAAGGAGGAACAAAGTTTTGGATCTTGGTTTAGTGGTATGATTGTTAGCTATTAAGAAACAAAAGGCGCATTTGATTCCCCAAATATTGAAATTATGGTGTCTAATACTCGTCGTAACTATCTACTCATAAATTGCTTAAGTTTCTGAAAGGACAAACTGAGCAATGAAGTACCCGATATTTGTCCCTCTGTCTCTAACTGTTTTGCGATATCTTCTACAGCTTGGCCCGCAACAATATCTTGACCAACTCTAGGTCCATCAGAAGAAATTTCAGCAACTAATCCTGCAATGATAACCAAAGCACCATAAATTAGAATCAAATAGGCAATATAATCATTTGAAGCCACTATATGTTAGGTTAATAACTTTAGAGAAGTCTTACCTTTTGTTTTAGGGAACGCCTTCTTCTTTAGCAGATCCCAGCTCTCCTCGTACGATAAGCACTGAGGTTCATGGAGAAAACAATGAGGATCGATATGCTGCGCTACTTCTTTATTGCGGGTTGTTATCAATAGTTTGCTTCTCGTGTCCTTGATCGGGAATGCAGCTAGAAGACCGTCCCATGCCTGTTCGGTCCAAATATCATCAAGAACCACGATACATCTCTTTTGTTTTTGGGTCATGTATAGAGTTTCTAACAATTCGTCATTTTTCTTCTTCGTAACCCCTTCTCTTTGATCAGGGTTCAACTTAACAAGAATTCCCTCCAATATATCCCTCACGTGGTATTCTTGAGATATGCAAGCCCAAGCAAAACCATCGAAATGGTTCTTCACTTTATCATGAGCAAAGACATTCTTAGCGAGCATGGTTTTACCCAAACCACCCATTCCACAAATGGAAATAACTCTGTGTTGTTCTCCATCCTTCAACAGCTCGTTCACCAACACCTTGATACTATCTTCCCTTCCGATAAAATCCTCCTCCTCGAAATGGGCATATGTCAGTTTCCGCGTCGAAGCTCTCGCGTGTTTGTGCTCGCCCTCATTCAGAGGTTGTATGCCACAATCCCGCATACTCGTTCTAAGATTGGAGATGCTGGATCTTAAGGCATCAATCTTTATCCCCACCACATGAGCTCGCACGCACGTGCACTTCGCCATGAAGCAAGCATACGCTTTGATGATGTTTTGTCCCTTCTTCAGTGCGACTCTGAGGATGTATTGCTCGATGACGTCCTCAGCATCATAGGCGATGTCTCGGAGTTGCACGACGCATTCTCGAACAGTTTGGTCGTGCTCTTGTTTCGCGTCCGCATCCCTCAGCAAGCACTGGATCAGCTTCAGCTCCTTTTGCAGGTCCTCGACCTTGCCCTCCACGCCCCACAAAAATTTGGCCTCGTCGACGAGCAGCCTTCCTATTGTCTGCCCCACAGACGAAACTACAGACTCGGCCATTGGTATTGCACTGCTCAGACTATGATCAGTGGAGATTATGATAGAGAATGACTTGAGAATTCACTTCTGATGCGTTAACAAGCTGTGAACATATAGGCCTGCGAGTTGCGAAGAAGAGAGGAAAGGAATCAGTACTTGGAAAGTTGCGTGTGGCATTGATAATGCATATTCTACATCCACCGACGCAAGAAAAGCGCCCCAAGAAGAAAAGAATGGAGTAATGGGGAAGTCTACAGGTAGATATTCTCTCCACAGGTGGAAGAAATGCTTTGTAGGTACAGTCACGGATGTTCCAAGACATTACCACCGATGTGCAAGTAAGTTATCACTCATGATAAGCAAAAAAAAAAAAAAATCTCAAGACCAGCATTGATTACATAATCAGTCACATTATCCCGCAGGAAATGTACCGAATACACATGTGAGAGTCAAGTTGGGGAAGAAATTCAGCATTGGATGTCCAAAGCTAAAAAAAAACGATTGATAATATTTGATGTCCAAAGCTATAAAAAAAAAGATTGATAATTCTTACTTGGCACACAATTCAGTGGCATGGCTGAAACTTTTTGCGTACATGTGGATCCAACGATATCATCGATGGACACTCGTCGGATCTTTTCCCCCCAGCAGAATGTGATTAAACTTCTGCAAACGATTACGACACCACTCTAAGAAGGTACGAGGCTTTCTTGATTAAGGGACGAATCATGAGTTTGCTTGATACTATCGTGCTAAATTTATGATGCTTTCTTGTTAAGAGGGTTTCTTGTTTTAGCTCACGGCGAGTTAAAATCATATCAAAAGTTTGTTTTCTTCCACATCTGGGAACGAAAAGAGTCACGGGAGTGTGTTTGCATAGTTAGACTTATCTATTAATGACATCTCCCGCCATGACTATTTAAGCTCTCAAAAGGCGCTAACTATCCCCCCTCTCCCAGCAATTTACTTACTTCGCAGCTCTCGGAAATCCCTAGAAGATCATCTTCTTCTTCTTCCCCCCATTGCAGAAACCACCATGGATGAGGCTCTGACTAAATGGAACGTCACCTTCACGAAGCACCTCAAGCAGAAGCACAAGCTCTATCGCGACGGCTTCCTCTCTCTCCACTCCTCCACCACCAAGGCACGTTCCCTTTCTCTCACTACTGATCTTTGCCATTGATGTCTTCTGCCTTTTGATGTTGCAACCTTTCGCATGTGTACTTAGATTTAGGCAAAATGAATATAAATTTATCTTGTTCAGGTGCGTCATGTAATTTACAATAAGCTTTGTAAAGCCTGCAAAATGGATAGATTGTTTCATGGACCTGCTCTAGAAAGAGAATGTCGTGCAATTAAGCTGGGGAATGGTTTTACTGTTTTTGATGCACACACTACATTTTTTATTTCCTTCAAAGTTTACTCTCATATTTATTGTAGGAACCTATGTTGTGGCACTTACTCCAGCTCGCAAATGATCTCTTGTAATCCAATTGATGCAGCCTATTAAATATTATCTTTCCTCTGAAAACCATTAGATCAAGTTGCCGTTGCTGTTGCTGAAAATTCATATGAAAGGAAGACAACTTTTGCTTCACTAACAAAGGAGCTTCACGATGCAGATAAGTTTTGTGATAGTGCTCAAAGACAGAGCGCCCGCTGCTGAACTAGCTTCAGTGGAGGATGTGGACACTGGAAGTCTGACTGATACTGCTGACAACGAAAAGTGACCTGGCCTCATGAAGTCTAAAGGTTGGTTTTAGTGCGATTTCACTCACTTCAGCATTCTTTTAATGTCAGTGTGAACTTTCTTGCAATATATGTTTTCTCCGCTAACATTGTAAAACATCATCAGACTCTAAGCATCTTGAAATTCCTTTAGAACTTAATGAGTCTTGACGTTTGTTGAAACTCTTTGGTCCAAACTACCAGACAAGCTGAATTAAAATTAGCAGCGGATAGCAACTGCTTGTAGGGAATTATCAGACTAGATGCATGAGGACCTGCTGAATTCTCTAATACATCCCGGTCCAAAGTCTAGTTCTTTATTTACCTTGAGGACATTCTCAATTTCACTGAGCTTTGCATGACTAGCTTGTACGTCTGCTGCAATTAACGTTTGCAGCCTTCTCATGTATAAGCTGACCCCAAATGCTGCAGCAGCAATCTTGTTTTTGAAGCATCTCTTTCACGTGGTTCTCACGGTGATGCTAATAATGAAAGGATAACCCCTGAAGGACATAGGGATCCACTGAAAGTGGAGGCTGGGTGTCCTAGTTTTGATCTTGGATTTTTAACCATGTCCATTGCTTAATCAACTATAATGCTACTGTCAAGAGTCTGGATGGAGCGCACAAGAGTCTTGTGTCTATCACGCACGAAATCTGTAGGCGTGAGCTGTTGTTTTTATGTTGAGTGTTCTAGTGCCAAGTTCATTTGCAGCTCTCTGATCCGAAATGTTTTTAGTTAGACGACAAAATCAATGTATTTCCAGTGATCTTCAACATATCGAGGTACACTTATGATGCAAAGAAACTAAGATATGGGTCTATCCAGTTTCCTTTATCCCCTGTTCTTAGTTCTCATCCAAGAACTTATACGACTTGCTGTCCTTTCTCGACTTCCGCATGCTAAGCAAGGCCTTGAAGAGATGTTTGTTTTTGCTGGAACGTAGCTCAATACCAGATCTTCTGTTCCTCTCAACATGAGTAGACATTGAAGTGGATCTTCGGGGTTTGGATGGGTACTGGATGTTCATGTGGGCATACAAGAGAATCAGTCATAAGAGATCATGTCCGCAAGACAAGTCCAAAAAAAAGTAAAGCTTAAAAGCTAAGCCGCACTGAAGTTCATTGATGCTTACTTGTCTTATGGGATTAGAAGGGTCTCGAGATGCAGTTCTATCGACAAGAGAACTCGTACGTGTGAGATGAAATTGAAATGGGGAGGCACGTTTTTCTGGTCAGGAAAAGTACAGCTTGCATTAGGAGCTTGTCCAACCACACGACATATCATACAATCATAGGGTATGAAAACTTGATGTAAATGCTAGGTATGGCAATCCGAAGCATTCGAGTCAAGTGTGTTGACCTGCTTTTTTGTTGGATGAAGTACGTGTGAATTTAAAGGTGCCGGTTGGGGAGGATTGTGACATCCTGAAATTCGACCCCGTTTCGATAAAGTGAAATGAAAGATTTCATCGACGCGCTTTTATGCTTTTTCTCTCGAGCTAATGTCACTCGGTTAACTAACCTATGGGTAAAGCCGTTAAGGGATGTATCGTTTGTAAAATCCCTAAAAAGCTACCTAATTGGTTGGATTGAGCTAAAATCACGTCGATCGATTTTTAACCACGAAATTAAACTCGATTTTTAATCGAATTTTAAGCGCGTCATAATTTTATTTTTAGGATCTGTCTCACCGTTGTCCATGTCAAATTGTTGTGGTCCGAAATTTCAATAATGAAATTATCGGAAGAAAATTGAAGATCCAAAAGGAATTAAAAAGGTAAAGAGAAAATAAAAAAAAATAAAAATAATGGTGTTATTTTTATTTTACTTTTTCTCTCTCCCCCTCTCTTTTCTTTTCTTTCCTTTTCTCTCTTCTCTTTCTCTCTCCTCTCCCCTCCTCCTCGTGCGAAACCCCCACCGAACACTTGCCTTGCCAATTTGAAGTTGGCTTCTCTTCTCTCTCTCTCTCTCCTTTTTACTTTTTGACCGGTCAATCATCATCTTCTCTCTCTCTCTCTCTTTCTTCTTCTTTTTCTCCTCCGCACACTCGAGCAAGCGAACCAGAACCAGAAGCTCGGACCAGAGGCTGCAGCTCGCCGTCGCCGCTTGTCTCGCCGCCGCACCGCACGCCCTCGCCCTCGCCCGTGTGCGCGCCGCTCACCGCCGTGCGTCGCCAGCCCCGTCCCTCGCGCCAGGCGTTTCCCTGAGCGAAATCGCCTCTGCCAGCCCCGTTCCGCCCCTGTCCAGCCGCCTCCGGCCGCCGTTCAACCTCGCCGGACCTCCCCGGCGTCCCCCTCATCCTTCGCCGGCCCCGCCTTACTGTTTTGGCCGCTGGACTAGCTCCGGCCAGCCAAGAACAGCAACCCGCGAAGTGGGTTTCCAGCTGGTTCGGGTCCGCTTTTTGGCCGTTTCCGGGCCCCGAACCCGAGCCGTGCTTTGGGAAGAATCGTACCTCGCGTCGCCCCGTCGGATTGATCCGATTTGCGCGCGATTTGGTGAGTAATCTCACTAATTTCGTATTAGTTGACTAATTATATTTAAGGTTGGTTTAGTTTTAATTAATTATATTTAGGTTGTTAGATTAGAATAAATTAGCAATTATTAGTCAATTGTGACGTGATTTAGATAAATTGATTGCGCAATTAGCAAGTAGACGTGATCTACTATTTATTAGAAGTATCTCGGAAATTTTCCGATACCTAATCGGGCTTCAATTTAGTGATTCGGGCCTAAGTAGGATTTTTGACATTTAAATATTATTTTTCGAAATTAAATTAATTATTTATTTATTTTCTGAAAATTCAACTGGGATGGCTGTGATCGGAAATTTATGCTGGTAATCATGGCGTAGTCCGTTTATTTAATCGGGTTTTATTTTGAGCTAAATTGAATTTTTAATATTTATTAATTAATTTTCGAAATTAATTAATTAATTAATTAATTTTCGGAAATTAAGATTTTGATGGCCGACGACCGAAATCTCGTGGTGATTGTCTTGACGTAGTCCATTTATTTATTTGAGCTCCACGTTGCATGGAATTAAATAAATTGTGATATTTTAGAGATTTACTCTAAATTGATTAGAATTGATTGAGATTGAATTATGGATTGGTAAATGGCGTGGTTAAATTTTGTAATTGAGTGTTAAATTATGCAAATTGAGTGCTGATTAGATTTTTGGTATTTAATTCCAAAATTTGTGGATTTTGATATTTATTCAGAAAATCCCGGGTGTCGGGTTTTAACACCGAAAATGGATTTTAAATACTATATCAAATAGTGGGGTTTGAAAAAGATAAGTATCAGTCTTACGGTTGAATTGATCACGTGTCACACGATTATTTTCGGGATGTTTTTTAATACGAAGAAAATAGGTCGGGATCTCTATTTTAATAGAGGCATTTGAGTCAATGCATGTCAGGCGAGATTGATTGGTCGTGTGTTGGTTAAGAGAAACCATCCGAGTGTTAAAATTTGGATGTTACCCATTCATTGGGACTCGGGTCGCAGTAGATTCTGGACCTACACCCCTTCGGGGAAGCCGTCTAATTGAGAGACGTTGCCGTGCTCATGGGGGAGACGAAGCCTGGCTATGCCAAAAGACACCGAACTTGTGAGTAGGTTGTATTCGGGTCGCAGTAGATTCTGGACCTACGCCCCTTCGGGGAAGTCGTCTCTGAGAGAAACGTAACCGTGCTCAATGGGGTGAGACGACGCCTGGCAATGCCAGAAGACCGCCAATAGAGTTGGCCGTACCCTTGAGGGGTGTAATTAACAATTGGAACGCATGATTGTTGAGTTTGATGCGCCGGATTATGAGACAGAATTGTGTGACATGGTATGGGATGTGTTATAACGATTTGGCCCTATAATCTGGACCCTTGTGATTTATTGAGTTGAGTGATGCGTTTCAATTGCTGGATGTATTATACTAATTTGCAGGTGGAATCTGAGGTCAAGGTAAGTCATCTGCCCTGTGCGTGTTTAGGCAGCCTATAGTATAATGGTTTACTAATTGGGCTTAGTGGGGTAGAACTCGCTGAGACGTAGTCTCATCTCAGTTTGGGGAAAACATTTCAGGACTCCGTTGAGGAGCTGAGGAGGAGGAGTCTGAGAAGGAGAACTCGAAGACGAACTTGAGGAAAATGATTTTTGGAAGAAGAAGATAATTCCGAAGGGGGTCTTGAGTACGACCCGGATGGCTTGAGATTTCATCTTCTTTTGTGAACTTCAATTGATGTGAATAGAGTTTAGAGTAAAAAGTTGTGAAGTGCTCTGGTTTGTGTTTTGTATAAAAGTTTGGTTATAAGTTTCAATATGAGAAATATGGCCCGCTTTTCTATCCCATTGTTTTATTGTGCGGGGATTTTAAGCTCCTTCCGCATGTGCTTAAATAATAAAAGGGTCGGCGATACATAGTTCTGGGATATCGCGTTAGAAAATCGATCAAGAGTAGAAGGATGTATGCGTGCCCGAGGATCGGGGCGTGACAAGGATTGTGGAAATTGTGTTGCTGAATGCAATCGGTTGTTTACGAAGCTAGGATGATTAGCACATATTCTATCAAAAGTTACCTGGCAAATGATACAGGAGTCTATATTTCTTGAATATATGTCTTCATTGGAAAGAAAAAAAGCTATTAGTACGTCAATAGTAGCATTTGATATCATTATGTGACTCGTGAACTCTTAATATCTAGTAGTCCAATCTTGTTCCGTGCAATGTGCATGTGGCAGCTAGACTAGAAAAAGAGTCATACATTACCTGAGGGCATTTCGCCATTTACTCCATTTATCATGCGGTATCGCAGATTCTTGCTATCTCCACCATCTTTAGATTTTGAAACTGAAAGAAAGTTCTTAAGCATAAGCCAACTGCAAACTTTTGGTCTTAATTAACCAACAACAAATCTTGTCAATGGAAGTGTGCCTGGTAAGATATATTGCAAGTGGTGCTTCGGAGTTCTTATTGCTAGTGACTACTGAGAAAGGCCTCCGTGGTCTATGAACATCTCACATATTTGTAGTCTCTAAAACAAATAGACAGGGTTGAAATTATATCCATTATTTGTGAGAAAAAAGTCGATGGTACCAAAGATTGTTGTTCTCTATGCATTATTCCATATTATCATTGAAGCAAGATAGGTTCTGCTATTTAAAATATCTTTTACTCTTTCATTACAATGTGATATACTCCAGCACGACATGGAGTTATCTGGAGTAATTTCAGAATTTCAGAAACTTAATGCTTCCGGGTGAGTTGCAATATGTTAAGACCCTACACATGGCGATTCAGAGGGTATGCAAGCCCTTATATAGCACACCTGTCGAACAGAAGAGAATCTGAGCTCAATTGCAGATGCCTCCTCAATCTTGTCATCCAAGAGACAGTTGACCTTATAAGTCATGAAGCCCAAGTGATCCACAGTGTTTATGAAAGCTCTCGTCACATAATCCTTCAATGTCTTCACCACTCTGCAATTTTGTCAAGGTAATTAACAAATGTGCAACGGGAAAAAAATGCTCAACCCAGTACATGACAATGAAGTGAAACCCCATCTATCTCACATTTGTTTCTGATCGTGTCTGTTGTAAGACAATTCAAAATAATCAGCTGCCGAGTATAACTGCTTTCTAAGATGCTTCAAGTCCTGATTAGTGAAAAAGGCTACAATTAGCAGGCAAGACAGATCCAAACCTTTTCACCTTGAAATTTGAATGTAAACTAGATAGTGAGGAATTTGATTTAATAGGTGAAAAAAGTAGAGAAAAATAACTTGTCCGTAGGAGCATGGACAAATATAAAAATGGATAAATGTGAACATAAGGAAACATCAATCGAATTTTAAGGTAAACCCATATATACAAAGTACCTTCAGGCTATCGGAAAAGTTGAAACTCTTTTCGTGGAGAGCTCATCATAATGTGAAGCTTCCTGAGGAGTGGAAACTGAAGAAGGCAATTGGGAAGCATCCATCATGCCAAAGTTTAGAGTATTTTCACCTGTTACAATAAAGATGAGCAATCAGATTCAAATTCACATCCTCGAGCACTGACTGTCATTATCCATTTCCAAGACATTGTCTTGTCCTAGTTCTAATTTTCCTTAATTTTCCTTCTAACCAAGAGAAAATTTTCCTTCACTATTCTCTTTCACCATCCTGCCAAATTGTGAAAACGTATTTTCTTCTTCTTGATGTTCTTCCCTATTCTTATCTCAACCATTTCCTTCCAACAAAGCCAAGGCTAAGATCCTGAGATATTGCAATGCTCACGGAGTTCTTCATTTGCTGAAGACAATAGTTCTTGCCAACTTAGGCAAACTTTTCTTCTTGTTTTGTCAATTCACGGATCGCGAAGAGCATTGCGGAATCGCAAGTCCAAAAGGAACTAGAGAAAACTTCTCAGTAGAAGAGCAAAAAGCACATGCAACGAATATGAAGCTAACATTACCTCCTCTTTTCCCTTTCATATACAACAACACAGTCCCAAGCCTAGTTTCAGCTCACTAACATTCCTCGGTAAGGAAAAGAAAAGAAAGATATCCGAAAGGCCATGATCAGAATGAGTGATCTTCACCTTAAATATTGAGAGAGGGAGAGAGGGCAGAAAGAACATGTTGCAAAGATGTGTCACCGCCAAGTTTCATAGTTAGGCAGTGATGACTCTTGCTGAAGACGGGCTATAGATAATTGTTTGTGCAATTTGTGCCTCTTACTTTTGTCACAAGCTTGTTTGAGTGTCCTTATGGGGGAGAGTAATAATTGGAGTATGCAGGCTACACTGTAGTAACAAGGACAAGAGAGGCACTGAGTCTGTTGGGAATAAGTCCTGAAAGTAGTGCACATCTACCAGCAAAGCTAAACATCCAATAACAGTAAAATCCCAATAATTCTAAGTCACTGTTTTTGCCTATAAGCCTCGTGTACGAGCATTTTCTTCCGTCCAATAATTTAAACTTTTACATATCGGACATAAAAGGTAGATTCTCATCGATCCAATCACCGCTCCCGTTTATTTGGCTTACGAGTTATATCATCCCCCGTATCTACGCAAGGCATAACACGTAAGAAGTGTTACAATTACATGCAAGGATCAAGGGTAATATCTCATCTTGACTGGGGTAACACAAGGGGAAACACTAACCTTCTTCTTTTGTGAAAAATATTGTGTCGGTGTAACATTTGGTATTGCACAATAAATCAATCCTCTACAGAGCCAACACACATCAGTTGTCACTTGATGTTAGCACAAGTCTTTTCATCAATTGAACTCCACTACGTTAAGACAAAAAAATTATATAAAAAAGGGACACAATTCATTTAAAATAAAAGCCACCATTTGCCCACATTAAAATCATGTAGGGGCTGGTGACTTATAATGGTATCGCCATTAAAGTTGCTTGGATTTTTATTTAATTTGCTCACTGATGAAGTCAATTTAATTCTTCAACAAAGTTTGGTAGACGTGGTGTATAACTCAAGGGATGGACTAATCTCATTCATCGGCCTACACAAGGTCGATCTATCACAGTCCTACCTCTTGCACTAGCTAGACAATTTTTTTTTTTTTCCAGATTTGATTATGCAAAATGATAGTCATAAATGGACGCTTTTAAGAAGTCAAAAGATGCAGGTCTACGACAATCCATTCGATAACTTATTGATTTTTAATCTAACATAGGCAAGCTCTAACTTATGTACTACATTTTCTATATAGGATTCACTGGTCATCCACTGTGCATGCAAATCCAACCATAGTGAGGTTTTGCTATAGATCACGTAAATCTCATTAACAGTGAGGTGGCAAAATATTTGCATCCGTTAACTTTTTTGCAGTACCATCATCAAGATAGGAGATCAAGCAAATGCTACAGGATAAGATGGAAACAAAACGTGTTGGGCAGCCGAGGCTATGCATAATAAAATTTCTATTTCTCTATTTCTCTATTTTCCGGAACAGATTTGGAACAGAAATCCGTTTGGTAACGCAATTTGATTTTTCTATCTCTAGAACAGATTTCTATTCCAGAAATTGATTTGAAAAATAAATCAGAAGCTAAAATTTTTAACTTCTCAATTTTTGAAATAGAAATTGAGAAATCAATTTCTGTTCTAGAAATTTTGTCATGCACACTCCTACTTGCAGGAAACAACAAAAAGGCAACAATAATTTGGAAAACAATGGAATAAACACAACAAAAATGTCTAAGAGATTGGAAACATATGAGTGGCTGGGAATTCCTTGTCAAACGTTTGGTCATTACATCATCATACGATATAAAGAGATCCGACCATGATTGTCGCAACCCAGCAGCAATGCGTCAATTCATCATCGCACCATCATTTTGAAGAGGCGGAACCATTGTTTGATCCCCCACCCATTAAATCTCTCCTCCTTGCTCTTTCCCTGATCCGTCATAAGTACAACTTGAGCAAATTAATGGTGACTTCCTTCGTTCTTTCCCAGTTGGAGGAACATCAAACAGAGAGGGGTAACTGCATTTAGCGACGATTTTGCCGGCTAAATCATGGATCATGCAAGACTCTATGAAGTTGCAAACCCCAGAAACATTGATCCCTTCTCAGTCCTGAAAGCTTTATGCAGCAAATGTAGAAGGCGAAACCACATGTTTGCAGAGCTCCATCTAGAGTTTAGGAATAAATAACGTAAAGGACAAACAATTCTCTATGCCGTGACCTCCGAATACCAACAATCAAAGAGTATGCAGAAGCCCGCCGCTGGTGCGACAACTTCTTCAACCCTACTGAGCTAAAAGTTGGGCTGGGCTCTTGTCTCTCTTCGTTATTTTAAACTGTAATGGACCATGAAAACATTAAAAGAGATGGGCTCAACGGAGAGGGGGAAAAAGTGGGCCAAAAGGAACAAATGAATGGGAAGATGGGCTTAACTTTTGAAAGGGCCGAAAATTCATTGGAAGTCTACTCGACCCGACTTTTCATTCTATTACATTCATTTTTTTTCGAATTTCTATTTTTATTTTTATTTTTTTTTACCTTTTTATATACTTTTGCAAAATAAATTGATATTTAAAACGTTGACAAAAATTCGAGGGTCAACAGAAATTACAAATTGTATCTATTTTATCTAGTCAATAATTTGTTATTAAGAAGAAGTGTATCATCTCATGCGCTCATGGCACCTTTATGTTTACCGATCTAAACCGTGCCAGATCAATTGTGCATTCACAATACTGGATCAGACGCATATTGTAAACCCATTCAGGAGTCATGTAACCCCTTGTTCCTCTGATTCTCGAGAAACTTGTATTCTTAAGGCCCTCTCTGTTAAGTAGCTTAGAGAGCCCAAAATCCGCCACCTTTGGTCGGTAATCAGAATTGAGGAGTATGTTCTATGGCTTCAAGTCACAATGGAGAACCCATTCCAAGCACTCTTCGTGAAGATAAGCAAGCCCCTTGGCCGATCCCACTGCAATCTCATACCTCTTCTTCCAGTCGAGTTGATCGAAAGAAAGGTTTTCTGCTAAGGAACCGTGATTTGTGATTAGAAGAAAGGTTTTATGTATATTTACAGGGTTCATGTTACAATTGAACCAAAGTAGAAGGGTGTCTAAGCAAAGACATTCCAGCGTAGAACAAATCAATGTATTAATGAGACAAAACGAAGAGAGAAAGAGTTGCAAATCGAAATCGAAATGATGAGGAAATTAGAAGAGATAAAAAAATTTAATTAAAGTGATCTTATTCCATCCAAATCACGACATGGCAATTCGCCACATCATTTTTCTCCATCATACATTCATGTAAGAGGTTTTCTCCCCATCTGTGAAGGAGGATTCCAAGGAGAACATTTTGTGAAACCTCCGGTCATCTTATCAAGCAAACAAGGACCATTGGGTGAAATCTTCCCAATACAAGTGGAGCATTGCATTTCGTCCCTATTTTGGTCATATATTTCGAAAATGAAATTGACCGGGCCATGGAAAGCTACAAAAAAAACAACGTATTCCCAAAGAAACTTGGTGTGAATGAGAAACTCCAGCTCCTCGTCGTCGTAACATCATGGAATCCGAGATCGTCCTACTTCGATTTGCAATGAACTCTCACAGTAATTCCATCCGCCATATTGCTCTTCATCTCAACATAGGTCTTTTTCCAAATGCTTTTTTCGACACATCTAGTTACAAATAGGGAGCAAATAAATATGAGCGTAGCTAATGTCTTCATTGTGGCGTAAATTGCTTCGATATCAAAATCATCAAGCTATTTAAAGATGAAGAATGGAGCGTATCAGATTTATTACCTTTTATTTTTCTTCCATTTTACTTTGGGACGGGAATTGCGACATTATTATTATTATTATTATTATTATTATTATTATTATTATTATTATTATTATTATTATTATTATTATTATTATTATTATTATTATTATTTCCTTATTTTTTTCCATTTATCGAAGTTTCCTTTGTGGCAGACGCCACTATGGGAAAAGAATTGCAATATTAGCTCTTTTATTTTATTTTTTTCCTTCTTTTATAGTTTGGGATAAAAATTCTCATATCACATTTTCCGTTCCATCTTATTTTTTATATTCTTTCGTTTTTACACTGGTATAAAAATTGTCACGTGAGATTAACTACATTGCTCCAATATCATCGTCATTCAGATATTTAAAGATGGAGAATGGAGCATATCGAATCTTGCCAGCTTGCCGCAACCATCTTTTTACCTTTTATTTTTCTTCTTCTTTTCTGGGGAGGAGAATTGTGATATCAGTTTTGTTTTTTTCCTTTTTGGCAGACGTCAGTATGGGAAAAGGATTGCTATATGACCTCTTTTTTCTTTCCTTCATTTATAGTCTGGGATAAGAATTTCCATATTACCTTGAAAATTCTTTCCTTTTTACTCTTGCATGAGATTTGCCATTTCTTCTTTATTACTTTTAGATAAGAATTGCCAAATACGATCAGCTAAAAATCAAGTATAATATCTCATGCATAGCTTAATTAAATGAGAGAAAACGCAAACAACTTTGTGATAATTAATGTCTTTTTTTTTTTCTCTCATTAGCATCTTTGGATTTGCTTGGAATGATGTTCATTTTTAACTTGTTACAGATTTTTTTTTTCGAACTTTACACCACGCTCAATTAGAATTTTATTTAACTCAGTACAAAACTTTTAAATATACAATACAATGTAAATTAACATACAATTCTTTTTGTAAACTTTTATAAGAAAGGGCATAATTGTCAGTTCATTATAATACTTGAATAGCCTTTTGTTTCTTGTGAAACTGACATCCTCAGGCTTAAATTAGATGTGGTCCACTTATGGTTCTGAGCAATGGTTACCTTTTAGCATTTAAACAAGCCAATTACTGTTTATCAATCTCTACTTGCAAAAGATTTGGCATAAAATGATCATTTTGATCAATTTTTTCACAAAATCAAAATGAGATTGTGCAATGGTTTCCTTTTGGCATTTAAACAAGCCAATTACCGGTTATCAATCTTCATTGCAAAAGAATAGGCATAAAAGAATCATTCGATAAACTTTTTCACAAAATCAAAATAAGATTGTACAAGGGTTTCCCTTTAACAAAATGACAGCCAGATCCCTACTTGCAAAAGATTTGGCATAAAACTCACAAATAAATTCTAGAGATATTAAGAGCTATGATTAAAGCTATTTATTCTGGATCGTTTGATCAATTTTTTTACAAAATCAACATGAGATTGTGCAATAGTTTCCTTTTAGCATTTAAACAAGCCAATTACCATTGATCAATCTCTAATTGCAAAAGTTTAGGCATAAAAAGACCATTTGATCAATTTCTTCACAAAATCAAAATGAGATTGTGCAATGGTTGCCTTTTAGCATTTAAGCAAGCCAATTACTGTTTATCAATCTCTCATTGCAAATGATTTGGCATAAAAGGATCATTTGATCAATTTTTTCAAAAAATCAAAATGAGATGGTGCGGCGGTTTCCTTTAGCATAATGATTGCTAGATTTCTAATTGCAAAAGATTCGACATAGAACTTATAAATAATTCTAGAGATATTGAAAGCTACCATAAAAGTTATTTAAAAAGGATCATTGGATCAATTTTTTATAAAATCAAAATGAGATTATACAACCGTTTCCTTTTGGCATTTAAACAAGACAATTACAATTTATCAATCTTATTGCAAAAGATTTGGCATACAAGGATCATTTGAATTTTTTTAATAATGACCGACCAGATTTTTTTTTTTTTCACAACAGCTTTTGCTAGCAAAATAGCCTTTAGGCCACTATGAGAATAACAATAGGTTGTAAGTCATAAATTCTTGAAGTAGCCGATCACGCAACAATTTTTAATTATTTGTTATTTGTTTTTTCATGACTTAAAACAAACTCTTGATCTCAAGAACTATCACGTAAGCATTTCTCTTTTCACAACATCAAAACGAGATTGCACAATGGTTTTATTTTAGCAAAATGATAGTTGGATCCCTAATTGCAAAGGATTTGGCGTAGAACTTACAAATAATTCTAGAGATATTCAGAGCTACCATCAAAGTTAAATTTTTTTGGTCCGTACCATGAAATTTATTTATTAAAGATTACTTGATAATTTTTTTTTTTACATAATCAAAATGGAATTGTGCAATGGTTTCCTTGCGAAAGATTTTGTTATCAAACAAAAACTCGATTTGTAACTTACCTTATGTGACAATTCTTATCTCAGAGTAGATAAAAACAAAAATATGAATTGTTTCCGCAATTAATTGTGTCAAATTAAGAAAGAAATATGGTTGCTGCCAGCTGGTGAGCTCTAACGTGCTCCATTCTCCATCCTTAAATTGCTTTAAGATGTTGATATCTGAACACTGTAAGCCACGATGATGAAGACATTAGCCACACTTACATTCATTTGGTTTTTATTTGTAGCTAGCTGTCCAGGAATTGCTATGGCGAGGCAACTGTTTTGATCAATAACCGTTTGGGGGATGGCGCTATTCTAAGAGTTCATTGTAAATCCAAAGACATCGATCTTGGAGTCCACGATATAAAGGAAAGCTGGTCATTCTCATTCACACCCAATTTCTTCGAAGACACATTGTTCTTTTGCAGCTTTTCATGGCCGGGTCGATTTGAGAGGTTTGATATATACAAGGAGAAGAGGGACTGGCATTATTGCGAACAGTGTATTTGGAATATCTTGCCCAAGGGTCCTTGTAGGGTAGACTCCCCAGAGTATGATGCTTGTTATCCATGGAATTTGAAACCTCTTATGTGAATGTCTGATAGAGAACTCATAATTCTCAATTTAGATGGAATAAGAATCATCTTTGTTATCTTTTAAATCAAGATTCACGCACATGTGTTTCTCTTCTAATTTCCTCTTCATTGACTTTTGATTGGCATCTCTTTCTTTAAATTGTTGTCCCTTCTCTTTTTGTCATTCTATTATGCTAGTCATATCATATGACTCATCAAACAAATCTGATTATGCAGTGACAATGAATTGCTACAATAATGTAAATCTACTGTGCAAGCTAAGTTGATATATATATATATATATATATATATATCAAAAGCTTAAGGGTCAAATTGCACATTGGAGTAATGTATGCGGTTCAGTCTTCCCAAACCGCTCGACATCCTCCTCCTCCTCCTTTCAGCAAACACCTCAAGGGCACAGCCACTCGCAGCTCCAAACCGGCTCTTTGCTCTTTTAACATCGAATCCCACCGTTTCCACCTCCACAGCCACTGCCGATAAGAACCACGTAATCAACATTGGCGCGAAAAGGGCGAACTGAAGCGGGCGATTCGCGTCCTCTCTCGAGAACCCGACCACGCCTGCTGTCGTGCAGGGTTTTTCGAGGACGGGAAGATGTCGTTCGACTTGATGGTAAGGGAACATAGGATTTTCCCGAGTGTGGCGGATCTTCTTGGCAGGGCAAATAGATTGCATGAAGCAGCCTAAATTATAGAAGACATGCGGATTAAATTAGGTCCTAAAGTTTGGGGATCGCTCCTTGGATCGTCCAGGATTCATTGCAATGTTGAGCTTGCAGAAAGAGCGAGCACAAGGTTTTTTGAGCTCGAACCCACAAATGCTGGGAATTATGTTCTCCTAGCCAACATCTAAACGGAGGCCGAGATGTGGGATGAGGTGAGAAGAGTGAAGGAACTTTAGAAGCTTGGAGACTGCAAAAGGTCCCCGGTTGCAGTTGGATTGAAGTCAAAAGGAGGATATATCCCTTTGCTTCAGTCAATGAATTGAATCCACAGATTGAGCAGCTTCATTCCTTATTGCTGAAGTTGTCGATGGAGATAAAGGAAGATGGCCACGTGCCACAAACTGGAAATGTGCATCACAGTCTCGATGTAAGAAGGAACGCATTTTGTTGGGGCACAGTGAAAAACTAGCTGTGGCCTTTGGACTCATCGACAGCGCTAAAGGGGAGATGATATGGATTACCAAGAACTTAAGGTTGTGTGAAGACTGGCACTCTTTGACGAAATTCATTTCCCGGTATACAAAGAGAGAGATCCTCGTTCAGGATATGAATCATTTTCGCCATTTCAAAGATGGGGTGTGCTCCTACGGGGATTATTGGTAGGCTGCTGGCACAATTTTATTTGATTAACTCTAGAACGTCACTGAAAGATCATGTTCGAGCTATAAATGAAGGAATGAAGGCATCTGGATCTGACATTCAACTACGAATTCAATCTGCCCCTACCATGATGATTTACATACAGAGGGTTGTTTGAGAACAAGGAGAGAGCGACTTGATGTACTGTTTGAAACCCACATTTTAATTGTATATCTTTTCTGTACTCATGAGATTACAATGGCTTTTGAATCCTTTTTCATTTTTGTATCTTGCGGTACTGTGATTGATGAATGAATGTCGGTTAGATGCAGTTTCCCGGGTTGCAAATAAACTCTCTACTATGACATAGCAGCACCAATCTAGTCAGTCTCCTCGTTCCTTCTGGCTTAGCAGAGAGTTTGTTCAGGAGAAGACGGGAACATCTTCCCGCAATCACTAGTGCTTTGACAATTTGGGAATGAAAACAGAAGTCGAAATCGATGACTCTGGCTAATGGTGACAAATGGCAATCGAAATCCAGCGTCATCACCTACAATCCAGAAATAAGTAAAGCTCTGTGGAGCACTAATCCTAGAGAAACCTGTTTCACTTTATCTTTTCCCTTTTTGATTATTCATCTGATGCAACTGATGACATACCCCTTACATTACTTTGCAAAATGGCAATGACAACGACGTGGGTGAAAACAAATGCGTTCATCACGTGTCACTAGTAGGCAAGCCATGGGAATGATGCTTGGCGATTTCACTAGCCACCAATGCACCTTCCTCAATGCTTGTGATGCTGCTAAAGCTTCTTATAAGGGTATCAGACTCATGAGGATTATCTTTTTTGGATGAAAATAGCGCAATAACTATCTTCACAGTACAAGGCATTACATTGTTCGGTCTTAAAAGAAAGTACAAAATTATAAGACACTGGAGAGCATTGGCTGAAGAACACTTTTTTAAACAATATTTATTTGACAGAGATTTTCACATGTTCCTCAGATTGTAGAAATGTGACTACCATTAAGCATTTCAGAGAAACTATCTGGCTTTTGATATCCAACCTCAGTTTCTTCAATCATGACCGTGGATCTTGAAGACCAGCTAGATAAGTGAGATTACACCTCTCCAGTTCTCCGAAACATGTCGTACCCATCTTCATTTGGAAAAGCACGCATCCACGAAGCACAGATATATATTTATCAAGGAGAGCTTTGACTTGGTATTTATCTTGAGCAATGAAGCATCCGCTCATTCGTTTTTAAGGTGTTGTCCTGGGCAAAAGTGGAACGGGTGGCCTGGGCGTTTTTGTTTTCTCCATCAATATCGCTTGGGTAGTCAGGACTATCCCTGCAATGGAGACTGCGCTTTGTAGCGTGCAGCATGAAACCTTGCACGGATTTATAACTCCAGCAACGAGAAGATCTTCACATTTTCGCATCATTGCATTGTAACTGATTTCCCAATCACATGTTCGGAATTGACTCTACTATAATATTGCCATCCACTCCTGCATTAGTTGCAATGGCTTTTGCAGGAGCAAGGAGTGCCTGCAATTGCAATCTGCAATTGACCACCAATAAGAACAGAGAAACCTCCAAAACAACAGCAAAATGCTAGAGAAGATCCTGGACTCGATACATTCCGCTTAGAATGCCCAAGAGATTATGGAAGACAGAAGGCAGGTTATCGATCAAAAGAAAAACTAGAACATTGTTTCCTCAAGTCCCCACGAGAGGTTGTTAAAATATGGTTTCCTCAAGTCCCCATGAGAGGTTGTTAAAATATGGTTTCCTCAAGCCCATGCTGCCCAAGCCTAGGTCCACAGAGGCTTGAATTGGAGCTGAAAGTGGTGAAGCATTTTGAGGAGTTGATTCTGTCGAGTAGAATAAGATTGTAGTGATAGCTTAGAATTGTTTTAGTCTGTATCAAGAGATCAGGTAGATTCTTGCTGCTGATCTTTTTTCCATGGCCCTGAGTGCAAGTTGAAGTATGTAGTCGTAGTTATCCATTGTAAAATACACACATCCACCTGATTTGCTACATGCCTTCCTCTGTTCAGGACTGATGTTTCCTTGAATTGGAAAGTAAGGCATGTTAGGCCAACTGGCAGATTCCTTTTTAAATTCTATGGATCACACAAGATGTTTAGGGGGGTCGCATCTACATTTTTGTACGTTGTACATAAGTTTTTTCAATTGCATCCACAACGTAAGTAGTCTCTGAATCAATTGGCAGGTTTAGAACGTCAGCCAGCCATGATTAATCCCGTTCATCGAAAGGGTAGATAAACCAGATTTTGTACCCTCCTGACCAAGTCTCTAGACTTCATGCTCTCATGTTATTTAGTTGAATAAGAAGTCCCTATCACTTGAAAGCTTCTTTGAGGCAGTTCAATCAAGGTTTAGTTTTTCTGGGGGCAATCAGGTATATTATGGCAATTTTTGCGCGTGTACATTACCAAGAAGGCAAGAAGCTTCACCTTCTTCGAGGCAGTCCAAGTTCTCTTCTTGTTCCTTTTGGCCATATCATCGACAATCTCATAAGAAGCTTAATAGGCAGTTTCCAGTTTGCTTGTGTTTTCTGCAAGGATTGGAGCTGAAACACATGATGCAACTTTTCTGTAAGAGGAATCTCATCTAGGTTGTCTTCATGTCTTCATAGTCAAGTAATTCGGCTAAATGAATTCATAACCAAGTAGTGCAAATCATCTGGAGAGTCTTTTGCATCTGTTTGAAGGTGATGTTAACGACCTCCAGTATTCTAATTAACCTAAAGAGACATGACTGATTAGCAAAGGCAAGATCAAGAATTTTCTAGCGGCAACCAAGTACAATAGTTTCTTACCGGATGCTCCTCAAAACCTAGTCTTTGCCTTTGATTGAATAGTACTCTGTTGATGAAGTAGCAGATATAGAAAGGTAAAATTGCTTGAAGTTTCTACTTTCTTCTGTGCATGTGGCAGACGTTCTGTCCAAAAGAACTCTCTAGTTCTCTAAGCAAAAATGTATAGAGAACTCAACTTCATTAATTATCACTCATCTGGGCAAT
Source organism: Eucalyptus pumila (assembly GCA_016097595.1). Lineage (NCBI taxonomy): Eukaryota > Viridiplantae > Streptophyta > Magnoliopsida > Myrtales > Myrtaceae > Eucalyptus > Eucalyptus pumila. Next base: position 8,936,857 of record CM027850.1, on the reverse strand, counting down.
CAACAGAAAATAGCTAAACTTAGCTATAAATCCTCGAGGCTTCCAATAATACACTGCTGAATCGCTGATAATTCAAAAGATTGAGAAGATCAGAAATACATTTTTACAAGAAAATTGGGAACATGGCCAAGTAAAAATTCTTTGAAGTTACAGTTCTTGATGGGGAATGGAACTACACTACGCCAAAGCCAAAGCAAATATTCAACCGCTGGATATCCCACCGTGACTCTGTGTTTCGAGCCAGAGCAAATATTCCGCAATGACTCTGGAATCATCATATTTCCTGCAAGCAAATTATAGAAAATGGAACTCTCATGCATCATAAACAAGGAAAGTTCCCACCTTTATCACGTCGCAGACTAGGGTTCCGCTGGGGACGGCACCGTAACTAGCATTTGTAGAGATCATGCTGGTCTAATTGTTACGGGCTTTGCCATACTTGAAGTGTTCCAACTTGCAACTTCGAGTGAAGACATAGATATGTGAACTTTTTGCTATATGAGTCCGACCATGCTGATCTTGTGGAAGCTCTGATAAGCAGGTCTACAGATCAGATCACATCAATTGGGACTAGGAGGAGCGCCTTCTTATCATGGACTACTTAAAACTCGTTGTTTCTAAACTTTTGCCCGTGTGATATATTTAATTCAAAAATTAGGTCTCATCGAAAAAAAAAAAATTAGGGATAAATGTGTCACATGGGCATAATATGGGATTTTGGTGTCATAGAAAAAATTTGTGATAAATGTGTTACATTGGTGCAAGTTTAAGGTTTTTGGCGTCATAAAAAAATAGTTTAGGATAAATATATTTTAGCGGGTAAAGTTGGAGTTTTTTTATGACTTTTTTCATACTAAAAAAAAAAAAGATGGGAAGTAATAACTCAATGTACCCTTTCTTTTCAACCCAAAATAAAATAAAAAATCAAGCAGCAATTACTTGATTTCTCAAAGGGTTTGTTAAGGGACCCTCCAGAAGGGACGTGCTTATGATCTCTGGATCATACGGGGGTGCAAGTATCATAATCCCTCTTTCCATTAAAAGCTTCTTGTGACACTAAAGTCCCAAAAATGACAATTAAGGTAGAAGGTTCCAACGCATAACTCATGACATGAATGAAGTCTCAAAAATGACTCACGCCAAAAGCTCCTCCAAATCAAATGAAAAGTAACCAGAGGCAGACGTGGAAGCCATCATCCATTTGCTGTTCTCAGCCAAAATTTCTATATATAGTAAAGACTTAATTTCTCGAAGTTCTGAATATAAATCAATGCATGGTTCAGTATTTGATATTCACTATTTTGAAAATTTCCAAATATTTTGTAATAAATAAAAGTCAAAGAGATGATCTTGTAAAATTTAAAGAGATTAAAAAACGAATGAATTGTACCCTTCAAGATTACATAAATGGACCAATTGTAAACTATGTTATTTGATATTTCAATATTTTCAAAACTTTCAAGTAATTTGTGAAGACGGTGGACAAAGTTTTATCGTAACCAAGTGCATCAATGAATTTTTTTAATATCATGGTTATGATAGTGCACCAAGGATTTCCCATTTATGGTATAAGTAAAATACTTTATTTTTATTTACAATATGTAAATTTCCAACATTTGATTACATGGTATCAATATTTTAATTTTGGACCAATTTCCACGTCTAAAATTGTTAGTCAATTCCTCATGAATTTCTCTTTCTTGGATATTATTAGATTTGTTTCTTCAACTACTACAAATATGCAAAATAAATGGTTTCCATAACAAATTTATGTTTAGTTGCTTGTTGACACATAAATTTTTGTCAACGTTTTATGTATCCATTTATTTTATAAAACTATAAAAAAAATTATATAAAAAAGTATAAGAGAAAAGAAGCCAAAAAAAAAATGAAAAAATGGACCAAATGAAAAGGAAATAAAAATGAAGGAAAGTGATATATAAAAAAGAAAAATGATGAAAATGAAAAAAAAAAAAAAATCGAGCAGGCCGGTGTGTCAAGCCCATCTTTTAATTCCTTGGGCCCATCTTTTTTTTTTTTCCTTTAGCCCATCTCTGTATTTCTTTTTCAGCCCATCTCTTTTGCAGTGTCTTGACAGGGCAGCTCAGGCCCGTCTCCACTCGCTCCGACAATAATTTTGTCGGAATTGTAAACGGGTGCGGGTACGGATTGGGAGGCCCAATTCTTGGAGGCCCGTCGTCCAACGTTAAGCCGAGTGGCGAAGGAGAGAGAAGGGAGAGAGCAGCGGAACAAGGCATGGAGGAAGAAACTTAAGCAATTGACATTTACTCTCTTTTGTTTACAACAGCTACTTGCATCAGACTGGACATGTGATTGACGAGCTTTGGCCGTACACCCGTTATAATCATCTTCCTTCTTCCTTCTCTCCCCTTATTTTATGAACAGAGAGGATAAACTTTATTTAATGAGAAGCAGTTTTATATTTGAGAGCTCAATAACTAGTATATCAGCTGAACAGAAAGTTCGACTTTACATGCTTAAAACCGAATATTGATTCTCAAAGTAAACATGCTACACGTTATTTTCCTTCCTCTGTTCTCAGCAGCACTAGTAGTAACTCCATCAACAACTTCCCCTGTTTTTGACAGCACCAGTACTTATCATATGACTCTTAACAGATATAACGAAGAATTTGTTTGTGAGTGTTGGGTTGAGATTCGGGAAACGGATTCCCAAGACGGTGATTCGACACAAAATCAATCACAAACGTAGCGGAAGCGAAGCCCAAGAAATTCACAAGTATCACCGATCCTAAAGCACACCACGGAATCGAGCGTACCTTGTTAGCCACAGATTAAACACCGACACCGATATGAGGAAGAGAATTTAGCCATGTTCGATCCAATGACGCCAATTCGCCTTGAAGGGAAGATGGGTGTCGCCTCTTGCGCACTGTTCTTTCCTTTAGAGCGTTTTTTAGGGAGAAAAGGGGGAGGAACGTACGTTATGCCAACAGGTGCGCTCCTCCCTCTCTTTTCTCCCTTATATACGTCCCCTCCAAAAAGAAACGTACCCCTTCATCATATCCCTCCATCCATGGGCCCTAATCTTGTGGGTCGGGCTTTTAGGCCCAACATGGGCGGACGGGCCAACCTAGGCCCATCACATTAACAATAAAAACCATCATCTCCCACTCGCACATGGTGGGCCGATTAGGATCCTCTTTACTTCTCTTCAACATTCATACCGGTGAATAATCCGTGCGACCAGCATACTTTGAGAGCTCGTTGCCATACATCTGTTAGGAATATATAGCAACTCATAATAGGTTAACCAGTGAATACAAAACTAAAATACGTCCCCTAGATCGATCGATCACATTTATATCTCTCTTGATCTCTTTTAAACAATGATATATATATTGTATTCACAATTATGATTATCCCAAAGACAGTCATAATTGGTTAACCAGTGAATACAAAACTAAAATGTGATTCTCCAAATTCGATCTTCTTCTTTCCTTCAAACTCTCAATTTCAGTTTAGCTTACTTTTCTAGAAATGTCCCATTAGATCAAATCAACTCATGACCATTGGCAACATTCTAAGATAGCAAACACTAAATAGAAATCTTGAGAATAAGTAAAAGTCATGAGGGCACTAAAATTGAGGAACTATTTTCCTCAAGAGTCTCACACGACATAAAAATTGAGATAAAAACTTTTGCCACTCTTATTGGTCGTTTCATGCATACGTAGTATGAAATACGTATTACGGTATTAACTCTTTTCCCATGGAGCGTATGTCTACACCTTCAATACCGTACAGATGATAGTTCAGACATACCCAATGTCTAACTTGAGTTCACGTATCTACTCATTCACAAAATTCATCAGAACTCATATCTGGCATCATAGACAGATAAAGTAAAATATGTGGGTTATTTTACTTTCGGACATAGTAAGTATTATGTCCTCATCTTAACACTCAGTTAAGGCGACATACGTATTTTAAGCTTGAGCTCTCGATTATCACCTAGATAATAAGCTTAAAAATAGTCTCATCTCTATTTATTACACGGTAAATAGAGGCAATTACCCCGACATACTTTCTCAACTTAAAGTAACGCACTGAGCATTAAGATGCATAAAGATCAAATAAAGATTCATAGGCATTCATGATGGAAACACAAATTCATCAAATGTGAACACTTAGGGAAATTACAATATTCAGTACATCAGCCTCTACGTAATCCTAGAGATTTCATATGGCCACAAAACACATTTCTAGGTATTGGCTTTGTCATAGGATTTGCTACCATTCTATGCGTAGATATGTACTGTAAGTTCACATCCTTTCGTGCAACCATATCTTTGATAAAGTTATACTTGGTATCTATATATTTGGTCTTGCCATGATATTTTGGATCTTTGGTGTACGCTATAACTGCTTGGCTATCACAGTTAACCAATGATGGATTTGCAACTTTCTCAATAACACCTAAATGATCCAAAAATCTCTTAAGCCAAATATCTTCTTGTATTGCTGCTGATAATGCCACGAACTCAGCTTCCATCGTGGACAAGGCTATACACGTTTGTTTCTTACTGCTCCAACATATGGCGCCATTAGTTAGTAAGAAAATAAAGCTAGAGGTAAATTTCCTTTCAAAATAGCCTTAGAGTCGCAGATCATTTCCTTAATAACTCAGTGTATAATCAGTAGTTCCCTTTAGATACCTCAGTATTCTCTTAATGGCTTTCCAACGTGCTTGACCTAGATTGGATTGGTACCTACTCACCATTCCAATTGCAAAAACATATGTCAGGTCTTGTACACATCATAGCGTACATCAAGCTTTCAACAGCACTAGCATAAGGAATATGTTTCATTTGTTCCTTCTCGTGTGGAGTCCTTAGACACAGTCTATGGCTCAATCCTTCACCTTTTGCAATAGGAATGTCTATGAGTTTACAATCTTGTATACGAAATCGTTCAAGAACCTTATTTATATATGTTTCTTGCGAAAGAAATAACGATCTCTTCGAGCGATCTCTTGAAATCTTAACTCCAAGAATGTATGCAACATCACCCATATCCTTCATCTCAAAGTTGGAAGACAACCAACTCTTGACAGTATTAACAAACTCCATATTGTTTCCGACAATTAGTATATCATCAATATATAATGATATGATCATAAATTGATCTTTGGATCTTTTGATATATACACAATGATTCTCATCTATCATTGTAAAGTCATATGCCATTATGGCATTATGAAAACGTATATACCATTATCTTGATAACTGCTTAAGGCTGTATATCGATCTCAAAAGTCGACATACCTTTCCTTATTGGCATTCTTTAATGAAACCAGCAAGTTGTTCCATATATATTTCTTCCTCTAATTGTCCATTGAGGAAAGTAGTCTTTACATCCATTTAATATAACTCAAGATCCATACTTGCCACTATTGCCAGAATAATGCGAATCGAGGTAAATCTCACTACAGGAGAAAATGTTTCTTCATAATCAATTCCTTCATGTTGATTATACCCATTTGCCACAAGGCGAGCCTTATGCCTTTCTATCGAGCCATCAGCTTTTCGCTTTATTTTAAGAACCCATTTGTTCCCAATAGTTTTGCGTCCTTTTGGAAGATCAACCAGTTCCTAAACTTGGTTTGACTTCGTTGACTCCATTTCATCTTCCATTGCATGAATCCATTTTTCCTCACTAGGGCAATTTAGAGCCTCATTAATATTTCTTGGCTCATCCTCATCTTGTGGAACAACCATAAAAGTTTCCACTTCAATGTCAAAACGTTGACGGGGAATACTTTGACGACTTGTTCGCCGTATGGGAGATTGTACATTTTGCACATCATTCCCCACCATGATCCCACTCGGATTAGATAATGATGATATCATCTCATCATGTGGTTGTAATTGAGAGTGAGTTGAATTAAATTCATCACTTCTCATGTTACTCCCACTTGGACGAACTTCATTTAGTTCATTATCTTGATCCAAGGTTTCAAATAGGAAGTAATCCTCACCTATTTCGCCCTTCTTAGGAAATTCATCATCTAAGAATGTGACATCTCGTGATTCAAATTCAGTTATACTCCCACTTTCCTACTTACCTATGAACACATACCCTTTCGAGTGTTCGGAGTATGAAAATACTCTTCTTTCCTCTGGGACTCAATTTCCCAAAACTTGTGAGAGGACTCATGAGTATAGGCAGCACAACCCCATAGCTTAAGAAAACTTAAGTCTGGTTTTCTACCTGTCCATAACTCATATGGAGTGGAAGTAACTGATTTGAAAGGCATCCGGTTAAGTATATATGCAGCAGTTAACAACGCATCACTCCAAAAAGTGATAGGTAAGTTAACATGTGCCATCATGGACTTAACCATTTCCAGTAGGGTTCTGTTTCTTCTTTCCGCAACACCATTTTGTTAAGGAGTATATGGAATAGACAACTGTCTTTCTATTCCTTTTTCATCACCTAATTTTCTGAACTCATCAGATAAATATTCTCGACCTCGATCGGATCTTAATACTTTTATTTTCTTGTTTAATTAATTTTCTACCAAGTTCATAAACCTTTGGAAACAACTCAATGCTTCAGATTTATGAGAAATCAAATAGGCATATCCGAATCGAGTATAATCATCTATAAAAGTGATGAAATAAACAGCCACATGCCTTCTTCTTACATTCATTGGACTACATACGTCAAAATGGATTAAATGCAGAGGAAATTCAGCTCTTTTACCTTTTCCAAATGGTTTCATTGTCGTTTTCCCTACTAGGCAATGCTCATATATGGGTAAATCGACTTTTTCAATGTTGTTCAACAAGCCCTCTTTGGCTAGTCTATTCATACGTTGTTGGCCAATATGACCAAGTCTAGCATGCTACATATTCACATCATTATCATATGAAGTGGAAGACATGAAAAAAAAATGGAATAACTAATATTTACATCACCACAGTCAACATTTAGTACAATAAAACCATCCAGAAAATGACCACAACTATAGTAGTTTGTATCCAAATACAAATCTACACCTCTATTATGGAAGTTCACACAAAAACCAAGCTTAACCAACACAAAAACAGATACTAAATTTCGACGAATCTTCAGAGCATGTAGAACATCATATAGGAACAAAGTGCGTCCACCACGCATGTTCAATTGGCAAGTGCCAATCCCTTTAACTTCATCTCTGGAGTTATATCTCACATAGATCCACTTAATTCCAGTTGGTACTCGTCGGAATTCCACGAAAGATTCTCTATCCTTCGCTATATGGTCTGTTGCTCCTGAATCTACAATCCACAAAGGATTGGATTCAGCCAATAATGCAAAACTTGACACATAAGCAAAGTTCTCAAATGTACAAGAGGTGTTTACCTTTTTTGGCTCACAACAGTTGCGAGCATAGTGACTTTTCTTGTCACAATTGTAACACCTCACCCTTGACATTTTCTTCACTTGAGGACGTTTTCCTCTCTTATGTTGGTTAACTCTTGATTTCTTGCAATAAGGACTTGATCCTTTGTATTCCCACATATTGAACAAATCAATACGCTTGCGCTTATAGCTCAAAGCTCTTTTTGAGCTAGAACCAGCATTGCAAATATCTATTTTTGGCTCAAATGCCATTAGGCAGTCCTCTACAAGCTCAAGGTGGCGCACGACATTCTTAAGATCTTCCATAACATGGTCAAGAGCTTCTAGTGCTTCTTGCTTTTCCAGCATATATTGAATCTTCATATTCAATATTTCACAATTGTTGCCGTTCATATCAGCAATTACGTTCTTAGTTGTTGAAATCATCGATCTAAACACATCAGACATATATACACGAATAATTAATGCCTATCATTTATGCATTTACTTTGCACAGACCCATCATATCAATGAACAATTTCAAGTAAGGTTTCAGAATCAAAATGTCACTATGTTTCCAATCATCCTCCAAAAATCCTAACTTAAAATTATTATTAATATAATCGTCTTATGCAAAATAAATTTTATGAAGTTACAAAAACTTCTATGAACTACCCACAGCAGCCAACAATGACAGAAAGCAAATAATATTTGACATCCAATAGAATAATAATGCTTTCACATAATACAACTATTCACTACACTAAGTAATATATACAGAAGAAAACATCAACATAGAAAGAAATATTCACACCCAAAAGCATCTCAAACTAATCTAAGAAATAAATAGGGAATGTCCCTTCTAATCTATTAGTCAAAATATCTAAGAAATCTGAAGGCACATTTACCAACCATGGAAAAACTTTTGGAGAGCTTTCATGTTGCCTCCAAGACGCATTTACTCTGCGCCATGTGGCGCTCAATCTAAGGATTGAAGTTTTGGTTAACTCAATCATGTAGTACTCTCTTACAAAAGCTACTACTAGCCTCCTATAACCCGGGACCACGTTGACCTCCCATAGGCGATCTAACACTGCTTGCCATTCAGGTGGAAGAGTGTTCATTAAGGCCGACACCTTCTCAAAATCCAGCATAAGATAACCATTCCAGATGATTTCATGTATCATCTGATTGACCCTGACCACATGTGATACTAAATCACCATCATGCCACCGGTAACTAGCTAACTCTGTCATCAGCCTTTTAAGTCTTGCACTTCCCTCGTCCGTTCTCGGAATTGCAGGTATCCGTGCATAACGCATCATAGTTTTTTTTTTTTTTTTGTGACCCAGGGAACCCCGCACAGCTGACAGCTGCGTAAGTAAACCCTGGGGATGAACGTAGGAAACCACCATCCACGTACCCCGGGTATGTCGCCAATGATCCGCCTGCCTCCCTGCAACTTGCGTTGCAGGGGCTTCAAACGACCTTCAGCGTGGAAGTCATGGAGCCTACCAGCGGAGCCACCACGGCGAGTGGTCATAACACATCATAGTTTCTGCAACAAATGCAGAACTAAAAATGGATCACTTATAATTCATAATGAACATAAGGGAAAATACATAATTTTCCATGATTCATGCAACAAATGCAGAATAAAAAATGGATTACTTATAACCCACATAGATATAATTGAAAAAGAAACATATTTTTTTTTCTTCGGGTCAACGGTCAACAGTCAAAGTCAACGGTCAACGGTCAACGTCGGAGTCAACAGGCGGCGGGTCAGACGGACGGGCCGGTTGGGCCGGGTCGGATGGACCGACCCAGCACGTGCGGCACACGCCATCGACGGCCCCCACGCACGTGCGTCGCACGCACGTCGCACGTGCGTGCGTCGGCTCCGCGCACGCGTGCGATGCACGCGCCTGCATCTCCGTATCAGCGCGTGCATTGCAGGCGCCAAAGATGCAGGTTCATCCGGCTGCGTGTGGCGGCGCGTCCGGTGGCCTTTGGCGGCATTCCGCCATTGGGCACACATGGCATTCTCGTTGCATCGAGCCTTGTCTCTTGACTGCACGTATATGTCAAAGCGTTCAAACCGTCCGGGCCACGAAAAGCCGCAAAAGAATAAGGTTCTATCGAGGAGGCTGGGTCTGAAGGAGAACTCCCAGCTGTCCTTCACCTGATGGGTTCCCAGATCGTCGTCCTTCGATTTGCAGTGGACGGTGAGAGTGGTTCCGACCGGCAAACCGTTCTGGATCTCCACGTGCGTCTTTTTCCAGGTGCCTCCGAGGCAGCTACTCATGAAAAAGGAGCAAACGAGCAGGAGCACAACCAATGGCTTCGTCATTCTGACGGCGAGCGGCGACGAAATTGAAGGCACACCCCTCTGCCCCTGTTTCTCCCCCCTGTTTTTCTTCCCTTGCGTATCTCAAGCTCCGAACGCCGTGGGAATGCTCTCTTAAATTCTGGAGTTGGAGTCCCTCCTCAACCGTAGTCTAACTTTGGATGCCATTTTTGCACTTACTTGTTGAGAAAACTTCTGCAAGTTCAAAAATGGCTAACTTTAACTTAGGCTTCCCCGAACGAGAACTTGGTGGAGAAGATGGGAGAGAGATGGAGTGGAGTTTAAAGCCCGTCAACTTCGATTCTTCTTTTTAAGGAAAAAAATGATGACGCGTTTTTTCATTGAAAAAATTAAGCTTCTACATATTCATTATCTGATGACTAACCCCCATCCAAAACTGAGCAATTCCGTACTTCCATCGCACTAAATGAATCCGCACATGGGTTGCTTTGCGAGACTAAAACCTACGACATACGACTTGCAACTGCAAAATAAATGAATTTGTCAAAACTACAAACAAACATAGTATTATATATGCTAATAATTCCTTAAGAAGAGAGCATAACCTAGGGTTGAACGTTGCTGGAAATTCAAGATGAAACCGATACTCAGTTTTTCAATTGAAAATTTGGTAGCAAATTAAAGTGAGCCGATGTGGTCATACCAATCAGCATTTAGTGTCTCACTACTTCTTCAGTGATTGAGTCATTTGCAACTGATAGAACGCTAACTTTCCCGATAGGTGGCAGCCGGAACTCAATGCACCATCCAGTCAGCATCAATGCCTTTGCCGGTGAAGCCGTGATAATGGATGAGAGACCTGTTAAGGCCAACGGAATTGCGGGGATGTTTACTGGAATGTACGGGGCTGTCGCTGCCTGCGGCCTTGCAAAAAAAAAAAAAAAAAAAAAATACATACTTGATGTACGAGGAAGTACCGAAAAGAAATCGTACCTTCCCGTTCTTCTGTTCGCGCCTTGACCTCTGCTTTTCTCTTTCGTCACGTTGATGGGATAGGGCAGACTTGGGGCTACGCGACGAGGGGAAAGCAAGGCCACGTGGCGTCGCCCCTCCACCCGCCGGTTCACTTTCGACGGTCGTGATGGAGCCCCTCCCCGCAGCCTCGAAAATCACTGCCCTCAATCTGTGTCTCCATGCTCTGACTGGATGTGGATCGCTAGGGGTGGGGTCCATGGAACTAATTTAAGAGCGTATCACCGAGAGAGAGAAGACGAAAAGGTTGCGCTTCTTAAGTGATGGGGGCAACAAATCAGATCTCGATTGAAGAGAAGAAATGCGTCTGCATTTTCCAATGGGTCCCTTTATTGTTTAGGAGAAAAGAGAGAGAGAGAAAAGAAAAAACACAGGACTGCGTGTGAAATTTAATGCGTTATATATTTAATTTAATATGTGTATGGATTATCTTTCGTGACACGCGACCGCGTAAATGTTTTTTAATGACTATTTATAAATTTCGTGCGAAGTTTGAGAATTAAATCAATAAAATTTGAATGTTTAGGAAATTTGTATCAATTGAGTTTGCGACATATTAGATAATTTTTAGCTTTTTTTGTGTTGCCAAAATCTTTAAAAATTTGTATTGATGTGATAAAAAAAAAAAAAATTGAGGGGTTTGATTGTAAAAGATTTAGGACATTGGTGTCATTTTAGGGTTTTTAGATGGTGTTATTTTCCAAAAGATAATGCTAACATAAAAACCAATTGAATCGGATGAGCTACAATTGGTGAATATGGAAACAACGTACGAACAGACGAGAGTGCGGGGACAGAGCGATTATAATTATAGCGTGTCGGGGTACACTTATCCCGCTCTCTCCTTTTTCACTTTTTTTTTACCTTTTTTCAATTCTTTTTTAAATATAAAGTGAAATTTTATAGCAATACATTAATAAATATATTGAGTGGCGATCCTAACTAAATGGTCTTTTTCAAACATATTTAGGTCGAGTTCGACGAAACTGACGTTGAATCTATAAATTATTCAGAAGGAAAAAACCCCCCAAGTTTTGCCTCCATTGGTGGCGTGATTGGCAAACACGTCACATTTAATGAAGGGTTAATATCATAAAAAAATATTAATTCGACATATCATCAAAAATCCCAAACTAATATCTTTATGATAAATTGATCACAAATTAATTAGTATTAGATTGAATTAATATTATGAAAAATTATAAACCGGTACACCTATAATAAATGGAGTGTAAGATATATATATATATATATATATATATATATATATATATGTCAATTACCAAATGTTATCCAAATCATCAATTTGATGATAAAATTTAACGAGAATTAACAATAGATAAATTTGTCATAAACGTACTGATTTGAGGTTGGTCAATTTCTTTTTAAGAAATTTTACGTGACACTAAGCATTTAATAAATGAAAAAATTCGTACATAGATAAAGATCACATTCATATTAATCAAATAAGTAAAAAAATCATAAAATTATTGTAATTGTATCCAATTTTCTTCAAAAATCATTAGTCATGGATGTGGGCTATTCTAGAAGGCACGGTTGACATTATATTTTTAATTATTTTTCTGATTTTTTTTTTTTTTTGGTCCTTCATTCCCTACTGTCGCCATTTTCTTTATATATGGCGATTTTTTAATTTTTTTTATTATATTTCAATTTCATTTTGATTTTGGTGAGGGAGACGGTCCCTTCTTGTGGGCGTTGGTCATTGGTGCACGGATGGAAGCGTCGTCGTCCAGAACGATGGAGCTTGCGGGCGGCGGCGGCGCCACATGTCCGCGCTTGCAAGAGGACAGAAGGTGTTGCACGTGTGCGTGAGTGGGGTCCAGAACGCAGGTGGGCCCCACGCATCACCAAGCCCAGACGCGGTGGGAGATGTCGTTTTGGAGATCGCCGTCCCCGAATTTGCCATCGCGTGTTAAAGAACATTCGACGACGACCAATTAACTTCTCCACTTTTCAGGAACATTAAATACGAACACACGAGTTTTTGTTTTAAAAGGTTTTGCTTCCTTCACATCAATTATCGGTGCACCTTTATTTACTAAAGTGTCGTTTTCTGTAAAAGGAAGAATTGTCCAAACGCGGAATCCTAAATTGTTCACACCTATCCAAAACGCTTGAAACCAATAAAAACCAAACCCCCCTAAGCTATAGATACTAAAATAAATTTACAAGAAAGGAGCGATTTGATTTTTTTTTCATTTTACTTTTTAGGTTTTGCTTGAAGTCTATAAAGGTTATTTACCAAAAAAGAGGCAACTAAATTATCATCGATTCAAATGTGAGTTATTTTTTTTTTTTTTTTTTTTCGCTTTATAAGAGCGAATCAATCCGGATGTATATAATTGAGAAAAAAAATGATGTTTATAGATCGAACAAATATCGAGTTTCTATATATATTAATGGCCAAATCCCATTTTCTTTGGATTTGGTTGCGATACGGAGAGGATGTCACTCTTTGGTTGAATTAAAGAGATATCATGCACCTAATCAATGATTTATCGGTGCAATTGTACACAAGTAGAGAATTGATGGGTAAGCCAAGGGCATATGTGTCCTTTGACCGGGGATCAACCCTCGTGGTTTTCATCTTTCCGTGGGGGGAATAACGGAAAACGAGACGGAGGGGTTACCGTTTCTCGTGACGTGAGAACAGCCATTGGATCCATTTACCTTCGACTGCTTCGTTAACGTCGTGAGCAGGGGCTGTTTTTTGCTGGCTCCACAGTGCATGTGATGAATGTCTGCTTCTTTCTCCATTTATTACTACTGATTTTTCCGTGGATTATAATTATCGGATTATTTATTGTAGATCGCGGGCGGACTCCCCTGACAATATTAGTCAAGCAACGTCCATCTTTGATTACAAAAAACTGATTTATATCTGGACCGAATATGATAATTAAGGATTTGTGAATGATTTCTTGAACAATAAGAGCAATTGGAACAATCCCACTCCAAATATTCATTTTATTGATAAATATACCAGAGCTAGCTAAAGTGAAATTGATTTTCTTCAAGTAAATCTGATTTAGTCCAATGGAAAAAAAAATACACTGAGTAAATAAGTTCAATTAGTTTGAGAAGCAACCCAATTTTAGTAAATTATTGCTAGTTTATAGCTGGATTAGTTAATTTTATACTAGGATATTAAATCAATATCAGGATTAATTTGTAAGTCCCTTTAAGCTTTACAAATCAAATTGTGGCATTCCTTGTGGGCGTTCGGTACTCTTCTCAGCTTCGATATGAAATAATTAAACTAGAAAAGATTACGTTGCGATTTGGTTAAAAAATAGATAATTTGTCATTTTGCTTCTTCTTTTTAATGTTTGAATATGGCTTTCCTTAATGTAATTGAATAAAAGGTATATGATAGAAAAAATTATTTCACCACATAGATGAACCCATTGTGTTTCATAATATATACTAAGGGAAGTTAATAAGGCTTATACGTAATAGTACCTAATATCAACTTCATTCGATTTGCATGCGTATGTGTACGCAATAATTAATACATTATTTTAATTTTTTTCCTTAAATAAAGTGATTTTAAATTAACAGCTTTAAATACTGATTGTATTGATTAAAATTCATATAATTTGATTAAAAAAAGAAGTAGACAGATGCTTCTACCTTTTATCTCGTGTTTGGTTGTGGAGGTTGGATGTCCCTATTCCGGGTCAAGCAATTCTGTTTGGAAGCAAGAGCATACGTGAGATTAGCACAAGGCGCGCGATAGTAAGTTTGTATATTTTAGGATTAACCTTAGAGCATAGAGAGCAAAGAATTGTTAAGGAGCAAGATTTGTAATATTAAATGTCTAATCTATAATCGAACTTGAATTTTATCTCACTAGCAAGGTAATCCTAATGTTTATGATTTTTAGAATTCGTTTTAGAAATTTTTAATTATTTTCTAGATTTTCAAATTCTTTTAATGATTTTTTGAAATCCTATTTTTTTATTGATTTTCGAAATTCATAATTTTTTATTATTTCCTAAAATTTTCAAAATTTTTAAAATTTTCTGGATTTTTAATTTTTTTAATATTTTTTCGAATTATTTAATTTTATTATTATTATTATTATTATTATTATTATTACATTTGGAACGGGTTCGGACTGGACATACGTCGACCCGGATTCGACGGAAAAAAAAAAAAAAACCGAAATTTTTCTATTTTTATATTTGAATGAATTTTCTATATTTCTTCCTTCTTTTCTCTTTTGTAATTTTCTATATATCTTAAGATTCAACAACGAATGAGTTTTAGCCTTCTCTCACGCATTTCATCAAGCGACTGATGTGCGATCTAAAGGATGTGTTCCGGAGAGAGATTCGATGCAATTTTCGAGCCAAAAACAATGTACAAAGGCATGGTTAAACATATTTCATGTCAACTCAGTCTTGGATCATCGGGGCTCCCTTGAAACTTTCCATTAGATTTCGGTGTTCTTGAGTATTATGTATTTCATTCGGACAATAAGTCGAACCGATGGCACGCATTGAAGGACACGAGCTTCAGACTTAGATTTACAACATCCGTTAGTCCAAACATGGCATATTGACATCCAAACTATCACGCATATATCATGGGCATAACGCGACTTCGCTTGATGCATTCGAAAATCCAATGATTCAATTCGGTAATATCACGTTGCTAGGACAGGACAGAACAGAACGGGGCTTCAGCGAGGGGATTTACCCGGGTCGGGAGGATGTTTTGCTGGGAGGTTGCTTGTGAATCGTGAAATGGTGGAGTCAACGAACGCCGAGTTGCATGTCGATACGAGAAAAAGCGCCGACGTTGCTGATCGAGCAAAAGAGATTGAGTTGCTGGGCTTGTGTCTTTGTCCCTGCAAGGAAACAACTTGTCTCAGCAGTGAAGGCTCCAGGGAAGGTGCAGGAACACCAAGAAGATTAAGAGATTCGCCGAGGCGGTTGGCGATGAGATGGAAGCCAGCAACATCGACCGATCCGAAATGTGACCGGGCGGAGCATACGGGGTCGTGGACGACGGTTCACGGTAGTTTCTTGATAATCTTGATCTCTTGTATTCAGTAGGTCTCAGATGAGGAGTCCTTTGAATTCTCTTGCCATGTGACGGGGGACATCTGGGGCCACTGGCTCTCTTCTTCTTCTTCGTGGTCTGGTACACTAGCTTCCCACCAGAGGTTTTGAGGACCCTCTGCTGATTGGACTTTGGGTGGCGTAGCTGTGCCGTTTCCTGTACGTGAGACGCTGCACCATTTTCTCTCTCTCTCTCTCTCTCGGCGATCAGATTTTCCTTACGCCCAAACACCAGGTGAACTCCTTCTCTCTAGTTCTCGCTCTCTAGCCCAACTTTGCCATTGCTCTCTCCAAATTACCAGCTGAGACCCTCACGCACTCTCTGCGTCTCTCCTCCTCCTGTTATGCGAACAGGATCCTCTTCAGGCGAGCATCCTTTCCGGCGAAGATGTTCCTCGGCGACCAGCTCTGCGATCTTTTTCTTTTTTTGTCCTTTTTGCCAAATCCGTCGAGCCGCCGCCCTCATCTTTTTCTCTCGGATCAGCACGCTCCCCTTGCCTCACCGATCGAATCCTTCTGTCATTGCTCTCGCCCGCCAGCTAGCACGGTAGATCCCGTCGCAGCTTTGTCGCGCCTCCTTCGCTCACCGACGCACGCTTGGCCTTCTTTCTTCCTTGCGTCACGGACGCTGGGCCTGGGCTTTATTTTGTTCGGTTCTATTATGGGCCAAAGGAAATACAAGAGGAGATGTGCCTAAATAAGAAATAAAGAGTCATTTTCAAAAATGAGTTAATGGTGCCCTCCTCGGATTCACCTATATAAGCCGCGGCTAAAGTTGTAAAAATAAGAACTCGAAGACCTCTCGTAAATACTCCAAGGAACATGACAGGTATAGGAACCGCTAAATGTACTAAAGAAACAATAAAAAACAACTACCAATTCATCAGCAGCTAATATATTTCCACAAAGTCTAAAACCAAATGATAAAGGTTTTGTGAAAAACGATTGGAGTTCACTTCATTTTTTTTTCTTTTTTCTTTTTTTGGTGAGATTTGCATAAAGATATGCCATTGACATGAGTAAAGTTCAATCAACGTAGTATTTATGTCATTCATGGGTGCAACCCCATGAGGTAACTTTACGATTTTTTTACGGTGCAAGAGCACTTGATCAATTCCAAACAAAAATAAATAGAAACATGGTTCCAATAAAAGGAAACCATGCATCATATTTGTCTCCTAAATGAGTTTTGCTAACATCTCGAACGAATTCAATGACTTATTCGAAGAAATTCTAACTATCATTCTAAATTGTTTGTGGATTCCGAATATCTATACTAGTTGAACCTAATTAGATAACAATTACAACCCAAGAAGTAATGAGGACCTGGCCACGGACTTGAAATCCTCCTATTTGGCAATAGAAATGTTGGCCTACTTCCACACCTAATATATCGTATTACCCTTTTAGTGTGTTGTTGGAACACGATAAAACATTCATGTTGCCCTCTAATAGAAATAGAACTTTGAAGGAATAATTTTGATTCAACCATCTCTTTTTCAACTTGCTTGGTTGAATTCTATTTTGGATACAGTTAATCACATGATATCTATAGTAATTTGCATCTCTTTTATGTGATTCAAGAGTATCAACCGCTTCTAGAAATTTATGAAGTTCAAAAGATAATTTATTTACCTTATTATTAATCAAGAAGCGTCATCATTTGCTGTAATTAACATATCTGCAAGATCTAGATTGCAATTTGAATTGATTAAACAAATTGTTGAAATTCCCAAAGTGATACAATCTTGAAGAGCCGTATGTTCTTCTTGTTGATCAATTATAATTGCAATATTAGGTAACCCTATCAAATGTTTAATCCCGCCCAAATATGTTTGCAAGTGAGATAATTGTCTCCTTCAACATAGCTGTGTCTCTTTTGAATATATGATCGAGTCTTCCTGCCTTTATTCCGTTCTCAAGTCCCCGAAATTATAAAGTCTCGTTTCTATAGTGGGCTAATTCCTTAACATACCATTGATCTACTTTTTATTAACATAATGACACTTAGCCCATATTGTAGCCTGTGCTATTGAATCAGCTACTTTACTCTTAGCACAAAAATTAAAGACTGTATTCACCTACTTGCTACATGAAAAACTAAATCACAACTTGGATGAGCAATCTTAGTAAGATTTATGACATCAAGACCTCTACACTTGATAGAAATATAAGGTATTATCCTAGGATTTCACTTTCTAGGAGACAAAACTATATATGAAGCACCCACTCCCTATTCTTTTGTATTTCATTCATTGACTTTCCTTTAATTAAGATGAAATTCTATAAAAAAGAAACCCCTACCTTCTTTAAATTATCATAAATAGTTCCGTAGGTTGAGTTTTCAAGAAAAATAATAGTAGGATTTGATTATTTATCGGATCATAAAAACCACTTTCCGAAGATCTCTTCTTTCTCTTTGGGATCGAGCATCGGTTGCAACAATTCAATAAACGACTCATTGGGATGGACACAGATAAACTAGAATCCCCTCTTCCCTCCACCCCCCTTCGAAATGTATATGATGCCTTCGCTTCGTGCAGCTCAATCAATTAGAAGATATGTCTATGTATACAATTATAATGTCAAATAGATCTATGAAAAAAAAATTTGAATATGATTATTTAATACTTTTTTTCTTATTTTTCTTTATAAAAAATCATTTGTATTCTCAAAACTCAAGTTGAGTAACACTGAAATATGAAATAGCATAACAGAAAACTCTTAGGTATTTTATTTTATGAGTGGTCTCTAACCCCTTTTTCTTTGTCTCCTTTAGAATGTATTTGGACTCCCTATTTTTGGTCTAGTTATCAAGACAATTAAAAAAAATGATATTTCATTGTTCCAAAATATTTAATCTTTGCCTTGAATCATTGGGTTTAGACACTAATTAGGTGATTTTTAATGTTTCAAAATGGCAGCAACATGGCCCTTTCTCTATTTTATTTCTATCAAAGAATCATAAACGGTTGATCCCCCGGGTATACTTTTGATAATTCCAACAAATTTTCCTTTTTTGGATGTGAAACTTGCTTGAATTGGATTCTTTTGATTTAGAAATTGAAAACAAACTACATTTATGAAGTTGTTTCAACTTATTAATTAGCATGAACCCTAGATCCTTGCCTTAAGAAATGAATTGATACTTTCTCCTCAAGTCACATCTTATGCTATTTACACTACAAACCCAAGAAAAAAAAAATGAGGGTTCTAGTGGAACAAAACAAAGAATGTCAAGTCAAGAGCACCTTCATTCCTATGTAATAAAAATGATGGGTGTAAAAATCCACAACTGATCATGTCCTTTAATTCGCACGTTGCTTTCTATTACATCATTTCGAATGAAGTTTAAAAATGATTTTCCTCTAGCTTGAAACCGTTATATAAATGATTTAATTAGGGAATCATGAATAGTCACTATTTGGTCTTTACATTAGTTTCTAAAGAAATATTAGAAAGAATTCAATTTAATCCTCGATTTTCTTTTTATTGGATGGATGCAATATTTTATTTTATCTATTAATTATTAATTTCTAAAGATTAGGTTTCTAAATGTTAGGAAGAAAGAAATTATTTGTATTGAAATTATTTGTATTGATTTTACATTGCATCTTCAAGTAAAACTTGAAAGGATGAATTCAACAATCTTAGACTTCTTCAAATATCAAATACTCATAAGAAACCACTAAATTTGGATAATTATTGAATTGAAAAGAAAAAAACTATATAGATATCACCATTTGAATAAATTTTCACTAAATATTGCATCTATGATAAAAAATAGTTCATCTTTGAATTAATCCTAAAAGTTAGTAATTAAAAAATATAGATGCTTATTTCTTATTTTCATGGAGGGATAAAAAAAAGTTTGATGTAAAGGAAGATTTAGGCTCTTTTTCTTTCATTTCATATTGAAAAAGAAAATCATAAAAAAAAAAGAGCTCATTCTATCAGATAGATTGAACAATTGTCATTGGAATGAATTGTGAATATTCAATATAGGTTATTGCAAATTAATAGATCCAAAATCTTTTAAAAAAAAAAAAAAAACTTCATCACTGAAATAGAATGACAATAATACATTAAGCATTTCCTCATTTTATGCGTAATTTCTTTGATTGGTGGGGATTCGTTCAATAATTTTTTTTTTTCTTTTAAAGTAAGGGAGAATACAAGATGTATGAATTACCCCATGTCTATATTATTACATATATTTACAATTATTTATGAGAACCAAATCAAATACAAAAGGAAACACCGAATAGTGAGGTGAGGTTCAAAGAAGATAATTATGTTATATATATGTAAGTTGATTATGTCTTAATCCATTATGTACATGCATAGCTATTGAAATTGCTATCTTACATTGTTAATTAATTCTTGTTATATGGGATGTAAGGCTTTTTGAAGTAACTAACTTAAACTTCAATATGGATATTGAATATTCATTGTATAAGGGGATGTGCATACAATGAAAAGGAAATTTAACCTCTTTTGCATCATTTGTTTTTCTTTATTTTAAAATTTTCAAATCTATGTTTCTAGATGACAACTCGACTCGGTTCCATCCATATGTATTTTATTTGTGAAAAATATGATTTAAAGAAGAAAAGAATCGATAAATCAGAAAGGAGAATCACAAAACATCCAATATTGGAATCTTAAATAGTAGAGAAAGTAGTTCAAAAAGAAAAACTTTCATATATATATAAGGTATTCCCTGGGACAAAAGTATTCGAACCTCTAAATAGTAGTATCAAAACCCATTGCCTTTCCACTTGACCACGCCCCAATTCAATTTACATTCAATACTAATAAAATCAAGTATTATTTTTGGTTGTTCATCAATTCCAATCTAAAATATCTATGGATTCTATTGATCCTAGGGTTTTGACCAATGTAGATATACAATGAAACTGAATTTATTGATCATTACATACAATTTGATTAAGATATTGTATAAAAGCATGCTTTCCTCGTCCTCCTCTCTCTCTCTCTCTCTCTCTCTCTCTCTCTCTCGATCATGAAACAGTTATCTCCAAGTCCAAGAAAAAAATGTTTGTTATGCTTAATAACTTTAGTTTAATGTGTATATGTCTTCATTCCCCTCTTTATTCAGTAGTTCTTTCTTAGCCAAATTGCCTGAGGCTAAGGTCATCAAATGAATGGATTTGGGTTGGGTAGAAAATGGTTTGATCCATATTGACATATTTAACTCATTTCGATCCATTTTCATGTAATAAAAATTTGATGACCCATATCTAACTTGACTTATACTCGACCCGACCCATATTATCAAGACACATTAATTTTTAACTCAGTCTACTTTAAGCTCTTAACACACACACACACACACACACACACACACACTTTTTGTTACTTGAATAAAAATTTCACATCAATTTAAAAAAGTAATTAAACAATAAAATATTAGTAAGTTAAAAAAAAAAAAGCAAAAAACCTTAAACTAAAATACTTCTAAAAAATTCTTGATAAGAAAATGTTTGATTAATTAATGATTGACATGAAAATAATATGTGTTTGTAACAAACTTCTTGGATACGCAAATGCATAGCTTCTTAATTGGGATTTATCAAATTAAAAATTACATTATAATGTTTAGAATTTGTATTTTGATATTGATTGAATTTCGATCTAAGACAACATCGGGGATAGCTTCCTCTAAGAGTACTTCTTTGATATATATGTGGTAATCTATCTGCCAAAAACATTTTTAAAAATTTATTTATTTTTAAAAATTTTGAATTTTTTATTATCATTTATTTTATTTTATTCTTTTCTTTCTTCTTCTCCCTTGTTCCTTTGTTGGTAGCGACCGGGCCGACCTCATTGGCCCGAGCTCGGTTGTGGCTGTCAAGCTTGCGGCTCGCTAGATCTAGGCAAGCTCGAGCTTTGTCATGGCTGGTGAGCTCGTAGCTCACTAATTGTAGGTGAGCTATGGCTCTACCAAGGTCAGTGAGCTTGTTGCAAGCTCAATCTCCATGAGGCGGAGCTCACCTATAGCCGTTGCTAGCCTCCATGTCTCCATCTCCACCACCGCGTACCTAAGCACCCAAACGTCTGAGGGTGAGCTTGGAAGGGGTCGAGGTCGACGATGCCACTAAAGGATATGTAGATCATGAGCGGGGCGGATGGCAATGGAGCCAACCAGAGACAGTGGAGGTGGTGGTTGGGGTGAAGAGGTTGATGCTGTAAGCGGTATTGTCAAGGAGGAGTTCATTCGGCTAGGGAAGAAGAAAGAGAGAGAGGGTTGATATTGGTGACCCATATCTAATCCAACTATGACCCATTTTGTTTAGGCTTTTCTTTTTTAAACCCATCTCTGACTCATATCTCAATTTTAAGATGAGTTATATATGACCTACTTTTATAAATGTCGATTAAAATTTGGGTCTTTGACCCGTTTGATGGCCCTACCTGAAACCTATGCTTTTCAATCTAACTATAGATTTTATGCAAGTAATACTCCTCTTCTTTCTCTTAGTCTTTGTTTGGCAAGCTCTATAAGTTTTCACTTGGATCTTTAATACTACCCTAGACATGATTAATTAGAAAGAAAAATTGAACAATGGATAA